>JAUJYP020000264.1:5780762-6419458 GCA_030674075.2 Linum usitatissimum | reverse complement strand
GCATGAAGCTGAGATTTCTGGTTCTGATCATGCAATTCATGATGTCACTTAGAAAATATGCCCTGCAGTTGGCTGGATATGTTGAAAGAGAGGAATGTTACTCATTTCAGCGGTTCTCCATTTTACGAAATCGGCCTACAATGTCGAATTGCAGGAATTTGCTTGCAAAATTTGCTCCGTTCTGGGGCAAATTTCTTTGTTTTCTCACACTTCCACTATCGAGGACCATTTGCATACAGTTCTGACTGTTGTCTTCACTTTTCATGTAAAAAGGATTTACTTCAGAGTACAGGAGGTATGTCAGTAATGCCTGTACGTCCATTGATCAGTCCTCACCAGGTTCAATATCCTAAACACCAAGGTATGTATATCTCGGTGATATGAGAAGTTAAGATTCCAGAATCAAGGTTCTGCTTGCTTCCCTGAATCATCAACTTGATGTAGTATAGCAAAAGATCTTGGAAAAGCTTTTCATATTAATTTCCTGCAGGAAATGTAGCAGCAGCAGCGGGACAAGGCGTACCAGTTTGCGTCTCACCTCCATTTGTACAGCAACCATTTGCACCAATGGCAGGCCACATTCCGCTCTTGCCCCTTCCGATCCCTGCGAATCGTTATCCGATTTCTGTTCCAGCATCCAACGCCCTGTTTGGCACCCGATTTCCGTGACTTTTGATCGTGGCTTCCCCCAAATTCTTTTTGTACGAGACAATAAGAAAAATTTTGACCCTCACAAAGTTTTTTACGAGTCTATAGAGGCCATAGATGACCCAAAATTTTGTTTTGTATGGTTTTTTTACGCATGTTTGCTTTGCATTCAGAATGCAGGTCTGCGATATCTTTTGTTTTCTTCTGTAAGAACTCTTCTCTGGATACAATAAAGGATACAAGAAAGGATTTGTTGTTCACTTAAATTGATCACTTCTATATAGTTTGTTGATTACTCTTGGAAGGCCACTGATCAATTATGCAGAGTCGCCGGTCAACTGAGCGAGCGCTAAACCGTGCTTGAGAATTGAGCTTCAGTGTTGGTTGTTTTCTCCAGCCATCTACTAGCTCTATGAGCTTGGGAGAAGGGGACTAACCACATATACAACATACAACTGTTACATTGCAAGACAACGTTAGGTCATTTCCTAGGATTTTTACATATAAACTTAAAAGGAGTAGCACTTTATCTACTGCCTCCAACTTGATGAAGGCACAAAAATCCTTACCATGTCCTCTATCCTTGATCCAAAAGAGTTCTATTTAAACTTCAGAACTACTAAGATAACCCAAGGTTCACGGAGATTCCAATGGTACACAGAGACTTGGCTTCGACTCTATGATCAAAGCTTATCCTGGCTTGCTGGGATTCCCCCACTCTGCATTCCCTGATTTTCCATCACGTTCTTCTGTACAACCTTCGCAGGGATATCATGGTTATCGTCATCAGATGCAAATTTGTAATCAAATAGATTCAGTAACACACAACAGTATGGTTTTACTCTTTACATAGTGCTGATTTTTACCTGTAGAAGCTCTGTCATTTTCCCACTTCTGTAATTCTCCATATGCGGCAGGATTACTCCAGGCCGGTTATTAAGGTTGGGCTGTATAGCTTGAAGGGGCTCAACAGTAAGAGGTCGATCATCTTCATCATCATCTTCGTCATCATCATCATCTTCGTCATCGTCATCCTCTTCGTACTCGTCTTCTTCTTCTTCATCATCATCTCCAATAGCAAGGCCATAATCTTTCATACACAAAAACAAAATATCAGCTGAGCTGCTATTATATTCTGGTGACTGACGACTGAGTTGACAGTTTCTCAAAAGGAAATACCTGGAATTTGCATTGATGCAGTAGGAGGCTCCGTTGAACTGTTGGAGTTTAAATCCGATTGAGGTTGAACCGGCTGCTGATTCATAGTTTCAGATTCCTGAAGTTTCGCTTGCTTCTCAGCTTCTTCCAGTTGCTGCACGAACGATGCTCCACTTCTAGGAATAGAAACATCTACGGCAGCTTTACCTTTAGAGCCAGCCATAGGAACTGAAGATGGTTCAGACATTACCCCATTTGATGGGGTAACCGGCTGGAGTACAACAGGCACGACATTGCCTCTCGGGATCCCAGATGAGGAGGCAGTTTGAGGCATCAAAGGGAGTACCTGGCCACCTCTCGAGACTACCGTACTAGAAGCAGCAGTAACATACTTTTCTCTAGTTTGAGAATGGCGCCTACGACGAATGCGTGCATTTTCTTGTCTTGGAATAGGAAACTCGTTTCTCGCAGTCATTGGAACACCGGGGGCAATGTCATTCTCAGCTGAAACAGGAATGTAGCGCCCGGGTTTGAACACCACACCCTTCAAGTTGGTGTCTGAGTTGCCAATCCTCACGCTGAGCAAGTACCCTGCATCAAACACTGCTTCAATAACACCATGGACAGGCTGCCCTAACATTATATCATTCATTAAATTCTGTTGCCTGGGTTGGCTCCCGTTGACCCCTCCAGATTGACCATTATAATTCTCCCGTCGGTTTAAACTATCATAAGTTCCCACATTAGGATCCGGTTTCGGGTTCTTGCGTGGACGACCACGCTTACGTTTTGCAGGGATGGTTGCTGAAACAATTGGATTATCGTTCATTGCAGTTGCCTCGCTCATGTTGAGTTATAACAGTGCCTAATATGAAGCTTCTGCAGGGAAAACATAGCATTTAACATTGCTAAGCAAGCAGCAAATCTCATCGGAAAATTTCAAGATTCAAAGAGCCGATTAATTATTTTAAAACCATCACCAATCGTCTTCACCGATGCGACTTCCGTTATGTGTAAAGAAAATTCCTTACCGCCACAGAAGTTCCAAGACGAGTTATAAAGCACAATATCGGAATTGAGAAGAGGTCTGCATGCAGCGACTTAAAGGAGACTTAGAGCGACTGACCGGGAGGTGGGGGCAAGCACCAAGCTCAGGCGAGAGGCAATTGAAGTACAGAGAGAGACAGCGGAGTAAGGGGGAATCCGAGAGGATGGTGGATTGCCAATTGGTGATGTCGATCAGCAGTGAGAGCTACTGAAGGAAGAAAAGGGTACGGCAACCCTAGACCCTCCTCTACTTGACCAAATTTGTTTTTATGTTTATGCATGTTGCTTCTGGCTTAATGGTTTGAAGTACACGTGTTGGTAATCTAGAGGTCGTGGTAGTTTCGAATGTAGTGTTTAAATTTTTTTTTAGTATTGATGAGTGAATTTATCGGTTTTGTGCTGTTGAGTTCTTTCATTAAATTTTTTCCGATTAGTATCGCCTATTATATGCCAGTTTGCCCTTTTATAAAGTTTGGTTGGTGCTTTCCGTGAGATTTGACGAAAATGTGAAGGTGACTCTGTAAGTTGTCCATTAAAATATAAACGACGAGATGAAATAAAAGAGGTGTCAATGCAGTAAAATAATTTTTTCTATTAGAGCTAAAATTTATACTTCTAAATCTTTAACCACGTAAACAAATGGCTCATATTGATTTTTTAATGACAACATTTTAACTTTAATCTTATAGAGTTTTAAATACATGTAGTTCGATAGGGGACATGTCCATCACAATTCACAAAGAGTTCAAGAAGTAAATGAAATCACCAGTTTCCTCGCAATTTGATGGCTTCATTGACTTTGCTTTTGAAACCAAAAGATCAAGTTCAATACTGGTAAAAAGCAGCAACCATATGAACAAATAAAACAATTACTTAATATTAAAGCAACCAAATAAAAATAAGTAAATGGTTCATCTGCCTTAAGATTATAGGAACGATAATAATTTATATACGATTCCAAATAATTTATTTAGGTTGTCAATATTAAAATAAGAAATTAAAATTTTAAATTAACAACGGGTCGAACAATTATGTAGTAATACATATGTCTACTATTACTATGTTAAAACAATATAAGCTGCACGACATTATGTATACTGCGTTATTGTCCATTCTTACAATTTTAATAAAATTTCATCTATTATATTAGAAAGCTTACCCCCTTTCGATCGGAAGGACGCGGCGGCAAGTTAAAGTTTCAATCCTAAATATCAGACACCATTGGCGCAAAACGTTTTTAAGAATATGAACACTTGAATCCCCAGCATCATGGCATCATTTGCTGGTTCTAAATTTAACATTTGAACATTTCCCAGACCCAACGTGAAAATGTTCATGTTTCGCCGGGCTTCTTCCATGCATATTTGACCTCTGCTTCTTTGGAAATCCGCTTATACTGTGTCAACTCCACCAGGAATTCCGTTACAATTTCGGAGGATAAACCTTTCTTAGGCTCAATGAAGATCCTTTTAAGTACTGGGGCAGTGGCTAGCACCAACCTTACCAATTCCAGCTCAACCCGAGTACCACGACTCTGGTGAATGCTAAACTCTTCAAGGCGTTGAAGACAATAAACTCCACTGTGGTCCTCTGGTTCTAACAACATCTGCAGCTATCGGTAGCTTCATAATTTGGATGATGCTGCAATTTGAGATGGAACTAACCTCAATAGTGAGCGTCCGCAAGTTGGGTGAACTGATGATGAGACAAACAAGAACCTTCATCTCTGATAACGTGCCAAGTGGTTAATCAGAGGACAGTGGATCATTCCAGGAATTGCAAGCTCAAACTTGTCTATGGGTCCATCATGAACAAGCAGAACTTTGCAAATTTTCAGCATTACTTGGTCAGATACCTCGGGGAATATAGGGAAATCACCATCGAATACGACGTGAGGAATGCTTCTCCCACGATACCTCCATTATCTAGAAAAGACACTTGTTTTGGCGGCTTCCTTTATGAGCAAGAGAGTAAGAATTCGATGAATTATATCGGCGGGGAGTTGCTAAGTCTTTCTCCATTTCCATCAGACTTGGACTTTTGAAGTGGTCGCCGTCGCTTCATTCTGTGGTTTTAACAAATCAGAAAAGTATACTGCAGAAGAGAACTAGAGTCGACAAAGAAGAGGTATGCAGTGACTTACAGGATACTAAGAGCGACTGATTGGGGGAGAAGCTCCAAGCTCCGGCGAGAGGCGAATGAAGTACAGAGAGAGACGGCGGAGGAAGGCTGACGGTAACGGGGAATCCGAGAGGAAGAGGATGGTGATGTCGATCAGCACTGGCCAGGAGCTCCTCAAGGAAATCTGTCACATCCCTGACAGCCCACCGATCCCTCCTGATCAGCAACCCACCGGTAATGATCCTGTCCTCCGCTTTCGGCGCCTTTGTGTTCTTCCTCCATTTTCCCGCTCTATTTCTGACAATGTCGTTTTCAGTGAACGTGTTTGCTTCAGTGATCAACGAGCCAAAGCAGGCCAATGCTCTCATAAGGTCAAAGTCTTCCTTCAATACTTTAGTCTCTTGCAGGTGATTTTGAGCTTAGTTGGTTATATGTAACGTTTGTTCTTCTGTGTCGTGCTTGAATTAGGCGGCTGAATCAGGTAGCACCACTTGAGAATCTTCGCCATGTCAAGCGTACCCATAAGAGACGTCTTGAAGGAGGGAAATTTGAACTCTTGATACTTGTTTGTCTTGCTTCTGGGAATGATGACCAGTGGAACAGCTTGCCCCTGGGCTTGAAAGAGCTTATTGAGTCCTACCAGTTGAGTCCTTTTATCAAGACTGACTCATCCTAGATCATTTGTTTATCCATCAAGTCTGGAACTTAGAACATTTTGGTTGATCTACTAGGGATTTGTGTGCATTCTAGGTATGCAAATATGCTGCAACTTCTAAAGAACATTGGGAAGAACAATGCAGGCTCTGGCCGACATCATACCATCCTCCTACGTTGTGAGTTTCGTCTTTCTTGTTCCGGATTCTAATTGCGTACGTTAGATGATTGTGCATTGAATAAGTACTATCTTGTGCAGCAATATTGATGGCATTAATGGATTCAGTGATGAGAGTTCACAGTCGGTCTACCCGTTCATGAAAGTTGCTATTAAGTTGGCAAAGGCTAGTGACAATCTGGTGACTCCTTCCCATCTTTTCTTATGTTAGATGGCATTAGGACTTATAGTCTTGTCTGATTGATCGTCCGAATCGTATTTAACTTCGCTGAAGCATATTTTCACTGTAATTTCCCCTGATTCTGATGTATGCAGATAACAAATGCTGATGTGATTGTGGATCCTTCAGCACAGCAAATTGTTGCAAGTGCGTGTGACACACTCACGGCATGATTACACGAACAAAAATGGCATTGCGGGTGGTAAATGCCACGAACAGCCGTCAGCTTCTAATTGTAGCAATGGTTCAAATGGGAGGACATCAGAGGAAGAAAGATTGTGCATTGCTGCTTCCTGTTTAAACCCTTGGCAGTGGTCTCAGACTGCTTCAACTTCTCACGATTGGCACCCCTTGCGGCATGCTGCTCTTGTTGCTATCGAATCTTCTTCAGACAGGGACCGGCACCTCTTCCCTTGTTTCGAAAGTGCTGCAAAGCAGTCCTTTGAAGAGGAGTCTGTGCTCTCTGTTTGTGCAAGGCCGCCTGCCAAAAGGCAGAAACCTCACCATGAAAACGTAAGCTTCATCCACTCGACAAGTCTGACGAATCATTGATGTTTTTGTTTACTGGTTTCTTGTTTCAAGTCATCTTAGTCTTGAAGCTTTGTGTATCTCAGGTCTCAGAGGATGGATTCGATTCTTCCAACGGAGATTCTAATTCTGCATCGACTAGACCTTATTTATGCACAGGCTACGACATTTACCTTGTTTGAGAGCCGTGCCCAATGTAAGTTTTGTTGACCATGTTCCCTTCCTCATCAGTTTGTAAGGCCAAACCGCCTCGAGTTAGTGTATTATTGACTGAATTCGAGCTGTTTGAACTTTGAAGGTGTGCGATGGCACTCGTTCACCAGCGAATCAGGCGTAAATTCTATGCATTTCCAAACACCAACGCAGGAGCCTTGGGGTGTGTTCACAGACTGCAAGGGGAGAAGAGCTTGAATCATCACTATGCTGTTTCCGAATGAAAGTCTGCTCTTTAAGTGTTAAACAAGTAGAGTACTATGATTGTAAACCTTCTGTGTAACTGTAAACCATGGCAGGCAAAGGCAAGTTTGTTTATGGTTTCAGATTGAATATTTTCTCCCAGAATCTAGCAGAAGACAGCATTTGAACACTGCCCCTTGTTGGGCTGTAATATTCATAAGAAATCGCCAACGATCGAACGACAACATTGTTTTTTTACCTTGGGTTGATGGAACTGTTTCGATGAATTTTCTTATGGTAGTTTTAAAAATATTAACTAATATATCATTTTTTAATTTAAAAATAATTTTTCTGGTGAGCATTATCGAAGATAGTTATTATACGCTTTAGCTCCTGAGTTAATTATGACAACGTAGCGAAAGCAAATCACACCGTCAATTTTTCCATCGTCAGCTATTAGCCTATTTGATGACGTTAAGTAGCGCACACTATAACTCCAGAAAATAAACGAAAAATAAAAGTAAAAACCATTTCATCCCGTCTCGGCCCGATCCTAGAAGAGAATCGAACTGGAACGGAAATCTCATTCCTCCTTTCTTAACTGATCGTTGATCCATGGTTTTCTTCCTCTGAAGAATCACCTGACTCACACAGACTCTCTCTCTCTCTCTGGATTATACGCTTAGATCTCTCTTCCTCTATACTGTTCATTCGTTTTTATATTGGCTGCTGATTTCAGTTCATCTGGTTGATCCTTGGGAGTCGGAGCAGATCTGAGGTAAATTCATTGACATTTCTCTCCAATTCATGTCGTTACTCTATTAAAATGGTGAATTATCGTGGGGGATTGTGCTCGTTTGCTTACGGTTTGGCATTTTGCAAGTTGATGCTGAATTTTCATTGCTGACACATTTGGGCGCGAAATGCGGAACTCAGGATGTGAATTCTGTGCATTTCTGTTTTTTTATCGGTGGTTAAGCGTGGGGGAGTTTTATTACGATTGGATCGGTGTGTCTGTATATTTCGTATCCGTCTGGCTTATGGTTTGATCTGAAGTGTGTGAGCTTTTGTATTAATGTAATTTGTGTCATCTATTCACCTTCTGTAATTTCTGATTTTGATCTTGCAGGAGAAGATGTTGACAAAATTTGAAACGAAGAGCAATCGAGTGAAGGGACTGAGTTTTCATAGCAAGCGGCCGTGGATTCTGGCAAGTCTTCACAGTGGTGTTATCCAGCTATGGGACTACCGGATGGGGACTCTGATTGATCGGTTTGACGAGCATGATGGCCCCGTACGTGGTGTTCACTTCCACAAATCTCAGCCTCTCTTCGTCTCAGGAGGTACTCCCGTTTCCTGATGAACTTCTAACAATTGATCTTCACAGGCTTGCAATATAGCTGAGATCTGAATTACTGTAAACGTGCGTCCTGTAGTTTCTTGTGGGCCTTAGGTTTCTATTGTAGAACGTGGTGAAAGGTGGATTTGATATAATAAACCGGCTATACCTGTTGCTATTGCCATTGGTTTCTTCGTAATTTGCATCCCAGGGAATGGTGATTGGTCATGGTATTAAGATTTAAGGTCTGCTTGTTCGGTGCCAAACTGACTGAATTGCACTTTGAGGATGAAAGTTGGATACAACAAATTTCATTCTCTTTTATCTAGAACTCATAGATTGTGTTTCCGCCAACTTCCTTTCACATGCCTGTTACAGTTGTTAACCATGGATTCTTAAGAGTTTCTGAATATTTGGCTATTTTCTGTAGTACAATACACTATCAATTCCAATAAATCTATTGCTCATGTTTGTGTAGTGTTTGTGCTGCATACTTTATAGCTGTCTCGAGCCTGGTTTTCTTCTGAAAAGTATTGTTAGTCCATGAGAAAATTCTGTCGGTGCAATCCATAAAAAATGTCTATTGATGATAGCGATGTTCCATACTAGACGGCCGTATGCTTTTTCCCCATGCTAAAACCGACGTTCCTGTTCCCAAGATACATCTTCCACCATCCATTCCACTTAGGTTTGTGTATTGCTAAAGCAGGATAAGATGATAAAATACTGGCATCTTAAGTGTTTCTACTGATGCCAATTTCGTGTGAAAAAGGCTTTTGTTAGATTATTCTTGGTTTCCATCTTTCTTACTTGTTCTCATTGTAATACTTTTCTCTTGCTATGATCCCTTTTTAGGTGATGACTACAAGATCAAAGTTTGGAATTATAAGTTGCATAGGTGTCTCTTCACCCTGTTGGGTCACCTTGATTATATCCGCACGGTGCAATTTCATCACGAGTACCCCTGGATTGTGAGTGCCAGTGATGATCAGACCATCCGCATATGGAACTGGCAGTCACGGACTTGCATTTCTGTGCTGACAGGGCATAACCACTATGTTATGTGTGCATCATTCCACCCTAAAGAAGATCTCGTGGTATCGGCTTCTTTGGACCAAACTGTCCGTGTTTGGGACACCGCTGCACTGAGAAAGAAAACTGTATCTCCAGCTGATGATATCCTACGTTTGTCCCAATTGAATGGAGATCTTTTTGGAGGTGTAGATGCTGTGGTGAAGTATGTCTTGGAAGGCCATGACCGAGGCGTAAACTGGGCTTCGTTTCACCCTACTCTCCCACTAATTGTTTCAGGAGCAGATGATCGTCAGGTGAAGTTGTGGCGTATGAATGGTATGTGCTTTGTTGGTAGCAGCTAGTCAAGTACTTTGGTTTTAGATGTGTCGAGAGTAATTGTTGTGTATTATTTACAATAGTTACAATCCTTTAGATCCACTGTTAGACCTACTCCTCATTATACTAGGAAGCCCTTTATATTAGGATAAACTAATACTGTTCTTTATTGATACCAACGTGATTCTTAAGTAGTACAAAATTGGACTATTATTCCTCAATAATCTGTTTATTGGTTAGTATGCATCCTAGTACATGTACAAAGATGGTTCTATGTTTGGTTCTACAATTATTTTGTGATACTTCTCTTCCCTCTTCCAAGAATGACTAGAGTCGCAGTCACTGTCTTCAACTAATCCCTTTATGCTTTTCTCTTGACTCTAATTTCCTAAGAAAGTCTTCCATCTTTCTTGTGTTTCAGATACAAAGGCATGGGAAGTGGACACTTTGAGAGGGCACATGAACAATGTTTCATGTGTTATGTTCCATGCTAAGCAGGATATAATTGTGTCTAACTCTGAAGATAAGAGTATTCGAGTTTGGGATGTAACCAAGCGAACTGGGCTTCAAACTTTCCGTCGTGAGCATGACCGCTTTTGGATCCTTTCAGCTCACCCTGAAATGAATCTCCTTGCTGCTGGTCATGACAGTGGCATGATTGTGTTCAAGCTGGAGAGAGAAAGACCTGCTTTTGCTGTGAGTGGCGACTCTCTGTTTTATGCAAAGGATCGCTTTTTGCGATATTTTGAGTATTCTAGTCAGAGGGAAACCCAAGTGATTCCAATCAGGCGGCCTGGTACCACCAGCTTGAATCAGAGTCCCAGAACCCTTTCTTACAGTCCTACAGAAAATGCGATTTTGTTGTGCTCAGATGTGGATGGGGGTTCATATGAGTTATATATCATACATAAGGATAGCATTTCCAGGGGTGATACTGTGCAGGAAGCTAAGAGAGGTGCTGGAGGTTCAGCAATCTTCATTGCCCGAAATAGATTTGCTGTGCTTGACAAAAGCAGCAATCAAGTCCTTGTCAAAAACCTTAAAAATGAGGTTGTTAAAAAGAGCAGTCTTCCCATTGCTACAGATGCAATTTTCTACGCTGGGACTGGTAATGTGTTCTGCAGAGCTGAAGATAGAGTGGTGATATTTGATCTTCAGCAGAGACTTGTCATTGGGGAACTTCCAACACCTTTTGTGAAGTATGTTGTTTGGTCTAATGACATGGAAAGTGTTGCCCTATTGAGCAAGCATGCCATTATCGTTGCAAACAAAAAGCTTGTGCATCAATGCACACTTCATGAGACAATCCGTGTGAAAAGTGGAGCCTGGGATGACAATGGTGTTTTCATATACTCCACTTTAAATCATATGAAATACTGCCTTCCAAATGGAGATAGTGGTATAATCAGAACCCTTGATGTCCCGATATACATCACCAAGGTTTCTGGTAGTACAATCTTTTGTTTGGAGAGAGACGGGAAGAACAGGAATATCGCCATTGATGCAACGGAATATATGTTCAAACTCTCTCTTTTCAAAAAGAGATACGACAATGTTATGAGCATGATTATGAACTCACAGCTATGTGGACAGGCAATGATTGCTTATTTGCAACAAAAGGGGTTCCCAGAAGTTGCTTTACATTTTGTCAAGGATGAAAGGACCCGGTTTAATTTGGCTTTGGAGTGTGGCAACATACAAATTGCAGTTGCTTCCGCCAAGGAAATCGACGAGAAAGATCATTGGTACAGACTAGGGGTGGAAGCTCTTCGACAAGGCAATGCCGGTATAGTCGAATATGCCTATCAGAGAACAAACAACTTTGAGAGGCTATCTTTCTTGTATCTGATAACAGGCAACCTAGACAAACTGTCTAAGATGTTGAAAATTGCTGAAGTTAAGGAGAATATCATGGGGCAGTTTCATAATGCCCTCTACTTAGGTGATGTTCAGGAGCGGGTGAAGATCTTGGAAAATGCTGGCCATATACCCCTAGCCTACATTACAGCTAAAGTGCATGGCCTTGAGGATATTGCCGAGCGGTTAGCAACTGACTTGGGAGATAATCTTCCATCTCTTCCCGAGGGCAAATTGCCGTCCCTTCTGATGCCTCCATCTCCCATCATGTGTTCCGGTGATTGGCCTCTTCTTAGAGTCATGAAAGGTATATTCGAAGGAGGATTGGAGAATATGGCTAGAGGAGCTGAAGAAGATGAAGAAGCTGCTGAGGGTGATTGGGGGGATGAACAACTGGAAATGGTTGATGCAGCAGACGCCTTGCAGAATGGCGATGTCGATGCTTTGGCCGATGGGGAAGCCGGTGATGAGAATGATGAGGAAGGAGGGTGGGAACTCGAGGCCTTGGATCTGCCTCCAGATGTCGAAACTCCAAGAGCTTCTTCCACCGCTCGATCTTCTATTTTTGTAGCTCCGACACCTGGAATGCCGGTCAGCCAGATCTGGACTCAACGGTCATCGCTTGCTGCTGAACACGTGGCAGCTGGCAATTTCGATACGGCTATGAGGCTGCTTCATAGGCAACTCGGAATTAAAAATTTTGCTCCTTTGAAGCCTATGTTCCTTGATCTTCATTCCGGCAGCCAGACTTATTTACGTGCACTATCAGCTACTTCTGTGATATCTTTGGCAGTTGAACAATGGAACGAAGCCGCTAGCCCCAACGTTAGAGGCCCTCCAGCGCTCATTTTCAGTTTTGCTCAGTTGGAAGAAAAGCTCAAGGCTGGTTACAAAGCCACCACTGGCGGGAAATTCACAGAGGCACTTCGACTCTTCAGTACCATCCTTCATACAATTCCCTTGATCGTCGTGGAATCAAGGAGGGAAGTTGACGAAGTCAAGGAGTTGGTTATTATCGTTAAAGAATATGTTTTGGCACTACAGATGGAACTCAAGAGGAGGGAGATGAAGAACGATGACCCAGTTCGTGTACAGGAGCTCGCTGCTTACTTTACTCATTGCAACCTTCAAACTCCTCACCTGAGATTGGCCTTGCAAAGCGCAATGTCAATCTGCTACAAGGCAAAGAACTGTGTCACTGCTGTTAACTTCGCGAGGCGCCTGTTGGAGATGAACCCTCTCGAGAATCAAGCGAAGATGGCGAGATCGGTGCTGCAGGCTGGGGAGAGGAATATGACTGATGCCACGCCGCTGAACTACGACTTCCGAAATCCTTTCGTAGTGTGCGGCGCCACTTACGTACCGATTTACCGAGGACAGAAGGACGTGTCTTGCCCTTACTGTTCTGCCAAATTCGTGCCGAGCCAGGAGGGGGAAATTTGTGGTGTCTGTAATCTTGCAGCTGTTGGTGCAGATGCTTCGGGCTTGTTCTGTTCGTCCTCTCAGCGACGCTGAATCCGCATTCGACTACCTTCGCCAGTTTTTGCAGCTCCAGAGTGAGTGCATTTTCGTCATTTCTCTTTTATAGAAACCAATTTTATAACAACAGCAGAATGAGTACAACTTTTTCACGGAGTTGCTTTTCTTTTGGGCTCTTTTACTTTGCTATCATGATCACTTTGCCTTTCAAGTTCAATTAGTTCAATTTGACTTATATTGAATGTAGTAATGAAAGAAGTTTGAGGATTTTGCACTATATCTTGTTATATTGTTCATTGATGATCTTTGTTATTCATCAGCAATAAAAAAGTGGAACTCGTCAAAACAACGGTGTGTAAACAACAATTGGACTCCTAACACTATGATCCCCATCGCTCCAGATCAGAACAGCAGAAGCGAAATAGTCTGCCGGCGGAACCTTACCGCTGGAGACACTAACGGTAAAAGAGACCTTCTGATTTAAAGATCCGAAAGACATAACTAGCGGCGTCGGTTCGATCTTCAGCCCTCTCCCTTCTTTCGTTGTCGGCACGATTTTTGCTCTGTATGTTGAATTTGCAGAACCGACATTCGTCACTGTTCGTTTAAATCTGAGTGAGAAAAAAGTGCTATTGACCTGAACAGCAGCAGAAATGGACGGGTAGTTGAAGTCGTTTATTGCTGCCTCGTCAGGTTGATCCCCAGTAATCGCTCTCACTCTGTTGGTACCATAGCCCAAGTTGCAGAGCAAATTGATGTCGTCCTGCAGCAAGGTTTCGTACACTAGTCCTGGATTTGTTGCATTCACCGGATTCAGTTGGCCAGATCCGTATGTAGATTCCGCATTGTCAAATGCAAGATCCGGACCAGGAACCATGGGTGTTGCTGTAGAAAGGCAGTTTGTTAGAACAGAATCAATAATCATCAACATCAAACGGTCTTCATTCAGAATGAAACGGAAAGCTTACCGGTGGTAATGATGGCCGATTTAATGGCGGAAGGTGACCAATTTGGGTACAAAGACTTGATGTAAGCAGCGATTCCAGCAACATGTGGAGAAGCCATAGAAGTTCCGGATATAATATTGAAGTGGTACTCTCTTTTGTCATCCGGGTCGTCACTTAGTGATACCCCCGGAGAACACCCGGCCAATATATTCACTCCAGGTGCACTCACATCCGGCTGAAACAAATACAAAATTTCAAGTCAATCGCTGATAAACACTAGATTGGAAAGCTAGCTCTAGACTGGTTCGCATACCTTGAGAATACCAGAAACGATAGAATTAGGTCCTCTGGACGAAAATGAGGCAACTACCGGTGCTCCAGGGTCCCTCACAGTATTACTTTTCAATATTTTCGCAGCCGGGTTACTGCAGAAATGGATCGATTTGTTTATATGTCGTCGACTATAATCAAGAAATGGATTATTTTCGAGTCGTAACTTACGTAGTAGAGTTCTGATAGGCTGCAATGACGTCGAAGCTCCTTTGATCCACCTCGGCGCCAGGCAACGGGACTACATTTCCCGTGGCTGCCCTTCTACCAAGGAAGATGACTCCTTCAGCCCCAGCCTTCAAAGCCGTGAATTCCCCGGCGGAAGATTGGCATAACAGTATTTTCCCTTTCACTAAACTGCTGTCTATACAGCCATCAAGGCAATCACTGCAATGAAAAATAACATAAGTGATCATCCTCAGGAAAAAGAAGAAATTTTTGGGGTTCACCTCGCCGGGCCATCAGCGCACCCATTGGACGCATTGATCCCATCAATCAAATGCAACTGATGATTCCCCTTCTGGTCGAATCCATTGATCGAACTTCCCGTGACGGTCTTTCCGTTTCCAAGAACTACCTTAGATTCGAACTTCTGGTCGATCGTGCTCGCAGCCACGGAGAGCAACCACTGAGCCACGCTGGTGACGCTGCCGGAGTTTGAACCGCTTTTGCCGGCTGACTGTACGGTCAGGATTCCTCTCCTGAAGCGTGGAGGCTGCCGATTGGGATGGTTTGTGCGTCTAGTTCGCCGGCGGTGTTCGATCCGATGGAAATGGAGATAACGTTGACGCTGTCGGCGATTGCGTCGTTGAAGGCGGCCAAAATGTCTTCCAACGAGCAGGAAACAGTGTCGCAAACCGCGTACATGGCGATCCTCTCGCGGCATTAGCCGAACCAATAGAGATGGATATAACATCAACACCGTCAGGATTCCGTTTGACGAACACGAAAAAATGCCGGACACCGCTTACACGGCAATCCTAGCAAAGGGAATCCACCCTCTGGCTACGCCACTCTCTAGCCCGTAAAAGCTTGCATCGTTGACCACATTCCATACGGCTGTTGACGTTGTGTGGGTTCCATGACCCAATATATCCCTTGCTGATTCGAGATTGGAGTAATAGCGAGCTCTGATTATCTTGATGAAATCCAATCAGAAATTGAGAATACAAGAATGAGTTCAAATGGTGTTACAATAATAAATCGAACCATACATACCTGGAGTTTTCGTCGAGAACCTCTCGAATTAGAGAGAGATGATGATCGGTAGAAGAGTTTTGGTGCTTAGGCAATGCTCCCATGTAAACTATATAGACCTGCAGAAAAAAAACAATGAAATGCATAAAGAATCCAAAATCTGAAGAGAAAAAACAGTCACCATTCTCTTTGAATTCAAACTCCAGAATGAAAAACGAGAACACGAACTTTTCGGTCGGCATTGCTCGTAATGTTTCCGTCACAAAAGAGTAGGTTGATATTGGATGCTAGGATAATGCAAACTGAAAGAATTTGTAGTATAGACTTGAATCTACCCATTTTCAATCCCTATGAGACACTGAATAAGAGGAAACCTCAATTTAATGATTTATCCTTCAAATTTATAGTTATAGAATATTAGAATAACCTTTATTTCCTTATATTTCTTAATTGGAAATTTTTTTTTTTCTTTTTGGCAAACTTATAGAAGCAGAGCATATGGACAACCTTTCATTCACTTTAATTAAAAGGAAATTACAGAAGAAAATCAAATTGTGACCAAGGTAAATCATAAATGGTAGATAAATTATAATATGGCACGTCATTATTTAGTTTGCTTTATATTATATGATTAAGCCAGAATAGGAAATATAATTAATATATGTATAAATAGGAGTTCATCTTGATTCACTATTTTATAAATGAAGGAAGCAATTAAATTTCAAAATCTAGTTATCTGAGAAACTAATTTGAATTGTAAGAAAATAGATGAATAAATAATTTATTTAAGAATAAATTTTGGCTGAAAAAGCCTATACTAGCCGATCAAAATTGTATTGATTTATTCTAGTTTGGATTCGATAACTCATCTTTTTATTTAAGTTAGCGACACATTTATCGATATTCAAACACATCATTTGTAAAAGACAATATCCATTATCATCCAATGAGAAAATTCATGACCAAACCAACTATGTGTAGATGACAATCGGACTCCTAACATTACGAGTCCCGTCACTCCAAATCAACGAAGCAGAAGCAAAATATCCATTTTGCGGGACATTACCTCCGGAAACAGTAACATTAAAAGACAACTTCTCATGTAAAGACCCGAATGACAGAAGTGGCGGCGCCACTTCAATCTTCAGCCCTTTCCCGCCGACAATTTGTGCCTTGTACATCGACTTTGCAGATCCGACATTCGTTACCGTTCTCGTAAATTGAACAGAAAAGGAAGCGACACTCTTAGGCTGAAGGGCTGCTGTAATGGATGGGTAATTGAAGTCGTTTGTCGCTGTTGGGTTAGGTTGACCCTTGCATGTCACAGTCTCGTCGCCAGTAATAGCTCGAACTGTACTGGTATTGTAACCCAAGTTGCATAGCAACTTGATGTAGTCCCCCGGCAAGGTTTCATACACGAGTCCTGGATTTGTGGCGTTCACCGGATTAAATTGACCCGACCCGTAAGAGAATTCCGCCGAAAGGTATTGAAGATTTGGATCCACACCACTTGAAGGGTGCATAGGTGTTGCTGGAGAGGAAAATATTATAGAATCAATCATCATGAGCATCAAAATCACTAGGTTTCAGACCAAATTGAAAGTCTACGTACCGGTGGTCATAATAGCGGATTGAATGGCAGAAGGTGACCAACTCGGAAACAGAGACTTTATGTAAGCAGCAATACCAGCAACATGTGGACAAGCCATAGAAGTACCAGATAGAACATTGAAGTTGGTCGTTCTTGTGTCAAATAGGAATTTACTTGGTGATGCCTTCGGAGACCATGCAGCCAATATTCCCACCCCAGGGGCAGTAACATCCGGCTGAAACAATAAGCAAATTGACATTATTACTCCCAAGGACTTTGACAAGAAATCTACTAGCTTTTGAGTTGTTGTCTTATACCTTGAGAATACCGGGAAATACAGAATTGGGACCTCTAGATGAGAAGGATGCAACTACTGGAGCACCAGGGTTTGCGACTGTGTCACTTTTCAATATCTTCGCAATTGGATTACTGCAGAAAATTAAGCACATGAGTGATAATGTTTCCATACAAAAATTAGATGAATTTCTCCCATTATAAAGAAAAATTACGGTGTAGATTGTTGGTAGGCAACTATGGCATCAAAGGATGGTCGATCCACCTCGATGCCAGGCAACGGGAGGACGCGGCCCCTGTCAGGTCTTTCTTCAAGAAAGATAAGCCCTGCAGCCCTAGCATCGAAAGCAGCACTCGCACCGTTGGTCAACGAGGTGCATACCAGAATTTTCCCCATCACTAAAGTGTTGTTGAGGCAGCCAAAATTGCAATCGCTGAAAAAGAAATCAAACATTAATATCCATACAGTATGAACAGTGACAAATCCAGTTTGACATGAGGCACAAGATAAAACTATACAGAATTTAAAATACACCGGAGTGCAGAAACACCGGTTGTGGCACGTTGGGCTCACCCTAGATCCACCACTGATTTGAGATTGTCGATAAAAGCTAGAAGAAATTTATATAGAGAAACAGGCTCACCTCGCGTCCTTTTGAGTGCAAGTGTTTGTTGATGCTTTGATCCCATCTATCAAAGGGATCTCACTCCCACTCTCATTGAATCCATTATTAATTGAGCTCCCCTGTGTTTTTTTTTATGTAATTTCACAGTCACTATCAAGCAAACACATTGTTAAAAATTCAATGTAAAAGAAATGTTACAACATACCACGATTATCTTCCCGTTTCCAAGCATCACTTTAGATTCAAACTTTCGATCGATGGTACTAGCAGCCACAGACAGCAGCCATGGAGACACACTTGTGATGCTGGCAGCGTCCGGGCCGTTATTGCTGGCAGATTGTACAGTGAGGATCCCTTTGCTCGCAGAGTGAAAACTGCCGATTTGGACGGGATCATTATCCAAGGGAACAGCATTAATATCAAACCCAAGTGAGATGGATAAAACATCAACACCATCGGCAATAGCGTCGTCGTAGGCAGCCAAAATGTCGTCCGCCGGACATTCAAGACGGTCGCACACAGCATACACAGCAATCCTAGCGGAGGGAAACCCTCCTCTGGCTACGCCACTCGCTATCCCATAAAAGCTTGCGTCGTTGACAACATTCCCTGCTGCTGTTGACGCTGTGTGGGTTCCATGACCCAAGATATCCGTTGCTGCATGGGGAAATTTGTATTTACGGGCTCCGATTATCTTGCTGAAATCCAACAAATATTAGGACAAAAATGAGTTCATAATTTGTCTTATCAAATCGTGTTACAATCGTCTCAACAACTTAGACTAAAATGTTAAATTTCAGAAGAAAGGCAATTTAGTGTTTAAGTAGAAAGGAAGTTATTACTTGTTGCAAGTGAAATTTTGTCCGCCTTTACACACACCCTTCCATTTCGCTGGGGGAGGACCGAATCCACGGTCTTCAAAACTAGGCGATTCCGGCCAAATACCGGTATCTATCAATCCAACCACGACATCACTGCCGGCTTTAAGCCTAGGAGTCAGTGTAGGTTGAGGGAAACCCAAGAAATCCCATGATCTCGTGGTCTGAAGCTTTAGGTTTGTACTCGGAAAAACAGACACTACGCCGTTCCTCTCTGCAAATTGATAGTTTCGAGTCAGATATGACTCGGGTTTACCGTATGTGATTCATAAATTTAAAGGTGTATGTATCACATACTAGACAGTTTTTGGGCCTCCCTGTCAGTTAGCTTGGCTGCGAATCCGTTGAAACTTCTTTTGTAACTGTTTACCAATAGTTCTTCTACTTCTAGGCTGCACAACCACACAATGAGATGAATCTTTAACCAAATAATATACATACATAATACAAACATTAAATCGAACCTATATATACCTCGAGTTGTCATCGAGAACCTCCTGAATTAGAGAGAGATGGTGATCGGTAGGGGAGTATTGGTGCTTAGGCAATGCACCCATGTAAACAATATAGACCTGTAGATAAATTCAATGTAATCCAAAATCTGAAAATGAACAATCACAAATATTCTCTTGAATTCAAACTAATTGATGAATGAAAAACTAGAACACAAACTTTTCGGTCGCCATTGCTAGTAGTGTCTGTGTCGCAAAAGAGTAGGTCGATGTTGGATGCTAGGATAATGCAAACTGTAAGAATATGTAGTGTAGAGTTGAATCTACCCATTTTTTCCTTTGAGATACTGGATAAGAAGAAACCACAGTTTATCATTCAAATTTATACATGTAGAAGAACCATTATTTCTTTCTTTCTCAATTGGAAAATTAATTTCTTTTTTGGTAGATTTTTAGAAGCAGAGCATATATATATGGGCCATCTAAGGTAAATGATAAATAAATTATTATATGGCACAAAATTATTTATGATTAAGACAGAATAGGAACAATTGTCTCTTAAATTTTACTTTTACTATCTTACAAATAAAGGAAGCAAATTAATTTCAAATTTGGAAAATGAAAAGAATTTGGGAAAATATTTTCTGTCAACTTTTAGAAGAGCATATGGGCCATCTTTCATTCATTTTTCAAAAGGAAATTGGAGAAGAATATCAAATTGTGACCAAGTTAAACGATAGAGTAATTATAATGTGGCACAAAATTAAAAGGTGTCTACAAAAAAAATTAGATTTTCGTAAATTAATACGGGTGATTATCTCATACCAATTTAAGACATTGATCGATTTTGAGCCAATTTGAATTGAAAACAGTGATCAAAACTAAACCTCATAGATCATGTAACATATGACAATTACTTCCACTATTAATGGGCCAACTAATGACGTTATATTTTTCATTATATTTAATTATATTTGTCAAAATGAACGTATTGGAGAGTTGTTGGTTTCTTTAGTCTCGACTGTCTCTTTTGGTAGATAATTTATGAGAGTTTCTACTCCCTTTTTTGTTTTTTGAACTGACTTTTGTTGGTGTGTATGAACATTTTATTTTTCTATTATCATTTTAGAAGATTGTGTATGTTCTTCAATGTAATTGAAGTTTATTCAACTCTCAAAACATTCCAGGATTAACCGCAATATTCAATTTGAATATTATATTTATCTTTTGGCACCACAACTTACTATATAACTCGGCGGTAAGGGGTTTTGATGTGACATTGCGGAAGCTAAGGTTCGTCCCCGACCACGACGATCTTAACATGTGAAGCACATCACACATTCATCAATACACATCAATTGTAAAATCCGGTAAAACCCAATCCGTTAACATCCAATTACAAAAGTCATGACTAAGTCAAGTTTGTGTAGATGACAATTGGACTCCTGATGCTATGAGTCCCGTCACTCCAAATCAACGAAGCAGAAGCAAAAAGTCCCAATTTCCGGATATTACTGTCCGAAACAGTAACATTAAAAGACATCTTCTCATTTAAAGACACAAATGACAAAACTGCCGGCGTCACTTCAATCTTCAGCCCTATCCCGCCGACAATTTGTGCCTTGTACGTCGACCTCGTAGATCCGACATTTGTTACTGTTCTCGTAAATTGAACCGAGAAGGAAGCGGCACTCTTATTAGGCTCAAGAGCAGCAGCAATGGACGGGTAATTGAAGTCCTTTATTACTGTCGGGTCGGGTTGATCCGTGCATGTGACGGTCTTGTCGCCGGTAATAGCTCGAACTCCATCGGTACCATAACCCAAGTTGCATAGCAACTTGACGTAGTCCTCCAGCAAGGTTTCATACACGAGTCCTGGATTCGTAGCGTTCACCGGATTCAGTTGACCCGATCCATAAGAGAATTCTGCCGAAACATATTCAAGAGCTCGATCCACACCACTTGGAGGGTGCATAGGTGTTGCTATAGAGGCAAATAATTACAGAATCAATCATAATGAGCATCAAAATCACTCATTTTCTGACCAAATTGGAAGCTTACGTACCTGTAGTCATAATAGCGGACTGAATGGCAGAAGGTGACCAACTCGGGAACAAAGACTTGATGTAAGCAGCAATACCAGCAACATGAGGACAAGCCATAGAAGTCCCAGATATAACATTGAAGTTTGTTTGTCTTAAGTCCAGTACGTTTCCACTTGGTGACGACCTTGGAGACCATGCAGCCAATATTTCCACTCCGGGAGCACTAACATCCGGCTGAAACAATAAGAAAACTGTCATTATCCCAAGGACTCGACGATAAATCTATGAGCGTTAATTCTTATACCTTGAGAATGCCGGGAATTACAGCATTAGGACCTCTGGATGAGAAGGCGGCAACTATCGGAGCACCGGGGACTGTGACTGTGTCACTTTTCAATATCTTCGCAATTGGATTACTGCAGAAAATTGAACACAGTGACAATTTACGATTTTCCTGGTTCAAGCTTATGTACAATTTTCTAAATTAAGCTTATTTCATTAATACATTTTAACATTTTATATATAAAGAAAACTTACGGTGTAGAGCGCATGTAGGCAAGTATGGAATCAATGGATGGTCGATCCACCTGGACGCCAGGCAACGGGAGGATGTGACCCCTGTCAGGTCTTTCGTCAAGAAAGATAAGCCCGGCAGCTTGAGCATCCAAAGCGCTGCTCTGACCGTTGATCGAGGTGCAAACCAAAATTTTACCTTTCAATACGCTATCGTGAAGGCAAAGCTGATTGCATTTGCTGAAAAAACAAAATCAAACATTTCTCTCCAATTTAGAAGATGCATTTCTACTTATATACCCAAGTCACAAATAGAGAAGTGGGTTCACCTTGCTTCCTCTTCAGTGCAAGTGTTATTTGATGCTTTGATCCCATCTATCAAAGGGAGCTCATTCAAACTCTGATTGAATCCATTAATTGAGCTACCCTGTTTGTTCATAATTTCACAGCCAAGGTGTCAAACTATCAACCATAACCACATTGTCAAATCTCCATGTAAAAAAATGTTACACACATACCACAACTATCTTCCCGTTTCCAAGCACCACTTTAGATTCGAATTTCCGGTCGGTGGTACTTGCCGCCACAGAAAGCAACCACGGAACCACGCTCCCGGTGCTTGCAGTGTCTGGACCGCTATTGCCAGCAGACTGTACGGTGAGGATCCCTTTGCTCGCGGCGTGAAAGCTGACAATTTGGATGGGGTCATCCCCCAATTGAAGAGGACTAGTCGATCCAATAGAGATGGATATAACATCAACACCGTCAGCAATAGCGTCGTCAAAGGCAGCCAGAAGGTCGTTCGACTGACATGATGACACGCCACACACTGCATACACGGCGATCCTCGCGGAAGGAAGCCCGCCTCTGGCGACCCCATTTGCTATGCCGTAAAAACTTGCACCGCTGACCGCATTCCCTGCCGCTGTTGACGCTGTGTGGGATCCATGGCCCACTATGTCCCTTGCTGATTCGGGAACAGAGTAATAGCGAGCTCCAATTATCTTACTGAAATCCAATCAATAACTAGTAAACAAATGATGTAATTTAAAATTTTAGTCTAGAACAGTTTATTGATTAAGAAGAAGAAACGCATTACTTGTTGCAAGTGAAATTTTGTCCACCTTTGCACACACCCTTCCATTTCACTGGGGGTGGACCGAAACCACGGTCGTCAAAACTAGCCGATTCGGGCCAAATTCCAGTATCTATGACTCCGACCACGACATCACTACCGGCTTTAAGCCTAGGAGCCACTGTAGGTTGAGGGAGCCCCAAAAAGTCCCATGATCTCGTGGTCTGGATCTGTAAGTTTGTACTCGGAAAAACAGACACTATGTCGTTCCTCTCTGCGAAATAATAGTTTCTAGTCAAATATGACTCTGGTTCACGGTAAAAAATTATAATAATATGTGTGATTAATAAAAATTGATTATAAAGATCTTATGTACACAATCAAGGTATCTAGCACAATCACATACTAGACAGTTTTTGGGCCTCTGCGTCGGTTAGTTTCGCTGCAAAGCCGTTGAAACTTCTGTTATAAGTGTTTACCAATAGTTCTTCTTGGCTGCACAAACACATAATGATCATTAGAGATGAATCTCGTAACAACTAATTTCGAAATACTACGAAAATCAAATCTAACCATATGTACCTGGAGCTGTCGTCATCGAGAACCTCTTGAATTAGAGAGAGATGATGATCAGTAAGGGAGTATTGGTGCTTAGGCAATGCTCCCATGTAAACAATATAGACCTGTATGTAAAATCCAATGAAAATGCATAGAGGATCCAAAGACCAAAATAAAGAAGAAAAAAAACAATCATGAATATTCTTTTAAATTCAAACTTGGGTGAGAAATAAGAACACAAACTTTCCGGTCGCCATTGCTAGTAGTATCTGCGACGCAACTGTGTCGGCTGATGCTGGATGCAAAGATAATGCAAACTGTAAGAAGACGTAGTATAGAGTTGAATTTACCCATTTTTCCTTATGAGTTATTGAATAAGAAGAAATCACAATCAGTTCTTCAACTTTATAGCCTTCTTTATTACCTTCTTTATAAATTGGAAACATATTTTTTTGGGCAAACTTTTAAAAGCAGAGGATCTGGGAAATCTTTCATTCATTTTTTAAAAGGGAATTACAGAAGAAAATCAGATTGCGTACAAAGTAAATGGTAGAGAATTTATAATATGGCAATTTGTCTAACAGATATATATTTGCCACCGAAGAATAATAAGCCAATGATGTTCATATTTGATCTTTGGCATTTTCGTATATTCTTAACCTTTGGATATGCATTCGTTATCATTTGGTTGCGCTCGTTTTCGAATTTTTAACTATACTAAATCCATTTATTACTTCCCTCATCATCAACATACATCAATTGTAAATGAAAATATATTTCCCATAACAAGCAGTGAGAAAAGTAATGACCACAAGTCAACTATGTGTGGATAACAATTGGACTCCTAACATTATGAGTCCCGTCACTCCAAATCAACGAAGCAGAAGCAAAATATTCCTTTTGCGGGACATTATCTCTGGAAACAGTTACATTAAAACACATCTTCTCATTTAAAGACCTGAAAGACAGAAGTGACGGGGTCACTTCAATCTTCAGCCCTTTCCCGCCGACAATTTGTGCCTCGTACATCGTAGATCCGACATTCGTTACCGTTCTCGTAAATTGAACAGAAAAGGAAGCTACACTCTTAGGCTGAAGGGAAGCAGTGATGGACGGGCAATTAAAGTCGTTTATCGTCTTGTCGCCGGTAATAGCTCGAACAATTACTTTATGGTAATTAAGTAATTGGTTTTGGTAATTAATAAATTAGTGTCGGTAAATTTATGGAAATTAATTATTATAGTAATTAATTAATTTCGAAAATTCTGAATATATTTAATTTGATTTCAAAAATTGCTGTCTCAGGCCAACAGACATGCGACGATACAATAGCCTGCGGGGTCCAAACGGCCAGTAGACCATCGGGAAAATGTTTTACCTCGCAGCAGACGGTTGAATGTAAATGTTTGATGATGCTTTGACCCCATCAATCAAAGGGATTTCATTCCCGCTCTGATTGAATCCATTAATTGAACTCCCCTGTTTTTCTTTTTAATTTCGCAGTCGAGCATAACCAAATTGTAAGAAAATCAATGCAAAGAAATGTTACATACATACCACGACTATCTTCCCGTTTCCAAGCATCACTTTAGATTCAAACTTCCGGTCGATGGTACTTGCGTCGACGGACAGCAACCACTGAGCCACACTTGTGATGCCGGCCGTGCGTGGACCCCTATTGCCGGCAGCCTGTATGGTGAGGATCCATTTGCTCACAAAGTGAAAGCTGACAATTTGGATGGGATCATCCTCCAAGTGAACACTATTGCCCGATCCGATAGAGATGGATATAACATCAACACCGTCAGCAATAGCGTCACCGAAGGCTTCCAGAATGTCGTTCGAAGGCTGACAGGAGAAAATGCCACACACCGCGTACACGACGATCTTAGCGGAGGGAAGTCCGCTTCTGGCGACCCCACTTGCTATCCCGTAAAAGTTTGCACCATTGACCACATTTCCTACAACTATTGACGATGTGTGGGTCTCGTGACCGAATGTGTCCCTTGCCGATTTGGGAATGGGGTAATAGCGAGCTCCGATTATCTTGCTGAAATCCAATCAATTGAGGATATAAGAATGAGTTTTCGTAGTTATCGTATCAATTCTTGTTACAGTCAATTCAAGAACTTATGACAAATGTCGAATTGTCAGCTTCGACATTTGAGTCTAAAGCAGTGTAGTGTTTAAGAAGAAAGGAATGAGTGTTGATGCGTAGGCAATGCTCCCATGTCTACAATATATACCTGCACAACAATCCAAGGGAATGCATACATAACCCAAAAATCTGAAGGAAAAGTAACAATTCGGGATTGGGAAATTAAAACACGAACTTTCCGGTCCCCATAGGTTGTGTCGCAAAAGAGTATGTTAATGTTGGATGCAATGATAACGCAGACTGTAAGGATATGTAAGTATCAAGGTAGTCCGAAATCGCAATTTAAATCGCAAAATCGTACTATTTTACGATTTCACTGTAAAATCGTTGGACATCAAAATCATATGAAATCGGGAGGAAAACGGTGAAATCGTAAGCGTAAAATCGTTTGAAGAATGTGTATTTTGTGTTGCGTACTTATGATTTTATAAGTTTTGTATCGTAAACTATGTACTTTTAGTTGTTTAATTTAAACTATGGGCGGTACTTAAAATCTTACTATTTTACGATTCGATCATACGATTCTGATTTTACCCATGTTTTTTATTTTACTTGGAATCCACGATTTCACAACCTTGTGTAGTATAGAGTTGAATCTACCCTTTTTTTTCCTATGAGTTACTGAAACCATATCCTCAAATTTATAGCTGTTGAAGAAACGAGCTTATTAGTTAGTTTCCTTGAAAGGAAATTACAAAAGAAGATCAAATTGTGAACAAGTTAAATGGTAGAGAAATTTTAACATATGGTTAAGACAGAACAGGAAAAACAATTCAAGTGTGTACGTAAATAGGAGTTCAATTTCTATTTACTGTTTTGTAAATGAAGGAAGCCATTTAATTTCAAATTTTAGTTATCTAATAAATTAATTTAATTTAAGGTGCTCTTTTCGGTACATCGGTGCACCTCTACATGGCGCTTACTTGACACGTACATTAAGCATCCTTAGTGGATTATATACATTATTTACATTCGATCCTCAAATTTGATTATATATCAACTTTAAATCTTCACTTTACAAATTTTATCGCGCACTAAATTAAATTCGATATAAATCGATTCCTCGGATTAGTTTGGAAAGGTAACTTCAGATTGGATTCTTCTCGCCGGTAGTGGATCGGTTCCTATCCGTGCTCTGGTGGTCGACCCTACCCAGACTGGAACGCCACGGCGGAGAGTCCCTTGCTAAGGAAGAGAGTCAGTTGGAGTATTTTAAAATTTTAATGATATGTTTCATAATAGTATTTTGAATAATGTTGTGGCCTTTTTTGAAGTGCGATGAGACGTTTTGTACCACATCAGATGACATGTATGCAATTTGGTCAATGTTAACTAATCGAAAACGAAAAATACTAGGGGCGTGCTGTCGGAGCCAATTTTTATCCTTGGCTCACAAGTTGCATAACCACTCATCTCTTAAATAAGTTTGTGACACATCACACATTCATCAAATACACATCCAATAAGAAAAGTCATGACCAAGTCAACTATGTGTAGATGACAATTGGACTCCTAACATTATGAGTCCCGTCACTCCAAATCAACGAAGCAGAAGTAAAAAATCCCTTTTGCGGGACATTACCTCCGGAAACAGTAACATTAAAAGACAACTTCTCGTTTAAAGACCCAAATGACAGAAGTGGCGGCGTCACTTTAATCTTCAGCCCTTTCCTGCCGACAATTTGTGCCTTGTATGTTGATCTCGCGGATCCAACATTCGTTACAGTTCTCATAAACTGAACGGAGAAGGAAGCATCACTCTTAGGCTGAAGGGCAGCAGTAATGGATGGGTAATTGAAGCCGTTTATCGCTATTGGATCGGGCTGACCAGTGCATGTGCTAGTCTTGTCCCCAGTAATAGCTTGAACTCTCTTGGTACCATAACCCAAGTTGCAGAGCAACTTCACATAGTCCCCCGGCAATGTTTCATACACTAGTCCTGGATTCGTGGCGTCCACCGGGTTCATCTGACCCGACCCGTAAGAGAATTCTGCGGAAACGTATTGAAGATTTGGATCCGCACCAGTTGGAGGGTGCATTGGTGTTGCTGGAAAGGCATATTCTTATAGAATCAATCATCATGAACATCAAGATCACTAGGTTTCAAACCAAATCGAAAGCCTACCGGTGGTCATAATAGCGGATTGAATGGCAGAAGGTGACCAACTAGGGAACAAAGACTTGATGTAAGCAGCAATGCCAGCAACATGTGGACAAGACATAGAAGTTCCAGATTGAACATTGAAGTCTGTTTGTCTTCGGTCGTCTAGTTTTCCACTTGGTGATGCGGCCGGAGACCATGCAGCCAATATTTGCAGTCCAGGAGCACTAACATCCGGCTGAAACAATAAAAAAAAGATTTTCATTACTCCAAGGGACATTGACAAGAAATCTACTAGTTTTGAGCTGTTTTGTATACCTTCAGAATACTGGGAATTATAGAATTGGGACCTCTTGATGAAAATGCGGCAACTACTGGGGCACCTTGGACTGTGACTGTGTCACTTTTCAATATCTTTGCAATTGGACTACTGCAAGATATTGAACACATTGACATTAGAGTTGAATTTTTCTCGTTGTCAAAAGAACGAACTTTGATTTGCCTGATATTAGCTTTTAATTTCTATATTTTTGTAAATTACACGTATTTTGTTAATACATTTTTATATATAAAAGACTTACGGTGTAGACCGTTGGTAGGCAGTGATGACATCGATAGATGATCGATCCAATTGGGCGCCAGGCAATGGAAGGACGTGGCCCCTGTCAGGTATTTCATCGAGAAAGATAAGGCCCGCAGCCTTACCATAAAAAGCGGTGTTCTGACAGTCGGTCGATGTGCATACCACAATTTTCCCTTTCACTTTATCGTCGCCAGAGCATTCAAAATTGCATTCGCTGAAAACAAAAAACAAACATCACCATCGACTATCAAGTTCTGTACAATTGAAAATGCACTGGGTTGAATAAACCTCTAAACGTAGACATTTATATTATTGGAGTTGGTTCACCTCATGGGCTGGTGAGGGTTAGTGTTCGTTGATGCTTCGATCCCATCTACCAAAGGGAGCTCATCCGCACTCTGATTGAATCCATTTATCGAGCTCCCCTGTATTTTTGTTCAATCTCGTAGGGAAGGGAATCAAGCATAACACATTGTTAAAAAATTCGATGTAAAAGAAATGTTACATACATACCACGACTATCTTCCCGTTTCCAAGCATCACTTTAGATTCAAACTTTCGATCGATGGTACTAGCCGCCACTGACAGCAGCCACGGAGCCACACTAGTGACGCTGGCAGTGTCCGGACCGCTATTGCCGGCAGACTGTACAGTGAGGATCCCTTTGCTCGCGGAGTGATAACTCCCGATTTGGATGGGATCAAACTCCAAGCGAACAATACCATTCGGCCCAATAGAGATGGAGATAATATCAACACCGTCAGCAATAGCGTCGTCGTAGGCGGCCAAAATTATGTTCGATGGACAGGAAAGATCATCGCACACCGCGTACACGGCGATCCTAGCGGAGGGAAGCCCGCCTCTTGCGACGCCACTCGCTACCCCATAAAAGCTTGCGTCGTTGACCACATTCCCTACTGCTGTTGAAGCTGTGTGGCTTCCATGACCCGATATATCCCTTGCTGATTCGAGATTGGAGTAATAGCGAGCTCCGATTATCTTGCTGAAATCCAATCAATTGAGAATACAAGAATGAGTTCGAACTTACAGCTTTTCTTGTGATTTAAAATTTTAGTCTTAAGCAGAAAGGAACTCATTACTTGTTGCAAGTGAAATTTTGTCCGCCTTTGCACACACCCTTCCATTTTGCTGGTGGAGGACCAAATCCACAATCGTCAAAACTAGCCAATTCCGGCCAAATACCGGTATCTATCAACCCAACCACGACATCACTACCGGCTTTAAGCCGAGGAGTCATTGTAGGTTGAGGGAGACCTAAGAAATCCCATGATCTTGTGGTCTGAAGCTGTAGGTTGTTACTCGGAAAAACAGACACCACATCGTTTCTATCTGCGAAATATAATAATAGTTTCGAGTCAGATATGACTCAGGTTTACCATATGTGTGGTCCAGAAAAATTTGATAATCACATACTAGACAGCTTTTGAGCCTCAGCATCAGTTAGATTAGCCGCAAATCCGTTGAAACTTCTCTTGTAACTGTTTACCAATAGTTCTTCTTGGCTACACAACCAAATAGTGTTGAATCTTGAAGCAAATAATATAAGTAAATACTACGAAAAACAAATCGAACTGTACATACCCCGAGTTGCCATCGAGAACCTCTTGAATTAGAGAGAGATGATGATCAGTAGGGGAGTATTGATGCGTAGGCAATGCTCCCATGTAAATAATATAGACCTGTAGGAAAATTCAATATAAATCATACGGAATCCAAAATCTAAAAAAGAACAATCATCATGGTAGTGGATAATATAAATATCAATCAAAATCCAACGGTTCATGACACATCATTCTCTTGAATTCAAACTAAGCGAACGAAAAATGAAAACACAAACTTTTCGGTCGCCATTGCTAGTAGTGTTTGCGCCGCAAAAGAGTAGGTTGATGTTGGATGCTAGGAGAATACAGACTGTAAGAATATTTAGTATAGAGTTGAATCTACCCATTTTTCCCTGTAAGAAAATTTAATAAGAGGAAACCACAAATTATCCTTCAAATTTATAGTTGTAGAAGAACCTTTATTCCATTCTTTCTCAATTGGGAAAATACTTTTTTGGTAAATTTTTAGAAGCAGAGCATATGGGCAACCTTTCATTCATTTTTAAAAGGAAATTACAGAAGAAAATCAATTTTCCTATTAAAACATAATAGGAAAAATAATTATTAAAATGTATAAATAGGAGTTCAAATTTATTCACTGTTTTTATAAATCACGTGAAACACATACGGACTGGACCGTACGTTGCCCAATTTTGTTCACGTCGACTTTGCGGATCCGACGTTCGTCTCCGTTCTCATAAATGGAATTGAAAAGGAAGCAACACTCTTAGGCTGGAGGGCAGCAGTAATGGACGGGTAATTGAAGTCGTTTATCGCTGTCTCGTCCTGTCGACCCGTGCAATTGCTAGTCCATTATCGATGATACGAGCAATGGTACTGGCCGCTAAAGATAGCAACCAAGGAGCCAAGCTCGCGGTGCTGCCAGCGGACGCATAGTTGCCCGCGCTCTGTACAGTCAGGATGCCCCTGCTAGCAGCGTGAAACGCGCCTATCGAAACGGGGTCTTCGTCGAGGTTTTCAGGTTCGGTCGATGAGATGGAAATGGATATGACGTCAACACCGTCAGCAATGGCGTCGTCGAATGCAGCCAGAATGTCTGACGACGGGCAGTTGTCATCGTGGCCTACTGCATACGAGGCGATCCTAGCAGAGGGGAGTCCTCCTCTAGCGAGGCCGCTCGCTACCCCGTAAAAGCTGGCGTTCTTTACCACGTCTTGAGTCTCATTATTTTACTATAATTATAGCCAGACACTCAATTTTGTGTCAGTGCGACACAAAAAACCTTTTCCATATTGCATAGCTAGAATGGAAAATAAATATAAGGCATTATTACTTGTTGCAAGTGAAATTTTGTCCGCGCACCCTTCCATTTGGCCGGAGGAGGACCTAGACCACGGTCGTGAAAGCTAGGTAATTCCGGCCAAACTCCGGTGTCCAACAGTCCCACAACAATATCAGTACCAGAGTTAAGATTCTTAATCATCGCCGGTTGATGGAAACCTAGAAAATCCCATGATCTCGTGGTTTGAAGCTGCAGTTTTTTACTTGGGAAAACAGAAACGACGCCGTTCCTACCTACGTACATAATAGTAATGCAGATTTAATACCTCAAGCATGCATATTGAATTTATAATGACAAAAGGTGAAACATAATACAAAGCTTTTGTGCTTCAGAATTCGTGAGTTTGGCTACAACTCCGTTGAAACTTCTTGTGTAACTCAGTATCAGTAACTCTTCTCCTTGGCTGTACAAATAACAATATTGGCATGGTCGTGTATGGTACTAATTGTGCAGGCACGAATATTAGATCGATCGAGATAGCTCTTAACCTGTCATCATCGACAACTTTCGGAATAAGAGAAAGATGGTGAGAAGCTGGGGAAGTATTGATGCTGAGGCCATGCTCCCGTGTAAACTATATAAACCTGAAAATTTCCAAATTTCCGACGATAATTTACATAAACTAAATAATTTCTTACTTTCTTTTTAATAAAATCAAGCCTCGCCCTTAATTACAATCTTATAGAGTATTTTTATAAATTAGGGTTTAGGGTTTAATATTTCACTAGAAATCAAATTGTCTCCCTATAAATAAAACAAGTCTTCAAATCACACGATCTGTCTCTATCATTGTCAGCCCTTGGGAAAGAAAAAGATGTCTACTCCTCCGCCTCCTGCGGCCGCCGCCGCCTTCCCGCGATTCGACGTGGTCTCCGGCGTCCCATCGGACAACAGCTTTCTCTCCACCACCAAGGCCCCAACCTCCATCCCACCCGCCGCCTCCAAGTCTATTTATCACGAATGGAAGATCCTCCAAAACCACCTACCCGATTCCATCTCCGTCCGGGTCTACGAGAACCGGATCGACATCCTCCGCGCCGTCATCGTCGGCGCCGCTGGAACTCCTTACTACGACGGCCTCTACTTCTTCGACATCGCGTTCCCGACCGACTATCCACAATCCCCTCCGGAAGTAACGTACAGGTCGTTCGGGTTGCGTATCAACCCGAACCTGTACGAGAACGGGAAAGTCTGCTTAAGCCTGATCAACACCTGGCCCGGCCGGAATCAGGGCGAAAATTGGAACCCGGGTCAATCGACGATCCTCCAGGTTCTGGTCTCGATTCAGGGGCTGGTTCTGAACGAGAAGCCCTATTTCAACGAGCCGTTGCTGGTGCCCTGGGTTAAGAACGAGAGGTGGTCGAATTCGTACAACGAGCACGTGTTCGAGCTCTGCTGCAAGACGATGCTTCAATTGATGAGGAATCCGCCGGGGAATTTCCAAGGGTTCATCGGGGCGCATTTTAAGGAGAGGGGGTTTTGGATTCTGAAGGCGATTGAGGCCTATGCGAATGAGGAGTGCAGAGTCGGGTATTACGGGACGGAGGAGGGGGATTCGAGAGGTGAACCGCCGTCCGAGAGATTCAAGGGTTCTATGTTGAAGCTGCGGTTGGAATTGAGTGTTGCATTTGGATTAGACACTTGTTATTTAGAGGAGAAATCGACAAGGCTGATTCTGCTAGAAAAGGAGGAGGAAGAGAAGAAGAAGAAGAAGATGAAGAAGAGTGGGGAGATGCTGATGTGTCTTTTTGGGATCCTATTCTTATTTGCTATTATAATGTTTATTATTAGTTACCGGATCTCACTGGAGGATTTATGTCCCTTGAGAATGTGGAAAAATGGAATTTGAATAAAAGTGATAAAGTTTTAAAATTTTAAAATGTATTTTATTGAGATTTAAATTTTTCAAATTCCAGCTTTCAAACGGACCACGTATTTTCATTAGACACTTGTTATTTATCGTCAATTAATAGTTGGGAATTTTGAATCTGATACTTATTTAGCGATGTTGGCGTTAGTTAAACTTTGGATTGCCAGCCGTCGGTTTAGATGAGACTGTTGATGTCATCACATGGGGCGTTGAAATAATTAAGCATCCCGGACTTGACCTAAAATCTATTAGAACAAAGTCAGATGCTACAACCACTCGACTATAACTTATTTGGCATGTAAGTTGTTATTGTAACCAACTAATTGGACTAAGGTTTAATGTAAATGTGTTTAAAAATTAAAACTAACTAAGATTATTGTCCGGGTTGGTTGAGTTTACATTATATTGATATTTACTTGTGGGGAATGCTAAATTTGAACCCACGTTACGTTTAAATCTCCTCCATCGAATAATTTTACCACTAAAGCAATTCTTCGTATCGACTGCATTAGTCTATGAAACATATCTATGATTATTGATGCATCTCCACCATTGATCACCAAACTGAATTCATTTTATTTCATCAACAACCATTAAGAAAATTATGAACCAACAAGACAATTCATGGGGTGTAAATGACAATTGGACTCCTAACACTATGCATCCCATCATTCCAAATCAATGCAGCAGATGCAATAAAATCCTTTTGGTCGGACATTACCACCGCAAACTGTAACATTGCAAGACATCTTTTCATTCAAAGACCCAAACGACAGAACATCCGGCGAGACTTCAATCTTCAGCCCTTTCCCTCCGACAATTCGTGTCTTGTACGTTGACTTTACGGACCCAACATTCGTCACCGTTCTCATAAACCGAATTGAGAAGGAATCCGCGCTCTTAGGCGGAAGGGCAGCAGTAATAGACGGTAATTAAAGTCGTTTATCGTTGTCGGGTCGGGTCGACCCTTGCAAGTGCTAGTCTTGTGACCGGTAATAGCTCGGACTTTTTCAGTGTTGTGGCCCAAGTTGCACAGCAACTTGACATCGTCAACCGGCGAGGTTTCGTACACGAGTCCTGGATTTGAGGCGTTGGTCGGATTCAGTTGACCCGACCCGTACGCAAGTTCGGCTTCGATACTATGGGCGCTCACATAATGCATAGGAGTGGCCGTTGTCATAATAGCGGATTTGATGGCGGAAGGTGACCAATTCGGGTGCAGAGACTTGATGTAAGCAGCAATTCCGGCTACATGTGGACAAGACATGGAAGTTCCCGACATAACATTGTAATTGTTCTGTCTCCGGTCGTACGACACATCGCCGGGCGATACCACCCGGCCAGTATATCCACTCCTGGAGCACTCACATCCGGCTGAAGCACAAAAAAGCAGGCTTCTCGAAAATCAGAAGCAGGAGTAAACGATTGCTTGATATTTTGTTTTTCTTAATGAATGAAGCTTTTATTAATGGGAACCAGCGATTCCAACGAAATCGGGAGCTTGGTATTTTGTTACACCTAGAGAATACCAGGAACCATAACATTAGGGCCCCTGCATGAGAAAGTGGCTACTATTGGAGCTCCAGGGTTCGTCACAGTCTCACTTTTCAATATCTTTGCAACTGGATTACTGCATTAATAGAAAATCAACCCAATTAATTACATCATTTCTGTATTATAAATCTAGAAAGTCTACGGGCCATTTTATCAAAACAGAAAGTCTATGGGCCAAATATCAAAATGTAACGTATGAAAGCTGATGGGCAATCTATGGCCATGTCAGAACCTAACAAATACTATTTGCTCCCCAATTGATAGATTGATTGGGTTGATCAAAAGGGCGAATTGGTAACTTACGGAGTAGTCCGCCGATAGGCCTCGACAGCAAGGAAGAATCGGGTGTCGAGTGCAGTACCAGGCAACGGGACAACATCTTAAATGTAGATAAGTCCCTCGGCTTCGGGTTGCATATTCAACTCCGGCCAGTCTGTCGTGTTGCACAGCACAATTTTCCCTTTCGCTAAGTCGCTATCAACACAGGTGCAAGAACTACAAAAAAAAAACATTTCCAGTAGTTTGTTAAATGCACATGCATACTGCTCCTAAAACAAAGCTATTTTTCACAGAATTAAACGATTGACGAGACAATGAAACGGGGCGCACCTTGCTCCCCGGCAGTAGGATGCCGATGTTACATTGATCGCATCCACCAAAGGGGAACCTTTTCCCATTCGGAGTGAATCCATTTACAGAGTACCCCTGTTTTGGTCAACATAGTTGTGACATAACAAAAGTATAGATAGCTCCCAACGGGGAAAAACAAATGTTTTGAATATGTGATCACGCACAATAACTATGTCTCCATTTCTGAGAACAATTTTGGATTCGAACTTTCGGTCGATGGTACTGGCAGCTACCGAGAGCAACCAAGGAGCCATGCTAGTGGTGCTAGCGGGGCTAGGTGTAGCCTCGTTGCTAGCACTCTGTACGGTTAGAATTCCTCTATTCGTTGCGTGAAACCCGCCTATGGAAACGGGTCCGCATTGAGGTTATGTTGGCTGGACGACGAAATGGAAATGGATATCACGTCAACACCGTCAGCAATAGCGTCATCGAATGCAGCCAGGAGGTCCTCCGACGCACAGTGGACCTTGCCGCACACCGCGTACGCGGCGATCCTGGCTGAGGGAAGTCCGCCTCTGGCATAGCCACTCGCTACCCCGTAGAAGCTGGCGTTCGCTACCACATTCCCTGCCGCAGTTGATGCTGTGTGGCTCCCATGGCCTACCAAATCCCTTGCCGAATCTACCGCGGAGTAATACCGAGCTCCAATTATCTTGCTGCAAATCCAATACATGCAGGAATTAGGACTCAGAGATGCACTTGAGGCATGAGCTGAGTTCGAAATAATACAACTTACCGCGACTAAGAACTCGAACAATAGAAATATTAATTTCAAAAACATATTGTGGCTGTGGGGACATAAAATAAAAGGCATTACTTGTTGCAAGTGAAATTTTGTCCACCTTTGCACACACCCTTCCATTTGGCCGGAGGAGGACCTAGACCACGGTCGTCAAAGCTAGGCAATTCCAACCAAATCCCGGTATCTATGACTCCGACAGACTTTAAAGTTGAAGTTAGAGAGTCTATACAGACTTTAAAGTTGTACGTAATAACGAATAAGATGATACTAACCTTCCGGTCGCCATTGCTGGGAGCCGGGTTGCAAAAGAGTACGTTGAAGTTGGATGCAAAGGTGATGCAAATTGATATGATGCAAATCATTCATTTATTAAAGGCCTACTACGCCTATCACCTGAGGGTTATTTAATTCGGATGGTTCAATTAATATAGAGACGGGTCAAGTAAGTGTAAGAGGTTTGATTCGTGATAATGATGGTCGTGTTTTGACGGCTTACACCGTGTACTTGAGGGTGTGTTCAATCACCCGAGTAGAATTAAGAGCGGATTTGACTAACCTTAAAATAGTTTGGGAGAAAGAATACCAGAGAGTACATGTACAACTTAATTCCCGATGTGTCATTTACTTGATACGTCGTGGAAGGTTGAGCTTTTTTACAAAAATGTAATTATGCAGCAAATTATCTTGCTAGTATTGGGAATCAAATGCCATTAAGGATGTATAATTTATTGGTCACACTACGATGTACATGCACTTGGTGTTTTGTCAACAAAGTGATTAGGAATGAAGGTTAGACACGATGTGACTCAAGGGTCCTGCAAGCTGCAGGTAAGACAAAACATTGGGATGCAAAGTTTACATTTGATGATACCGAAACATTAGCACTGCTTCGAAACAAAGCGTGACAGTTTACTAGTTTACAACATGAAACGTACAAAGTTCAGTGTCCTACTCGTTCTATGTTAAGAGTTCTTTACAAGTTTACCAATAAAACCACAGCAAACCTCACAGATGATTACAAATACCAAGTGCATTCTCAAATCTTCTAGGGCAGCGTCGTCTACCGAATTCCCTGTCAAGTTATCGGGAGCATCAATATCCATCTATGGAATCAAGAACAAAACAACATATTGGAATCTAGGGAAGGGATTGTGAAGCAGAAAGATCACCATTATATGAGATTAGTTGCCCTGGAAGTAGGTGATGTAATCTGGTCAAGTGTGGAGGTAATTAGCCGCCATCATAAGCTCCAGAGTCAGTTCAGGTTCGATTGGGAACTCTGTTTCCTTACCACTGGTAAAAGGAGTAGCAGAAACATGTTAAATGTAGATTCCAAAACAGGCTGAGAAAGGGAAATCACGAATCAAACCGTAGATTGGTTTGGAGTTCTGACACCTTATTTCGATACAGTAATACTCGGAATCATAGCACCAAGTAAAACTCAGCTCAGACAGGATAGAGAAAGAAACATAAAAAATAATATCTCAGAACACATTCTTCTTTTGATTAAATGGATGGGAAGGTCCGTGTAAATCTGTATGCATTGCCTGGAATAATTTCTGCATGCATCATAATTCATGGGAGAAATAACTAACTTGACATCATAGTGCATGAACAGCTTAAGTAGATGAAGAACACCGTAAAACTAGTACATAGGCGATGGACAATAGGAAAACATTAGCAAAGTAGAAAATTTGAATTCGAACTACCAAATTTTTCTTTTGAATTCCACCATTTGCACCAGAAACACACGCAAAATTGTGACATGGTTAGTACACTAACCTAGCATACTGTAGAGACCAATGGAAATACTGGCAGATTTTCTCCAGAATGGTGGTGCTTATCTCAGGAAAAGTCACCTCCCCATGTTGCGCCTCTGCGAAACCCCCTGTTCAAATTGGAAACACACTGGCAAATTACAACTTTTTTTTTCATCGCAGCGCAACTAAAGTAAAACAGCTACCACCAATTCACCATACGATTCCGTCAAGCTTTCCATCGAATTCGAGAAACCCAGACCAATAGAAAAAAAATTAAATCTGGTTACTCGCCAATCGATTCGACATTCGAAACCCTTAAACGGACCTGGAGAGGTGAGCATGTTGCGAATTGTCTGTGAAACCATGGCGGCTTCCTTGTGGATAACGAACTCGAAGCCTTCAGCGCTGATAAGCTTGACTGTGTCTTCTTTCTTCATCTCCCCTCTTCAATTTTTCGTTCGTTTTTCTTTTCTGGTGTCGTCCTTTTGTTCTTGATCCTGAAAACCGAGGACTGAATCCGACGCTTTTTCAGTTGGCGAATGCGATCACGATTGAATAAACCGCCCAGTTGGCGAGCAAAGCGGTTTCTGTTTTTTTATTCTTTCACTACTACTAATCCAAACAGCGGATTTGGCCCGTGGGCTATTGGCCCATAACTGAGGATTAAGCTTTATCTTCACATCGATTGGATAAAAGCAATAGCCCATTAAGCTTTTATCTCCACATCTATGACCGTTTCAACGAAACGTTCACTAATCCGGCGGTCACTAAAGGCCACTGATGACTATTTTGATCTATTAATGACTGTTTATGAATTTCGAAAACCATTTTTCGTATCGTTCTTAAAGCTATATTGTTTTTGTAGTAATGAGTTGTGAATATTTGACATCAATCAAACGATTGATCTCATCCGTCAAATTCAATGTGGGATTCAATTCTAGCTACCTTAGTGATTTTGTTCTAGGCAATTTTTAATATGTTATATTTGGTCATTTTGTTTTTTACTTTGTAATTTCTTCATAACATTTATTCTATTTGTACTAGGCTGCTTACTAACCTAGTGGGATTCCTCCTCATTCACATTTTCTTCATAGCATAACGTCATAGAAAATATGCAAATCTTGTTAGCATACAATAATTAGGGTTTATGTATACTTTTATTGGAAATTGTGATTACACTTGTTTATAAAGGAAAGGTTGGCAGTGAATGGGATTTAACTTGTATTATAAGTTAGATGCCAGCCTCCACCACTCCCCCTAATCCCACCGAAAATGCTATCCATTTGATAGCACTTTTTTTCGGATCAATCTGACAGCTAATCCAACGGTCCAAAATTATTTTTCGTTAATTTTAATTTTTTGTTTTATCTCTCATTCTCTTTACTAAACTGGATATAATAATGACATAACAATGACGTAATAATGACGTAACGTGGATATAACAATTTACATATGAAGTCAACATAATGAACTTATTAAAACGACATAATGAAAACGCATAACAGACTCGTAAAGTGTGTATATCACCGACATAAAAGAGTGGTAAACTGCATAGCAATGATGAATTCAACAACTCGTAAGGTGGGCGTAACAACGATATAACGAGCATATAAAATAGTCGTATTAGCGACATAATATGCTCGTACAATGACCACACTCGTGTGAGTTTTGTCAATTTTTTTATTCCGAAACTACCCCATCATTTTCAGCCGTTAGATGAATACTGGTCCAAAAGTGATATGATCCAACGACTACGATTTGTCAAATTGATCCAAAAACAATGTCTCCCACATCATTAGCTTTGCTGTAATCCCACACACAAATCATTGGGAAAGGCCCCAGAATATTAAGTAATGGTGGGAACAAAATACCACAACCACACACACCCATTTAAAAAGGTCAAATCTAGCTCCAAATATATATATAGTGAGCTACCTTCTGCCTACCCTCCCGTTATTTTAAGTAATGAACACCTATGCTAATGCTAAGATAACCTACATAATTACAGAGATAATGACGGGTCTTGTTGTAAATGAATGGTTGGTGTTTGTGCCAAGAACGAGCTTAATTGAACGATGTAGAACAAGAAGAATATCATCGATTGACTCGTATATAAATAGTTAGAGCAGGTTTTTATAGAGAATAAATGCACGGGTTGTAACTTAAATTTGTAATGGATAAATGGGTACTCGCCTAGTTTTTAAATGTAACTGGTTAGTCATTTTATTTTGGATTATGTGATGAGAAGTAGTACATCCATTTATTTTCATCTCATTTTCCATCCCAAAAGCAAGTAGATGGTTTGGTGAGAAAGGTATCAAGTTGATAAACATCAATGAATCTACAATGAATTTGATATATGTGGAAGAAATAAGATGGTGTTGGTTTTTCTTTCATAGTATTTTGGAAGTGTTGGTTTTTCTTTCATAGTATTTTGGAATTGGAGATTCTTGGCTACATATCGTTGATTGGATTGGTGACCCACTCATTATAAGATCTTGATCATTGAAAGACGGAGGGCTAGTATTATTCCTGAACAAAATATTAAGCCGTTTGACGAACAAGCCAGAAAGCACATTCATGGTCAAGGTGTCGATTCGTAGCGTGTTGTCAACTTGAACCCGTCCAACCACAGACCATCTGAAAGTGAAATCGATTTTATTATTGAGTGCAACTGTTAAATTACAACTACAACTTCATATAATATTTAGGCAAAACCTTGATTGGTCTTTTTTGTTGACAAGAAAACTTTCATCTCATTAATAATTTGGTAAAAATACCAATTCAATAGAACAAGAGCAAGCCGACTACAGGTATACACATGATATAATAAATCGTCAAATAAAAACGTGACAACTCTAATTTTTACTTTCTTGATGGACATCACATTTTATAGTAAAAATAAAAATATAAGATTGTAGAATAAAAATAATGACCAAAAAGAACAGCAACATCCCACTGGCATTCCGGCAAAGACTGCCAGGCCAGCCCCCAACTCCTACAGAATTTGCCACCTCATAATCATCTCCCCCCTCCCCTCCCTCCCCCCACCCACAGACATTTGCTGTCGTTTTCAACCTTCTGTCGTCGTCGTCTGACGACCTTCTCCAATACGACGTCGTTTCCACCCCTTCCCCCCAATCCAACGCGCACAATCTCCCCACGCGCAACAAACCCCATATTTATTTGGCCGTTTCACTTTCATTCTCCTCCTCACCCTTTTTCTTCTTCCTTCTACTTTTCTCCAAACCAGGAAACCGAAGCTGAAAGAAGAAAGAAGAAAGAAGGAAGAAAACTACAGCAACACACACAGTGCTCCGAAGGAAGCCCCGATTCACTATCTCCGGTGAATCTTAACAAGTTCGTTTCTCCTTCTCGATCTGTTCGCCCCTCTGGTAAGTCAATCCTCCTTTGAAAACTGTTTAGATCTGTTTGCGTCCCCAGTTGCTGGAGCTCGCGATTGATTTGTTCGTGGTCGCCTATTGGATCTTGTGCAGGTTTGAGAGATCTGAGAGAAGAAGGAGAATCAGAGATAGTAAGAGAGGAAGTAGTGTTTTGTATAATTTAGTGTTTGGGAAGAGAGAATTAGACATGGCCCATAGGGTAGACCACGAGTATGATTACCTGTTCAAGATCGTGCTGATCGGAGACTCCGGAGTCGGCAAATCCAACATCCTCTCCAGGTTCACCCGAAATGAATTCTGCTTGGAGTCCAAATCCACTATCGGCGTCGAGTTCGCCACCAGAACTTTGCAGGTCAGTTTTTGTTTCTTTTTTACTTCCATTTTGTTTCCTCTTATTCTCACTGCCTCGATCTAGTAAGATCTTGGATTGAATCGGAACTTGGTTTTTGTTTGGAATTCCCGTGTGTGTTCTTTTACTCTTGCTCATTGTGTTGAATTCCGAAGGTTTAGATTGTTTTCCTAATTCAATTTGTTCCCCTTAATCGATTGTTTTTCAGTTTTATTGACGTTGGATAGATTTTGTGGCAACTTCCTTCAAATTCACCGTCCATGAAAGAACCTTTGTAGTAGGATCAGACCTTTTGCATTTCAATCTGGTAGGCAATAGGGTTTTCATTACTATATATCCTTGCTTCTGTAGATTGCTTGTTGAAGAGCTGGACTAGACTGCGAACTGATGATGGAGTGTTTTCTAATGTACCGAGAAGTGACCTGTATCTTATACGTAAGCTCTTGGTTTTGGTAATAGGTGGAAGGAAAGACTGTTAAGGCTCAGATTTGGGACACAGCAGGGCAAGAGAGGTACCGAGCTATCACGAGTGCTTACTACAGGGGAGCGGTCGGTGCACTCCTAGTCTACGACATTACCAAGAGGCAGACTTTTGACAATGTCCAAAGGTGGCTACGCGAGTTGAGAGATCACGCCGATTCCAACATCGTCATAATGATGGCTGGCAACAAGTCCGACTTGAATCACCTGAGAGCTGTCTCTGAAGGAGATGGCCATTCCTTGGCTGAGAGGGAAGGGCTATCGTTCCTCGAGACTTCAGCACTCGAAGCTACAAACGTCGAGAAGGCTTTCCAGACCATACTGACTGAGATCTACCAGATCATAAGCAAAAAGGCTTTGGCTGCACAGGAAGCAGCTGCCAACTCTGCCATTCCTGGTCAAGGAACCACCATCAATGTCGCGGATAGCTCATCCAATGCGAAGAAAAGTTGCTGCTCTGGTTAAAGAAAGTTTCCATGTATGACAATTCGAAAAAGTACTATCGACAAGCAATCTTTCTCTTCATTATTTTTCTGGGTTTGCAATTTTTGGCCAAGAGGAGACCTGTAGATTTACTCTGTTCTCGTAAATTGAGTATTTGAGAAATTGCAAAGATTCTATTGTTAGATTTCAGGGTGGCCCTTCTTTCTCTTAATTTCTCTGTATCTTACTCGTTGAACGATTTGATATATGATGACAGTACGCATGTAGATTGACACCATATTCGAACTGTGAAATTTACGTCGGTCCGAGAGATTTGCTGTAACACCCTGGCAATGAATCAAATGAACTGTAACTATGGAATCAAACAGCTCATTTCCATTCACTGGGAAAACCTTGTGTCCTTGTACAAATTATCTTTTCCCAAAACTGGGAGAACAAATATGGTAAGACAGTTAACTGGAGATCTCTATCCTCTAAGCTGTTCCTTGGAACTCAATCTGGACAGTACAATGGCAAATTCGGTACGTTTCCTGACAGTAGTCCTTAATCTTGTCGACTACCTCCCTTGAGTCAGGCTCGCTGGCTATCACATGGCAAGATAAGACTCGTTTCCCGACGGTTATGGACCAGACGTGAAGGTCATGGATTTCTCGAACGCCTCCTATACTTACAAGATCGTTCTCCAGCTTCACCAGATTGATGTCGCTAGGCGTCCTCTCCATCAGTATATTATAGATATCAGTCAGCATAGGTAGCGTTGTGAAGAGGACAAACGTAGAGAACACCAGAGTGCAGATTAGGTCAACCACCAACCACTGTGGTTTCGCCCATATGACCGCTCCGGCAATCATTACTCCGACCGATTGGATCAGATCAGCAATCACGTGAAGATATGCGCCTTGCACGTTGATGTTTAGGAATTTGGTCTTTGGCGGAGACCCCAGTACCAGTTCGGTCTCTTCATGTTCTTCGATTCTTGCAGGAAGATGCTTGTTGTCATGAGCATCATGACCATGACTGTGATGGTGATTCTGATCGTGATGAGAATCACTGTGATTATGATTGTGATCGTGATCGCGATGAGTGTGACCGGAGTGATCATGACCGAGCCAGAGGACCATGATCAAGTTGACGACAAACCCGAATGCTGCAATCCAAAACATGAGTCCACCTTTCACTTCTTCCTGTTTATGTACAATCCTATTAACTGCCTCGTAAATTAGGACCACAGATATGACCCAGATGAGCTGAACGGAGAGCAAGGCGCCCAGGACTTCGAGTCTACTGAACCCGAACGAATGGTCCGATGTGGCCTTCCAACCCGAAACCCATAAAGTGAAAAGCGATACAGCAAAGCCAGCAACATCAGTAAACAGATGTGCTGCATCCGTTAGAACTGCAAGGCTGTTGGCCCTCATTCCACCAATGATCTCAACCGCCATAACTAACAAGTAGAAAACCACGAGCCCGGATAGCTTCACAGCCGATTTCGATCGATCTTTGGATTCTTCGACATCATCTGCGTGCTTAGAGAAGGCACAAACACATTCACAAGATTTTCCTCCCATTTCAGCCTCTTCCTCGGTAGGAATTACCATCTCGATATCCCTCTGGCTGTCCGAACTCAAAATTGGGACTTCATCATATTCCTCCATTGGCCTGGAATGATAAAAATCATTTTTTGAAAGATGAGTTATATGGCAATAGAGCCCAATCGTACTGAAATAGTCATCTTCCTCTACTGATGTTTCATCAACAAGTAAACAACTACAAGCTTCTTCTTTCTTTATCATCACTACTCAACAAATTCTAGTTCTGATTTCATTTTTACCTAAAACACTTCCATATCTAGACATTCAGGCAAGAATTGTGAGTATGTGCTGAAGTAATGAGGCAAAATAAAGCAAGAGAACCCAGTTTGATCCGGCAAAGTGCAAATTCTTATTAACACGAAATCAATCAAGCAAAACACAGAGTACCTGTAATCCTCCAGGGGGGAACGGAGATGGATCCCTAATTGATGGGAAAGGCAGACTCAGACAAAATCCAGGTCAGCTGAAGAAGTGGGTTCGGATCATAAAGCAGAAGAAATGAATTGAAAAAGAGCTGATTTGACAGGAAGACGGCACTCGCGCGGCGTTTGATTCCGCCGGCGAGTGCTTATTGGTCTGTTTCTTCTTATAGAAATTGAGCGGAAGTTGATATTCGAATCTGGGTGGTGAATTGTTTAATTATTATTATGCAATCAAAATAATAATTTGTATATCCGCTGTTCTTTAACGTTTCCGGCAATCAATTCGGAGTTATATGATCATTTTAATTCTACGATCTTGAATTTGTGCTGCCATAAATTCGTATTTTATATTCCGATTAACAAATTTTATGTTTTTCTTTCCAAAATTAATAATACATTTATTTATTTGTAAGTATAAGGTACACCAACTATCTCGTAAATATTTGATAATCATATTCAAACTATTTCATTTTTAATTCTCTTTGATTCATAGAATCAGTTCGAACTTAAGAAAAAACTGTTTAGAATCAATTGAAGAAAACATATTTATCTTAACGCTCTAATTATTATGTTTTTGACGAAACAGAACATTCGAACGGCATACATCTTTGAATGTAATGTCAATTTAGTGAAGAGGAAAAAAATTTAGCAAGAAAAAAACTAAACCAACTTCAAGTAAAAAAAAACTTCGTAACGTAATTCATTCAAAATTTCAAATCGTTCATTAGAGAAATTTAAATAATTAAAATCTCATTTAATGAACAGGGAGATTGAAATGGATTATGCAGTTTGTAATTTTTTTTAACAGGATTATGCATATAAATTGGCGCCACATGTCATACAAATCGTGGTACATTCGTTATCCATATAAAACCAGAGAGCAGTCATGGTTTGCTAAATGCACCGCAGATTGAAACGCTGCAAACTGAAACTCATCCAACCATGTTTGCTGCGACGGCAGCCACAGTTGCTGCAGCTGAACTCACTGCTTTCTGCAGTTGTAATTACAAGTTCTCTGCGTCATCTGCTAAAAATCGATGGAAATGTCGATCCAGTCTAATTACCAGCTCGTCATCGTTCGAAGTAGGCGCACTCATCGGAAGTTACGGCTTCATGAACGTTACCAGGTATCGCCTTCCACTAAAATTTGTATTTTGATGTTAGGTTTGAAACTGATTTCTTCTCACAGTAATGAGATTTATGTTTATATACCCTAAGTTATTCAGGAGGTGGCAGTTTGAGCTATTCGTCGACTGATCTGGAAAATATGAAAGTTCAAGATGTAGGGGAAGGCAATGTGAAGATTAAGTAGGTCTTCTCAGTAATTGAAATGACGTAGTATAGCCTTTTGTTGGCAACCGATGAATTTGTTATTGGAACAACAATGCTGCAGGGTTTATGAAGGAAGAGTAGCTGAGGGCAAACTTAGGGGAACTCCTATTTTGTTTAAGGTTATTATCTACTTGATTCCTTCGTTTCTCTGTTATTTAGTTCAAACAAAAGCCATTGAGTTCGCTTTGTTGTTGTCGTCTGTCAAGGTTTATCCAGGCCAAAGGGCTGGTGGTATCGAGGCTGATATGATGGCTGCAAATGAGCTCAATGCTCACACTTCACTTCAGGTGCAAATCTAAACCAATGTCTTTATGCCTATTAACCAATGTATTCCTTTTGAACTCAGCAACAATTCCTTCGTACATTTTTGTAGAGCACTCCAGAAGGTATATGTCGGAATCTAGTGGTTCTACTGGGAGGATTCGAAACAAAAACTGGGGAACAGGTTTGCTTTCTTCATTTTGTTAGATTTCGAGTTTCATCTTGCTTTCTGTACTGACAGAAAAATTCATGTGGCAGTGGCTTGCTTTTCGTAATGATGGAAAATACAGTGCAGCGGATTACACAGCATTGGTCAGCAAGAGAATATCAGAGAGTTCTTCAAAGAAAGAAGAGTCTTGGAACAGTTTTCAAAAGGAAAAGGACATGGAGCATCGGAGATATTATATTATCAGGATGTTTCAAAGTGTTATTCGCGGTCTAGCATTTATGCATGACCATGACAGATTGCACCAGAGTCTTGGACCCTCTTCTGTTCTGCTCAAGTATCTCTCACTTTTACTCTAAGGTTTGAATGTGTCACACTTGATCGTTCGATTCGTTCATGACATTTACCTAAAAATTTCTGCTTTTTCATGATGAATCACAGTACCATTGTCGAAAAAGATGCAGCTTACCTGATTCCAAGACTTCGGGACTTGTCTTTTTCTGTTGATATGAGGTATTTCTTTCTTGTCCAGGACCTATCGGTCAAATTTGGACTGTGAAAAGGCTCACGATACCATATGAAAAACCATCACATCCCAATGAGTTGTTGGGAGATTCATAATTAGTTCATATAACATTCACTAGTTCTCATCCTTCAATATTGACAGTTTGGAAAATATTCCACAACAAGATGAAGCTGGAACACTCTCAGAAGGTCTTTGGAGAAGGGCAACAACCGCTGGTGCCTACTCCACTTTGGAGAAACGTGCCTTTGGAATTGCTGATGACATGTAACTTTTTAATAGCTTCATACATTCTAATATCATAACTTATCTTTAAGTTTCCTTGGATCATCTTGCTTTCCCGTACGTAGATATGCTGCAGGTCTTCTTTTAGCATACTTGGCTTTTGTTCCCTTCAGTGAAGCAGGCATCGTGGATAGCCTCTCCTTGCAGGTAGCTATAAACAACTACATCTTCTTCCTCAAGGTAGCTTCATTTGTTCCTCAGCATACAAAGTCTCTAAGTACTTGGCCAACGTCAATTACTCTGCAGAGGCTATTAGAGAATACATTTCGACTCGATCTTGAAGCTACAAGAGAGTAAGATCATCTTTTTGCTTAGACGACAAGTTTAAGATATATACAGAATGCCGAAATGAAAACCGTCTCATGTTTCTACAGGTACTGTTTAGCTGATGATCGATTGGAAGATGCTGTCAAGTTTTTGGATCTAGGTGATCAGTCCGGTTGGAAACTACTTCAGGTATGAGCAAGTTGCTGTAAACAAGTCCTCATTTTAGACCTCAAAGTTTGACCCTTTTCAAGGGAACTAAGCGTCGGTAGAATGTGCAGGCAATGTTGAATCCAGATTTTCGGCAGAGACCAACTGCAGAAGCTGTGCTCAACCACTCTTTTCTAAGTACCTCTCTTCGTTAGGGTTTCTTTAATTGCAAGTGATGCTCAATCATACTTACCAACATACGTATATGCAGTCATGTACGTATGTATATACGTGTATGAACACAGATTTAAACGACGTAGAAATCAAGGGTGGAAAGTGCATGAATAGGGAAATGAGACAAAATGGGTATTCGTTGTGATAATCATAAGTCCACTGTCCACCAAAACCAAAGCTCTGGAATCTGTATCTGCAATAGTTAATTGGTTGCTCCGTCACGTCCACGTCGAGGTCCGGCCGGCTACCGTCCTCCTCCACTAGTTGCCGCCACGCCTCCCGCCACTGCTTCCCACTAAATTTCTATCCACTTTTGTTTATGGTTTATAATTTTATGTCCATTAATTCATGAAGAAACTAAATTACACAATTCAATATTGACCAATGCATATAAAACAAGGTGGCCATTTCAGGTAATTGTTATAGCTTAAGATATTTGTTTGTTATACAAAGAGATTTAGAATGAGGGATTACATTAAATGTCCTTTTTTCGTGGTATATGACGAGAAACTCCGCTTACATCTCGATAAATTATCATATTACATTATCGGAGTAGATTATATAGAATGTTGTAATCTTCGACAACTAAGAATCCAAATGATGAGAATGAATAAGGTTAACCTGAATTTCAAATTCAAAATGAAATGTTAGTTTTAAAACTCAGAGACCTATAAAACCCCGAATCGGAAACAATTCAAAGATATATATATATATATATAACAACTACACAAACATGACGAATCAAAAGAAGATCGAAAACAATAGAGGAACTTGTATTGAGCTAATGGTAGAATTTGAAATGATGCTTATGTCTGTTAAGATCTGAATTCCGATGTTTGATTGGCAGCACGACCACATTTTGACATCTAATTAAAATTCTTCCTCTCTTTGTAAAAAGGAAAAGAATTTAGCTAATTAATAACTCGAAATTATATTACTTTTATAGTTACATATACTTTTATAAGAGGGAAAAAAAATACTATAAATATCTATATGTAAGATGTTACCGAATTTAAATTCGAAACATCAAAATATCTAACTACACCGTGCAATCAACTAGGCTGAAAATATTAGTTAAAATTTTTTCAGGACACGCCTTAATTTTACTTGCCAGTCAATTTCGTGCTACACACCGACAACATCAACAGAATTATTTTAAATTTTAAATATTTAAACTAAGAAAAAAGCTAAAAACGCCATTCCACAAATCCAAGAAAAATTACAACCTGCAATCCTCTTTTCTGCCCTATTTCTCTGTTTTTTTTCGTCCTTTTCCCCTCTCTCTCTCTCTGTTTCTCTTTTGATTCGTCTCCGGAAAAAAATTCCGATTCCCGGCGAGTAATAGTCTCAACAATTTGCGTCCGACGAGAAAAGGTAGCGCAGCCAAGTCCGGCCGACTTCCTGACCTATCCGCTTGGTTTGTTGTTATATTCCCCGTCATTTGTTTTTTTTATCTTCGTTTCTTCCTTCTTCCTTCTTGGAAATTCGTTTGGTTGGCGTGAAAGAACGATAAAAAAGAAGAGAAGATTTATACTCTTTTTCTGCGAAGAAGATTGCAAAAATGGCTCAACAAGGGCAGGCTTCCATGGACCCTACAGTTCTGGACGACATAATCAACCGTCTGTTGGAATTTAAGCAAACGAGGTCCGCTAAGCAGCAGCAAGTCCAGCTGAGTGAGAGCGAGATCCGCCAGCTCTGTACTGTGTCCAGAGAAATCTTCCTTCAACAGCCCAATCTTCTGGAGCTCGAGGCACCTATTAAGATCTGCGGTCAGTTTCTCCCCTTTTTGTTTTGTTAGCTGCGGTTTCTCATGTTTGAAGATTTTCATTTGTTTTTTGTTTATTTGCTTGTGGAATTAGTATGGGTCGGTTTCTTTTGGGAGTTGGCTTGGTTTGAATGGAATAAAGCTCCAGTTACCTTGGATTGGGTGTGGGAAGTTCTGTGTATTGGTTGAAGAGTCTTGGATATTCCAGTGGGAGTGAATTGCATAGGAATGAATGCAAATGCAAAGGGCTTATGATAGGAGTCATTATAGTTTCATCTATGGGCTTCAATGTTGAGGAAAGCCAGTCTTTGGTCCTGAAGCTATTATATCTTTGCTGTAGTTACATAGTAGTATAGTCACATGAGTAACTTTTTGCATATTTCTATTCCTTGATACATGTTTCAATGAGCTCGTAGACATAACGTGTAGATTAGTGGTCGATTTAAAATTATTAATCTGCTTTCTACATTTGTTATATGTTTCTTGTGCGATTTTGCCTCTCGAATGTTCTTCACTCCATATACTGGTAGATTCATTCTTGAGCTACTGTGTGGCTTGATCATTCATGTGCATTCTCTATGTGTTATATGCTTCTAGTGTGCTCGGTCTTCTTCACCTCTTATATCGGTTGAAAGGGACAACTTCAGAAACATAAGCTTTTATGATCAATGATAATAATCATGCTATCTCTTAAGTTGCATGGGATGCATTACATAATGCTTTTATAGCCATCACCCATACATTTTATGTTTCCTTTTTCCCGTTGGCCTTGTTAGTGCATCTCTGAGCAAGCATATTAGTTAAGTTTGTGGAATCTAGTAACTCACTAAATCAGCAACTTGCCTGAAGCAGGAATCTTTTGATCTAGAATGAGTAGCATTGACTTATCGCTCATCTTTAGTGGGGTTTTAGATATTGGAGTGGGTTATCGTGGAAATTTATGAAGTCTATGGACAAAATGAAAACAGTTGGAACGGTGTCCAGCCAACCATTGAGCAGCTCGATATTTTCTAGTAGGCATTTACCTCCGCAATGCATGCTTGGAATGAGATTGTATTGTTCAAGATTCTGCACCGTGCGTGTAGTCTTTGAATGTCATATACTTTATATTAAATTTGATGTAACCCTCCTTTGCTAATTCCAGGTGACATTCATGGCCAGTATTCTGATCTTTTGAGGCTTTTTGAGTATGGTGGCTATCCTCCCAGTGCCAATTATTTGTTCCTAGGGGATTATGTTGATCGTGGAAAGCAGAGTCTAGAAACAATTTGTCTTTTGCTTGCCTACAAAATCAAGTACCCCGAGAACTTCTTTCTCTTAAGAGGAAACCATGAATCTGCATCTATTAATCGAATTTACGGATTCTATGACGAGTGCAAGCGCCGGTTCAATGTTAGGCTTTGGAAAACTTTCACCGACTGTTTTAATTGTCTACCGGTTGCTGGTCTGATAGATGACAAAATACTGTGCATGCACGGAGGTCTTTCTCCTGATTTAACAAGCCTAGATGAGATAAGGAATCTGTCCCGTCCAGCTGATGTTCCTGATGCTGGTTTACTATGTGATCTACTTTGGTCTGATCCTGGAAAGGACGTTAAAGGATGGGGAATGAATGACCGTGGGGTCTCCTACACCTTTGGGCCAGATAAGGTGTCAGAATTCTTAATGAAGAATGATATGGACCTAATTTGTCGTGCTCATCAGGTTGGTAAGGTTTGCTTATGTTCCATGTTTTTCTAACCCCGGAAACTTACGTGGATGGGCTCTTTTTTTGTCATCTGAAACCCTTCAGGTTGTTGAGGATGGATATGAGTTCTTCGCGGACAGACAGCTCGTGACAATATTTTCTGCTCCGAATTACTGTGGCGAGTTTGATAATTCTGGTGCCATGATGAGCGTTGATGAAACCTTGATGTGTTCTTTCCAAATACTTAAGCCAGCTGACAAGAAGTTTAGATTCATGTGAAGAGATATGACCACACTCCTGATTTCAGCTTCTAGTTTCTAATGTAAGTTTTGCCATAAGTTTCTTCTTTTCTCGACTTTAACATATGGTTTTTACTTGCATAACTTGAACCTCTTCTACAGCAATTCAATGCATCTTTCATCTATGTAACGGGCTTGTTCATAACTTCATATTCGCTACCTATTCATGAAATAGAATCAACTGTTGTCTATTGCCACGGACTGAAACAAAAACTAATGCTTTAAAGCTTTCAAATTTTGCTTTGGGTTGAAACCTTCTGGCATTTTTATCGAAACGGGAAAACAGTAGTTGGTATCCGTAGTGTTGCTGCTGGTTTTGTTATCTTTGAGAGCTGTTACTTAGATAGTGAAATGCTTCATTCCAACTTAAAAGTTTGTAAAGAGTGTATTGAAGTGAAAACAACTAATTCATACCATAAAAAACGTATATGTTACATGGTGAAAAATGAAAATAGCTTTACTCTCTTTTCATATGCTGTGGGAAAATATATCGAAATGTAGGCTAAGATAGAGGTTCGTGATTAGCATTTGCATGATACATTTTAAAGCAAAATGTTATATCTTAGTTCAATAACCAGATATCAAAAGGATTTGGCTGCTTGAAATGTCAATGCATTTACGCAGGCATTAGCTTGGATGGCTAATAGGGATTTGGAGACATTCTTATGTATTCTGTTCGAAACCTGGTTGCAGAACCTTTCCAGCTGTGATATGAAGAGAAACATGCCGGAGGATCTGATGCTGCAGACGAAAAGGCGCCTGCTTAGCAATCGGGATGCTGTTTGTGTTTCTCAAACCAATGGAGGGTTAGAAGATACTGAGCGTTGAAGTTGTTTATCTTATGAAAAAGGTGAAGCCTTTCGGACTTCCTTTCCTACTATGGAGTTTAAGCTAACTTTTAGAGCAGCTGCAAAAAAAACAGCCCCTTGTTTTCCTAATTTTCTCTCACGCAATTGACCGTGTGAATACTTTCTGTCGTAATTCCTTTTTTTCGGGCTGTAAATTACTACGATTTCGACGCTTAATCATTTGGTCGAGACACTTTGAAGCTTCTCTACTTTGTTGAAGATCAGAATCCCTTAACAGAAAGTTGATCAAAATAGAAGCGTTACATGAAAAAAAGGGATAGCAGACGTTGTCCTGTTGTTGATGAAGAAGATAGCCGTTGGGGTTTTATCAGAAAGGTTGTTTCTTTGCTCAGAAGAATTCATGCATTTGGCATCTTGGCTTAGTGAACGTGGAAGCAAGAAAGGTGGTTTGTTTCCTTATTTTAGTGTGCTTCAGACAACGCAGAGGAGATCTTTGGACGGTGTTGCTTAAACTCTGCTTTCTCAGTTACTGTATAAGAACGATTGGAGCAAGGCCATCCATTGCTGCCATAGATAGTAACTCACTCACTCACTCATCTTATGTTTGGTTTCAAGTTGTGAAGATGCGGACTATTGCACATTGCGTCCTTGTTTTGGTGCTATGGGTGACGGCATTTCAAGCTGATGTTGTGTTGTCTGTTGCTCGTCTCAACGAACGTGAGTTTGGAGGAGTGAAAGTTGTTCGTGATCCTACTCTACCATCCAACGGATATACTCCACCTTTGCAAAGGCCTCCGACCCAAACTCAGCCATCCGGTGGGTATACTCCACCCTCTCAGAGTCCACCGATGCAAACGCCGCCTGTTCATGGGTACACTCCGCCATTTCAAAGTCCACCGATCCAGATGCCACCATCTCATGGGTACAGTCCACCATCACAAAGCCCCCCGATAGTAACACCGCCATCCCATGGGTATACTCCACCTTTTCAAAACCCTCCAGTCCAAACTCCACCATCACATGGCTACACTCCACCCACCCAAAGCCCACCGGTGCAAACTCCACCATCACATGGCTATACTCCACCTTCTCAAAGCCCTCCGATCCATACACCACCGGCGCATGGGTACACCCCTCCCTTCCAAAGCCCTCCGATCCAAACTCCACCTTCTCATGGTTATACTCCACCCTCTCACAACCCTCCTACACAAACGCCTCCATTTCATGGTTATACTCCTCCCTCGCAGAGCCCGCCAACACACGGGTACACACCACCATCGCAGAGCCCTCCAGTCCAAACTCCTCCTTCTCATGGCTACACTCCACCATCGCAAAACCCTCCAGTCTCGACGCCACCATCGCATGGGTACACTCCTCCCTCCCAAAGCCCTCCATCACAAACCCCGCCATTCCATGGCTACACGCCTCCCTTCCATAGCCCTCCTACGCAAACACCACCATCCCATGGGTACACTCCCCCTTCCCAGAACCCTCCGGCCCAGACGCCACCATCTCATAGGTACACTCCACCATCACAGAGTCCTCCGACAATAACACCGCCATCCCATGGGTATACTCCACCTTCCCAGAGCCCCCCAGTCCAAACTCCACCATCACATGGCTATACCCCTCCCTCCCAGAGCCCGCCGATCCAAACTCCACCATCACATAGTTATACTCCACCTTCTCAAAGCCCTCCAGTCTTGACACCACCGTCACATGGGTATACTCCTCCCTCTCAGAGCCCTCCGGTCCAAACTCCACCTTCCCATGGCTATACTCCACCCTCTCAAAGCCCTCCAACCCAAACACCTCCATCTCATGGATACACTCCTCCTTCCCAAAGTCCCCCGACGCAAACACCGCCATCTCATGGGTATACACCACCTTCACATAGCCCACCAGTTCAAACACCACCATCTCGTGGATACACTCCACCTTCGCAAACCCCTCCAGTCCAAACTCCACCATCGCATGGGTACACTCCTCCCTCTCAAAGCCCTCCAACACAAACCCCACCATCTCATGGCTACACGCCACCCTCTCAAAGCCCTCCGACTCAAACGTCCCCTTCTCATGGTTACACGCCTCCCTCCCAGAGTCCCTCCCAGAAGTGAAGATGCATAATATATAGTAGGGAGTAGGGAGCCAATGTATTGTGTGGTTGAGAACAATTATGGTTGTATTGCGGAATGGAAAAAAAATCTGTAGAAAAGCTTATATATTTTCATATAATTAGATTGTTGCTTGCTGCTAAGAATCACCACCACCACCATCGATATATAGTAATTGACTAAAGTTATTATGAATGATTTTATTATAAGTGTTCTTAACTCGATAAACCGAAATCCCAACTGGCTGCTCGTCCAGTAAAATGGCGCATGATCCATTCATTACCTTAAAATAAGCAAAACCAAAATTTTCTCTGGTTTAAGACTTTTGCCTTGTACAAAAAGGAAGCAAAAGACTTCACAGGTCCTTCGTACACTTGATTGTTGATTAGGACGCCCTGCAATGTTCTTACACATAGTTCTTGACAGGACCGTGCAGCTGCATTTTCACTACTTCTGTAGATAACCTTGTTTTCGAGCTCATGGAAGACGTAGAGGTAACTTGCTAGCTTCCTTCTCCACTCTATTCCGATTCAATTTCAATGTTCGTTGGGTTGACAATTAAATCTCTAGCTTGTACTGTCAGAAGTGTTTTTTAGTTACCCTTTTCCTAGCTTTTCCAAAACAAGCTGAAAGAATTTGCCTCAAGTGTTTAGATAATGACTTTTGTTGACTTGATTCCCAAATTCTAATGTAAAGGGACAAAATTCTATTAACAATCAGAAGAAAGAACCATAGTGTACAAGTGTGGAGGGGGGAAACCAATATTTCTGCCCTTCAGCTCTGGCAGTTTGAGCAAGATCACGAAAACCTAACTCGAGCATTTCATCGGGCAGTAGTGTTGGTCAGCTACACAAGAAATGCCCGAAAAGATGAAACTTATCATTCTTCTTTCAGTCACTGAACTGTCATAGAGCTGTCCTGCTTCATTTTGATCAGACTGCTCTCGATGTTCCGAAGAACTGGTCTATAGCTGCAAATCCGGACCATGACAAAACTCTTGCTTTAGAGCAAAGATAATAAAAGTTGGTGAATTTGACAGTGAAACAGAGGGCCACTCACGCATGTGCGAGACTATTGTATGCTTGTGTAGCCTGCTGGAGCTTTGCCGATAGCTGCATTACCTCTGCCGATAATGCTACTGCTCTGCTTTGTTCTTTTACGAGCTCTCCCTGCACATTCGTGGAACGAAGACCATAGAGAGAAGTGAGTGGGTAGGGCAAGAACTGTAATTTGATGACGGTGCAAGGTGACAATTGGCAATAACCTTAAGGGAGAGAGCCTCAGGTGTATGTCCTTGTGCATTTAAGCTATCGCTCTCAGATTCCTTTGAGCCTTGAAGTGTTTCGTTGTAAGATGGTACAGCTGCTTGTTCTGTACACAATTTGTTGAGCATTGTGCGGAGTTCTTCATTCTTCTTGAGACATTCCTTTAACTGGACATTCAAAAGAGAAGTCTCAGTACCAAGGAATAAAGTGCCAGAAAATTAGACCGACATTAACAAAGTGACATTAACATAGTAATTTGCAATTCACCTGGTTCTCCCATTGATTTGCTCTGTTCATTGCGTCTTGACACGAGGAAACAAGGTGGGAATTTTCCTCAAAAAGCTGCTCTATCTCTGCAGATTGAGAATCAATCTGACAATAGGATAACGATGGTAAGGATTATATTGTTTTATAATCAATAGCTAACTGGAAAGCAACTAGCTCATGTAAATTAGACCTCCTTCAGTAGTTTCTGCCTACTACTTTCCAATCTCTCTACTGCAACAGCCATGTCATGCAACTGCTTCTCAAGTATCTCTTTATCCTCCTACGAGTTCCAATGAAAAGAAGAAGTTAGCGGTCCGGATACTGAAATTATTTATTCATTTTGTTTTCTTAGAAAACAAAGATGGAAAGTGAAACATCTATAACAAAACCATACCATTGAAAGTCCATTCTGAGCAACTTTTTCTACTACCTGTTCTGTATATCGCAAACATGAGCAGTAATAAGACCACATGAACTAGCAAGAAGGATTTAAAATTCTCAATCCACAAACAGAAAAAGTCTCCTGGGTTAGCATCTTCAGTTTCACCTGGTGCCTTTTGGGACAGAGAAAGGAGTTTTTCTTCCAGCTGCTGCCTTTCAGCCTCAAAGGCAGAAACCTTGACTTTCTCCTCGAGTAACTGTTGCTGCTCCCGTTGCCTCATAAAAGATTCTTGCTGCAAATATAGGATCGTGTCAAAGTACAATGGACGATCCATTCAGCAGGGATATAAAGTTGTTGCAAACCTGCAGGTCAGACTTCACACTAGCCAACTCCTTTTCCAAGCTTTGAAACTGCTCCGCTGAAATACCCATAGAAGTCATACCGTTTAGGCTATTACTCATTGCTTGCCTCTGTATAGAGTTCAGTTCTGCTCGCATTGCTGCAGCATCTTCCTCGGCCTGTTATAGTGTAGCTAATAGGATTAATGGAATTATAGTGTGTATTTTGTTTTTCATGAATATGGCCTGTATCATTGTTAAGGGTCATAAGCATTTACATACTCGATATTGTTCCTCTTCTGCATCCTTTAGCCGTTTCTTAAGTGTACGAAGCTGGGCTGAAAGGTCCTCCTGCAGGAGAGCATCAGAATTGTGGTGATGCATGAAGGAAAATAGATTAAGTTGAAGAAAGATGCCAAAATAATTATTTTCACCTTTGCAACAACTGCTGCATCTTTTTCCATTGCTACATCCTTCAGGGCTTTCCTTAAAGATGGAACAGTGCTCCGTTCCTGAAGTAGACAAGGAAAAAAATCAGCCTTCCGGATTAAGCTAAATATTTTGCAGTGAAAACTCGACACGCATTCATAAAAAAATGTTTACGCTTAATGGTCTCCATTGAATAGCACTTAACAAAAACTTAACTTGAGTCTACGCGCACATATTACATAATATACTAGTTATGAATGATTATTCACCTGACTCACCAAACAAAACGCTACAATACATAAGGAAACTAGTGATTCTATAAAACCTCTATTTCAAAGCCAAAAGAGTGGTCTTTTCTATTTCCTAAACAATGAAGCAAAAGGAAAGGTGGTGAAGAAGTTCGGTATCCTTACCAGCTCATTTACTCGATTTTGTAATGTCTCATTCTCCGTCGTCTTCGCTTGAAGCTGAACAAACATCATACCATCACCATTCAGCATGATGGCTCAAAGGAAAAACTTCCTCAGTTTTAGAGAGTGAATATGGATTTCTTGTTATATGAACATCACTGCAAGAATGATACCTTCGAAGACAATAACCCGGTGTTTTGCTCTAAATCCAAATTCTTTCTCTGCAGCTCTTGAAGCTGCGCCACTACACCACTAACATCAGCCTGAACAAAACCAAAATTCAGTGTCTGGAGAATCTGCACTTCCAATTATCAATACTAACTACTGAATGATCTTCAAATTTTCCTCTTAAGTTAACACAGCAACCGTACGTATTCAGCAACAAGTCAAGTACATTCCCTTGGATAAACATATCCCAAGTTCTAGAGACATTTCTTATATGTAACTAGCTGGATAGCCCAAGATTTCATTCACAACATGATTCAGAAACCAAACAGTCGTTCAACGATATAACAACACTGACTAAAATCAATCAATTCCGAAGACAAAACAACGAAATTGTGCAATTCCTACCTCTGAGAGTCGATTTGCACTCTCTGATTTCTTTATCCCAACAGTATCTGCGGAAGAATCAACCTGATTATAACGAGACGTACGTTGTCTGGGAAGAAATGCGCGGGACGACAACTGTTCCCGCCTACCCAAAATCATGATGAAGGAAAAGGATAGAAAAGAGATCATAGAGATAGAGAGAGACCTGCAAGGATTGAAGGGCTACCGAGATCTGGTCCAGAAGATGTTTTGCTCAATCTCTCTGCCGCTCTCTTTTGACGAATCTCTTCCAGCTGCAGAGATTGCGACGAATTGGATATATCAGAATGAAAACAGGAGGAGAGAACTAATAGATGGTAGCAGAAATTGGACGAAGATTATGCAGAGAAAAGAATTTGAATACAGTTCGTCGACCAAGAGTTGCATGACGTGAGTCCATAGCAGAGAGAATCGCAAATGGGCGGAGGATTGATCTCTTTCCTTCACCCTTTCCACAGCTTCGAATCCAGTTTTCTCCGCAGGAAAGAAGAGGTTTGAAATTGGGAAGACAACCTACCTGGGTCGTTAGTAATTCACATATTCAATTAAGGGACAATTTAGGAATTTTAGTTTAATCAACACGGGTTTGGGAATATCGTTGTTCACTTTCAATGGGCTTCCGGGAATCAACAGATAAATTTGGGCTAGTTCGAGGCCCACCGTCCAGCTCTGAGCACTCTTCGTCCGATAGTTCATTGGAGTGCCGCACCGTACCACACCAAAAATTGATCTATAGAGTAAATAAAATTGATTTGGTAACTGAGATTTGTATACATTTTATTAGAATAAAAATCTTAATTTCATAATTTTTTCAGAAAATAGAGTTTCAAATTTATAACGTGTTATACAATTGAGAATAGTAAAGAGAATACACATAAAGAAGACAAAAATTATGGAGATGATATGTAAGTATAAGTACGAAAGATTATCTAACTTCTATTTTATTTATGGAATTATGGGGTATGTAGAAAAAAGTGCGAGGTTAGACTTAAGTTTTCGGAAGAATAATTACTTTTCCAATGGGATAACTCGATCAAGGTTCCAACCTGGAAGGAAACTCAAGTCAAAGCAGCTAGTCGATAGGATCTTAAGAAGCCGGAGGATGAAGGTCGCAAACCAACATCCCGCGACATAGGAGGAAACCTACTATTTCCAGGCCGGTGGTAAATCAGTACATGGATCAAGCGCCAATGCGTCAACACTGAACACCGATCATAGTACATGATTTGACCATGGTTAAGGATACAAACGCGGCAGATGCAAGGAAACGACGTCGATACGAGCTCACAACATCGGATCCTATGGAAATTGAAGCTGAACGGATATCCTCGAAGTCATCAAGGGACACCAACAAAGAGGTGACAACATCATCATATATAGCCGGTCCATTGTAGGGGACCGGTCAGTGTGAGCTTGACAACCAGTCATGGCCCTAGCCCCTCGCTGTGTAATTGGAGGAACTCATCCATCTTTTAGGCTATGTTTCATTTTCTTACTTTCGATAATTCTGCTAGTTAGCTGTTGTTTTGGGTATACCCCATTGAATATCCGTTTATTGGAGAGAAAGGATTGAGGTGTTTACTGTCGTGAAGACCCACAATCCACGCTAGCCTTGTTGGTAAGGACTTCACCTCCTATTAAACTTTTTGTACGTCCCACGTTGCTTGGCCTATCTATGGAATATGATGAGATTACTTATGTCGAAAGAAATTATGTACTTACGAAAGAACGATTGTCTCAATGTACTCTTAAAAATAAAAATTGTAAATTTTACTCTGCTCAAAATCCGTCCAAAAGGCTTTCAATACTTTCCTGTTTCTCATACCTCTCGTAAGTTTTGCCAAAAACTATATATCTAACTCCAATTTTTATTCTCTACGAGATCCACCGATACCCGATTTATCAAACACACCTATAAAAATTCGATCCGAACACCATGCAAATCATCATTTTCGAATTCTCCATTTCAAACTACTTTATTGCTCTATCCGAACGAACGAAACCGAAACAATTAGCAAGGGCTTCATTAATATATTTTATACGTTCTAACAAGTGGCAAATATATTTTAATAATAATAATAAATGAGAGTTGTGTGAAGGGGAAAGGAGGGGCCCAATGAAAGCCCAGATTCGCATATGGCAGAGAGAGAGAGAGAGAGAGAGAGAGTCCGTCGTGATTCAAAATGCGGTTGTCGAGTTGGCGTGGCTTTCTCTACGTCTTTTATTTTATGAATGAATGAAAGAAACTCTCTTCATCTCTCACTCTCTAGTCTCTGCCAGACAGACAGAGAACCACCATTAGCCCATAACCCGACAGATACCGATCACGCTCCTTTGTCCCTCTCTCGCATTCTTCTCTGTTGCTCCCTCCTCCCATGGCTTCCCTCCTCGACTCCGCCTGGCTGGTAACTCCGACTCCGATTACCTTCGCGCTTCCTCGCTTCGCTTATTCACCAGCGCTTCTTTCTTTCGTAAAATTCGCTTTAGATTCCTCGCCACTTGACTGCTCTCTCTCTTTGATTCGTCTTCCGATCTGCTAATGCATTCTCTTGATTTCAGCTCCAGCTGATTCTTCACACTTTATATTTTCCGTTTCTTGCCCTCTCTCTCTCTCTCGTTGGTTTGCCGCCTAAAAATGCTGGCCACTTGTTTTCTGTTTAGATCTTTGCTATTGCTTCGGACTGATTAGTCAGACTTCGAGCTGGGGTGGAGAGTGTTGATTAACGGCATTATGAGAGGATTTAGTGTTTGTAAATTGGATTTATGAGAGCTCCTCGTTTGGAGAGATCTTAATTAGGGGAGAAGCTGAAATTGACTACGTAGCTGTAGAACCAGTGGTATATTCTCTAGGTTTTGTTATAGCTATTATTTAAGTTGAGAGTGATCTTCCTCTTCCTTGGATTTGTGCTTAACCGCAGACTTTATCATAATCTGTCGCATGACAGCATCATATTGCTTGATTTGCTGTGAATTTGACGTTTTAATGGAACTATGGATGGGATTAAGAAAGAATAGTCTCTTGTTCAGCCATCACTGATGCTGGCCAGAGAATTTTTTCGTAGCACCTTATTGTTTTCTAACTCTTATCGGCTATCATGCAGTTTCTGATCACACATTTCAGCGATTTTCAATTGGCTTGTCTCGGGAGTTTCTTCATCCATGAAAGCGTCTTCTTTTTATCTGGACTTCCTTACATATTCCTTGAGAGAGCAGGGTGGCTGAGCAAGTACAAAATTCAGGTATTGTATTTATACCACGCTATTTCATGCAGAAACTTGTTGTTATCAACAGAGCCATACTCTGTTATGATGAACGAATATACTTCTTGTTGACTGAAACTGTTGTTTTTCTAATGAACTACACTGTAATTGTCGTATACATATAATGGTAATGCGTGCCTGCTACTTACATGTGAACTAAACTTCCTCCATACACAATACACTGTTATCACGTAATTTATAGGTTGTCATTGATATTCCTGATGTATAATAATGATGTTTTTTCCTTTGAATACCCATCTTCATTTGTCACTTTTGCCACTTCTACTAATGGCTGGCATATGCAGCATAAAAGCAACAGTCCAGCAGCTCAGGAGAAATGTATTACGCGTCTACTTTTGTATCACTTTGGTGTCAATCTTCCAGTTATGATTTTTTCCTATCCTGTCTTCAAGCATATGGGAATGAAAAGCAGCCTTCCATTGCCGTCATGGTACTTTCAGGTTCCTTATATACTAAATGCTGAACTGTAGGGTAATGAAATGATGGATTCTGACCAAAAAAGAAAGAAATCACTTTCTGAATATCCTTTCATTTCTAGTCTCCTGGATAAACATCAACCTTCCCTGATTATGTCTTGTATAGTTTTCAGCTTTTGGAAGTACCTGATTGCAGACTCATGATTTATCTTCTGCAGGAGAGTAGTTCTCAGCCAAATAATTTTCTACTTCATTTTGGAAGACTTTGTGTTCTATTGGGGACATCGAATTTTGCATACAAAATGGCTGTACAAGCATGTGCATAGTGTCCATCACGAGTAAGTTGGAGTTTACTGTTTCTGTTTGTTTTCATAACAGCAGTATCTGCGGTGTTCTGTAGATGCATTTGCTTATCACGACTACATTTGCAGGTATGCTACTCCATTTGGACTAACATCTGAATATGCTCACCCTGCTGAGATATTGTTCCTTGGATTCGCTACTATTATTGGTCCTGCTATTACTGGCCCACATCTATCTACATTGTGGTTATGGATGGTGCTTAGAGTTCTGGAAACAGTTGAAGCGCATTCAGGTTACCATTTTCCATGGAGCCCATCTAATTTTCTTCCTGTATATGGAGGGTGAGTTTTTGCTTTTCCATTTAACTTCTGGAATATCCTACAAGGTTATTCAGTTCCGCTAACTTGTTCACAGAGTAGGTCTTCATCACTGATAACTATTCCCATATTCTCAGTGCTGATTTTCATGATTATCACCACCGCTTGCTGTACACTAAATCAGGAAACTACTCGTCAACTTTCACATACATGGACTGGTAAGTTTCGGTATATTTGATTTTTCTTTCACCATTATGTTTTGTTTGTCAACCAGCTGACGAGTATAGCATAGCTCATTCAAATTGGTGAGGTGGGCTTCCTGTAGAATGTCTCAAGAAAACTACATGAGTTGATACTGATGTGAACATTAATAAACGAAAAAATAGTGCCAATGCTCAAATAACAAAGCCATCCGAGTCTATATAAGTTCCCTCTGGTCTTTCTGATGGTACGAACTGGAGTCCTTTAGAATATCTTGAGCGTGGCTAAAAATCCTCAATATAGAAAATTTGTAACTCGAGGAGTGAGCTGCTCTGATTTTTTAATGCAAATTTATAGCTAATTTCAAAAGTCCAAATTAAAGAAATTATTTATGCATATTCCCTCTGAATTGTGTAAAGAGTGTCCGTACTTCGACTAGTCTATTACTATTCTCTACTGAATTGTGTGAAGAATGTCCATATTGTGCGGTTAGTTAGCAGGGAACTTCATTACTGTAAATCGATTCATTTGTAAAATCATTGCCTCTATCCATGGTTAGCTTTGATTAGCTAAGTACATACTGAATGTTTGCACTGCCATAGTGCCATTGCTCATCAAGTAATTTGTGTTATGTGTTTGTGTTTTGGCTAACAGGATATTTGGCACCGACAAAGGTTACCGAAAGTTGAAGGCATTGAAGAGCGATGAGAATGGACACAAGAGCGATGAGAATGGGCACATAAGCAACAACAAGGTGCAATGATCATATGATTTCATGCAACACCGAGATTCTTTAAGCTTCAGGCAAGTAGGGAAGTTGATGTAGTCCTCAGAAGTCGTGGAAACCTTGAGAAAAACCCAAGAAAGAAAGTCTGGGTTTTCCTCCATTTCTAGCTCTCCATTTCTGTCATTGTGTATGCTCGTTCGGATTTTCGTGATTTCTGAGTTTAGTTGGGTGTGTAGTCTGATGTGATGTAGAGAGGGTGATGGTTGAATTAGTGGAAAAGCTTTCATCTTGATTGTAGAATCATCTGCCTATATCATTCTGGGCTGCTGCATCTTCCTTCTCCCTAGATGATAATGATGCTTCATTTGCGCATTTTGTTCAATTTGAGGGACTTGAAACTTCCAATAGCTAGCTGCGTGTTTAGGAACTTGAATGAATAGGTTAGTATCTCAACAATAAACACCCTAATTAATTATAGAAGGGGCGAATTACTGGCATTACTTTGAAACTGTCTTTTGATTATGTTCATAAGCGATTGTTCACCACTGTATCTTTTACTTTCCCCACCCATTCTACACTTCCTTCTTTTCCCCTCCAAACATCCCCACATTCACCGTACCCAAATGTGAGAAGGCAAAAAACCAGGAAAAAGAAAAAAGGAAAAAACAAAAACTCCAAACCAGCAACACAAGTACACAACACATCCTTCTTTTAAAATTTGCCAACAAAAGGAAAATTAAAAAAAAAAAAAAAAAGATAAGCCCCTCCCCCCTTCGCTACGTGTCACGTCTGAGGTCCACCACCACAACGCTCACGTTATCGGTACTGTGCCTCGCCAGCGCCAGCTTCGTTAGCAGCATCGACGCATCTGAGCAGGCTCTATCCGACTTCTCCGCCCATCCCGACCGTCCGTTCTTTTCTTCTTCCTCCGCCGATCCCTCGCCTTCTACCGCCGCGCACAGCCCCGCCGCCTTCCCCTTACCTTTCCCTCTCAGACACATTCTCGCGACGCCGCACGCGGTGTCGTTCGACACCACGTCCCATAGACCGTCGCTTGCGATTATCAAGCAGTCGTCGTCGGAGGATCGTTCTGTTATCGTCACCTCTGGCTCCGAGATCACGTACGGCTTCAGGTAGTTGTCGCCTGAGGATAAAATTATTAACAAAACGGAAATGTGAAAGAGATTTTCGTGTCTCTGTTTGGATAAAACCTTACCGATTGCCCTCGACATTGCGAGAACTCCGAGCACCCTTGGTCCGTCCCAATAGATCACTCGTCCGCCGGCGGCTTGGATCCGGTCCAGTTCATCCGGCCGATCCGGCTGTATTCATAACAAAAAGAATCGTTAACCAAACAGATTATCTCCGAGAAAATATTGTTCGTTTGCAAGGAAAATGGGGGATAAAACAATCCCGTGAAACCGTCGATAAACGAGCTGAAATCTAGTTCCCGTACGCTTGGGGAATTTTTATATCTAATTAATCTAGCTATCCAATCATACAGTTCCTTATCCAGACGAGAATTGAATCGCCGGTGAGAGAGGCTGACCTTATGATCAGTAGACAGAGGGATCGGCTTCCCGTTGCGGCAGAGGATGGCTCTGGAGTCACCGCAGTTGGCGACAATTATCTTTTCAGGAGAGACGATGGCGACGGTGGCGGTGGAACCAACGGCGTCGCATTCCGGAGTCTGCAGCTCGCATCTGCAAGTCGCAACGGCCGTACCTTGATTCAACAGACTCACTTCCTTGTCCATCCGGCCGAAGCTCTTTTCCATCGCCGCTTTCCACTCCTCCGACTCTTCCTCTGAGCTATAGTACTCCGCACGCAGCTCCTCCTTCAGCAGCTCGTGTAATCTCACTCGACATCTCGACGCCACCTGAGTTTTCAATTCAAAAATCTCGCGTCAGGGGAAAAACTAAAAAAGACATTCACACATTTTTCAAAAATTCAGGATGAACATCGATTCTGATTTCCGTACATGAGAGCAACCATGGCCGTCGTAGACGCCGAAGTAGTGAAGCTCGGCCATCGCAGATACGCCCTCCTCGTTCTTAAGACAAAACGAAGGGTGAATCGCCACTGCATCTTCCATATCTCGCCGCCTGCCGCAGACGGAAGCGACGCCGTATTTAGGATAACAATGCTGCTTTTCAGCCTCCAACAGAGACTGGCTCAACGACAGTTCCAGAGACTCGCCGGTCACCGGATTCACATCCTTCATAACAAGTTTCTCCTTCGGCTTCTTGACTTTATCGCAGCAGCTCATATTCGTCGGAGGAACACAATTTTCTACAGCGGCGGTTTCACCTCCGTTATTGTTCCAGGAGAATGAAGCCTTGTAAGCCTCGAGTTTCTGCCTCTTTGTATCGCCGTCATCATCCTCCGAGGAGGCGTCCACCACTCCCGGCACGACCTTAAACCGGCGGATTTCCATTCTCCTCCGCCTAGCGTCTCTGGAACTAGGCTCGCAGATCGAGGAAGACGACGGAGAAGAAGAAGAAGAAGGCAAGGATGTTTTCCTATCGGTCACAACTCCGCAACATATATCAGCCATTAATAAACAGAGGTCCTCCTCTCTTCCTGGCCGCCACTTTTGCTGGTGAAGGAATCTGTATGAAATTACTTTTGAAAGTTTTTTTGTCAGTTCAATCTCCGGTGATCTTTTTGATTCCGCTTTGCTTTAATGTGTAAAGACGAGTTCACTTTAATTTCTCTTCTCGTTTAAAGTTTTATCGTTTGATGATTGAAGAAGCTAGGGGAAAGGAAGAAGAAGAAGAAGAAGAAGAAGAAGCTGAAGCTGCTGATTCTGAGAGACGGCCAAAATAATCAATTACAAAACGGCCTTCAATTTTTCTTTATTATTATTAATTATTGAGAGAGTGGGCGGAGGAGGAGGCTGCCCGTCACCGTCACGGGCAGCCAAACGGCGGGGTCACTTACTAGTTATGGTAGAGAGTGACGCATGGGGGTGTGTTGCCCTGTCTGCCCGAGGAAGGAGCGGATCTCTGCCGTTGGATGTTGCCTAGTCACCGTCGAGTGGCAACACGTGTAAGAATTATCTACAGAGAATAGGTTACGTGGACCAATGGGAAGTCAACACGATGAATCCTTGGTTAGTCGCCTTCAGACACAGGATCAGAGATGGTGGTCCTCTCTCCGTATTCCATTCCTAACTGACTAATGGCTTCCTTTTTTCCCTTTTCAGTTCAAAACTCTATTCGAGTTTTTCGGATTGAACCACCCGATCGGTGTAAGATAGAAGAAGTGTTCGTTTATGAAGTGTGTTAGATTCGAATTTGATAAGTTCGGTTCACCTGCTCACAACTCAAGAAACATTCGTGTACATTCTATTCGTATTTGCCAGGTACTAAACTCACTTGGGTGTATTTTCCTTCCCGGGAAGGAAATGGTTGAATGGTTTTGAATACAACTGATTGATTATTTTTTCCAAACTTAGAGTTGATGACACGTGTATGGCATAGTAGAATACGAGGAATGAGGCAGATTTAAAAAGAACTCGTCGCACTATATTCCCCGGCGGTGATGTCTTGGCCCAATGAGAAGGCATCACGTTTCGAGGAGAATGACGTTGACGTTCTTCTAGGCCCCACCTGTCCACGTCGTTGACGAATATAGAATATCTGAAATCTGAAATACATAACCCATGGAGGAGGAGGAGGAGGAGGAGTCGAGGAGACTTGATAATCCAGCGACACGCGTCATCTTTAGACCGCTGCCGGATTTCAAAGAGCTCTTTGTATGATGTTGGTTTATCTTGAGATGGACGTAGATGAAGGAATGGAGTGTGGTTTTGCTTCCGTGAGTGAGTTGGGAACAAGGCGTGTGTGGAAAGGATGATTGAAAAAGATTACTCAAAGGAAAACAAGTCGTGTAATAAAAAGCAGCAGAGGAATCCATGGCGGGTCCCGGAAAAAAAGATGGCGGTGGTGGCAGAGTAAAATGTGCAGAAAAAATAACGGGCTGTTAATTTTTTAACTGGTATATGATCGTTGAGCTGTTAGTTTTCGTTTGATGAAGGTTAGATGATGATAGGTGGGAAGTATTAAATCAAATCAATGATGAATGAATGATTTTAGTTAGGAGAATGTCATAGCAATTATCAAAATTTTAAAGTTAATTAAGCATAACATGTATTATATATACAGTGATGGGGAAGTAGATTCTTGGGGCAAGTGGGCGGGAATGATTGGGTGACGTGTGGAGTGGTGGTCCCGGGCTGGTGGGGACCAGGGGAAAGAAAGGGACGGAGGAGATCGGGGAAGGGGTACGCGTGTAGGAACTGGCTGGCAAGCAAGTAACTCTCTCTCTCTCTCTCTCTCTCTCTTCGCTAGTGGCTTTGCTTGATGAATCAAAAGGTGGTGAGGTGGCATGAAGTTGACAGCAGGCAGAAAAGGGGCGGGGGGGCATGCAAAAATGTTGCAGAGACGCCGAGATCTCGGGTAGGGAAACGGCGGACACGTGGTGATGATGACTGATGAAAAACTAATAACATATATCAATGCATTTCATTGGTACTAAGGAAACCATGATAACTCGGGTCGGGTCGGGTCCGGGTTTCATCTCGACGACTCGATATAGCCTTAATAACAGTCTCTCTTTACAGTGGGTCGTCATCATGCAGCAGGCAGGAGGCAGACAGAGAGCAGTACGTGGGGAAGAGGGAAGTGACACGTTTCGCAAAGAGAGGGGAGATTTTGATATTGGGTTGGGGTTACGTGGAGTTTGGAAATAAAGCTGGTAAAAATGGTTTGCATGTTTGGCAGATTGCATGTCTCCATTGCATGTCCGCCACACCGCACACCAGCATGCAAATGCTAAATTAGCTAAATGCAAAGGCGAAAGGGTCATATCTGGGGATGGGTGGGCGTGCTTTTTCAGGACTTAAGACTGCCGCGAGATCGAACCCAAGAAAAGAAAAAAAAAAAAAGATGACTAGTACGTACGTACACAACACAAGTGGTGAGCGGCTAACAACACCTGGCACAAGGCACCCTATACGTGCCCATTCGCCTTCCTCGTCGTTAAATTACCGGTTGGTTTTGAATTTGAACGTCTACCAAGGAAATGCTTGCTTGCTTGCATGAAAGTGTCAACGGTCTCTAGCTCTTTGTTCACAACTAAAATGGAGATGAGTGGAAACCTTAACAGCTACACCTATGTAATCGTTATTATGACCATGCAGTGAACTTTGTATCTCAGCGTTACGTACGTACGTACCAAAACGACTAGAGGTGTCCTTGTTTCGATCAAATATTATATTAAGTATGCATCGTTACTAAAAGCATCTTTTATCCCCAAAATTAATTAGCAATTTCTAATCAGAATTTTATCGTCAGTCATATCAGCAACTTTAGTTCCGTAATCTCTAACCTCCTACAATTTCTAATCATCATTTTTACAAACAAACACGATAAAAATAAACTAATCAAAATCATTAAACATCTAAAATACGAAATTAATTTTGCTAGCTAGTAAATATAATGATATAAATTGCAAGTTCATGCACCCGCTCGTCTAGCGGTGAAACCAGTCCGTACCAGGGAAATGTTTGAGGCGTGATTAGTGGATGTTTAAATAGTGTGGTGGCGGACTATTAGCAGATTGATATATGTGTGTTTTTACGACGTCTATGGAGTGCTTTGTACGTGTCCAACTGAAGCCAAGCCAGATTTTGGTTTGGCATATTGGCAAGATCGCTACCTAATTTACGTACCAAACGTCAATTACGTATATCTCTTACAACTCATAAGTTGGTAGAGTGGAATTTTCAGTCGACATCAGTACTGAAAAACGCACGACAGCCACGTCGGTGTCGACCTCCCAGCTTAGAAAAGGGCAGACGCAGAGCCAAGGGTTTCGTTCCACATCACACCAACATTATACCGCCCTTTCTAATTCTCAACCACTGAATGAACTCTGCCTTCAGATGGTCTTACGATGGCATGGATCGAGGCATATAATAGTACTGAACCGAAACAAAACATCCCTTTAATTTGTTTGGATTTTTGGACTCATTTGCTGGCTGACTTTCCAGCGTTAATGGCTTCAGCTTTGGCACTAGCTAGGAATCAGACTTATCTCAATGAGAAACCATTAACAGTAAATCCCCCGTCTACAGATATGGTCTGCCCTGTAACATAACATGCAGCAGGCATGCACAAGAACGCCACTACTGCCGACACATCCTCTGCCTCAGCTATCCGCCCCAAAGGTGTATGCTTAAGATAAGGCTTCACAAGTTGTTCGTTTTTAAGATCCTACACCAACCAAGCCAAAAATCAAACCCAGGCATCATGACTTGAAAGGAAATCAGTACTATAATGATGGAACATCACCTGCTCGACAAACGGAGTTCTGGTATATGCAGGCGCAACGGAGTTGGTCCTTATGTTGTCTTTGGCCCACTCGCATGCCAGGCTTCTCGCAAGTTGATTGATTGCTCCTGCAACATTGTATAACATGTTATAAACATGTTTGATTTCATTGTGAACAGAAGGGATTAATTTCACCTTTGGTGGCTCCGTAAGCTGTGAGGTAAGCGAAAGATGCTGCGCCTGCGACTGAAGATATGAAAACTATGCTTGCTGAGCCAGAAGCTTTAAGGAGAGGGTGTGTGAGCTGGCACAAGTTGTAACCGGATTCGAAGTTTGTTCCCCATACAGTTGAGAGTTCTTCTGCTGTAACTTTAGTGGTTAGTCTCCCAATTGATGTTCCTGCATTGTTCACCTACGTACAGAAACAATATAATGACGTCGATAGTAATAGTCGACGGTTCGATCGGAAGTTTATATGGTGTTTAGAGTCTATAACTAGTACTTTAGATAAGTGATCCAAATTCCTAAACTGATTGTTGCACCTATACAACAAACATTTGATTCCTTGCTTCTAATCCGGGTTCAATTCTGAAAGCAAACTATTTTACAAGTGAAACAATAATTCGCGAGGATATCAAGAAATCCATGTCTGCAATCACTAATAATCTGATGCTTTTTTTATAGGGAGAGATAATCAGACTCACAAGAATGTTAAGTTTGCCGGCGAAGAGAGAAGAAACAGTCTCGACAAGCTTCTCACGATCAACTCGAGAAGACACGTCGCAAACGGATCCAGTGATTTTAAACCCCTTTTCTCCCCATTCAATTATGCGTTGATTCAGCTCCTCTTCAGTCCGGGAGCAAGTGTGCACAGTTGCGCCAAGCTTTGCCAGTTCTTCCACTATAGCATATCTAGTCACCCCATCAATTATTAGAAATCAGACCCAAAACAGAGTATTGACTGATTAATTGATTGAATTAATTACTAACCCGATTCCTTTGGTGCCGCCGGTGACCAGAGCTGTCATTCCGTGGAGTGACCACCTGCTTGCTGATTCGGCCATTTCTTCTACTTCTTTTTGTGAGCTCTGCCTGCTTTCTACTTTCAGCTCTGGCTTTTATGATCTTATAGACATCATTTTATCTGGTTGGGTAAATTTCTGGGAAATTTCCAGGAAAGGTGGACAATATAGTAAAATACTGAAGAAGCCAGTCAGTGAACGATATCATGACCTGTGGCTGTGAGTTAAGTTAGTTTAATTTGACTTGTGGAAAAAGCTGAAAGCCTAAAGGGCCACCTCATGAAAATGACAGGTTGAGTTTACTGACTAGTTTACAAAGAATTAGATCACAGGAAAAGGCATCAATTTACTTCTCAAGATTGTACTCTTACATTACACATGAGATACAAACAACAACAGTCTGGTTCCAATTATTTCACTATAAAAAGCAAGCAGATTGGAAAGATAAGAGTTTCTTACTACTAAACACTCAAAGTTGATTATGGGAAGGAGAAACCATTAACCGTCATCCCTCCATCGACGCAGATGGTTTGTCCAGTTATGTAAGAAGCAGATGGAAGGCACAGAAACGCAACTAGAGAAGACACCTCTTTTGGTTCTCCAACTCTCCCCATCGGCGTTCTGCTGACTACCTCTTTCATAAAATCCTCCCTGCTGAGATTCTACACACAAAATACAGTCATTGCATAAGAAGGAAGTGTTTGTTAAAATCGTATGAGCATCAATTAGTTGCGAAATGGTTATTACCCGTTCTGCCAGTGGAGTTTTGATATACCAAGGAGCAACACAGTTGGTCCTTATGTTATCCTTCGCCCACTCACATGCCAAGTTCCTGGTCAGCTGATTCATGGCTCCTGCCACAACAAAGGGAAAGAAAGAATCATCCGTTTTGAAAAAATCAATATCTGAGTTTGGAAGGATTAAAACAGTTAGCCAAAGTAAATTCACCTTTGGTTGCACCGTATATGGTTCCAGTGCTTAACGAAACAACCCCACCAACAGAGGAAATGAACACAATGCTTCCATCCCCTGAAGCTTTAAGGAGCGGGTGGGTTAATTGGCAGAAGTTGAAACCAGAATCGAAATTTGTGCCCATAAGAGATGAGTAATCCTCGGCTGTGTAATCGACGGTTGGCTTAGTCACGTTGGTTCCTACGTTGTTGACCTGGATCGGATGGCATTTTGATTGCTAAAACTAACTATACTTTCCGAAGTCAAAAAAATTAGAAGAAGGAATAGCTTAAGCTTACTTACGAGAATGTTTAATTTTTCATTGAAGAGTGATGAAACTTCCTTTACGAGGTTTTCCCTTTCTGCTCGGGATGATACATCACAGACTGAAACAGTAACTTGGAAACCTTTCGATTTCCATTCGTGTAAGCACTCTTGAAGACGAGCTCCGTCCCTCGAACAAGTGTGCACGGCTGCTCCGAGTCCAGCCAATTCTTCCACGATAGCGTATCTGGTTGAGGCATATTATCAAACAGGTGGTGTGCAGGGAAAAATGGTGAGATTAGTACACATAACGAGAAAGCTACAAGACTGAAGCAACACGACTCAAGGTAAAAGAGTAAAGACCCAATTCCTTTGGTTCCACCGGTAACGAGTGCAGTCCTTCCTCGAAGCGACCACCTGGAATCTCCAGCGCTGATGCTCCCCCCAGCCATAGTTTCGGTCTTTCGGTGAAATAGTCGATTAAGGTGAAGGTATCTTTGTAGTTTCAGGGATGCTCAGTATTATGATTATCGCAAGCAAAGCAAAATGGATGAACGGTCTAGGAAAGACTGGTGACTGCTCTTTTTCTTGACGAGAGATCTCCGACGTACCGCGAATTATCCGGTGGACCTACTTATCCGCCCATGTGCCACGTCATAGCAATTAGCAAAAACGACGCACTAGAATTTGAATTAAACATCACCCTAACTCTTTCTGGAGTGCTGATCTTCCGATGGCTGGTGCTCTTTCTGCTTTTGGTCACAAGCTGAGAAAATGGAATAAGAAGGTCTTTGATCACATTCAGGTTAGGAAAGTTGCTCTCCTTTAAAAGCTGGTTGAGCTGGAAGCTGCTAATGTTGACATGAATTCGGATGTCTCCCAAAGTCGGGAAAGGGATACTCGCCGCGAACGGAAAACTACTATTTGGCAGGAAGCTCTTTTTTGGAAACAAAAAGCCACCACCCGTTGGATTGTTAATGGGGACCGGAACACTTAAGTACTTTCACACGCTTACTCTCAAACGTCGAAGGAACAACAAGATTCTGGCTCTGAAGGATAGCTCGGGTGTGTGGGTGGAGGACCAGCAGACTCTGCGCCAGATTGCTCGTGACTTTTTTGCGAATCTCTTCTCAGATGAAGGACAACACGCCCCTACTCTCCCCCATGGTTTCACTCCTCTGGCGGCTGCTGAGCAGATTAGATTGGCGAGGACTCCTTCCTTACTTGAATTCAAGGCGGCTTTCTTCGATATGGGTAGTCTCAAAGCCCCTGGCAAAGATAGATATCAACCGATCTTCTTCCAGAGGTGTTGGGACCAGGTTAGCAAAAACTTAATTCAGTTTTCCATTGATGTTTTCGCTAACCCTTCACAGATCGAGGCAGTCAATGAGACGCTGCTAGTGGTGATTCCCAAGGTAGCGAGCCCGGATTCTATTCGGAAATTTAGACCAATCAGCTTATGTAATGTCGCCTACAAATTCATCACCAAACTGCTCACGAACTGCCTCCGACACCATATGCGAGCATGGATCCTCCCTACACAGTCAGGTTTTGTTCCTGGTCAACACATCACAGACAACATCATCATTCTTCAGGAGGTAGTCTACTCTATGGAGAACGACCGCGTTAAAGTTAGATGTATGGTGCTGAAAGTTTACCTTGCCAAAGCCTATGTCAAAGTCTGTTGGTCTTTCCTTGAGGATACCCTCACGGCCACATGTATTCCTGCAAGCCTGGTTTCTTTGATCATGAAATGTGTTTCGACTAACAGATTTCAGGTGCTGTGAAATGGTGAGCTATCGAGGGATTAACACCTTCTCGGAGTATTAGGCAGGGTTGCCCACTCTTTTCCTTTCTTTTTACCCTCTGCATCGAACGGCTCAGCCACCTGATCAACGCCGCGGTCTCTGCCGGAGATTGGAAGCCCATCCGCCTGGCTCGGGACGGACCGATGATCTCAAATATTTTCTTTGCAGGTGATCTGGTGCTCTTTGGGGAGGCATCGAAACGCCAAGCTCCGACAAGACTTTTTACTTTGCTTCTAGACAATCTGTCAGCAAGGAAAAATCAGTAGCCTTCTTCTTTCAAATGGTTCCTAGGCCGGAAGCCAGAAGACTTGCATAGATTTTTGGGATACCCATAACGCAAAATTTGGAAAAATACTTGGGAGTTCATGTTCTGCATGAACGGGTCACAAATGCAACGTACCAGGAGGTCCTGGATCGTTTGAATTGGAAACTCGTTGGTTGGAAGGCTTTATCATTATTACTGGCCGGTAGAGTTACTCTTGCTTAGTGAGTTTTATCTATTATTCTTGCTTATGTTATGTAAATCACTCTACTTTTTAGTCATTTCTGTAGTGAAATTGACGAGCGAATTAGGAACTTTGTTTGGGGCACCACAACGGAGGCAAGAAAAATCCACCTAGTCTCTTGGGAGACGATTTGCCAGCCAAAATAGCAAGGTGGACTCGGCTTAAGAATGGTCCGACAGTTGTAGTTTCACTTTTGGGTAACATGGCGTATATAACCTTTTGATTAATAAATTTCACATCGTATCCACACCTATTAATTTCCGGACGTTTTTCAGTTAAAACCCACACATATAACTGAAAAATACAAATTATACCGACCAGTATAAAATGAAAAATATCTTTCAAAACTTTCATAAATTATTATTAACCAAAAATGCAAATAAATGGAAGTTAACAGAACAAAGAGAAAAATATGCAAAAAACGTTATTTACTTTTAGTTTTGGTACATGTGTTCAGCAATAAAAAAAAGTTATTTAATTGAAATAGAATGAAATTGGAGAAAGGAAAGGGTAATTAGATTAGAAAAGGAGTTACTATTCACGTCAACAGTAAGCTACAATAAATTTTCTAACTTTTTTAGTCTTAAAATTTGAAGATGGATTATTTATGTATACGAAGAGGAGGTTGTTTATGTATTTAAAGAGGTTGTGTTACTTTATTTTTAAAAATGATTATAATTAGTTATTAAATCATGTATAATTAATTACAAACGATTATAACTTTATTGATTTATGGAGTGGAGAAGCAATTGATAGTGGCTCCTCCGTCAACAGCAACCGTCTGTCCTGTAACGTAAGAGGCAGCAGGAAGGCAGAAAAATGCAACCAACCCGGCTGCCTCCTCTGCCTTCCCCGTTCGTCCCATCGGAGTTTGATCCATCACTGCCTTTGCAAATTTCTCATCCTCGAACAACTATGCACGGAATAAAACAATGACACCAAGTACAAACTTTATTTCGCTGCTATTCAAGAAACATTAGTCCTTATTGTGAGATGGACACTTACGACTGCATTGAGAGGAGTTCTGATGAACCAAGGCGCAACGCAGTTGATCCTTATCATGTCCTTTGCCCACTCACACGCAAGATCCTTTGTCAGTTGAACCATTGCAGCTGCCGCGATGTAGCATCATCATCATTTACAAAAGTTTTGATGTATGCGGAAAAGGTTGAACAGTGTACGTACGTACGTATGTACCTTTGGACATGGCATATATGGTTCCGACATTCAAAGCAGTGACGCCAGCAGCAGATGACATGAAGACTATGCTTCCTTCCCCTGAATTCTTCAGCAGCGGGTGAGCAAGTCGGCTGAGATTGTAGGCCGATTCGAGATTGGTACGCATCAGGTACGAGTAATCTTCATCAGTGAATTCCAGCGTTGGCTTATATATGTATGCCCCCGCATTGTTAATCTACAAACCGTACCCCCGAAGTTTTAACTTGAGGAGTCTCGTAACAGTTTGCATTCCTATAACTGAAATTGTATGACGATTGAGGAATGTTTGAAACGCGTTGGTTACGAACTCACCAGGATGTTTAGCTTTCCGTTAAATTGTGATGACAGGGTTTGGATTAGCTTCTCTCTATCAGCTGCAGAGGTCACATCGCAGACTGAACCAGTTACCTCAAGACCCTTTTCCTTCCAGTCGTTCAGACACTTGTTAATATCTGCCTGGTTTCTGGAGCATATGTGCACAATAGCTCCTAAGCTTGCCAATTCTTCTACGATTGCATATCTGGTCATGAAGCAATTGTCAGTCAAAGCAGCTGAATCTATTAGCACGCAGAAACAAACTTTGCAGAGAAAACCAGAGAGGCAGAGACCCAAAACATGGGTAACCTATAAAGAAGAAAAGAAAGATCATACCCAAGTCCTTTAGTGCCGCCGGTGACAAGTGCAGTCTTTCCATGGAGAGACCATCTGCTGCTGATCAACTTGCTCCTGAAACTGTTACTTTCTGAACCCTCCATTAATTTCTGCCTTTGGTTTCTCAGCTCTGGCAAATTAAGTCTTGAACATTAATCATGTTTTGTGTTAATTCTTTATGTGGGGAAAAAACCATCGAGCCTGACGATGAACGGAGAACAACGTTTTGGCTTGTTGCTCCTCGTACCTTCTGTGTTGCTTTTGGGTTGTCAGCAAATTAGAATTACTAGAAATAACTCGTGTTATATCGCAAAAATTGTTACGGTGTCAACTATATGACAAATAGTATATTCGTGACACATAGAATTAATATAAAAATTTGGAATAAATATAACACAAGGGTTTGTTAATCGTCATCTGAATTAGAGAACTAAAAGGTCAAGAGAACAATTTAAAAATAACGACACTGATGTCCAATCGATAAGCACAAAAAAAATATAAAATGGATAAATATTCCAAATCTCTTACCTTCACTCAATATTATTTACACCTATGCGGGGAGATGTTAATTTGGCCTCGAAGTTCCTCTTGAGATCACCATAGAGATTTGAATGGCCTCAAATTATACTCCTTCAATTTTATCCAAATGGTCTTATATTATATGGTTCAAGATCTTCAAGGATAGAATTTGGATACAAATCACTTTCCGAGATATCACACCTAAATAACGTCCCTGAATATGATTGCTCGAAGCCTTGTAACAACCACCATCCCACCCTGACCATTTCCTCGATCCTTATATTTGGAGCTTTTATTCGTTCGCAAAGTGTGTACCCGAAGTTTATGGAGAGCCGGTTCGCTTTCGAATTTTTGCAACAGAGTACGCATGATATAGTCGGTCATACTACCAATACACAAATGTTGGCTTTCCTCGCGGCATGTCTTCGACTGGGGAGCGGAATTGGCGAGAAAGACTCTATTATATCTTTCATATAGTGTTAGGACCAATATTTTCACAACTTAAGTAAATCTTAAATTTTATTTATATTTGCTATCTTGATTTCTCCCATCGAAAATTTTAAAAAATTTATAAATCACCAAAACCGCCTACCCACAAGTGGAGGGGTTTTGAGAGAGGAAACAATGGGATTGATAAGTGAGTAGTAGTGATGTGGTAAAAGTGGTCGGAACTTGGGGCAATAGGACAATGCCATACTTTGAAGCAAAACAGTCCAAAGAGGAAACAATTGGATTTATGAAAAGCCCCTTAGAAAACAGCACATAAAAAAAATTATCTAGTGGGTGTAATCCTCCGATGGAGATCAAGTTGGAAAAGTACTTAAAAAGGTGTTTAGAGATTCTAGATAGTTAGCTAGCTCCGACGACATCAATCCAAAAGTGGTTGTATAACGATGTTTACGCTGGCCAGTACCCACCAATCTAAAGAGGTTGTATAACAATGCTCCAATTAGATGAATCCAAAAGTGGTTTAAAAGACGACTGAGAAAGTTCATATGAGGTGCCTGGTTGTAGGGAAGTTCGATTTCGGAGTCGGGAGATTTTCTTTTTGGATTGATCCAAGAACAATCTGAGCTCTTAGATTTCTACGTGATCAAAAGAGCTAGATCAACCATGTGCAATATGGTTATGTATTATTTCCATTGGACCATAACCCAGAGTCTCTTGTCATCGAAAAGTCTCTTGGTAAATTTTCAGATTACTCTGACCTCCATAAGTGTCGCCGGTTTTATGGTTCTGAACAAAATTTATTAACTTTTGGAATTTTTTTCTAATGACCGATCATATAAGTTTTGTACAGAGAGTTGTATGTACGGATCATACAAATATGTATAGATTTGTACAAATCGATACATAAGTGTATGCATATTTGTAAGGCTGTGATATATCAATTGTGCCCCCATATTTTAAGCCGTTAGATCTAGAATGCGATTTTTTGACGGCTGAGATATGTTAAGGATTTTTGGATGAGCTATTTCTCTGGCTCCAGATTCGGACTCGTTAAAGCTACCTACCTACCTACTTACATGAAATAGGGAACCAAATTACTTAACATCCAGTGCTCTAGGCTCCCTCCCCATCCCACTACTGATATATCATCTTCTCTTCCATCCTAAGTCTACATATTATTTCTCATACATACACAACCACTAATTAGCTCCATCTTTGTCTGAAATGGCGGAGACTCCGAACGAGAGCAGTAGCGGTGCAGGCAACGGAGTGGTGCTGGTTAGAAGGAAAATGGAGAAGAAGAGGATTGCATCTGAAATGTTGCAACCAACGGCTACAGCCAACGACCAGAATCAAAACCAACGGCGGCCATACTACCGGAGGACAGCCATTAGTAACAGTACTGTTGTTCTTCCCGGCGTTGACCAACAACAAGACATGAACTTGGAGGAATTGGTCAACTACTCCACTACTACTACTATTAGTAGTGCAACAATGTTGTCATCATCACCTTCTTCTTCAGTCAACGTGTTGACCGCTCCACCCAATGGCAATGATAGTAATAATAGTAATCTTGTGTGTGGGTTTTCTGGTCTTCCACTGTTCCCTCCCTATCAAAAGAAGACTAGTGGTAGTAGAGAAAGAGAAGATCACATTCCACCACAAGCTAATCAGACTGTCGCTGTTGCTTCAGCCTCAGCGTCCTCCTCGTCTCCGGTGATCATCACTAGTCAGATGGCCGAGGAGGAGGCAGAGGCTAGTGGTTCATCGTCATCGAGCTGGATTAACGGAATACTAAGGGACCTCATCAATAGCGCATCATCAGCTTCTTCAGCTTCCACCGTCTCCATCCCACAGCTGATTCAGAACGTGAGAGATATCATATACCCTTGCAACCCTAATCTAGCCTCTTTGCTCGAACACAAGCTCCGTTCCCTCGTCAACCCTACGACTAATACCATCTCTAAGGTCCAAATCTCTCCTAATATTCTTCCTTTACCTTACTCCGGATCTCCTGCTTCTGCTTCTGAGGAGGAGAGAATTATTAGGTGTTCATCTGATACAACCGCGGCACAAGCACAAGCACAAGTTGAGAAGCAGAATGAAGATGGGGTTGAGAAGAAGAGAGATGAAGATGGGCTGCACCTGCTGACGTTGCTCCTACAGTGCGCAGAGGCGGTGTCTGCTAACAATCTGGGGGAGGCTAACAAGATGCTGCTTGAGATATCTGAGCTCTCCACCCCATTTGGAACCTCTGCACAGAGGGTAGCCGCCTACTTCTCTGAAGCTATGTCAGCTAGAGTACTAACATCCTGCCTTGGACTAGCACCCCAAAACTCCAACATCCTCCAAAACAACAACTACTACTCCACCAGGATTGCCTCTGCTTTCCAGGTGTTCAATGGGATTAGCCCATTCGTTAAGTTCTCGCACTTCACGGCAAATCAGGCCATACAGGAAGCTTTCGAGAGAGAGGATCGAGTACACATCATAGATCTGGATATAATGCAGGGTTTACAGTGGCCTGGACTGTTCCACATTCTAGCTTCCCGACCAGGCGGCCCACCTTACGTCCGCCTCACCGGCCTCGGCTCCTCCTTACATTCCCTCCAGTCTACCGGTACATATAAATAATATGATTGCTTAGATTTCGATTAACTACAAGAAAATTCAGTTTTAGAGACAATATATATGTGACTTTCTTATAAAAACAGTCATTAATTTGCTTGTCACTAAAGGTTATTGATGACCGTTTTAGTTGTTTACGAATTCTGGGACTATTTTTGTATGGTCGATCACTAAAACTACATTTTCTTGTAGTAAATATATTTACGGATTATCCATACATGATAATGTGATATAGCTTTGTGGATTTTTTATTTTATTTCTTTTGTATATGATGATCAGGGAAGAGGCTGTCTGACTTCGCGCACAAGTTAGGTCTACCATTCGAGTTCATCCCTGTAGCCGACAAGGTCGGCAACCTAAACTGGGAGCGGCTCAACGTGACTAACAAAATGGAAGCCGTAGCAGTACACTGGCTACAACACTCATTATACGACGTCACGGGCTCCCACGCCAACACACTATCTATACTAAAGCGGCTAGCTCCGAAAGTGGTGACAGTAGTGGAGCAAGACCTAAGCCACGATACGGGGTCGTTTCTGGGTCGGTTTGTGGAAGCGATCCACTATTACTCTGCGCTGTTCGACTCCCTCGGCGCTAGCTATGGCGAGGAGAGCGAGGAGAGACACGTCGTGGAGCAGCAGCTACTGTCCCGAGAAATACGTAACGTTTTGGCTACTAGTACTAGTACCGGTATCAGTACCGGTACCGGTACTAGTAGTTGGAGGGGGAAGTTGGAGAAGTCGGGGTTTAAGGGAGTGTCGCTTGCCGGGAATGCGGCAACGCAAGCTACGCTACTGCTGGGGATGTTCCCGTGTGATGGTTACACGTTGGTTGAGGATAAAGGAACTCTTAAGCTTGGTTGGAAAGATCTCTGTTTGCTCACTGCTTCGGCGTGGAAACCTCCGACTACGACGATGACCGAAGTCGACGCTCCGCCTGGTTCGACCGGCCTCCAACAGTACCATCCTCATCCATTAATGCCGACAACATCCTAGCTACCTACCTACTTAGTTTCCTTGTTTCTTATTCTGGATGCAAATTGAATCTGATGCTCCATCTTGAACGTTTATGTGCTTTTTTTTCGATATTCTTCTTATTATATGCGAAGTGATATTTAAAGTTTTACTCCTATATATAATTGTAGAGGAGTATTCAAGGCACTCAACTGGCGTCCTTACTCCTTAGACCCCCCGGTCATTAAAATGTTTACAAATTGTATGTACGCTTCTATCGTTAATATTCGAATTCAAGATTTGGACCCCACTCAAATTTAGCCGGAACTCTTAACGGTGGCATTTTAAACTTTTGGAATAAAGTACATGAGTATGGAATTATAAATAAAATATAACAACATATTTTTATTATTCGTAAATGGATCTCGATGAGCTATAATTTTTTTATAGGGCATTCTTACCATTAAAAATAGAGATAGTAAAATTATGAAAATACTGAAATTTTAATTAATATATATCTAATATCATAATAATGTTAAACATGTTTGATCCCATGCAATTCAACAACAACCCTGGTTTCACTCTTAGTCATTGAGTATTATAAAATGAGGAAATTTTAATATTTTTTCTTCAAAATTTTATTATTTTTAATTATTATATTATAAACCCCAATAAACAGAAATCTTGAATACGCCACTAATGAAGAAGCCTGTGGTAAACATAAGTTTAGCAAAGGGTAGCCTCTGCAACAATTCATACCGTAAAAAAACACTCAAATTTGAGGCAACATGAAAAACTAGAAATGCATAGTTCATCAAAGAGGGAGCACCATTATTAATTCTGACTTGGGAACTCTATTCATTAGGAGAACGACATTTGGGACTCATGAACTCTCATGGAGGGGAGAAGCAATTCACAGTAGCTCCTCCGTCGACGGCTACGGTCTGGCCAGTGACATAAGAGGAAGCGGGAAGGCAGAGGAATGCCACCAGCCCAGCTGCCTCCTCCGGCTTCCCCGTTCGTCCCATCGGGGTTTGAGCTATCACTGCACTTGTGAACTTTTCACTCTCGAATAACTGCAAATTAATAGAGAACCGCACATGGATGACGTATGAGAATAGAGAAAATGTGAAAGAGTGTTCTTTAGAGATCGGAAGATGTTAGAATGTTTTGTTTGATATGTATATTTGGTAAGGAAAAGAATTGGAAACGACAAAGGGACCCTCTGGCCTATGTAAATGAAAATTCCGTGTTTTAGAAATATACAAACTCATATAATGGTGGATCCATATTTTAATATGTACCGAGCCGGATTTGAATAAAATATTTATCTATTGAATAATCAATTTATGAACACACTTTTAACATAATAAAATTTTAAAATATATAAAAAATACTATTTTTAGTTAAAGCATGTTGTTTTGAATGTGTCACCGATGATTTTAATTTTTAGGTTCTAAAATTTGAAATTATGATTGATGTGTATTGATTATTGAGCCAAAATTATCATTAATATATATATCCATTAGACTAGTACTGAGCCGAAACAATATTGCCTTAAGCCAGAACTAAAATTACCATGAACCTAACTAGAAATAATCATAAATATATATCGAAATTTATAACTCAAGATCAAAATTACCCTTAGTCATAGATTATCTGGCACCCTACTGGATCCGCCATTGAACTCATCATCAGTCTCTAACCAAACAAGTGTATCTCAAAATACGAATTCTCACACAGCTAAATTTTTCCTAAACCAACCAAACCCAACACATAATATAATTTGTTAATCAATGAGTTGATGACAATTTACCTCTGCATTGATAGGAGTTATGATGAACCAGGGTGCAACACAGTTGATCCTTATTTTGTCTTTTGCCCACTCGCAGGCTAGGTCCTTTGTCAGTTGAACCATAGCAGCTGAAAAAGCAGAACATCAAATATGGTTCATGACTCAAGTCTGAGATAACAAAAAAATTAAGGATATAACAATTGATTGATGGAATGTACCTTTGGTCATCCCATATATGGATCCAACATTCATGGAAATCACACCAGCAGCAGACGACATGAAGACTATGTTGCCTTCCCCTGAGGTTTTCAGCAGAGGGTGAGCAAGCAGACTCAGACTATAGGCCGATTCGAGATTGGTTCGCATCAGGTACGAGTAATCTTCGTCAGTGAACTCCAGTGTCGGCTTATATATGTTAGTCCCTGCATTATTAATCTACAAACAACATGTTACATTTTACTTGTATCCCAATACTTGGAAACAGATTTTTGTTACGTTTCCTTACAAACTCACCAGGATGTTTAGCTTTCCGTTGAACTGACATGACACGGTCTCCATTAGATTCTTTCTTTCTGCTGCAGAGGTCAAATCACAGACAGAACCAGTTACCTCAAGACCCTTCTCCTTCCATTCATTCAAACACTTGCCAATTTCTTCCTGGTTTCTGGAGCATGTGTGCACAATAGCCCCTAGTCCTGCCAATTCTTCAACGATTGCATACCTGTTCATACAAAACAATTTTGTAAAACGAACTCAACCAAATATATATAGCAGAAAGATTCCTACAATCTTGGGATCTGATGAGTTAGCTGGTTGAGTAGAGAAAAAGGAAATATATTCCATAAAGGAAGAGCCAAAAAAGAAACCATACCCAAGTCCTTTAGTGCCGCCAGTGACAAGTGCAGTCTTGCCATGGAGAGACCATCTGCTACTCAATTTGCTCTTGAAACTGCTACTTTCTACTACAGCCTCCATTTTACTTGCCAAGTAGTTGTTATCTTTCTGCGTTGTTTTCTCAGATCTGGCAATTAGCAAGCTTGGAAAGTGTTAAACCACCATGATGTTTTGCTTCTTTAATGCAAAGTGACAGTAGCTCGGCTATCTAAACCATAACAGCCAATCACGGGTTCCCATATTTATTAAAGAACTTCCATATGCAAATATAGAATTCTGCACGTGCGTCGATTCCAACAATACAAATTCTACACATTTTTGTTTCGGAAGTAGGCACAGTTTGAAGGCCCATGGATCGGCCCACAAATATCATTGAGAATTGACAAGAATCGATCTATGCTAGGCATTGCTGTCAGTACCCAACCGGACTGGTCGGTCCAACAGTTCGACCGTGAACCAGCCCCTCGTACAGTACCAGTTTGATGGTTGATGAAATTAGTCAAAGTCGGATGTTGACCCAATTCTTTTGGAAAATTTGGTCGGTTCAACTGAGATTACTGGATCGGTTGGATCAAATTTTTATGCCTACACATTGTTTTCAAAAGTGTGGAAAGTGGGATTCAAATCCTTATCCATCTTCTCTACTATTGGGTTAATTTGATTCAGATATGTATTTAATAATAATAATTAATATTATGATAATTAATTAACATTAAAAAATTATTTTATTATAAATTAAGTAAATTGTACATTATATCTCAATTATTTGATGAATAAAAAGCTTTAATCATTTATATAGTTTCAAACTTCTTTAAAATAATTTAAAAACTATATTTTTTACGAGTTAAATTATGATATTGAACTCTCTATACTATTGGTTTGATCCACTAGCTCCATAAAAAAAGTCATCCGGTCTGGCTTAACAATATTTATTTATTTAATAATTAAAACGTTCCGACCCTATTTAGCAAACGTTTCGACCCTGATCAAATCTTAAAATCCCGAACCTCTAACCTCACTGGTTCAATCTCCAATCTGATTATGAAAACATTGATACTAGCCAAGGGACTAAAATATGTAATTGGCTTATTCTCTGGACTGTATTATATCATATATCACTCACCTTTTTTAAAACTAATCAGATTAGCAACTGAACTTTAATTTATTTAGTACTACTTGTATGAACTTTTCATTTCGTCAATTATCATTTTGTTAAAATACTTGACGGAAATATGAAATGACATGATGTCTAATCAAACCGAAAAAAATCACGTAACACTTTTTATTTCGTTAAAAATTGTAGTGTGACTTCTTTTGATCTAACTAGACAACATTTGTCTATACTAGATTTTGTCAAAAAAAACGATTAAATAGAGTTATAGAACTCTCAATTTCTCAAGATATTCCAATTCAATGAGTGATTCAGATCATTTTCAAACCTCAAAAACTCTAATGAGAATCTTAATAGTTAATTTGGAGTGCTTAGGAGTTAGGATCAACATTGGTTTCCATGTTTAAGGTTGTCAAACAAACAAAAACTAAGAAGGGTAATTTAGGTATTTTCTCATGGAGGGGAGAAGCAGTTAACGGTGGCTCCTCCGTCAACTGCAACGGTCTGGCCTGTGACGTAAGATGACGCTGGAAGGCAGAGGAATGCTACCAACCCAGCTGCCTCCTCCGGCTTCCCTGTTCTTCCCATCGGAGTTTGATCCATCACTGCCTTTGAAAACTTTTCAACCTTCAATAACTGCAAACATATACATACCTGCTTGATAATCAAAAAAGTTTGCTTCTTGGGCCAGCATTATGTATTCTGGATGGACGACGACGATTACCTTCGCTGTGATAGGAGTTATGATGAACCAGGGTGCAACACAGTTGATCCTTATCTTGTCTTTTGCCCACTTGCAGGCTAGATCTTTTGTAAGTTGAACCATTGCAGCTGGAAACAAAAAGAAAAGGCAACAAAATCAAAATTATATCGTTAATGACTAACCGTGAGTAGCTCGACGGTCGGATTGAAAAAATCTCATTTGTGACTCTACTCAATTTTAAATGAGCTGAGCTTAAGTTAGAGTATTTTGACTTGAGCTCGAGCATATGACTCGTTAGTAGATTAAATGTGTTTGTCTCGAATACCATATACGATGAAATTATATGTTATTTGTCAATGTACTAATGAAAGTGCAAGTAAAATATTGTTTAGATTTAAACTATTTTAATAACGGAGAAAAGTGAAAATTATTATAAAATTTAGGATACATTATCTTTTAACTTTAACTCGTTTGATGTTTTTTAGTGTACAAAACTTGTGGATTGTACCTTTGGTCATCCCATATATGGGTCCAACATTCACAGAAATCACACCAGCAGCAGATGACATGAAGACTATGCTTCCTTCCCCTGAGCTTTTCAGCAGAGGGTGAGCAAGCAAACTCAGACTATAGGCCGATTCGAGATTGGTCCGCATCAGGTACGAGTAATCTTCGTCACTGTATTCCAGTGTTGGACTTCTTATGTTAGTCCCTACATTATTAATCTAAAAAGAACATGTTACATTTTACTTAATGATCCACTTATGTGGACTAACTATTATATCTCAATAATTCGAAATGGGTTCTTCACAAACTCACCAGAATGTTTAGCTTTCCATTGAATTGAGACGACAAGGTTTGGATTAGGTTCTGTCTTTCAACTGCAGAGGAAACATCACAGACAGAACCAGTTACCTCAAGACCCTTTTCGTTCCATTCATTCAAACACTTGTCAATTTCTGCCTGATTTCTGGAACATGTGTGCACAATAGCCCCTAGTCCTGCCAATTCTTCAACGATTGCATACCTGTTCACAAAACCAAATTTTGTCCAAGGAGGTCAACCAAATATACCTGAAACATGGTAATCTTAACATAGATTTTCAAGCCATTTGGTCCCCTAAAATACCAGAAAATAATCTTACCCATGTCCAAAAAAACAAAGGATCTAATCAGTTGGCTGGTAGAGTACAGAAAAAGGAAAGATCTTTCATGAAGGAAGAGGCAACAAGAAACCATACCCGAGTCCTTTACTTCCACCAGTGACAAGTGCAGTCTTCCCATGGAGAGACCATCTGTTGCTCAGTTTGCTCTTGAAACTGCTACTTTCTGCAGCCTCCATTACTTACTATAATTTCTGCTTTTGGTTCTGAGATCTAGCAAATAATGTTGCTGCTGTTTGCTTTATTAGGTAAGCAGAGATTGTAAAGACTAAAGTGTTAAACCACCATGATGTTTTTTTAATGCAAGTGACAGTAGCACGGGTATCGGGCAGCGGAGCAGCAAGCAGCAGCCCATAAAAAAATTATTGTGATGCTATGCCATTTGCCATTATATTTAAGATTTTGCATGGCGTGTTCCTATAATTCGTGTTAGCGGTTTTTTGTAATCCATTTGGTAATCAACCAACAGGAGTCACATAGTTATCAATTCTGCTTTAGGGGTCGAAATGTTCTAAAAAAAACATACAGGACAAGAACGTTATATAACCGCCAACGTAAATAGTACCATATTGTAACCGGCAAGAACGTTACATAACTGCTCGATATCTTTCGGAAGTTACGGGGTTAAACCGTAAACGGTTTAAGTTTTTGGCCCTATTTGAAAATATTTCCAGCATATATAACAAATCGAGTGACCCCGCGGGTTCGGACCAACCACGTCCATCTAGATACCAATCACACATCCATTGAGAGATGATAGAATAATTGTCCATCAACATCATACCAAGTGGCCACATGATGCCAAAATACTGAATATGATGATGAGATCACCTTAGTTCAAACTAGCTATAAAAGAATTGACAGCAAGAACAACGCTGCTTTTTCTTGTTTCAACAACTTGTTGAGAAAAAAGGGTCATGAGGTTCCCGGAGGAGTGAAGCAATGCACAGTGGTTCCCCCATCAACGGCGACCGTCTGACCGGTGACATAAGATGCTGCAGGAAGGCAGAGGAATGCCGTCAATCCAGCCACCTCCTCTGGATTTCCCGTTCGCCCCATCGGAGTTCTAGCCACCACCGCCTTGTTAAATTCCTCATCCTCCAAAACCTGCACACAGAAATTGAATCAAATAAATTATTCCATTGACGACTTTTGGTATTTTTGGCAGAGGTTTATTTAACGTACGGCTTCAGTGAGAGGAGTTGTGATGAACCAGGGTGCAACACAGTTGACCCTTATCTTGTCCTTAGCCCACTCGCAAGCCAGATTCTTCGTAAGTTGAACCATTGCAGCTTTGGTCATCCCATATATGCACCCAATTTGCACAGCAGAAACGCCGGCGACGGAAGACATGAAGATGACGCTTCCTTCCCCTGAATTTTTCAAAAGAGGATGAGCTAGTTTACTCAGATTAAAAGCAGACTCGAGATTTGTACTCATCAGGAAGGAGTAATCTTCATCTGTGAATTCCACTGCGGCCTTGTTTATGAACGTTCCTGCATTGTTAACCTGCCATTTACCCAATTACTTCACCATGTTATAATTAGATGACATGTTACTACACACATAGGATCTGGTGAAGCTCACCAAAATGTTAAGCTTCCCGTTGAACTGTGACGAGATGGTCTCCATTAGCTTCTCTCTTTCAGCTGCAGAGGAAACATCACAGACTGAACCAGTTACCTGATCCAGACCCTTGTGCTTCCAGTCATTCAAACACTTGTCAAGGTCTGTCTGATTTCTGGAACATGTGTGCACAATGGCTCCTAGGCTTGCCAATTCTTCCACCACTGCATATCTGATCATAAACAATTGCAGTCAAAGCAGCTGAATCTATTTAGCACCAAGTAAGGAAAAAATTAAACAATTTACAATTAGGAACCAATTAGATTACTTTAGAAGCAACAAAAAGATATAAGAAGTGACAGATCTGAAGCTGCCATGTGGATAGGGTAACAAGAATGGCAAATATCTGGTCTATGTCGTACTTGCTCTACATCGTATTTGCCTAAAGAAGAAGCAAAAACAAAATGGAAAGATGCGAATCTAGTGGGAAGAAACATATACCCAATTCCTTTGGAACCACCAGTGACAAGTGCAGTCTGTCCTTGGAGAGACCACCTGTTGCTTAACTTGCTCTTGAAACTGCTGCTTGCTACCTCCATTTTCGCTTCTTCCTTCTCTTATCTTCTGCCTTAGCACTCTCAATTCTACTACTAGCAACCTTAGCGGTGCTACTGACCTTCCTTATTAATAGGCTCGTGAAATTACTATGCTCCTCTTCTCTTTCTTTCCCTTTTAACTCTTATGTGAAAGTGGAATTACCAATGCTGACGGTCATTTGGGCATGGTTGCATTTTAAGGTCAATTGCAAGATGCATGTATTTTCAGAATTGATTGATTGCTCGTCGTCAGTCGTCAGACAGTTCGCAAAAAGAATCTCTCTAAATAATCTACTTTTAAGCCTCATATAAGCTTTAAACAGCATTTCGTCCATGTAAACTATAATTAATAAGAGATATTTACCACCAAATATTGTATTTTTGGCAAAATATAATTTTCAACACCAAATCAAATCACTTCTTAATAGTTGCTTATTGGACTACTTTTTGTTGACAGGAAAGTTTTGCTGTTGAGCATGATAGGAAACAAATTGGCAGAGGATAAGATTACACTCAGGCAAGTGGCAACAATAAAGATTGATAATTTATAAGAAAAAAACAAATGTAGAAAGTTATGCAGGCTCAAATTATTGCAATGAAAAATTGTCTAGCAAACAATCAAATGGACCATCAGCACTGTAACAAATGTCGACGGCTACAAAGTATACAACGATGCTTTGCCGATCTGATATACGAAACCATAATGAAAACAAAAATCTATCACTAACCCATTCAGGTTCGTTGAATGAGAGGGATTTGTTTCTCATTCTACCAAAACACACACACACATATCAGTTTTCGTTAAACACCAACCAGCGCCTATGAAATGGTAAAACCCAGGAAAAAGGTGGCTGCTCCTACGAATGACTAGGGAAGAAACCATTCACAGACATCCCTCCATCGACGCAGATAATCTGCCCAGTGATGTAAGACGATGCAGGCATACAAAGGAATGCAACCAGAGAAGACACTTCTGTAGGCTCTCCTAACCGTCGAAGAGGAGTTCTAGAGTAAACTTCCTCTAGGTACTTTTTGTTGCTAAGCACCTGTGATGGAGGTGGACAATATGTGTTTGATTGATCTAGGTGTAAAACATTTGACAATAATCACGTTCACTAGCCCGGGTTGGGTTTAGTTCACAGCGGGGAAAAACGACTTACTTGCTTCACCATTGATGTCTTGATATACCACGGTGCAACAGCATTGCTTCTAATGTTGTCCTTGGCCCACTCACATGCCAGACTTTTTGTTAGCTGGTTGATTGCTCCTGGAGATTCAAACACTTTCCTTCTTCAAATCTAGAGAACTAGGCATAATTTTATACCTCAATTAGGGCTAATTATCAACCTTTCGTTGCCCCGTGAACAGACATTGATTTCAACGACTGGAAGCCAGTGACGGAAGAAGTGAAAACAACACTTCCTTGTCCTGAAACCTTGAGAAGCGGATATGCAAGCTGGCTTAAATGGAAAGAAGATTCAAAATTGGTTGACATTAGAGTGGAAACTTCAGCTGGTGTAAACTCTTCTATCGGCTTGCGAATATTCGTCCCAACATTGTTAACCTACAGAACAGAATCAAGCCAAGCCTCTTCAAGTTTGGTGCTTGGTAAATCACCACAAATAAAACTGAACCTGGATCAGTCTGCTAGTGTAACTACTATATGCTATATCATGCACTAACTTATGCTTAAACTTAGTAGCTGTAAGCCTGCGACCAAGATTTCAATCTTATCTTCATCCAATGAGACCAAAAGAACGAACGGCCAAATGCCAATCAATTCAACCAAATCAATGCCTTCCGAGCAACAATCCTGAGCGTCTAGAACACCATTCTCAACAATTCAGATCAGATAACTAATGTGGCTATGTATATGCACTACCTCAAGGGTTCTAGAATTTGAAACTCATAATCTAGGGAAACAGAAGCCAAAGCAAAGCTAATTGATACGTTATAATCAGCGGAGATAAAAGGAAAACGAATAAGCTTACAAGAATGTTGAGCTTCCCATCAAATACAGACGATACAGTTCTCATAAGCTCCACCCTATTTTCACCAACGGATACATCGCAGAGGGAGCCGCTGACTCTAAGCTCGTCCCATTCCTCCAAACACTGCCTAAGCTCACTTCCATTCCTGCAGCATGTATGCACTCTAGCTCCGAGACCTGCCAATTCCTGTACGATCGCCCGCCTACAGTACAATCAGGAAGTAGAAGGGGAAAATTGCTTATTTTGAAGTCGGAAAAGCGATCAGAGTGCGATAGTTAGTGTCAATGGGGTGAAAATGACATACCCAATACCGCGAGTTCCTCCGGTCACGAGCGCCGTTTGTCCGGTAAGGCTCCACCTGCCGCTACCTCCACCGGCGATGATTGTGCTTGAGGTCCGCACAATCGTGGTGGTTCTTGGCTGGAGAGGGGTTCTAATGGATTGGTATGGCGCAATGTTAGGAAATTGCAGATGGGTGATTCCACAATGGCAATGGTTGAGATTAGAGGACGGTGGGAATGGAAGACATGCCAAGTTCTGTACTGCTAGAGACATTTTCAGTGAAGCTTGCAAGCAAATGGTAGCGGCAATTTTCAGTTCAGTTTTTGCAGGGAGATATCTTCGGAGTCTGGATGAGTTGGGCCTCCATTATCGCTGGACCCAAGTACTCTTGAAGGCCCATCAGATTATTTGTATAAAAAGGCTGGAAGTATGAACCACAAAGTTGCGGTATTGTTAGTTGCTCGAGTTTAATGTTATTCGTGGGATGGAGTACACCTTGTAATCGGCGGTTTACAGTCTTGTACGAATGCTTGTAGATCGAAAAAACGATATGTAAGTGAGAGCCACCCAAATATCCGCTCCTGTCTCTAACGCAAAAATTTAGAGTAGTTGACCAATCGACGTGATTCCATTTTTGTCTCCAAAAAGTTTGTTTGCGACTCGACGCGATTCGATTTTAAATTAGTAAAACTTGAGTCATGGTATGTTCGACTCGATAGGCTCGCGAGCGAGCTCATTTTGTAGGCTTAATCACTTAATAACACAACATATAGAATAGCATATACGATAAATCATATATAATTTTTTTATTGTGCTAATGAAAATGCAAGTGTAATATTGTTTAGGTTTAATTATTTTAATTGAGAAAGTATAAACTTATTAATTTAGGATAGCTTAATTAGTTATAGTATTGAAAATGTTTTTAACGTACAAAATGTCAAATTTAGCTCAAATTAGACTCATTAAAGATTTTTATGAACGAAATTCGAATTAAACTCGAATTTGACTCGTCAATGGTAATTAACGAGCTAAACTCAAGCTCTACCCGAACTAAAATCACCAAGCAAATTGCCAACTGCCTTATTACACGCAACTGAAGCCAAGAAATGAAAAAAGAAAATTGAAAAAACTAGCAAAAGTTTCTTCAAAGTTCAACTTATTTTACAGTATAAGCACAGGCATGAGATGGAGTTTTCATGGGGAGATGAACATGTTGCAATAAAAGAATGCCGTCAAGCCGGCTGCCTCCTCCGGCCTTCCAGTTCGCCCCATCGGAGTTTGAGCCACGACGGCCTTCAGAAACTTGACGTCATCGAAGTACTGCAACAAAACATCACAAACACAACCATTAACTAATCGTTATTCATGAAAAAGTTCATCACAAATTGGTGGGAGATTAACGAACGGGTTCAGTAAGAGGAGTTCTGATGAACCAGGGTGCAAAGCAGTTGACCCTTATCTTGTCTTTCGCCCCCACTCGCATGCCAGATTCTTTGTAAGTTGAACCATTGCAGCTTTAGTGATCCCATATATGCACCCAAATTGCACAGCAGAAACGCCGGCGACAGAAGACATGAAGATCACACTTCATTCCCCTGAACTTTTCAAAAGAGGATGAGCTAGTTTACTCAGACTAAAAGCAGACTCGAGATTAGTACTCATCTGGAAAGAGTAATCTTCATCTGTGAATTCCACTGTCGGCTTGTTTATGAACGTTCCTGCATTGTTAACCTGCCACGAACATCAATTCGCCATGATTAATACTATCATCACAACACATATTACATATATGTACGTAGGATTTGGCGGATCTGATCAAGATGTTAAGCTTTCCGTTGAACTGGGACGACACGGTCTCCATTAGGTTCTGTCTTTCAGCTGCAGAGGTAACATCACAGACAGAACCAGTTACCTCAAGACCCTTCTCCTTCCATTCATTCAGACACTTATAAGTTCTGCCTGATTTCTGGAACATGTGTGCACTATAGCTCCCAGTCCTGCCAATTCTTCCACCACTGCATATCTGGTCATAAACCCAAGTTACTAATATCGTACAAGAAGATATATTTGCCTAAAGAGGGAAAAATTATATACCCAAGTCCTTTGGAACCACCAGAGACAAGTGCAGTCTGTCCTTGGAGAGACCACCTATTGCTCAACTTGCTCTTGAATGCTACCTCCATTTTCACTTTGTTTCTTTTTTTGTATCTTTGCCTTTGAGTCTCTTAGTTCTAGCTACCTGTGTGCTTAGTGGTGCTACTGACCTTCCTTATTAATAGACTCTTGAAATTACTATGCCTCTTTCCCCCCACCCCCTACCACTTTTGCTCTTTCAAATTACTATGCCTCTCTTCCCCCACCACTTTTTGTTAGAAACCGAGCTCAAAAAATCAAAGGTTATTGATCTGATAGAGTTGTGGGTTAGGTCGTTCTTTTTAAGACATTTGCGACACTGCCTCAACAAACTATCAACCGGTCACCTCCAAGAAAGTCTCAAGGCTGCCCCAACCCGACCTCTCGTCACGACACGACCGACCATACAGACACGCGCGTGTGATTCGAAGGTCAACTAGGTCCTCCCCATTCGCAAAATGTGGGTAACTCAAAGGACTACACCTTTAACGACATTTTGCATTAATCTTTTCTTCAATGTGATTATTTTGAAGCTCCACATATTTTTACAAACTATTCACATTTCTCCGACACTTTTCTTTTTGTGTGAAAGTGAAATTTACCATCCTATTGCATGGGTCATTTGGTTTGGGGGGTGTTGGTGTATTCTACCTAGCGAAAATACTACATTTTTCTTTTGTATCTTGCCTCGTTGTCCAAAAATTCTTAGGCGATCTGATTTTGACTGTGATCATGTCAGGTGATCAGACGAGCATATTCAAACAGTTGATTTAACAATATTGATTCTTTTATGAGCCTTCATCACTCCTAGCAGATCGACCGTTCACCAAAAATCACGTGAGCATAATTAGTCTAGTTTATCTCACAATAAAAATTACCATTCACGATAAAGCTTTCAAAAAATGTCCTGTTTCGGGAGAAAAGTGTCCAACCGTCCTGTGTGGGAACGGTCCTTGCACAAGACCGGAGTTTAACCAGGATCGGATATCAGAAGATTGATACGTTGGATTAAAAAATTTTCGAATAAAACAAATTTGCCACATAAGATTAGAAATGAAATAAATAACATATATTATTAAAGAAATACAACGTGCTCGACCTGCTCTTATATTACAAAGAAGAAAATGACAGTTTAAAAACCATTTAAATATGGCATTATGTTTATCAGCTCTATTTATTCTAATGAATCAATAAATATGATTTTCAGTTAAATTTGATTGCATTGTAAGCTAATAATTCAAAGATATTAAGTTCAAATTCAACATACCCACAAACATGTATTGGTTGAAGAAGGAAAATCAGTGAATTGTATTGGTTGACGAAAATCGAGTCTCCCACAAACATGATCTTCTTCCCCAGCATCTTTCCTAGGAAACTAATGCCGTTGAACCAATTATGATGATGAACAAAATGAGATCGAAGTTTGAAGATTTCCCCATAGACATCATTTTTCCCTCACTCTCAATTATCAGCACTCAAAGAGTTTTTTATGTGTTTGAAAGTTAGAGTGAGTACCGTACTAGATGGATGCACACTTATACTAAGACTGAAAGAGTGAAATGACTGAAATGAGAAAAAGTATACAAGCTTTTATGCAAAAAGTAATGGAACCCCCCATGTTCCTTCCTCAGGCAGGCGTAGCTGTGTAGTTGGTTAAATGAATAACTGTATAAAGAACGAATGGAGAATGGCTTGCTTTGATAATGGTTTTCCCCTATTTTAGTCAGGAACCGTGATTTCCTTTCTTGCTTGCAGAAATGTAAACTAGGATGCAACAACCAACCAGTTTATAATGAAAATCAAATTTTCCTTTGTAATTGCAGGCGCAACTCTACTGTTGCTCCCCAGAAATCACAGCAGAAATCTACCAACAAAAAGCACACCTTTCAATATGCAGCCACAAATGGGCATCAAAACCTTCAAAATTACATCCTTCTATTTGGTAACATTTCCAACCATACGTCTAGCAACTAGTAGTCACTTAACCAAAATATATAGCTCTGCTCTCTCACAACCCTCACTTCTTCTTCTCGCCTCCTCCTGCAGCCCTGTTGTCGTATTACAAAAGAGAACACACTTTCAGCAAATCGGCAGAGCAAGTAGCTCAACCCCAAAACCTTTACAATAATCAGTAATGTATGCATCTAGTTTATATGCTTGTGAAATATATGCAAGAGCCACTAAGTCACAGGGCCAGTTCATTTGATTAAACTACTCAGCAGCAATGCTTAGATATACAAGAGCATGGTTAAAGGGAAGTTCAATAAGTTCAAACTAAACAAGAAGAAAGGATGAACAGAATTAGCAAAATAGGATTGATGTAAAAAGCTGACCTCATCTTGCGGAGTGCGGTGGCGAGCTCCTCTCTCTTCTTCTTGCCCCTCTTGTGGGTACCAAGCTTTCTCTTTGAAAGTTTCAGAGCTCTCTTATCCTTTCCAACCTTCAACAGCTCAATAACTCTCTTCTCATACGGAGCAAACCCAGCTACTTCCCTTATAAGGTTCCTCACTAAATGCACTCTCTTGCTAGTTTTCTATTTCAAACAGCATCGCAGCAGAACACAAAACCAAACAGAGAAAGATAGAAAATCAGAATCCATGAAGCAACACAAGGTATATCGAGCTAAAGGATCTAAAATGAGACAGTCACGTAGTAGAAAGCCTACCCCCTTTCGATCGGAAGGACGCGGCGGCAAATCGCGCTTGGTGACGATGTGTCCTTTGTTCAGTCCGACGAACAGACCACTCTTGGGCTGAGCAGGAGCCATTTCCCTGCCGGAGAAACAAGCAAGAGAGCTCAGAGATGATTGACGGGAGAGGGATGCGTGGGAATGGAAGGATCAATCAAGAAGGATTGGGGTTTTACCTTGGATTGGTGCGGCTGGAAGATACAAAAGAAGCACTTGAAAGTTGAAACCCTACGTCTCTCTTGGCTATCGTTATATTTTGTTTTACTGTGATGCCGGTTAGAAATGTACGGGCCTGGGTTGGGCTTTGGGTTTGTTCCTCGTTAAATGGTTGGTTATTGTTTGCGGGCCGAACTTAAAGAAACTCTCCATCACTATTAACCAGTCCAGCCCGATAGTAAATTTATCTTACTTCTATGTTTAATTAACTTGATTTAGAATATTTAGTGTGGAATTGATGGCAGTGTGTTTGTTATAACTTTATCTTTGTAAAATTTTATCTGAAAAAAAAAATTCAACTTGAATTTTATTGTTTTATTAATTTGATATGTTGAGTAATTCAAAATATGTATCGAGTCGGATTTGAATCGGGATCTGTATATCGAATAATTAATTTACAAATAAATTTTGAAACGTAATATTTAGTTAAAATATATAAAAAAATATTTATTGTGCTATTTTTAGTTAAAATAAGTAGTTCTTGAATGTTAGATGTGCCACTAGTGATTATTTTTAGCAAGGTAATAGTAAATATGAGTACTGAGCCGAAATTATGATTAATATGTATCGAGTACTGAATATAAGAGTACTAAGCCGAAATTATGATTGATTTTCATTCGTATTTTGGGTTGAATTACATTAAATGTATTGTAGATTTTGGGTTCTTAATTCGAATTACGATTAATGTGTGTTGATTACTACGCCAAAATTATCATTAATATATATCAATTACACTAGTACTGAGCCGAAATAATATTGCCTTGAGTCGGATCTAAAATTACATTCAGGTGGATTCAAAATAATTTTAAATAAATACAGGGATTTATGGCTCGGGTCCAAAATTTCCCTAAGCCACGACACCATGTGGCACACCTTTGGATCCGCACTTGGCGAAGGAAGAGAGAGTTCACCTACATTCTATTATTGTGAGCGAGATTCATATAGGCTTCAAAATAGATTAAAAAAAAGAATAGAGAAAAGTACATAAACTCATATAATAGGTGTGAGCATTCAAATTTATTCATTGTTTATAAAGAAAACAATCACAAAACAAATTATCTTCCTAATGGCCACAAAATTTATTAAGTGCATATAATTTTTCTATTTATAATTCATTATTAACTTATAAATTACGCTAGAATATCCTCTAAGACAAATGATTACCTTAGGCTATGACTACCCATCAACTTTTTTTAAGTAACTTTTTCTTTTGATATATTTTCAAATTCGAACGTATTTTGAAAATCCTTACACCAATCCCTCAATGTTGACTGTCAGAGCGTTGACTTCGTACCATCCTCATCCTTTTGCACAAGAATCACTCTTTTAAGTCTTGAGTCTTAACGCCCAAGTAATAGGTAGCAGATAGTCAAACTGACCAGCTAGATCCAAACCAGAAAGGAAAAAAGCATAAAAACTCGATAAACTTCAGAAATGCCACAGTTCACTTCCACAAACAGTCACTAACAATGTCAGGCGAACAGGAAGAAGAAGAAGTGAAGCTACTGGGAACTTGGACGAGCCCATACAAAGCCAGAGTCGAGCTCGCTCTGCGACTCAAATCCATACCTTTCCAAATCATAGAAGAAGACCTCTCCAACAAAAGCCCCCTCCTCCTCCACTCCAACCCAATCCACAAGAAAATCCCAGTCCTCATCCACAACGGAAACCCCATTTCCGAATCCCTAATCATCCTCCACTACATCGATGAAACATGGAACAACACCCACCCGCTCCTCCCCAAAGATCCCCACGCCCGATCCACCGCCCGCTTCTGGATGAAATTCGTCGACGAAACCGTAAGCTGCTTGATTCCAATTTGTGATTCCGATTTCCACAGATTTTGATTAGTGTATTCATGTTCTTGATTTTGAAATTTGGGATTCCGATTTTCCGCAGATTTTGCCGACGTCGTTGAAGAGCGCCAAGACGAGGGACATGGACGAGTTGGGGAAGATAATGGAGGAACTGAATCGGTATCTGAAGCTTCTGGAGAAGGAGCTGGACGGGAAGGAATACTTCGGCGGGGAGGCGATTGGGATGCTGGACGTTGTGGTGCTGATGATGGCGTACTGGTTTGAGTTGATTCAGGAGTGTATGGGAGTCGAGCCTTCTCTGCAACTTGTGACTGAGGAAAAAGTTCCTGATCTCGTTAGGTGGATGCGGAAGCTTCTGGAAATGGATGCGGTGAAGGAAACTCTTCCTCCCAGAGAGGAACAGATGGCTCGGGTTCGAGCTCTGGTCGGAGCGGGGACTTACGGTGGTGGTGCTTCTAAATGATTGGAATCGGATGCTGATTTTCGGGTACAAGCCGGGTTTGGGCTTCTGGTTCTAGGCTTTCTGTTTTGGGCTTTTCTGTTTGCATCTTTGGACTTCGTTGTTGTTAACGCTAGTGTAAATCCATGATCTGTTTAATTGGAATATATTTTGGTAAACTTCAAGACATTATTGTAATTTTATGGTGGTTTTGCAATTTAGATAGTTTAATCGATTATAATCTCATCAAACTTAAAGGTTATTAACTACGTTGGTGGGGAATTGAGGTTATGGTGATAACCGATAATCATTAAAAATGAGTAAGGTTAGATTATGGGTTTTGTAGTAACTATACCATTATCGTAATCATACACATAACACTTGTTAAAAAAAACCATATTCATAACTATCCCCGAGCATTTACTCATTCCTTCTTCGAAATATCTCATCTGTCTCTCTTCGATGTAGTTTGGACTTTTGATTTTCGATTTTTTTGCATAACGGTGAATAATCGTTAGAAGTGATGATAACGATTAACCACATGGATATGATGATGGGACTAATTCTATCACCGAAATGAAAACGAAAATATGATTAATAACTATCATAAAAGCAGATGGTATCGAACATTATCATAACCATCATTGAACCTCCCGTTGTCAAACCTAATATTTTGATGATTTTATCAAGTATGAATAAAGAGTTACTTTCATATGTAAATAGGAAATGACAACTTTAATCAAATATATTTGGATTAGTATGATCCTAATCGTAATAGATATAGAATGGAGCACAATATTCCTAATTTTTTAACTAAGGTTTTTTCATACAACGACTTAATCTATATCTAAGTTTCAAAATTGATATATTTTTTATTTTATGGTCCAATATATTTTTATACATTCAGTTTCATGCATTCGACCATTCTGAATTCGTCATTGCCATTCTCAAGAATAATTCCGAAATCTAGATGCATGAAATCACATAAAAGGGGGAGGACAAAAAACAAGTTATTACCAATGCATGCCCTGTTTGGTAGCATCGATTGTTTCAACATGATCCAGATAAATGAAGAAATGATGAAACAGTGGTATTGGGTGACAATGATGGTGAATACAAGGTGTTACTAACACACAAAGACATGCATGCGTCGATTTCCCAGTTTAGAACACTGCTAACACCCAATCCACATATCTCTCTCTTTCACTTTGGTTTCATAGCTCAATCAATCAACTCCTTCCTGTTTGGATTCAACCGATCGACAACTCCAACAGAAGCTTAAAATATTATTATCCTTATTAATAATAGTAAAGTAGAGTTATTCATTATTATCATTAAATGTGTTGGAGTTGGAGAATACGACATAACTAAAACCAACCAAAGCCATTCTCTCCTGAGATTCAAGTGGGAGAATACAACATCATTTAAAATTAAGGAACCGAAATGGCAGGGTGGGTTTCGCACTCACTCAGAGTCAGAGTCACAGTTCAACAAATGTAGGACAAACCAACTAACTAGCCCCATCAACTGCTTTTCTAAAAGGGTTCATGTTGTTTCATTTGGTTTCTTCAACGAAACCTCGTGACTAGCTAGGTCCATTTGATTTTGATATTTCCATAAATGTAGTGTTTACGTCCGAAAGGAGTTATTTCGGCGATAATGGTATGTGTCTGATAATTTATGTATAAAATATAATTATTTATGATACTATTTATTAAAACCGAGATTTATCGTTAATATGGGAGAAATATTTGATTTTAGAGGATGAAGATATTTTGTTCAATCACTTGATATGATTTCAGCTATAATAATCCATCTTGCGAGTTTGCCGACTATTCATTACTATTTTACTAACATGGAATTTGAATTTGTCTTGGATTATAAATTGACTGACTGTTCATAATATTTTAATAAATAAAAAACTTCAAATCTCAACTCTTTTTAAACAATTTGAATTATGAAAATGTAATTGTTATTAACATGGTATGAGAATCATTGATAATTTTAGAGATTTTTGTTTTTAATTTCAGTAGACTATAAGTTATGTAAATGACTTGTCGAAAAAAATTGTGCAAATATCAATTTCTATAAAAGAATTTGTTGAAAGGGAATTTATTAATGAATAATATAAAAAAATTAAGAAAACTCTTTTAACAATAACTTGACTTATTAAAAAACAAATACATTATTAAAAAATATCTTTTTTATGTGAAAAGCTTTAGGTGCAGTGCTTTAATCTTTATTAATAATTATTATGTTCTCAAAAATATCAAGTATATTATAACGACATCAATAAGTCAAAATAGAATTAGAAATATAAAATGAGTAAACACCAATCAAACAATATCTAGGGCCCAAAACCAGCAAGATAGTTCGTAACACAATTGTCATCACGATAAACATGAATAAACTCAATCTTTCACTCCCTCATTGTCAACTCTTGAATCTGGTTCACAACAACGAAATGCAAGTAAATTCCTCTATCTCCTAACGTATCAACCGCAATGTGCATTGAGAATCGAACTGCACCCGTCTTTTCGGTACCTTTCTCCCAAGCTGCAACTGCCTTATTAATTCAAATTGTATTCCATTAGAGGGTTACTAAACGACGCCCTGGAATTCGAATTAAACGACGCCCTACATTCGTTATGACCTAAACGTCCATTTCGTAAAAATGAAAAACTTACTATTTCAATCCAAAAAACTCTTATTTATTATGTTTTAGTATGTTAGTTTGTCGAAAACACTCTCGACGAACCACGAATCAAAATTTGAAAGGTACGAAATTCAATTTTCAATCTGAAAAAAAAAACCGGGCGTTCCGTCCGATCAGACCAGCCAGACGGACGGACGGAATCGTGGTTATCGTGTAAAGAGCATCAGCGGTGCTCCGTCTGGCCAGCGGCGGCGGACGGACCCGCCGTCCGTCTGGTTCATTAATTTTTTTTTAAAATAAATACATTATTGAGCTGAAATTGAGGGTTACCTCATCGAAAGTCGTCGATCTTCGTTCGGAACTTCAATTTCTCGTCGAATCTTCGAGTTAGGATCTTCCACTTCTGACGAAACTTTGAGCTTTTGTGTTTTAGATTGAATGTGTTTGTCGAAGATTGAACTTCTTATAAATTTTGAATGTTTACGAAAGGTCAATTTAGTAATTTATCATTTTAAGGCGTCGTTTAATTCGAAAACTAAGGCGTCGTTTAGGGATTCAGTTTGATCACGTCTGTATTATAAGTTTACAACTCCAATCCAATGGCCACACCTCAATTAATTGAACTGCAGCAAGGTGTCATTTTGTAGCCCAGATGAAACCATTGCCGCCAAAACACTATTGCAGAGACGTCTACTATCTACATATCCCCATCTGGCAAACCGCCGTTTATCATAACCAGGTTTAATCAAGGAGGGATCACTTTTTTCGGTGGTGTCTGCATCAACAGATCCCACACAAACAAAAATTAATTTAAACCCCCACTTCCTTCAACGAAAAGAAATCCCAACTGGTGAAGCAACTTAACCCACCTCATCACCCCACGACTCTCTGCTCCATCATCAAACACTCTGCTTTCTCCCCCCCTCTCTTCATTTCGCCTTCTACGATGGCTGTTGTTGCCCTTCACACCTCTTCAGATTCCTCCTTCGAAGAACCCATCAAAGATTCCTCCAACTGGTCATCATCTCCTTCGCTTTCCCAAGATTCATCATCCACCGAGTCGGAGAGTGACGATTACATTGCCGAGTTGACTCGCCAGATGGCTCACTACATGCTCCAGGATTTCGACGACCCTTCTCATAATATGCCCCATCCAATACAGGAAGAGGCGGGTGATGATATGAAGCAACGGGAAAAATCGACACTTGACCAAAATCAAATTCACCATGTTTCCGAGTTCCTGAAGAAGCAAGCTTTGATTGACGAGCAAATCCGCTCTGTTCAGGTGAGTCGAGTTAAATTACTGCCCATTTTATGGAAAATTTTAGTAAAAAGTTCGTGAATTTGATTATTTTCGAGAATTTCCCAACAGCTCAATAGGCTGAAGCAAGAACGTGAAAGAAAACAGAGCAATAACGGGAACAGAAAAGGCAGGGGAAACAGAGGAAAGAGCAGAGCTTTGGTCAACGGGATGCCGCCGGTGAACAACACCGACAACAACAACAAGGGACAGAAACCGTCATGGTGGTCGCAACAGCAGAGCATACGAAACGGCGGCGGCGGATGTCCGGAGGTGATGAGGGCTGTTTTCCTAGGCGATTCCGGTAAAGCTTCAACGACAGGGACCGGCGTTTTCTTGCCGAGGGTGGCCGGGAACAGTACTACTACCACCACTGCAGCTTCCGCTGAATCACGGAAGAAACCAGGTAATTGAATTGAGGCGAAGTAGACTAAGTCACGGTGGTCGTTGGAATCTGGTGGCAGTTGCTTTTTTTCTTTGGTTGCTTCCCATAGATTCCTTACCTGCTCAACCACTAAACCGGTTGCCTGACCAATTAATTAAATTACATGGGTCCTACTAATCTCAATGACTTTGAAAACGCAGGATATTCCACCGTTTTGATACCGGCGAGAGTGGTCCAGGCTTTGAAACTCCACTTCGACAAAATCAGCAATCCCGCCACCGCCGCTGCCGTCACCGTGCCTCTTCAACACGGTATTATTGCTCTCTTCCAACTTCGTTTTCCACGTCATCAAAGTTGATTTAATTAGCGTCTTAATATAATTAATTAAACGCCGTGTAGATGCAGTGACGGGCGATGTGAAGTACGCATTCCAATTACAAGGGCAGAAAGGTGAATCCCCGTCGAAGCCGGCAGTGAATCAACGTCATTTGAATCTCCGCCATCATAATCATCAATATCAAGACATGGGTCTGCCGCAGGAGTGGACTTATTAAAATTTCTGGTCGACAATTACAGAAGAAGGAAATAATCAAATAAAGAACAGAAGAACGAACGGGTGTATGATTCATCAGGTTAGCTAGGTGGTGTTATTGGTTTGGCTTTGATTCTGTGAAGAAAGTCAGTTAATGTAATAAATGATCGGCAGTTGTCAGTTTGTGTATAAGTATGAGCTGCTAATTAATCATGTCTTTTGTTTTTCAAGTTTTGTTTACTGTGTGATTGTGATTTCCTTCTGGTTCCGATAAATCTCCGGAATAATAAAGACACAGCACAACTTCATTGTTTATGTTGCTTGGTCAGGGTCTGCCTGACTTCTCCAAGTTCCAAAGTATCAGGTGAGATACCGACCGGCTCTAGCCGTAACGTACGCCGGCTGCCGGCACTCGTGGGATCCCAATAAAATAACGAAACCCGGATGACGTCGGCAGGGCACCATGAATGCTATACATTTGTCAAGATTCAGAATGTGTTCTGATCAGTTCTCACGTGGGAGATGTTTGTTCAACTGGATTCATACCTGAGAGGAAAATTAATGGGGTGAGTTACGACTCATCTCTCGGCCTCTGTTTCCGTCGTTGGATGTTGTTCATATGTCAAACTAAATTATTTGGTGATGGTTGTGTACCGAAATCATGATTGGGCAAGGGATAATTAAGGGTGGCGGAATTAAATTCGAAATAAAATTGAATTTGAATCTGAAAATTTATGTTTCGAGTTCTCAAAATTTTCTGTATAATTTAGTATTCGGATAATAAGAGAGTCGGGACTCTCTCTAACTCCTTATAGCTTCAATACGTACAAGCACTAATCCAAACTTGATAATATTAGTATGTTGCCTCGAGCCGAACTCTAACAAATGGAAATATATAATCGAGTTTAATGTCGTGAACAGAAACGCGACTCACCCCAACTACCTCCTAGTTAAGTCCATGAGTTAGGGTGCATGAGGGAATTTTTCCGACCATAAACCAACACCAATCTCTCTTTCCCACCGATAAAACTCAATCGGATCACGAATCGATTGAAGTCGAATTTTCGATATGAGTTGATATATATCTCGTAAATGCTTGATACCTGTATCCTAGCTAGCTGTATAACCATCAAGGATGCCCCGCCGATTGACTTGGCCTAATTTTTTGACTTTGTTCCTCGTGATCATCCAGAGAGACGAGACAGTAAGTAGTTGGTGGTGACGTTTTGGCAATGAATGACCGACTAGGGAAAAGTGGCCGACCCCGGCCCGGCAGCAGGGATTGCTTAATTATAGCTGCAATTTAAAACAACAATAATAATTGTGATATTACTGAAATTAATTAACAGAGCGGGAATCGACCGGGCCAGCTTAGGGACCAATTATTATACTTGTTAGTTGGGGATTCTTTTTAATGGTGTACAAGATTCCAACCCCTGAGTTTAGAGGAGTTCTAACGGTATGTATGAAAAGAGTACATAAGTTTTTTTAATAAAATTATTTAATTTATTATTTATTTTGATTTGGGTTTGAATTTTGAGTTTAGTATTAGGATTTTGGTTTCGATTGTTGGTTTTGAATTTTGAAGTTTGAGTATAGAGTATTGGTTTTCAATTTTGGATTTTAAATTTTGAGTTTTAAATTTGGAATCTAGATTTTGAGGTTTAGAGTCTAGAGTATCAAGTTTTCAATTTTGAATTTTAGATTTTGAGTTCGGATTTTAAATTTAAAGGCTAAAGTATTGGACTTTCGGTTTTAGATTTTAAATTTTGAATTATAAAGACTGGGTTTAAAATTCCGACAATATTCATTAAGACTTCCAATATAACCATTTAATCTCACATGTTCAGACCCAACCCCATCTATTGCGGATCTGTTGAGTTATATATTCAAACTGAACCTACGACTAGCTAAGACATAAAGTGATCAACCCTACTACAAAACTATAAGAATAAATATCCACATTCAATTCTTCACCTAATTCGGACCTCCTACTCTGGAATTGAAATGCCAGTTGGTATACAATTGACATTCGATCATCTTGGGTTGGGCTGAATGCAATGGATAATTGGGCTTTGTTTTCCAGCAAACAGTATCTCAAGAGGCCTGGGTGGATTTTGCTTTTTGTTTGCCCAGTGGACAAATGTTTTCTAGCTTGGGCTGGGCTTCGTAGTACAGTGGCAACTGGCAAATTGGCATTGGCCGACCAAAGGCGGTTGAAAATATCGGGATACGGTGTGCCGACGGCGAGGAGCACGGCGCCTGCGGAATCATGGAGGACCCAATCAGTGGAGCCACCAAGCCCTTGACCGACCGCTCCATTAACATTGATCTTGAAACGCGTGAAAATCAACGGGCCCAAGGAGTCACAAAGGATGGCAACAGAGGCGAAGAGGAAGCTGAAATAGAGGAGGGAAGGAAAGGGAGTTCCGAGGTTGAATAATGTCATATCAAACATTCCGCCTGGGATGTTTGTGGGACCGTAATGGAGCGAATGTGCGTGACCTAATTTGGATTTGGGGTGAATCATTGTCGCAACGTTGTTATGTTCCATACCCCATTAAAGAGGAAGGCCGCCACCGTTGGCGGACCAGCGTACGATCCTGGATGCCGGAGCACCAGAACTGATGGACTGTCCCCTGAGAGCCATAAGTCCACAAAAGGATCAATGAGATGTTTAGAACCAAGCTATCATTGGAGTCCTCGACGAAGAAGGATCCGCCCATGTTCTGCCAATCCATCATCACAATTGCTACCTTGGCCATTTGGTTGATGTGTAATATACTATTTAAATTCTAAATGAAAAAAATATATGTGTAATTAGATTTGAATTGGATACATCTAAATTACGAACACATAATTCTATCCATTAATATTGTTTTGTTTCTCCCTCTATATGCTCTTTACACGATAACAGGATTTATTATGGTACATTAGATACATGGATGATATTAGTATTTGAAAAGAAACCGCTCAACCTGCTCGATCTATGAAAATAGAGATGACCGTCAATTCGAACGTCGTCTAAGTTAGTATGTAAATGGAGCACAAACTAGTGTTGACTTACTTTGAGATAACAAAAAACTTCATATATTTCTCCGAATACATTATTAACATGGGTATGTGTTCGAATATCCGGACAAAATTGCCGGTGTAACGTGTCTTCCTATAACCTATACTAATATAACTAATGAACCATATCCGACCAAACATATTGGCAACATCCACCCTTACCCGTGACTTCTTTAACATGCACCCGGACAAGACTTCTCACCGGACAAGCAAAGTCCCCCCCTCGGAAAATTCAACAGAATATAATCCTCACCGTCCATCGTCCGAACGGACGCGGTTTCCAAACTCAATTTTTATGTATAGTATGAACCCATTATAATTCTTGCTCAATTTTGCTGGTTGTTGAAATCTCTGATAGTAGAGTTGTTCTGGAGTCCAGAGATACTGAGTTTGAGTTCCCTCTGGAGAAAAAGATACTTTATTGAAAAGCGGCATCATCTCTATAGCATATGAAAAATTGCATTACAAGTACAGCTTCGCAAACCAATAAATCATCACAGTGACAGTGTTCTTCTTTAATGGTGTAAAGGAATATGATCATCGGAGGAAGTTTTACCACCATCACCATGAGACTCATCAGATTTCTTGAAAACCTTACTCCCAAACAGAAAGAACCCCAGTGTGTGCCCGCCTATAGCCGCCAAGAAAACGCCGCCGTTGAACGACATAACCGCCAGCATCACCAGGTAACTCATCCCGACTCGAACCGAGTGGACCGCTGTCTGAACCAGACCGGCCCCCGTACTGTCCCAGCTAGGGTTCATCAATCGGGAGTGGGATAGCCACTCGACGAACAAACCCAACGCGAATATGAAAATCAGAGCCAAGGCGTACATCCCAGACCTAGATCCAGGCCATCCAGAGAATAGTATTTCGGCGTTTTTGCCCCAGAAAAACGTCATGTGCTCCATCACCATCGCCATCGGATGATGTGTCTCGTTCCCATCTGCCGTGTCGCTCATCGGTGCGCCGCCGCCCATTCCAGGCATGCCGCCGCCGCCGTGGTCCATTTATTACCGTTGGGTTATTTTTTCTCTGCTGAATTATTTGTTTGGGGGCGGATGTCTTGGCCTTTAATGGTGACAATAACGGTGCGGAAAAGAGGGAAGAGTGGTGAGAAGATCCTGGGCCGTTGATTTTATGGATCGGACGGATGAGATTGGCTGTTGAGTTGTGGAGCATAAAGCGTTGACGTTGACTCAAATGAGACTCTGGTGGTGACTAGACTAGATATTTGAGGAATGTAAGATAATGAAGAGAAATATTATTGGATTTAATTGAATTATATATTTATGATGCGGATTGTTGATGCTAAACATGCCGTGTTATGATTAAGACTCAAGTTGACTGTTACTTATGCTCAACAAGTAGTACAATTCGTACTATACTATTCTATAATACGTCCTTGTGAAATGGATTTTTGCACATATGAGACGTATTTAAACTTTTGTTTTATATACGATGAATGAGAATATCGTATAAGCAAATTCATTAATACTTAGATTAACACAGTTTTACTCGTAGTTTCTGCTGTTTTCTTTTCATCCTCTCGGAGGAGACGTCTACTGAGTCTTGAGGATGCATTGGCAAGTATTTGTGTTGATTTGCAGGCATTCATGAGATGAATTTAATCGTTTCGAGAAAATTTTGGCAAATCTATTATACTCTTACTTCGGCCCATAATAAGGGCCGGATTTTGACGTCTTTTGGCCTTTGGGCTATCAAAATGGGCCGTTAGTTTCATTGTCTGCAGATCAGCGCCCCGTTATAATGAATAAAAATCATTAAATTTTATTTTATTTTATTGCTGGGGTTAAATGCGAAATATTTAGGGAATACAATTGTTTTTTTTTTGACAACCAAACTTGAACTTTAATAATGATCAACGTTCAAACAAACATTCCGCTACAGCATCCATGCCCATCTTATTCACTAGTTCCTCTGGTTTCGATCTCTGCTGCCATATTCTCTCGTTCCTTTCCTGGCTCCACATAACACCAACCACCTGTACTACCACTTCATCTCCCTCCTGCCGCAAAACCCGGAAGAGCCACTCTTCGATCGATTGCTGCGGCTGTTGATATCGAGCAACCACCTCCGTCAAACCCACTCTCCGCCAGTGCGCACCTTGTCAGCAGAACCCCTCGAGCAACTCCCCACACAAAGTGCCGCAGTTTCGGTGGGACTGCCAGTTTCCACAGCTTACGCCACTCTCCATCTACCCTCATATTTTCATTCACCTCTTCCGACAAAGCCCTATACGCCGATCGTACCGCATACCTCCCATCTTTGCTCCATTTCCAAATTCCCGAATCCTCCTCCCTCCCAACCGATGGCGGCATACTTAAGATTTTTGAAACTCGTCTACCTCCAACAGCTCCTCCACCAACTCCTCATCCCACTCCGCGACCCCAGGAATTCACAAGTCTCCGATCGTCATATCCACCATCTCCTCCATCCCCATCGTTTGGACCCTGCCATCACTCTCGCCTCTGATCCAAGGTTGGCCCCATACCTGTATACTCCGCCCGTCCCCTAGTTTCCATATATACCCCTCCCTAATCACATATTGGGTAGCTCGCACACTCCTCCAAATAAAACTCGGCAGTGACCCTCCGCTGCAGATAAAAAATCCCCGGGAAGTATTTGGCTTTGAAAACTTTTGAAACTAGAGTCTGTGGTTCCGTTAGTAAAAGCCACTCATGCTTACCCAACATGGCTCGGTTGAAATTTAGAAGGTGCCAAAATCCAATTCCACCGACCTCTTTCCTCACGTTCAACCTCTCCCATCTCATCCAAGCAATTCCTCCCCCTCCTCTTCCCCACGTTCCCCACTAAAAACTATTAAGCATTCGTTGCAACTCCTCCGCTACTGACTTTTTCAATAAGAACGTGTTCATATAGTAGGTGGGTATCGCCTGCACCACTGCCTTTCTAAGAACATCATTTCCTGCCTTCGAGAGTTTCTTTCCTCTCCACCCTTGCCCCCTACACCATATCCTATCCTTAAGATGAGCAAATATAGCCCTCTTGTTCCACCCAACACATGATGGTAACCCCAAATACCGGCCTGTATCCAGCGGGTTGGAAATCCCAACAATTGCCGAAACTCCTTCTGCCAACATCGAGTGTGTATTCTTACTAAACATAACCCCAGATTTCTGAAAATTTACCATCTATTCCGATGCTCGCTCATATTCCTCCAAAATGTCATGGAGAGCCCTCGCGTCCGGGACCTCCGTTCGAACAAAAAAGAAACTATCATATGCAAATAGTAGGTGCGAGACCCTAGGAGCCCCACACCTGATAGGTGACCCGGGGATCCTACCTCCCTCCGCCGCTCTGCAAAAAAGTGTCGATAACCTTCCGCGCATAAAATGAATAGTGATGAATGTTTTTAGACGTTATCTAAATAAGTTGGCTAATGAATTAACCTAGTCGAATCTCCCTACAGTCTCTTCAAGTATCTTACTCAAAGTTGTAATTAGTATCAATCGAGTAACAAGTAGTGTGGTTTAGGTGCCACAAAGATCAATCAAATAGTCAAAAAGAAAGATGAAAATTGCTTTAAAGTGAACGGGTTGCAAGACTGCACAATAAAAGGTTGAAAATCAAAGATGAAACTACTTAGATGTAGAATCCCCCTAGGCAATTCTAATTCACAAATGACAGACAAATTCCACGATTTAAACGAAACAGGCTAGATGCAATACACCGTCTCAATTCTTCTCTAATCAAATCACGTCCTTTCAGATATGCTAATTTGCTACCAATCTAGTATTCTAGTCCGCTCTTTCGAGACAAAGATCTAAAACCCGCTAGGCGATTTACAGATTTAGAATTGCTCACACGACAGACTAGTTTATTCGCTCCCGGATGAGGGTTAACGTCTAACCTAGTTATTTGATTTTGATGTTATAGATATGCAAGCTCTTGCGAGTCTAAGAAAAATCTAACATATATTTAATTCAAGTTGATCAGGAAAGAACAAATCGAAAGCGAAATCAAATATGTAATGAAATCCATCCAACTCGCATAAATCGTCAAACGTATCAAATCATTCGTTCATAGAAATTAACCTAGGGTTAATCTAATCTAAGCACGAAGAGTTTAGCTACTAACAATCTCAAATAAAAAATCAAAATCAAAGAAGGAAGACATTGGAATTCGGTTTACAAGAAGAAATCCGAAAAACCTAGTTTCGCCGATTCTCGTCGAAGAACTTGATTCGCCGATCTTGATTATGTCTTCCGATATGAGCTTCTTGAAGTCGATGCCTTCTCGTCGCTACGAAGTTTCTAAAATATCATCTGATTTTTGTCCAAAAAGGTCTTTCTTCGAATGAGGTGAAACAGGCTTTAAATAGGTCTTCCGACAAATCCTTTTAGTTGCGGAATGTCAACGTTGGTACTGTGGCCTTGTGTCAATATTAGCGCTATGGCCATAGCCCCAACTTTGACATTTGATAGCGCCACTTTTGACTTGAGATGATCAAAAAGGGACGTCAACATTGGCGCTATGTGCATAGCGCCAACTTTGACTATCTATAGCGTCAATCTTGACAACGTGCACCCCTTATGATTTCTTCACTTCTCGACCTGTCCCAACTCTTCCATGCATGCTTGTATTGCTCCGAATAGTGTCCCGATATCGTCATGTACCTGAAATCTTACAAAAACACTCCAAAACGACATCAAAAGGACCCTGAACGGGTCCGAGACACTAAATCGAGATAGAAGTTACAAATGTGCAAAACACCCTAAACATCTACCAAAAACTATACATATATGCATGAAATGTAGCTTAAATAAGGGCGATGAACACGACAAATTGAGTGTTATCAAATACCCCTACACTTAACCTTCGCTTGTCCACAAGTAAAAAACTGATAAATGTTATGGAACATATCTACAAACAAATCAAATCACTTAGCACATCAAAGAAAACTCATATCCCTCAAAGTATCCCTGAATTTTTCAACAAACAAGTGAACCTCTAAACAAAATTCTAAAACAGGTAGTAAATGCCTCACAAGAAGTTCTCCAACCTGCCACACATCATCATACATGTTTTACCACCCATCTAGACTTACTCTCAGACGAACTTCGACTTAAATGGAGTCGAAAGCACTCACTCAGTGTTTAGAGATAGTGTTTATGCGCTCATCATCATCTCTAAAGTGCGGTTCCCACACTTGCACATCAACCTACTCCTACTCATCACATCAAGACACTTCAAACACTAATTTAGAGGTTTTTTATTTGGCTTTATAATATGGACATAATAGAGAAGAGAAGGTGAAATGACTTTAGTGGCGAACGACTCGGTGTCCTCTAATATAGAGTTAAGTTACTACTCACAAACAACATTATGCAACCTACTTCTCTCGGGTGCTTTAAGCTAGCTCGTCTATCCCTTATGGAAAAACTACTACTTCGAGCTTTTTGTGCTCGTTTATTCAACTAACTCGAGACCTTTTGGTATTCTCTTTGATTATTCTAGTTTTCTTATCTCGAGACTGGATTTTTTACTTGTCTCCTTCCTTTTTTCGAGATTTTCACCATTTTTTTCTTATTTTTCGAGATTTTACATAAACATCAACAATGAACAAGGAAGACGAAATAATCCTGCATTTTCAAAACTTAGTAACTTTGACCTCCTAGACTCGACCGAGTTACATGCCACTAATCTACACATGATCAAATGAAGGCTTGAAAGAAAGGGGATACGATATTATGGGGGGTTATGAAAAAGGCTTTTTGGCTATGATTGGGTTACCTAAAGAAAATATAAGGACGAGATGGATATTTTTTGATGGAGCTTTTCTAAGTGCCTCTATAATTTTAGTGCATCAGCGCCGAGCGAATTCAGAGAGGTATCATGCAAAGATTAACAACAAACTGAGAAGACCACTCAAAATAATTTTAAGAATAAATCTACTAATGAAGCAGATTATCTATACTACAAAACGGTTTTTTTAGGCCTCACATTGTCTTGCTAGATGGTAATTCAAAAACATGCACACCCGGTCACATCAAGTTGAATAGTTCGTGCTACTTTAAACACATCAAAGTAACTCTAAAGAACGAATCAATAGACTTTGATTATATGACTAAACTCCTATCAAATCTAGGTTCACAAATAAGTCAACACTTCTAGTGCACATATCAGAGGAAAGATCTCTAAGCATGCCAAGTGATAGATTCAAAGATAGCTCCAACAGGCTTGAGCTTAGGACTCTCATGTAAGACAACTACCCAACAAGATTAACATACGCAAATCCTATACAAACCCACCCCACACTTAGTTTGGATAGTGTCGTCACTGAATACAATGAAAAGGTGCATAGGAAAACCTGGATGCTCGATATAGTACTCATGAAGTTCAGATTCGATGGCGACACTAACTCTTAAAACACTCAAACACACAAAACCAAAAAGAAAAGTAAAAGGGGACTAGGACAAGTGTCCAAGATCCACACATAATAAAGTGGATACTATATCCGAAAAGAAAGAAATAAAAACTACTATATAGAACTGTGATACTCAATCAGTCGTCGGTCGGTGGAGGTGGGTGTGGTAGGGTGGAATATGAGGTAGCGTAGGTAGTAGATCTGCTCATTATGGTGCTCCAGCTCCACTCTCCTCTGCTCAATAGGATAAGGTCGTTGTCCCAGATCGAAGGATGTCTGCCAAGCTGTCTGTTGTTGTTGCCATGGAAGCCTGACCTCTCCAAAGCTAATCTGCCACTGATGGACTGACCTCATCATGTCAACAAAATCTGTCGGCGGTGGTGGGTTTCCATGAGGCGGTGGCTGTGGTGGTGAAAATCCAGCGCTCATCAAAAATAAACTCAGGCATTAGGGTGCCCTGACCTGCTGTTGATTGGGATGGTGAGAAGCCTCAGCCTCATCCTCTGCTCTTACTCGGACACGTGCTTGAGGACACCTCCCATCTCTCCCGCGGGTGGGGGTATGTGTAACTGCTGATGGCTCCCGCACCAAATGCATGTAGTGGTGTGCGTCGATCTCGGTGCGGGGTGAGCCACTCCTTGGAGATGTCCATGTGTCTAGCATGAATGATATCAGGGTTGACCATCCTGATGGCTGAGTAGGGCTCAAAGTCATCCACACCCCTCCCGTTCCTCCGAGGTTCGTTGTCTTGATGATCCTAGCCACAAATGCACCACCAGGCAGAATTCTCTTTAATCATGTCCATATCGAGTGAAAGAACTGTGCGACCACGTAACCTAGATGGAGTGGCCTCTCGCGAGCCATGGCTCTGTAGAACATCATCTCATCCTTCGAAACATGATGGCTGCTGCAACCCTCAACATTGCACCAGGCAAGACTTTAACGCCAGACCAAGTGGAAGAGATGAGCAAAAGGATCCACTATCTGAGTGAAGGATGATGAACCTGGAATCCATTCTTCACTGTCATTGGTGATCTTACTCCAATACCTCTGGATGTGTATGTGGACCACCTCCGGCGTCTCGCCATTTGAGATGTGAGGCCTGGACAACTGTTCGCCTTACTCTTCCTAGCCTTGAAAGAGAAGGAGCTCCAGAAATCCTGTAGTGGAATGAGCATAATTACTCAGTTTCCTAAACATCGTGATTCCATCATCCTTCGCCCACTGCTCGATCACCATCGGCCTCAACTTTCCTTCTCCTCGCCACTTGTTTTCGAACCTAAATCGTCTATGCCCACCGCGTGCCACCCGTCCACTAGTACTCGTTAAAATGGGGGAGCGATCTGAGACTGGTGCCACAAGATTTTTGAGATGACCTTGTGGAAACAACGTCGACCACTCCTGATTAACCATATCTCTATCCAATCGGGATTCAATCCCGTGTGGCTTCCCTCTCGCTCGTGCTCACGTAAACTGATACCCTTCTAACTCTAAGTCAACCAAGTCACAGTCTACAACTGTACGACGGAACCCATCAATTAATGGCGTTGGTCTTTCATGGTGGCCCCGTTGTTCCTCTTAATATAAGATGTCGTTAAAAATATCTCATTACGCACCAGTCCCCATTGACACCTCTCGCAATCACCCTTAGTAGCGCCCAAAACTTCTCCCTCCGGTTTCTCTCTGGACACCCATAAAACCGGTCATCGTCCATGTACCTCCACCCGCTTCATGCATGGTCATGCAAATTGCATGTCTTCCATACTGGGTTATATGTACCATTTCCTTCTCTCGCCAAAAAACTCCCAACCCTCCACTATGCCCCTGCACATCCACCGTAAAACACCCTTCGAACTTTAACTTAACTCGAACTTCCTCCATCCTACTAGCACTAACAAGTGTTTTCAACAAAAAACACCACATCCGGCCTGTGAGAATTCACCAACTCACTCAGAATGCCGACTGCACGAGGTTGGCCCAATCCTCGGCAATTTCAGGCCAAAACAATCATGATGATTGACAAACACAGTTGCCTCTGTCCGCCATAGACACGTTGGACCATGCCCATCCATGATTGTTACTGCTCCACCCATGCAATCCTCATTACCATCTTTGTCCATCATAGAGGCCTTTACGTTCGGCCCCTCCACCCTAACTCTCTTATTCCCTTCTCGAACACTCATCTCCACATCTTCCTCCCTTGTGGGACCCTTGGTCGGCACAAACTGAACCATCTGATTAGTCGGGCATGCCCCAAGGTTATCTTGTAGCTTGCTATCCTTGCTAGTCCCAACTGATCTCGATGGTTGTCCCGGACCACAACGTCCATGCCCCTCCCCCCACGCTTACCACCACCATGCGGTTCTCTCTTAACAAGCCACTTATCTCCCTCCCTCACATTGTATTTCTTAGGTGGAACCCTAATTGAGTCATCCCATATCCTCACAATCTTATCAGCCGACACATGAAAGTGAACTTCACAATATCGATCGATGTGTCCTAGCTTACCACAAATGTAGCAAAAGTTCGGTAACTTCCCATATCGAAACTTGCTGACTACACTAGGTCTGTTATTCTGTCAGACCCATTTCTCCCTTTTCAATGGTTCCGTCAAGTCCAATCTCACCCTCACCTGTAAGTACGTATCCCTCGTGGGCACAAACTCCGCCTCATCCATCGCCACATAGCTACCCACAAAACCGCCTAACCCCTTTCCTATCACCGCCGTCTGATAACTTGGTGGCAGTTTGTGAACTTGCACCCAGAAATTAGCAAAGCAAATTGGTACCTCCCTCGGCAGCTCCTATGGCAGATGCTCCTTAAGCGCTTGCACGCTTTGATTAAACTTCCACGGTCCCGATTCCATGATCCGTTTTAGGTCAAACTCATGATAAAACTGCACCAAAACAATTTCTTTCCAAGATCTTCCATCGTCATCCCCCGTCCCGGTCTCCACAGTTTGGCCATCGTATCCTGCAGCCCCACGAAGTTGAACGCCTTGTCTGTGACAAGCCGTCCCATCGCACACAACGCCCAGTCCTCTGTAACCTTCTCATACTCATCATCCTGAAACGCGATCTCCTCCTCTTCCTCGCCTCTCAACGAAAGCAGCGCCACTTGCTGCTCCTCCGACAAAACCTCCCTTGCATCGCTTCCCTTCTCCGCCATACTTCCTCGCCCCCAAAAATACCTTACTAGGCTATACCCAACCCTGCGAACCCTACTCCCAAGAACTTGAGACAAGCTTGAGACAAAAGCTTAAACTCCAAGTAAGATGTTCGTACTTTGTCGACGCTTGAAAACCCTAATTATAGGGACGTACTCATAACGAGAGAATTTGTGTTGTCTTTTTTAGTGAATACAATTGTTAAATAAAATATTTATCATAAAATGCCGATATGATATTTCTAGCATATCCAAATCCAAATTATACTCTTCACACATGTAAGTTGAGGTGGACATGATGTTGCAATGTGAGATTTTCTACTTTTTTTCTCAAATAGATTAATATAATTTGATTTTTATTTTCTTTCATTCTGAGGTTTATGTTATATTTATAGTTGTTTTTATCTCATTTTGTTTCGTTAGTTAATTAAAGTTAAAGATTAAATATTTTATCCATAATTATTAAGTTTTGAATTGGTGCGATATTAAAAATTAATATAATTTTTTATGATTATTAATTCAAATAAAGCACAACACACTAGGTAATTCTTTTTTCCGTCGAAAAATCAAATAATTATTCGTGCCATTTTATAGAGATGTTCATTAGAGACCTTTAGCAACATAAATTGGATTGAAAAGTAGGATTATAAGATATATTAAAGGGACAAAAGGCAAATTTCATCTTCTTAGCGAAGCAAGGTCGTATGACACAACAAGATGGAAACTTAACTTCCAAACACACTGACCGATTTTTATGCTAGAAGCGAATAAAGTTGTGAAGAAATACTAATCAACATCAAATAAAATACGAATCAACATCTCATCGGAGGCAGATCCCGGCAATCCTCCGACTCCTTACGATAACCACCGGAAACCGAATCAACCTCATCCTTCTCCCACACCTTACTCCCGAACACCAAAAACCCCAAAGCGTGTCCAGCCACCGCCGCTAGAAACACTCCGCCGTTGAACGACATCAACGCCAGCATCACCATGTAAGCAAGTCCCACCCTGACGGCGTGCATCGCCGTCCGGATCAACCCGGCCGCCACCCGACCCGTCCCCTTCCGGATCAACCGAGAACCCGACAGCCACTCCACGAGAAACGCCAGAGCGAAGACCACCACAAGGGACAGAGCGTACATCGCGGGTTGGGTCCCCGGCCATCCCTTGAATAGGATCAGGGCGTCCGATCCCCAGTAGAAGGTCATGTGCATCATCATCTTCCGTTGGTGGGTGACGTTCATTCCTCCGCCGCCGCCGCCGGTCATGTCCATGCTGGGCGGCATGTGATGATCGCTATGGTTCATAGTAATTTCCCCCTTTTTTACTCTGCCTATTTTACTTCCGGGAACAAAGTGGAATTGAGATTAATTGGGCAATTAGGGTTTGGGAGCAATGGTTGTTTATATTTCGCAGTAGTACTGCTGGGTCGTCGTTTTGGTCGTACTTTGTAGTTTCTACTGTACGATACGGTGAAAAAAAAGTGAGGGCGTTGGTTAATTTGGTTAAGTTACTTTGTTTTGCAGTACAGTGGAAAAGTTGTTTGGCTGTAAAGGTACAGATTTTCGGATCTGGCTCTTGGGCTATATGTGGAATGCAAACGGTAAAATTTGATTCACCGGGGATCATAAGATTACTTTTTACCTTTCTTTTGATGTATTTACCTTACTTGTAATTTTTTGATCTTTTTATACTGCATTTTCCCGGCCGAACTTGGAACTTCTACAACTAAATTCTACATTTAATCAACTTTTTACTGCATTCTAATAATTATTGTTGAATATTTTATAATTCGAGTCATTTGAATTTCTCCCATTTCCTCGCTTTTTCCGTGCGCCTCGCGGAGAATGGAAGAAGACTCCGGCGGAGGTTGACGTTTTCCAGTCGTATATTTCCAGCTCGACGAATGTGAGGAAGTGAAGGCCGAGGATGAAGACGACAAAGTTCTTCACATTAGCAGCGATTAGAACGCGGAGATCAAAGTTTCTGCAGAGCAAGAATGGAGGGCTCAATTTCATCTACTAACCTAATTTGGAAGTTGAATAGTTCCATAAACCTAATATTGATGGCCATTGACACCTCTGGCCAAGCGGTAAGAGACTTCCGCTCTTCCTCCATCTCTCAGTTTCACAACCGATTTCATTGTGTATATCCTTCTGTGAGATTAATCAGCCTGTGTGCTGCGAATCCGGCAATATGGGACTCGGTTTTGTATGCATCGGGAGACCTCCGTCATGATTTTTGGATTCACTGCTACGTCCAGTAACTCGGACGTCTTCCTCTGGTTTGTAGTTGCTTGTCATCTACCGGAGTTTCACTGAAACGCCGGGTGTCAAAACTGTTCATCAGTTCACAACACGAGGATACAGATTTCAAATTACCCGCTAACCCGGAGGATCCTGACGCCACGGTGGCCGTGACAGGTTGTCTATTGTGCCGCTCCTTGCGTCAGCAATTGCGTACTCCCTAGTCCCTACCAGCATAAACAAGTATAAGTTAATGGGAAGTAATATATTTTCTAATGGTATATGCCATCTTTTGTTGAATCTTGTCATTTCCTTGGTTTGATCCGGTTTTTCTCTTCGGCTGTATCTGCTCACTGATCACGGTTGGCCGCCTTAAACATTTGATGCATTAGCTGTACATTTTTCCTTTTGCAAGGGAAATGAGGCGTGCGATGGTGATCAAGGGACATCGATCAATATTTAGTATTAACTAATAAGTTGATATCTTCATCTCACACGGTACCACTTGACCGCAGGCGTTTAAAACCATGACAGTGAGCAAGCAATTCACGGACATTAAGTTTCAGGAAGCGAGAACTGAAAGGGGGGAGAGATGGAATAGCAAGGACAGACTCGAACCCGTCTCGTTTTAGTCCCATGTTAATCCGATGCTTCAGCTTGCCACCATCCTTCACTCCAGGGGTTTCTCCATATCGATTGTTCACACTCAGTTCCACGCTCCTAGTTCCGAGAATCATCTGGATTTCGAGTTCATATCGTTACCAGACAGTTTATCCGACAACCTTATTTCTTCAGGGAATGTATCAGCTATCTTGGTTGCAGTAACGCCAACTTCCATGAGCCCTTAAAGGATTGTCTGGTTCAAATGATGCAATCTGAAGAGGAGCGTGGGAAGGTAGCTTGCATAATTTATGATGAACTCGTGTGGGGTTCTGAAGCTGTGGCCAACTCTCTAGGCCTTTCAAGTATAATGCTGGGGAACAATACTGTTTCAGCTCAACTTGGTCGAAACCTTGCTGTCCAACTGATGAGTGATGGTGTTGTCCCTATAAAAGGTATTTGTTTTTCCAGAGACCTTGAGATTCGGCATTTATGTACCTGTAAAATCTATAGAATAATCTGAGTGATGATTGATGTAGATTTCACTCTACTCTGTTAGAGTTGTTACCATTCAGTCTACGAGAGCCCTGATCACTTTCATTTCATGACATAAACTGTACATATTCATTGTTGCAAGAACCGGTGCCAGAACACTATCCCCTCAGGTACAAGGATCTGCCAGTTTCACATTTCAAGCCAGTTCAAAACTACGTGGAAATCGTAACCAAGATAAGCGATGTTAGATCAAGTTCAGTAGTCATTTGGAATACCATGTTTTGTCTTGAAGATTTATTATTGGTGCAAGTAAGACAACGCTGCAGCGTTCCAAACTTTGCAGTAGGACCGATGCACAAGTTTGCTCCGCCCCTTTCGAGCAGCTTACTTACAGAGGATTGTAGTTGCATGTCTTGGCTGGACAAGAAAGCCGATAGCTCAGTCCTCTATGTTAGCTTAGGGAGCATTGCCTGCATAAGTGAGAATGAATTGACTGAGATGGCATGGGGACTCGTGAACAGTAAAGTTCCCTTTCTCTGGGTGGTTAGACCTGGTCCGGTTGCTACCTGCTCAATATGGGAAGCTTCTTTGCCTCACGGTTTTAAAGAAGAAGTTGGGGAAATGGGATACATAGAAGGAAGTTCTGGCACACAAGGCAGTTGGAGGATTTTGTAGCCACTGCGGATGGAACTCCGTTGTTGAGAGTATTTCTGCAGGAGTTCCCTTCATTTGCAGGCCATCTTTTGGGGACCAGAGAGTGACTGCAAGATACGTGACTCATGTATGGAAGGTTGGTTTGCACCTAGAGGAGAAATTGAAAAGAGATGAGGTAGTAAGAGTTGTGAGGAGACTAGAACTCAGAAGAGCAGTGGAAAACAACACCATAAAAGGTGGTTCTTCGTTCAATGACTTGGAAAATCTGGTTGATATGATTAGATCATTTTAGTCTTTCTTCCCCGTCGTTTTCCACTTTGTTGTGGTTGGATGATGATGGTGCATAACAGTTTCTGATTGTTTATCTTAATTGCAATCATATTTTATCGTTATCCGATGTATAGTTTTGTTATCTTCTTAATGATGCCATATTGTTCTGCTGAATTTCCCGTCTGTTGACAAATCTGCGAATGCATTAAGTCTGTAGTTATAATCTAATCGCTTGCTTTATATCAGATTTAATCAGTTTGGTTAGGGGGAATAAGGATGCGTTAAATGTAACCTTGGTTCTTCATTTGGTTTCCATTTTGGTACTTGCTTTTTTTGTACCTTTCATACAATTATAATTTGTTTATGGAGTTGATTCCGGTTACTCTTGAGTGTCTTTCTTCAAGTGGAAAGGAGGCTCCTTAGTACTTCAGATCCATGGCTCCCAGTGAGAACAGAATGCTGAAGGTCACAATGCCCGAGACAGACGCAAGGACGCCTGATTTCTATATCAACTTTCACCTCTGCTTAACCTGTAAGTAAACTACCTCTCTCCAGCTGTTGAATATACTGCTTATCCATTATCCAGTTATGCAAGAATAACCAGTACCAATGAGTACCTGTAAATGTCAAAGTGAAATCTCACCATCTAAAGTCGTACTGGCATGTCCATGTGCGTATTTGTTTACTAGTTTTCCTGCAGAATATAGTTCGTAAACCTGTGTTTGTAATATTTTCATGATGGGTTCGAATTCTGTATATGAAAAATCGAATATCGTCCTCAGAATATCTCCCTGTCTCAGCATCTCTGAGTAACACTGAATAGTTATCTTGCTTGTCGTTTACAACAGCAAACTCTGTTACTAGTAATTTTTTCGCACGTGCTTAACTGTAGTGGAAATTTATTTTGGGGAGGGGAAATGGGGGACCTCTGCAGACAGGGTTCTTGAATTTGGTTCCATTGCTTTCTTCGCCATAACTTCTTTTATAGCTTAACTTTCCAGTTACATGGAGCTGTCATATCAGGCTGCATCCGTAATGTTTTTCTTTTGCCAAATCGGACTAGGTGTCTGTTTATCTGACGCAAGATCTTTGGAAGGGTCAATAACATCTACCTTGGCATTTTTCTTTAATGTGAATGAATATCCACATGGTCTTATCGGAAAACGTTTATTGTTTTGAGTTTTAACTGCTATATAACATGTACCCTTATCAATTTTCATTACACAGACATTGATATCTTTTTCTTCAGTTCTTTCCAAGGCAGAAAATATGGGAAGTGATGAACAGTACTACCCTCGTCATCTGGTGTTAGTCCCATGTCCTTACCAAGGCCATATCAATCCTATGCTTCAGCTCGCCACCATACTTCACTCAAGAGGATTCTCCATCTCCATCTTACACGCTCAGTTCAACGCCCCTTCTCCAAGAAACCACCCTCATTTCAGGTTCATTTCTATACCAGATAGCTTGCCCGACGAGCTCGTTTCTTCAGGCAACATCCCAGCCATCCTGTTAGCTGTCAACGCCAACTGTCGCAAGCCGTTGAAGAATCTCGTATCTCAAATGATGCGTGGTGAAAAGTCAAGTAGTAGTCACATAGCTTGCATCGTTTATGATGAACTCATGTACTGCTCTGAAGCTGTAGCGAAATCTCTCGGTCTTCCCAGCATCATGTTGCGAACCAATACCGTTTCGACCTTCATCGCTCGTGACCACGTTCTGAAGTTGATCGACCAAGGTCGAGTCCCACTGCAAGGTATCTGTCAGAATCCTTCTACTTCCTCCAAATGATTCAAATTTATACTAAATTGCTTTTGAAATCTGCAGACTCAATTCTAGACCAACCGGTCCCAACGCACTACCCGCTAAGATACAAAGACCTCCCGACATCGATCTTCAAGCCAGTGACGAACTTCATCGAAATCGTCAACAACCTCCGCGAGGTGAGGTCGAGCTCAGCCGTGATATGGAACACAATGAACTGTCTGGAGAATTCGCTACTCTCCCAAGTAAAGCAACAATGCAAAGTACCAATCTTTACAGTCGGGCCAATGCACAAATTCTCCCCACCAATCTCCACCAGCTTACTAAAAGAAGACTACACCTGCATGCCATGGCTCGACTCGCAGGCACCGAAATCGGTTATCTACGTCAGCCTGGGGAGCCTGGCATGCATAAGCGAGTCCGAGTTAGCCGAGATGTCATGGGGGTTAGCCAACTCCAATATCCCCTTCCTCTGGGTGGTTCGACCCGGTTTGGTTCGTGGTTCAACCGCCCTTCCAACCGGGTTCAAACAAGCCGTGGGTGACAGAGGTCGAATCGTGCAATGGGCCCCACAGAAGGAAGTTCTGGCACATTATGCTATAGGTGGGTTCTGGAGCCACTGCGGATGGAACTCGACGATGGAGAGTATTTGCGAAGGGGTGCCGTTGGTTTGCAGGCCGAATTTCGCGGACCAGAAGGTGACAGCTAGGTATGTTACTCATGTGTGGAGAGTTGGGTTGCAGCTTGAAGGTGATGAGCTGGAGAGAGAAGTGGTGAGTGGGAGTTTGAGGAGGTTGATGATTGGGGAAGAAGGTGACGAGATCAGGAGAAGAGCAGAGGAGGTTAGGGGGAAAGTGGAGGTGGAGACGAGGAGAGGTGGGTCGTCGGTCAAGGATTTGGATGAGTTGGTGAATATGATTCGGTCGTTCTAGTTCGGTGGCTTGGATTAGTGGCCGGCCACTGTTGCAGAAGATGTTTTTGGTTGTTTAAGATTTTGTCTAGTTGAATAATCCATTCTCTTCTTTCGATTTCATTCCAGAAGGAAGAAGGATGAAATGGGATTTGTAAGGGCTTGTTTGGATAAGATGTGTTATTCTGGATTCTAGTTATGAATGCGAAATTCAGGTTTGTCGTACAATATGCAGTTTCACTGAACAGTTGCTGCATATATAACATGTTTCACCAAAGTGAGAATGAAAATTAATTAGATGGTTTCGCTGCTGTGGAGCACTCCAAAGTTAGATGACTAGAGTGGTAAAAATGGAGGGGAGCTTCTTCGAAACTACGGTTCAGATTATCTTCGAATTTTAAACTCTGATATCGAGATGAGTCAATATATTTTTTTATATGTAACCCAGTACTTTTCGCGACTCAGTATCTTTTAAATTCTATACAATCCGATAACTCATCATCTTTCAAATTCTATACATAATTGGGTATCTTTTAAATTTTATATAATCCGATTTATATACACTAAAATCATTTTGAATTCGCTGGTTATTCATCCTTAATTTAGGGTGGTGGACCCTGTGAAATTGACAAATTGCACATTTTGATAAAAGAAAGGATTTTATTTGTTATCATGATGTCAAATCTTGCACTACTGGATCATCCTCCCCGGCCACTATAAAGCTTTGCCTTGCCCCTCGACAATAACATATGGTCACTGGCAAACTACACATGGAAGGAAACACATTCTGCAACCAGTTGCCGACGCATGCAGGGGTGATTTATCAGTCGAATTGACTCCAACTACGTACGTACGTAGTCCCTTGCCATAAATGGCTTTTGATTTGATTGCTCTGTTACGTTGCAAATATTATAAAACAACCAATCTGTGACACATAATGTTATGAAGAAAACGACGTCGGGGAACTATTGTGTCATGCTTGCTGATGACCACACTATCCATAATATAATGGAGTAGGGTCTGCATTTAGGATATATATATTGTGTTTGAAAGCCGAGACGAGAATAGAGTAAGTATATTGCACTAATAAACCATACACTGTAAATATTTCTCAGATAAGTTGGAAGTGACGGTAGTCCGTCACACTTAAAATCACTACGGATGGGTGATTACCACCGCAATATCATAACGACGATAATCAAGCCAACCTCCTTAGACCAATTTACTGTGGTAATCTTAATAATGCAATATACAACGAGTATTCTCGAAATTGCCAAGCACAAACCGGTAAGTAATAACGCAGAGATTTACGTAGTTCCCCTCCAATGCGGAGAGTACATCTACCGCAGCAGCGACAGCTGCGAGCACTTCTTCACTAAAACAAGGTAGCTACAAAGCGATCAGAGCCGATCCAAAATAGCCTCTCAAATATTTCCCAATCCCGAAAAAACTATCTCACTATTTTTATCACTCACAAGAAAGTATTCCTACCACGATAAAATATTTACCGAAACCTTCTACCGCTCACCTATCTACCCAACCATTGCAAAAATGTCTTTCAATTGTTACAAATACAGAAATGCAACATTACACTACACAAATAGAGACATAAAGAAAAAAAGAAAGAAAGGTGATTGGTGAGTGGGATGATTGAAATGAGAGCCTTCACTCTCATTTTATAGTCAAGATTGGAGGAGACAAATTAAATAAAGACAAATGGGGGAGCTCATCTGTATTATCGGTGCCATCAATTTCATCTCCCGCCCCCCATTACTTTATTCATCAAGTGGTTGGGATTAACAATTTTCCCCCTCCCGACCACTTAAGAATTTCGGACATCCTTATTGCGGATCGACAATACTCAAACTTCTTTCTCGGAAGATTCTTTGTGCACATGTCAGTTCCATTCTCATCATTATGGATTTTCTCGACTTGCAGTTGCTTCGACTCTACCACATCCCGAAATCAATGATATCGAACGTCGATATGTTTGGACCTATAATGAAAAGTCAAATTCTTGGCAAGGTGTATGACACTCTGACTGTCACATAACAACTGCGATAATTCCTGATTGGAACCCAAGTTCATTTAAGAACTTCTTTATCCACAACAGCTTCTTGCTAGCTTCCGTTGCGGCAATGAACTCTTCTTATGTAGTGAAAAGAACTACACTTTTTTGTAGCCTTGACTGCCAAGAAACAGCTCCCCCTGAAAATATAATAAGGTATCCAGAAGTGGACCTCTGTGTATCAACGTCATCTGTCATGTCCGCATCTATGTAGCCAACAAGTACAAGATTAGAATCTCCAAAACATAGACACAATTTGGAGCTACCTCGAAGGTATATGAGAATCCACTTCACAACTGCCCAGTGCTTCTTTGAGCCTCTCGACTCACCCCTTCCTCTCCCATCCACAGCTAGAACGTCTGACCGTGACGACGAGAAAGATGCGCTTTGAGATATTCTCCTCGTTGAGAATTACGCTCTTGACATCCTCCATGGTGACAAACCATTTGCAGCAGAGCTTGTGATTGCGATCTTCAAGGTTTCCCAAGATTTTTATAGGAAAGGCAGAACCAAAAGAGCTGTCACCTTATCTTTTAATTTTAAGTTCATCATCGACATGGTGGTGAATATGATTACACGTCTTCTCGTGCTCGCGCTCCCAATCCCATCTCCCTCATTTTTTTATTCATCAAGTGGTTGGGATTAACATGTTGTTCATATGTTTCTTTGTAATCAACGTTGGTAACATGCATGATGAACAATTGGTTCTAGTTTGGAATCTTGGCATGGCGGTCCAGTAGACATGGATATATGGTTGGGGTAAGTGGATTTGCAAGATCACACACGTGCTAGTGGGCAAATATTCTGGTTAGTGTCACTGGAAAACAAGGACTCTTATCTGCGATCTTTGGGTCCTTTTTGCTGTTGTGATCAAATTACAGCTCACCTGCTCATGTGAGTTATGGCGTAGGTAGGGCCAACGGCCAAAGTGTGTTTTTTCTGTTATTGTTGTCGTTGTTGTTGTGGACCAGACATTTATCTATTTGGATGTGTTACGTTGGTCGAAATCGACCGTTGAGAAATGTTGACCGGCCCCTCTTGGGTTAATGGATAAGATCCAGCTAGCTAGCTGCATGTTCTTGCCAAATATGGAATTGCCGTGTATTGACTGACTGACTGACTGTTCTGCTCCAACAACATTTTTATATTATTTAACCAACCCATTCGTGACACCTATATATGAATCTAGAATCTAATCGCATAAAACATTACCACGTGACCCATGATAATGATATAACAAACCGTGACGAGATATTAAAATCAATTTTTCAATATTACGAATGAAAGAACAATGTCTTCTTTCGGTATGAAAATATTCAATCAAAACAGACTTCGAGGATGTTCAATCTCATAAATCAAAGAATCTACCATAAGCTGAATAAAAAACACCTAACTAAAATGTCAAATTCAAACATGGCTCCGCTAATTACAACGATAGAATTGCTTCATCCCAATTCTACCATTGTAATTAAAAATCAGTATAGTTAACGTTATCTCATGTCGCTATCGTTGGTATGTTATCATACCTTGAAATTGGTCAGTCCCATTTCTGGATCAATTAATCATTCCTATCATTTCATGACTTCCTACTTCCCGTCAAAGTTAGGCACATCTCTGTTTCATTGAACGTTTCATCATGTAATAAATTATATACCGTTTTTTTTTGTGAATCGTAGTATCTAACTTATAGGCTGATTAATTCAATCGTAAATTATATCAAAAAAAAAAAAATTTCATCTCCCAACATTATTACAGACTTTAATTCCCCTTTCAATTACGGCCCTAACTACATACGGTATTATTATTGCCTTAAAGAACAAATAATTGCCAAGGGCTTGGTGTAGCAAATTCTAGCCCAAATCTTTTAGTGGGCCGTTAGCCATACCCACACCATCATGGCCTTAGTCCACTACGCATTAGGCATTCAGAGGGTCATTCAGAAGGTCATTCCGAGGGTCTATAGATGTACCGGAACTAAAATAATGAGCGCCAACAACATGAGATTGTGAAAGACCGGCGTCATTAGTGAGTGCCGCATTAGCCGATAGTGGTGCCTATTATTAGCACCGGTTCTTCTTCACGAGCTCATGTTGTTAACGTCGACGGTGTTGTTATCTACGACCTTTTTGTGCACCGGTCCCTTACTTCTAACCTTTTAATGACCACGGCGGGGAGATAATGAAATAGTGAAATGTGATTGATTGAGGGGAATTGCACATGCATTGGTTAAGTGGGTTTAAAAGAACAACCGTCAGAAGAATATAATTCGTGTAATTTTAAGTTCCGATTTCAAATTCTAAGGCGTTTTTTCGTAAAACTTAGGGTGCTATAACGCAAATTGGGAATGCAAAAAGTCAACCAATCCTATTTTGAAAAAGTCAAACTCCATTAGATTAATCACTCTCCATCTCTAATTAGTCTCCAATCCGCCTTACTTAAACACATAATAAAAACCAACTTCTCCAACCGAAAGAAAAAAAGAAACATCCCACCGGAATTAACCAACGTACATTAAAAAATGTTTCAACCAACCGACGCCGGAAACCCACAACTCCCTCCACCTTCGGGTCAACGACAACGACGGCGACTAGTGATGGTCCCTTTCCCAATACAAGGACACATAACCCCAATGCTCCAGCTGGCAACAATCCTACACTCCAAAGGATTCCCCATAACAATCGCCCACCCGGTCATCAACGCGCCGAACCCTTCGGACTACCCTCCGGATTTCAAGTTCGTGGCTCACGCTGGGCCTAGGGCGGCGTGGTCACGCTTCTCACGGCCAACTGCCCGGCGCCGTTCAAGGAAGCGTTGGGGAAGATGATGGATGAAGATGGTGATGATAATAGGCCTTGTGTGATCTACGATGGGTTGGATATATTTTGTGGCAGGTGTGGGTAAGGAGATGGGGATTCCTAGCTTGGTTTCTGAGGACGAGCTGTGCTGCTAATTTGTTGACGTACCATGTTTTCCCTCAGCTTCGTGAGAAAGGCCATCTTCCTGAGCAATGTAAGTGAACATGTTAAAGTAGATTTTGATTAATACCAATGCCATGTTTTTTCTCCGAAATTTGTTGCTGAAATATTATTAATGCATCAAATCAAAACAAACATTGTTTATAATAAAGAATAAATCATCAAAAGGTGTCTTCCTAAAAAAGTGAACATAAGACTTTAAAAACGTCAAACAAATTCGTGCACGACCCTATTTCTATTTTTCTTAACCCATAAAACCATGTAAAATGGATGATGTTTACACTTTCTTGACGAATGATCAAACTTTGAAAAATACCCTTAAAAAACTTATGAGTTTGGACAGGGGATGAATTTATGTACACCCGTCCAATCCATATACTAAAAACCATCATGGTGTATGTTTCAACATACAATTTCGTTATTATGTTTAATTGATGGCTGCTCAACGAATATCTTTTCAAAAATATAAGTTTTTCCATTCTACTATTCTCATATATACCGATGTTGTCTTTTTTTTTAATTTTCAATTAGATGTTTTTAATTTGTTATAGAAATTAGTTATGTCTGTAAAGGTAATATTACGAACTCTTAGGATTAGGGATACATGTGTATTCGAAACCTATCAAAGATGAGGGTCGAAATACCTATTGACAATTTGATAGATATAAATACATAGATAAGTTTGATTAATTTTATTCTTCTGGATTCGACCGAGGATGGAAGTAAATATTGACAATTCGATAAATATGAATACAAAACTAGACTTGATTTTGTTCTTAGAAATTATAAGTTTAAAGCTCAAAATGCCTAACCATTTCATCCTCTGTATATGACATTATTGGTGCGAGTGTCACCTGAGCTGATAGCCAAAAACTTCAAAAATTTATTCAATTGTTACATCACTAAATATGATTCATGTCCTGACTGTTACATCACTAATATGGAACTTTCTTGTTCATATTTCAATGAAGTGACATGTTTACTGTTATATTACCATTCGCAGATTCGACGTCGTCGGAGCTGGTGCCGGGACTCCCAAACATCCGATACAAAGACCTCCCATCCTACACCACCAACTGGCCCATAGAAGCCCAACTAGACTTCATTGCCACAATTCGCCAGACCCGATCAGCCTCCGCCGTCATCTGAAACACATCCACCACCGTCGAATCCTCATCCTTATCCATCATCTACCGAAACCACACCGTCCCGGAAATTCCAATCTTCCCAGTCGGCCCATTCCACAAACAAATCCTCCAACCCAAAACCGAAACCCTAACCGACAAACAAACCGCCGCCATCGCCTTCCTCGACCAACAACCCCAAAAATCCGTCCTCTACATAAGCTTTGGAAGCGTTGCCGTCGTCACCCCGGCCGAATTCCAAGAAATGGCATGGGGAATCGCCAACAGTGGCCAGTGGTTTCTCTGGGTGGTCCGACCAGGGTTGGTTTACGATTCGGGCACAACCGTCTCGCTTCTTCCAGAGGGGTTCTTGGAGAAAACAGGTATGCTTGGCAATGATCAATTTCGGATATGAATAGTTGATATATATTCACGTTTATAAATCACAAAACCAATATCAAACTGTACAAGTATTCGATTATTTTATACATCATAACAATTAAATTCAAATTTTTTTTTTGATAAATATTAAATTTAAATAATTAACTATTCAATCTATACATTAAAAGTGCTTTAATAAAAGTTTAATTGTACAATTCAAGTTCGGGTCGGGTGCTTTAATATTCATAATTTACTCATACCCGTATATAATGGTTTTAGAGTTTACCCACACCTTAAAAATATTTAATCAATCCGGATTTTACCCTATCTGATTCGGTCGGATACCTATGATAATGGTTATGATTGTCGTCTTTAAAAACTGGGAAGAGAGGGAAAGTGGTGATTGGGCTCCACAGAGAAAAGTGTTGGGACACTCGACAGTGGGAGGGTTCTGGACACACTGCGGGTGGAACTTGACGCTGAAGATGGTGGCGGATGGGGTTCCGATGATGTGCCGGCCATGGTTTGCGGACCAACCGGTGAATGCGAGGCAGGTGACTGATGGGTGGGGAGTTGGGGTTGAAATGAAGAAGGAGATGAGCAAGGAGGAGATTGAGAAGGACACTAGGAGGTTGATGGTGGAGGAAGATGGTGGAGGGATTAGGAAGAATGCTTTGGAGTTGAAGGATAAGGTTTTAGGTAGTTTGGTTGAGGGCGGGTCCGGTTTTGACAGGTTGAACCAGTTGGTTGAGTTTATTGGTTCTTGTTAATACATTCTGCTACTAGTTGTGTGAATTGGGATGGTTTTTGGTGTTTGGGTGGGATGTTGTTGACTTGTTGGGAAAATCTGTTAACTCGAAATTAATGTATATTTTTGTGTAGTTATGTAATTTTGAATGTAATTATGATTTTGTAACGTTAAATATCCATAAATATTTATATTATATACATTATGACCTCAATATATAGTATTGTAAGTGTTTGATATATATTCCTATTTTTTTTGTTTGTGATTGGTCATATTTTGTTAAAAAAGTATAGAATTTAGCATTTTGATCATCGTAATACTGATTATTGAATACTCTTAATACTAAAAAATTTCGTTTTTAATATCTAAGACCCAAACGACAAATAATAAAACACCTTATAATATACCCTAAAAACCAAAGAATAATTTTAATCTGTTAAAATTTAAATTCTTATCCTAAAATATTATATCATAAACCTAAACTCTAAATTATATTCTATACTTAGATTTTACCACAAATTTAAATTCGTAATATTAAAATCAAATTCATCATATATCCTAAATATTAAACAATAAACTATATCCTAAAAGCTCTTAAATTTTGTGTGTGTGTGGCATAGATAGGCTTCTTGCGGAGAAAAGAAGATAACACCTAAAGACCAAAAATATCTTACGGAGTGAGGACTACCGGGAGCACACCGGGGAGATATCTAAGGACCATGCGAGTCACACAATAGGCGACCTCGTTACCTGCCCCCTGATCAACTGCAAATGGACCCCTAGAAGTGATGACGAGCTGCTAGTCCATTGGACATCATTTCTCCGACTTCAACATGGCGGGTTTTGGTGAACTGTCTGAAAGCGAATCTTCAACAAAAATATGAGCAGTTGAAAGATTTTCCGGACGATAAAGCTTCTAAATGCTTGTGCTAAAGTACAAGAGCGTAAAAAGATGTCTCACCACTAGTTCTAAAAATTTATTATAAAAATTTAATCTAAAAAAGACAAACAATAACTTCCCTGGATTAGTAAATTGCTGTGGAATGCAGATTGAAGACTTTAGGTTGTAACTGTGAAGACCATGCATCCCCACATCCCGATCTCAGGCCAAGAAACCGCCACTATATTATATTCTTGGATGCATCAACCATGGAACCATCGTCAAAATCTTCACCGGGGAAGGGCTTGAGCGAGAGCGGAGCAAGGCGTGGCCGGAATCATATCGGCGAGGCAGGAACCGTTGCCAACAGAAGAGTAGAGCCATTGTTTTGGGATGCATGGCCATTGGGCAAGGAAGTAGAGCGTATTGGAAATTAGGTCCATCTCGCCCGCCCATGAAGAAAATATTGGGCCGGGCCCATTAATAGAGCTCCAAGGATTGTCCAGAACTCCAGACTCCGCTAGAAACGCCGAAGAAGAAGAAGTGAAGAACGTTACAACAGTCCAGAGACTGCAAGAACACTCTCAACTAATCCACACACCGAAACAGAAACGAAGACACCAGAAATCCCCAGACTACAACGCCACGTCTATCCCCATCCTTCATTTCCTATAAATACCAACCTCCTTCCTCCCCAGCAGTGCAATTCAAAGCAAGCAGATCAAAGCTCAATCCTACTAGTACTATTTCTCTCATCAATCAATCGTTTCAATCAGCTCAAAAGATGTCGCTGATTCCAAGCTTCTTCGGCAACCGCCGCTCCGACCCGTTCTCAGCTCTGGACGTGTGGGATCCGTTCAGGGATTTCTCCTCCTCTTCTCTGATCCCCAGCGGCGGGGAGAACTCTGCGTTCGTGAACACGCGGATTGACTGGAAGGAGACTCCGGAGGCGCACGTGTTCAAGGCGGACCTACCGGGGCTGAAGAAGGAGGAGATTAAGGTGGAGGTGGAGGAAGATCGGGTGCTGCAGATAAGCGGGGAGAGGAACGTGGAGAAGGAGGATAAGAACGACACGTGGCACAGGGTTGAGAGGAGCAGCGGGAAATTCATGAGGAGGTTCAGGCTCCCCGAGAATGCGAAGATGGATGAGGTGAAGGCGGCGATGGAGAACGGCGTGCTGACGGTGACCGTCCCCAAGGCGGAGGTGAAGAAGCCTGAAGTCAAGGCCATCGAGATCTCTGGTTAGATGGAGTTTTGGTGGTTTATGTGTGTTCGTGTTCGGCTGCGTTGTGCTACTGTAATAATAATGTGTGTGTTGTGTGGAAAATAATAGTTGTAATGAATCGGATGTATTCTCGGATCTTATCAAAATGAACATGGAATATTTTAACACTCGAGATGGAACCTTCACCTGCAGGAAGTTAATTAACACAGCCTTCTCCATTTAATAGCCTCCACCTTCGAAGTAGCAAACACAACTTCACCATACCGCTATCGACATGTGCAAATCAAAACCATTTTTCTCCCCCCGTCATCTCTTCCAGCATAAAGTATCTCGATATTATTGCTAGCGGTAGTAGTGATGGCGGAAGTAATCAATTTTTTCAGGATTTTACGACTCCTATTAGAGAAAGGAAAATGGACTTTTGCAGCTGGTGCTCATGATTGAACTTCCGGCGGCCTGCACAATTAGGTCTTGTTCTTCATCTTTGAGGGCCCTGTTTTGGTTTTCTAAATTTAGAATGCGGTCCCGTAAAAAATGCGTCCTTCTTGCAACCATCTCCGGATCAACAGGAGGCAGGTGCTCTCAAAAACAAAGATTACATCGATAAGAAAATAAATAAAGATGGCTTATATCGAATATTTTGAACACCTTTGAGTATTTGCTTCGTCGCTCTTTTAGTTGATTTAATATAGATTTTCCTTCCTACCAAAAATGCGTATGGTCCAACAATCATAGAAAGATTTCCTCAAATTAATGAAGAAATTCTTATGAACGGCGTCTACACATGTACAAACCCATGTTGTTTAGGGAAATTAAAAATGAGATTAAGTTTCCTTATGTGTCATGAATTATTATAAAAATATATTTTTTAGCACCAATTTTTCGTTATAAATTAAACGATATGTATTTTAATAAATTTAATTCCGATTGTAAAAAAAAAAAAATTAGTCAACGACAAAATTTACCACATCTATCTGTCGGAGTTCGTTGAGTCATCAAATTGCCAACAAGACATTTAACCGGCATGATACCTTACATAAAAAAACGTATAAATATTACAAATCAAATCATGCCAATTAAGGAAAAGACACGAAAGGGCAAATTGGTAATTTACGCTCTCCATATCCAACAAGAATTAGGTTTTTTCATATATAATAAGGGTATTATTAAAAAATCCCTTTTTTTACTTCAAAACTTTTTACTTCAAAACGCTTTAATATTTATATTTATTGTGTAAATTTATACGGATTTAATGTTTAAATATACATGATGTAATTCGAATGAAACACACTATCTAAATATAAAATAATAATACACATATTAATACTAGTATTTTCTTGTAACGATTTTTATTGGACTTTCTAAGGGGTATTCTAGGGTTGTTAAATTAAATTTATATCGCTAAAATCAGAGTGTAACATGAGTCAAATTCATCGTTTCATAATCACTCTTACTGCCATTCTGGGTAGTTTTAGATCATATTGCTTTGGCTCAGTACTCTTTACATATTAATCATAAACTCGGCTCAGTACTCGTATTTACCTTTACTTTATTAGGAACAAAACCTCCGGTAGCAAATTCAACCTTCAACCACAACTTGTTCTAATTAAAAATAGCATAACAACTAGTTATTTTTGTATATTTTAACTTACTTTTATATTTTTAAAAATGTATTCATAAATTAGTTATTCGATACACAAATTTCGATTTAAATCCGACTCAGTGTATGTTTCGATTATATTTATAATTGCAGTTTAGGCTAAAAAGGTAAAATATTAAATATCTCGCACTCACCAAATTTTCTCGCCACCCATTAATATAGCTCGGACATTGGTGCACAAAAAATGTGTCACGAATACCAAAAGAAAGGTGTATGTGTAAGAAAACATGTAATAATTTACCTACAATAATGTGTAAGCCATGTACACATAATTACAGAAACATATATTCACGTGTAAAGATACAAATATTGTATACGTGTTGGGTGTTATTGAGTTTTTTCACCTTAAAAGTTAGTTTAAAGGGTGAGGTTTTTCCTCACACTTATAAATAGTATCTAATTCCCTTTCATTTTTTAATATGAAATAACCCAACAACCTTCCCCTCACACATCGGTCTCTCGGTAGGCATTACCCATCTATCGACTCTAACCGGTCATCATCGGTCTTTCGGACCGGATCTCAGAAGGTGTTATCAACCTGGGTTCTGATACTATTGTTGGGTGCTATTGGGCGCCTCACCCCAAAAAGCTAGCTCAAATGATGAGGCTTTCCCTCACACTTATAAACAGCACTCACCCCCTTCCACTCTCCGATGTGAGATAACCCAACAATACGTAAATGAGTATATATGTGTACACAAAACGTTAAAACGAAAATGAATGTGTGAAGCCTAAAATATACTCATGTAGCTAGTAATATATAAAGAGTTCAATTCCGAACTTTTTAATAAAAGAAACAACTATGGTGATCGATCATGGTCCGTTGGCCAAACAATTTTCAGAAACAGATCACCCCATGTCCCCGTCCAACAATGTTGCCGGAAAGTGGATGGCCCACCTGGAAGTTATTGGTTGTCGGAGCCTCCGTGCCGGGAGGTGGAGTCGGAAGAGGTGGAGGTGAGGATGAATTTATTCGAATTGGTTTCGAATTTTGATATGTACACAAGAATCAAAAAATATTTTGTATAATTGTACGTGTGGAATTCAAATCGTAGTACATTTTAAAAAAAATCTAACTTGATAAATAGTAATCTGTCATAATTTAAAAAAGTTTAAGCCGGTCGGAGTTAGGCCCGAACTGTCTGGACTCTTATGACCAGAGTCCAGAACCATCTTGCCAGAAGAGGAACACTTCCACCGGGCCCAGTAAGTACCCTCCAGAGTCCAGACTACGCTAGAAATTTCTCCACTCCAGACGTGAAAACTCGATCAGTCCACTCCAGAAACTGTTGCAAGAACATTATCCAATCGCCACACTGTAAAAGAACACACCAGAAATTCCTAGACGATGACACCTCCCCTTTTGCAATCGCTATAAATATACACATCTCCTTCTTACCAGCTTCACAGTACAAATAGAAGCTCCAGCAATATACTCATTCCTGAAAACAATCAACAGCTCTCTGATCTAAATCAGTCATTTTCAAATCAATAAGCTCTTCCTAATTAATTTTCCGTCCAAAGAAGATGTCGCTGATTCCAACCTTCTTCGGTAACCGCCGCTCCGACCCCTTCTCCGCCCTGGATATGTGGGATCCGTTTAGGGATTTCTCCTCCTTCAACTTCCCATCGCCCTCTTCTCTGATCCTCGGCGGCGGGGAGAACTCTGCTTTCGTGAACACGCGGATCGACTGGAAGGAGACTCCAGAGGCGCACGTGTTCAAGGCGGACCTACCGGGGCTGAAGAAGGAGGAGATTAAAGTGGAGGTGGAGGAAGATCGGGTGCTGCAGATAAGCGGGGAGAGGAACGTGGAGAAGGAGGATAAGAACGACACGTGGCACAGGGTTGAGAGGAGCAGCGGGAAATTCATGAGGAGGTTCAGGCTCCTCGAGAATGCGAAGATGGATGAGGTGAAGGCGGCGATGGAGAACGGCGTGCTGACGGTGACGGTTCCCAAGGCGGAGGTGAAGAAGCCTGAAGTCAAGGCCATCGAGATCTCCGGTTAGATGGAGGTTCAGGGGGAAGGAAGTGTGCGTGAGAACGGCGTCGTACGTGGTGTTATCTTGTGCTAATAATGGTGAAAAATGTTGAGTTGTAATATTATACTTTATGATGTATGTGAGTCGGGAGTGAGGGTTTTAGTGCAAAGTGTGGTACGAAGTAATAATTGAGTGTGGATTTTGTTACCTGTTGCTACTGATCATATGTGTACAATGTAATGTGTGATCTTTTGTTATTTACTTTGGTGAATAAATCTGGTAAATTAACTTATGTACTTCCCCATAAACATTACATTGATTTGGATTTGAAAAAGTCACAAAATGTAGTGAAAATAGTGAAAATGCCTGGGAAGCAAATGAGGCTAGTTTCGGTATGGAAAAATAGAGTGGACAGTGGAGACTTCTTTGTAAATAAGGTTGGGCTATTTTGAAAGACTTCTTGCGCTTACAGCTATTAAAGCCCAAGTGTGGAGCCCAACGACGTTTCGTCAGCAATGGCTTTGGAGCTTCTGAGCCCAAGTGGTATCGAACGGCTGCGATGCCGCGGAGCTTTGAGCTTAGTGTCGAGTAGCCGTTGTACATGCAGAGCGAGATCCTTGGGAGACGGCCGGAGAAAGAAAACTTCAAAAGATCCTAGCTCCACGGCGAATCCAACCACTGCAACCATTGTCGTTTTAGGAACCGTCCCAAATCTATCTCTGTGTTTAGTCAAACCACGTCCGATTAATTTATATAAATCAATTGCGAAGCGTGTTTTTGCTGATTTAAATACAGAGGCCTGCCTTGTCGCATCTTGGACGGACTGGTCGGAGTCCAAGTATCACCTTTTTCCTCTCTCATGACGGTCCAAGGATCAAGTATGCAAAAAAGAAAGAGGCGGCAGAAACAGAGTCAAGTTTGAAAGGTCGGCAGGTTGTTTGCTGTTGACTGGGAGTTTGACCCCAACAGTCCCTACAATCACAGCCTCTACATATTCTTTATATACGGTGTTAACCAAGTGAGATTTCGGATAGTAATATGAGGAGAATTTGATGAAGAATATCATGCAGCTAGTAACACTAATTCAGAGTTGTCACGCATCTTCCTTCTCTTCTAGAGTCGTCCCTCTCTCTCTACATATAATTCAATTGGATGGTTCTTTCGCATACCGTTGACTGGAGAATCATGTCATCAAGTTCTGTATCGGAGTTTAACGGTGATCGTCCGGTCGAGCCGGTGGTGGATGATGGTATGAAGAACACTGAAGACACTAGCTAGATCACGGGCAATGTGATGGGTAACGGAGTTACAGATCACCATGCAGCATCAATAGGAGATTCAACAATGATCGGTACATTAGTAAGAACTAATAATATCAACTACATATAATATATTCTGCTGTTTTTTCTTTCTCCTTTCTGGGCTGTAAGGCAATTTCGCTGGAGAGTTTCTTGGTAATTACTTTGTCATGTAAAAACAGTTGTTCGTTTGATTCAAATCCAATGGAATGGAATGGATACTTAATTTGCCATGAATTTATCTTAATATACACCTGGTGCAATACTGCAGTCCTTGATAGTTTAAGCTGGTGAATTTTGAGTTTTGATACGGAGTTTGTTCGGTGATTAAGTTTTCAGTCTCTTTTTGAAGTGGATGTTGTACATTAAACGATACTTTTCTAACTAGTGCACATAGATTATTTATGTTACCAATCATTTCATATAGATCTTTTTATTAGCAAATGCTTATAAACCGACATAACAATCAAACAAGTTCAAAACTAAAACAAAATAACTGAGATAAAGAACAAATTATCAGAAAAAAAGAACAAATTATCAGTTCCAGCTTTCCCGTTCTTCTGCCCTTAACCCAAGCTTCACGTGCTTAGTGGGCTTACGTTTTACGTATTCACGATGGGCCATCGGCCTTTTGTTTGGGCCGTAGTCCACCTGTCTGAATTGTTGAGCCTGTTATTTTACCGGTAAGTTCGGCCTCGTCCAGTCATTATCAGATGGGGATGTAATATTATCCGTAGTGAATAAAAGTGATTTACATGTCTTCCGTCAACGACGGATCCAATACGGTTCAAAGGATTGGTTAAATTGTATAGACGTTAAAAAATATATTGTGTCACATATAAATATATATTCACTAACCTATGAATATAAAAAGAATTATATAGTACAAACGATTTTCTCCTTTGTTCGTCCCCAATTGTGGTGGAGGCCCGTGTAATCCTTGAAGCTTCTTATCTAGCATCCACGACGCCAGGAATGATACACATCTACTCTAACTGTTCCGAACTTGGTTAATGTTCTCAACCGCAAGATCCCTCATGGCCTTGGGAATGTGCTGCCATCATTGCCCCAGCGCGTACTATTGTTAACCACAAGTGACCCTCCGCATTTGCTACTGTAACCGGGAGTAGTGCAGTTGGTGACCTCTTCTTGAAGCTTTAGAAAGCCTGATGATGACGGGCATTAAACAAATTATTGTGCCGGCGCCATACATATACGTGCGCCGCTAGTATGGGGCCAAACCAATATGAACCCAAATGATAGACGATAATGAGATAATTCATCGTTTTATAATCAGGAAAAAAACACAGAGCTTTGGTCTAAAATAATAAGCTGCACTAGTTTTATGGCTGCCTCGGGTCGTGGGACATATGGGGCCTTAGTCGGTGGGTTTCTTTCTGCATATTTTTAACCCAGAAAAAGGGGTCCATTCGTAATTAAATGCGAAATGTTTTGGAGATTTAGTATTTATTTAATTGATTTTCTTGTTGGTGGGGAAGGTCGTCGGAATTAACACTTGTCGTCGGCAGGCTGTGGACAATGGTACGGAGGTGATGTTTCTTGAACATCAAACCAAATATATGTACACTTGTCAATCCATATTTATTACTTTGGACCCGGTCCTTCAAACGTTGTGGTCATACACTATTTTTATAAACCTTGATCGACATAATAACAATGAAATTTGTTTAGACATGATTTGATTAGAAATAACATAGAAGGATACCTTTAAATAAATCTTGATTAATTTATACCTAGGAAAAAAAATCTGAATCACAATTAAGTTAGTATCATAGAGAAAATTTTAAAAATAGTTACTAAAGTTGAGATAATAAAAAATTTATGAACTAGTAAATGAGCAGAAAAATTATTTCTAACTTATCTTATTTATGTATGTAAGACAATATTTGTCCTCGTACAGTAATATGGTTGGAGACATGAAGGTATCAAGTTCAATTTCAATTATATTCCACATATGAATACTTATATTATGTTTATTTTATTTATCTTTAAAAAATATAGTTTCGCCAGGCCTATTTTCAAAAAAAAAATATAAGAAAAGATTTCAACTAAAAATAAGTCAACAAGCTCAATTAAGGTAACCTAATTTCAAATGAATATAATTTAACATATATATATTTGTTGTTATCACCGAAATTTATATGTGTCACAGTGAAAATGATGTTTCGTTAATTACGATTAGAAAAGGCAAAATCACTTACCTAGATGGAATGTAACATTTGAACGTTATAAATATGAACACATCGAAGCGACATGAAGTCTCGTATTCCAATGAAATGCTCATGTTTGCACTTGCATCTTTGACAAATCGTATTCAATGGCTAAGAGCAAAAAGTAATGGAAATGTCTCACTGACCACATTAATGTGTGAAACGCAAGACTGACGAGTAATAATGACTTTTGAGGATTATGATTGTAAGCAGAACATAAACTAATGAAGATCCCATAATCAGATCTCAAGAAGACCAAATTATTCACAAGTGAATCCGTGTTATCATAAACTTCACTAAACCCCAACACTCCCATTTGACATTTCTTTAATCCAGAAGCTCTCTCAGATATGTTCTCACAGGTCATCAATGGCTTCCTGCTTTTTGTACACCCATTTAAATTATTAATAAACCCCATCGTACCTTAATCACATTAATACATGAATCTTAACAACCCCCAACCAATAAAAACAAACGAATATATAAAGTGGGCCCCAACGGCCATTACGCGCCATCCTCAGATTGTGACCACCCGATTCACTCACCGCCCTCCGATCAAATCCTGATCTCCCCCTTTAATCTCTCTCTCCCCCTGCTCTGTGAACAGTTTTGACTGTAAGTCTCTGTAACGAGCGAGCGGAAACAAAGGAGTGAAAATCTTCTTCTTCCTTTCCAGCCCAGAAGTCACATCCACACACAGCTCTCTCTCTCTCTACCCACCACCTTTACAAAGCTAACTCCTCTCAGCTTTCTCTCGTCCGTTTCATCACTTTTGCAGAGACAAAAGCTCTCCTGCATTTGTCTTTTCTTTTGCTCGGCGGATTTCGATTTCATTTTGCACTCGTCTTCCTTCTTCCTGCTCCGGTTCAGCCACCGACACACGGTGATTTTTCCCTTTGTTCATTTTCCGCCAGATTCTTTAGCTAGGTGAGTGTACTTGCTCTCTGCTTTATTCCTCGGCGAATCTTGTTTTTTTATTTGGGAAAATTACGGATTTGATTCCAAGTATATGCGTCCCAAGTATTCGATGTATTGCTTAGCTGGGATTTTTGTTTAATATTCATTAAGGAAATTTTACTTTTGATGGTTGGGGGAGGGTGTTAGATGTTGGTATTAGGCGGAAGGGAAGGTGGGTATGTGAGGGGTAAAAGGGTGAAAAGGCTTTTCCTTTAAGTGAATTGGCTTTTGCTTTGTCTGCCCTTCATATCTTCTTTCTCTTTTAAGCAAAGAACCAACATGAATGGTGGTTTAGGTGGTTCTGAAAATGAGGTTTACCTGAACAGTGGTCTGGAACTGAGTTAAAAGATTAGCTGGGGATGTCTGTCCTTTACAGTAAGGCCATATGATCTAGGATTAGGACATTTCTATCTTCCCTTAAGTTTCCCAATAAATTTTAGGGTGGTGTTGTGGACCACTTGCTTTTGATTTGGGAATTGCAGTAGCTCTCTGCGTCTTTTGTCCCTTATTGTAGCAATTTGCTGCTTGTTGTCCTTTACTCTTTAGCATCCAATTTCAATTTTCAAATTCTGCCGACTGGCGAAATTGAGAGGTTTCGCACCAACTGGTACCAATTTACTGCTTGCCTCCCTGTCCTATAATCACCTAGCCAGGAAATGGTAAGCTGAATGTACTGAATTCTTGGAGTATGTTTGCTTGCAGCTTTCTGGTGTTTTATGTTTGTCAAGTTGACGAGGCCTCTTGCTGAAGAAGACAGGCCGAAATAAGATGTAATGGAAGATCACTTGGAGCTTGAAAGAATAAGGAATCATCCTGAGAGATCCAAGCCTGAAAAGCATCTGTCTTATTCCGATCTTCACCATCAGATCACGGGGAGTGTGAAAGAGATCCCGAGTAGAATAGTAGGGGCTCAGAAGAGGCAACATAAGAAGGCAGCAGCAACTGAAGAAGAGGAGCTTGTGAAGTACATGTCAAATTTGCCAAGCTATCTGGAGAAAGGTAGAGCTCAAAAAGAGAAAGCTTTGAATGTTGGAGTGCTAGACTGGAGTCGTCTCCAAAAGTGGCAGTGCAGCAACCATCAGCCTAGAAGGTTTTCAGTGTCGAGTAACAGCAATCCGTGCTCATCCTACGCATCATCGGAAGGTGAACCTGCTATGAGTTCGAGTAGAGGTCCGATGTTTTCTCCTTCTCGTCAAAGGATGCGGCGTCCTTCTTTGCAATTTCAACTGTCGTCATCTCCAGCAATAGGGAGTTGTGTTGAAGTTAATGGAAGTTCTCAACTTCACAATCATTTGCAGACAACTAACACTGTAACTGAACAAGCAACATCCAGGACAGGCAAAGCTATTTCACGTGACCCTCAAGAAATGAATTTTGAACAATGGAAGCGAAAGGTCGAGGAACAAAAAATGAATAACATGGACCGGGAATGCACAAGGAGACCTGAGAAGATGCAGGAACGGAAGGTGAACGTTGTAGGCCAGGAAAGATTCCAAAAGGGCAAACCAATTGTTCTTCTTCTACCAAAAGATGCTCCAAAGAATCATCCTCACTCTGGGATTCCCCAGTGTCCGAAGTCCACAACAATTCAAGAAGGTCAAACACCAGTAAATCAAAGGAGTGCTCCACAGAAAAGTGGGATACGTTATACAGTGGTCAGTTCAACTGAAAGTGAGCGAGACGTTGAGAGACAAAGGTGCTTTAGGGATGCAGAGAATGTAAGCAATGGTCGCAACATGTCGGAGGTGAGAGAATCTGCCAGACCGCAAATAAATTCTGGTCTGAAACCAGGCAAGGTGGCAACTCCAGAAAAGATAAGGAGCACATCTCCTTTCCGAAGGCTTAGTATAGGTATGGGAAAGTTAGCTAGAAGTCCGAGTCAAAAAGAGGCTGCAACTAGTAAGTCTACAAACTCAATTGTGGAAGATGGTCTGGCTCTTAGACAGGAAACATCAAGTTGTGACAAACGAAATGCTACTAGTCGAGGCAGGTCTAGATCAAGCCCTTTGAGACGACTACTGGACCCATTACTGAAGCCAAAAACGGCCCCAACATCGAGAGATTCTACTTCAGCAGAGACATGCTATAAGCCATCTAATAGGCAAGCGTTCCCTTCATCCGGTAGTTCACAAGCTGGAAGAGCAAGCTTGGATGTGAACAAGTACAGGACTATAAATACTCAGAAGAAACCAGCTTCATTTCAGGCTTTGTTGCGAGTTGCAGTTAAGAACGGGCAGCCTCTTTTTACATTTGCTGTTGACAACGAACCTGATATCCTCGCTGCCACGGTGAAGAAGTTAAGTACCTCACAGGGTGAATATTATAGTTGCGTTTATACTTTCTTTTCCATTCAAGAATCAAAGAAGAATGGGGGTTGGTTAAATCAAGGTGGGAAAGGGAAGGGCAAAGGTAATGAGTATGTCCACACTGTTGTAGCCCAACTCAGAGCTTCTGGCACTCGGTTAGCCAGAGAGCTTGTTCTGTTTGCTGTCGACTTGATACAGACCGAACAGCTCGAAACGTTGAATTGCCAGCCGAATGACGAGCTTGCTGCTATTGTCGTCAAGCCTACGATGGAGAATGAAAGCGGCATCAGTACCACTGCTGTACTTCCAAGTGGTGTACATTCAATGCCAACCAAAGGAGGGCCTTCATCCTTGCTTCAACGGTGGAGAGCTGGGGGATCGTGTGATTGCGGAGGTTGGGACTTGGGTTGTAAGCTTCAAATTCTAGCCAACAATCCAGGTGCACCATCCGAGCCTAACTCTACAGCTGAGAAATTTGAGCTCATCCCCCAGGTAAAGTTATTTGTTATATTCAGTTCATATGCTGGATTTTGAACAACTCCACAAATCTCATGATAACTAACATCCATTTTAATTGACTGTACACAGGGAGTAGAAGGTAACGGTCGGCCTGTGTTCAGCCTGACTCCTTTTAAGGATGGTATCCACACGGTTGAGTTTCATTCCTCACTTTCAACTCTGCAAGCATTCTCCCTCTGCATTGCAGCTGTAGATGGTAAGAAACTTAACTGCAACTCGTTTGAGGAAAAAGCTACATTGGAGGCCATGATAGCTCGCAGCGAGGAGGCTCCCGCTACACGGTACATCCCATATCCACCGGTTTCTCCAGCGGGAAGGGTATAATGTGATGCTCGTAATTACAGTTGCGGTACATATAGAATATTCGTATAAATAGATGAAGTAAAACTCGGAACTTGCAGTAGGGTACCTGCATTCAGTACTTTTGTGCGGCAGAAAAAATGGGAGAAATAAGTGCAAAAATGGGTGATGCTGGCTCCCTCCTACGAAGGCGATTTACTGTATTTTGTGCTAGTTTCTTTCAGTTGTTCCTTTTCTCCGTCGATGTAGTTGCTGGCTTCATCATATTAGTGAAGTGTGCATATCAGAATGATTGAAGTAATAGTGTTTCGTGTTGGCGTACTGGTATCTGGTTACTTTCATCTGCAGGGTGGGTTTTGTTTTGTACTGGTAATGGTTGTTGTGTGCCTTGTAGTAAAAGCAAAGTGTATTGCTTGAACAAGTAATAACAATCAATTGCCTGTGTTAATGGCGACTGGGGGGCTTGGCAGTTCACACGCAAACCAACTTGGCAGAAAGAGTTGGTGTGGAGAAATATGCTTTGGCGTGAAGCTGCTGCAGACTGCAGCAACAACTTCATGATGAACTTGGACAAACCCCAAATACTAACTTACATAGGCTACTAGCAAATTTGAGTTAAAGAATAGTGGGGGTTGCGATAATATGTAAACATAATTCCATTTGAAATCTTCATATTCTTTCATCTAAATTTCCTTCCACAATCCCTCTCAACTCTAATTCAACATTCTTATACTAATCTCAACCTCACCAAACCTAAATTAAAAAGGGTTGCATTGTCAACATAAGCTACGTGTTATGTGTATCCCGTCACAAAATAACAAACAAATTAAGCCAAAATGAAAAAAACTAAAACTTGATTGCAAAAAATGATAGCAATCACTTGACTTCTAAACATATTGGAACATTTTACACCAAATCAAATGTTCGTATATTTAAATTTAAACCCAATATCTCATAAATCATATAATCTTCGACGCACAACTTTATAACCAAAATAATTTCACTTTTGACCCTTAATCATTATAATTCGTTATAAACGGTCTGTGATTTGAATTTGTGGGTCCGGGTAGCTAGAATCCAAAAGTCACATGGATCTGAACAAAACGGCCCAAACATGCGAAGATGGTAGGCCCATTAGAGTCCCGAATTGTAAGGCAAGGCTCTGCAGCAGCCAACCTAACGGCAATGGAAGCCGTACAGTCTAGAACAGTTTTGGTAACTGCCAATTCCCCCATTTCCAAACTCCCTCAATCCCTTTCTGAAATTTTGTTTCTCAAGCTTTCCCACGTTCTTACTGTCAACAACAATCGAAAGGAGAGTTTGTTCTGAAAATTATTGGATTTGAAAGTCAATTCTTCTTTACTGTCTTCACAATACAAATATCAGCTGCGAGCTGAAGTACATTCCTTTGCGCCGCTGAATTTCCCAGGATTTGGGGTTCTTGCTTTCAATTTGAGGGAAAAGGGTGCTCTGGGTGAAGATGAGGCAAGAAGAACAAGAAGCCCATTAAATGTCGGACCTTTTCCCAACCTCCCATTCCCCAAAATGCTCATCTTCTACGTTGATCGCAAGGTTCATCTCATTTCCCTCCCTTGGTTTTTCCCTTATAGTTTCAATCATTTTCAAATCCTCATCCTGAGTTGAAATTTTGGGCATGTTGTTTCCGAATTGAAAGCTATGGAGGAAGCTCTCCGCGGAAACGTCGATAGAATTGTCCCTCATTGCCGAGAACTGGAAGCGTCTTCTTGCCGGAATCTTTCTTCAGGTCGGTTTAATCATTTCTTGGGTGTGCTTCAAATTTGGGGGAATTCCAATTGGCATTGAGGTTGTTGCTTGCATTTAGGTTGAGAAATTTGAGAACAATCCCAGCCCTTCGTATCACGGCTTAGTGATTTATGCAATTATGCTAAAGATGATCATCTTATATTTTCATTTCCCATTTTGGATGGTTAACTGTTGGGAGAGTCTTACGTGATGAGCTAATTGTTGGTTCATGTGCAGTATTTACACGGATTAGCTGCTCATGGAATTCATTACCTGCATCGGCCAGGGCCGACGCTCCAAGATGCTGGCTTTTTCCTTCTTCCGGTCCGTATTGTCCTCCGAAATGTAATTCAGATTCTCAAATGCGTGTTCTAGAGAGGAGCATTGAATCTAAGATGTTCTTTATTTTGGTTTCAGGAACTTGGTCCGGGGAAATCTTACATTAGTGAGGCCTTATTTACATTCATCTTTATGTGTTTTGTGTTGGTAAGGTTTTGTTTCCTTCCTGTACCATATATGTTCCTTGTTTTTGCAATTCGTGATTGTTTGAAGTTTCTAGCTCTTGCAAATGTCATCAGTGTCAGTGACTTTGTGACTAGTATGGTTTGAGTGGATCCATATTCGTCATACCAGTTGGTTGAGAGGATAGATTATCAATGTTAACCAGTAATCTTTTTGCCTTGTTCTTCAATTTATCGTCATTTTATTGCAGTGGACGTTTCACCCTTTCGTTCTGCAAAGCAAAAGAATTTATACGGTTCTGATATGGTGCAGAGTTCTTGCTTATTTAGGGGTAAGTTCTCCAATGGTCTAGTCCTTATTGGTGGAGGACATAATAAGAAATTTACATTTGGTCACTTGATAATGTTTTTTCATCAAAAGATTTTCTGTGATTTTGACATCAATAGAAATCCTATGCTGTTAGACATCTCCTTATGTGGCTGCTGCTTAAAAATCTCATTTTTCAGGCTTGTCAGGTTCTCCGTATTGTCACATTCTATTCGACTCAGCTTCCTGGTCCAAATTATCATTGTCGTGAGGTAAAGATCATCAGGATTTATACGATAGAATCAGTTTCAGTCATTTAGCTACTTGTGATTGAAGTAATTTTTTACAATCAGGTACAACTCTCTCTTACAGGGCTCTAAACTTGCCAGGATCCCCCCTCCAGAGAGTGCTTTTGAATTGCTTGTTATCAACTGTAAGTCGTTAAACTTTTATGTGTGCATGTTTCTCGAAAAGTTATCATCCTTATCCCATCTTACCTAATTACACCCTTTGATCCTCCTTTTGGTTACACTACTGTGCAGTTTCCAGAGGAGTAAACAATGGCTGCGGTGACTTGATTTTCTCTTCGCACATGATATTTACCATCGTGTTTGTACGGACATATTACCGGTATGGTACGAAAAGGTAAAAACATGAAAGAGATACTAGTCCGCCCTTTGTACATCTCCAAATGTACAACCTATTCTCAGTTTACTGCCCTCTTTGGTGCATACTTTGCAGGTTCATAAAACACTTAGCTTGGTTGCTTGCTGTGGTTCAAAGCCTTCTTATTCTGGCATCTCGCAAGCATTACACTGTTGATATAGTCGTTGCATGGTAGATGAGGTTTCCTTCTTCTTTCATTTGTACGACCTCCTGCGAGCTTCAATTTTGACATTCAGATGTTTAATGTTTATTCAGGTACACGGTAAACTTAGTCATGTTCTTCCTCGACCGGAAATTAACAGGTTAGCGTATATCTCATGGATATTAGCATTTTTAGTTTCTTCTTTGTAATAATTGATTAGCTAGTTTGGTTCTTTCAAGTGTGAATGTCTGGAATCCTACCATCTAAAAGTACTATCTTGCTAATATAGAGCATCTAGAAGTACTATCTGCTTATATGGTCTTCAACTTTACCATTTTTCTCGTTGCAGAATTACCTGACCGGCCGGGAGTCACATCTCTGCCTTTGCTGCCTCAGACCAATAAGGATAGCAGGAACAGAGAGCATCAGAATCTACTAGGCGTGACTTCTGCTGAAGTAACAGATTGAGCAGAGCTGAGTTTTCTAGCTAGCGCAGTTTTTTCTTCCTAGTCCATTTAGGTTCTTTCGATCAGTTGAAACACGTTGGAGGTTCAGAGTCTAGGTAAAGAAAGAATGAATTAGAATGCGCAAAATCGAGTTTTTAGCGAACTCGGCGGTCCAATTGTACATATAGGCATCTGCAGAAGCTGAAGATGGCTTTGCTGCTGAGACAGTACCTGATGTGATGAGACTTGTGGCTCTCTTGAGCTTGTTGTTCATCAGGGACAAAATGTTAGGCTGCTGGAATAAAATTTATCGGTTTTTGAAGAAATTCGAGAGGCATGCATGTGATATGATTGGTGATTGAGACCAAGCCATGAGGGCCAGATGGAGCAATGATGGATTCTATACATAATAATGCTATAACTCTATGCTTCTTGAATCTGCCCCATATTTCTGCTTTCAACTTTCCTTCTTTCTTGTTTGTACACTTGGGAGACATGTAGCTGCTCTTGACATCACATGCTAAGATCTTGGCTCATGATAGTGACCATCTCGAATGTTAAAACTATGAGTGAAAATTCAAAATTTGGAGTCGTATCTGACGAGTAAGGTTCGATAGAAATCTTCGGTGCAAAGTATTCTGTTCTTGCCTCACCTATAAAAGCTTCCCCCTCAATTATTGATCATTAGCAGCAACACTAGTGAAAACTGAGTAAAAATCCCCCTCAATTATTGATCATTAGCAGCAAGACTAGTGAAAACTGAGTAAAAATTCTGAGTCAGATGCGACGAAAAAGGCCGATAAAACCACTCATCATGAAGTATTCTGTTCTTGACTCACTGGTCTCCATTACTAACTCAAAACATTTCAAGATTGATTATCAGCAGCAAAAGTAGCTGAAGTAAAGCTTTTGGCAGCAACCCATTTGTTGTATCTGGGGATGTATGCTGCTCAGTTGGTCCTTTCTGCTGAGCAGAGAAAACAAACATAAACAGGAAAGTCTGGCATTTCTTTTGTTGAGAGTGAAAAGTGAAAACCGAAGAGTGGTCCTTTCTACTACTTGTGACTTTCACATTTTGGAACTTGTGCTAGAATCACTAACACATGAAACTGTAAAGTAAAACTGAAATAAAAAAAGTAACGCCCTTTTCCTCCCTTTCCCAGCTTCTCTTTTCTTCAATTTGCTGATAGGCTGTTTGATCAGTAGCACCCTGATTGTGTATTTGCATAGAATCTTTAGGCCATGTGGCCTTCACTGGCCAAAGGGAGACCATTTGTATGTGTACGGTTGTTCCCTTCTGGCATTAGATGATTTCACTTCTTCCCCTGCAAACAAAGATGTCATCTTTTTGGGGACAATGGAGCTTGACAGGTCAAAAGGAAGATCTCTGGTCCTTAATTTGTGGCTAATGCTGCTGTACACTCTAATTATACTATTGAACATCTTACCATAGTACTCATACGAAAGAGCAATCGGTCTAACTGATACAACTACACCGATAGTCCAACATACCATCAGTGACGAGTGTAAAAAAATTTACTGTTATCCGGACAGTTTCTTGTAGTGTTAGCTGGGAGACAGAGGGGAAAAGAAAAGTTGGAAGGGTCACAGAAAATGAGGCAGGATTAAGCAGTGGGATTTCCCCCCTTTTTTCAGCAGAAGACAGAGTCTGGTTTGGTTTCTTAATTAAGCTAAACTACATTAAATTATACAAGAGTTGATGTTTGTTGCTGCCAGCAAAAAGGAAGCACCAAAGATCTAAATCTGCTAGTTTGGTTCGATTTAAATAAAGATGTAAAATTTCCTTAGAACAGGAAAAACAGGGAAGTGGGACATGAACAAGATGGCAGTGGCGACAAATCACGTCTGTTAATGGCTTATCAGAGTGCGTCAGTATGTTTAGGTTAGATCGGTACTAAATGGTGGGAGTTGAGTGTATTTTTATTGGGAGATATCTTGCCATTGTTACAATAGAGAATATTTCAAATTAGCGAATTTGGGTCGTTTTTTTTTTGTGAGCGTCCATTCTTGGCCAACAAAGAGTACTATCAACATATAGTTATTATTAGTGATGATGGTGAATGAAGTGTTTATATAAAATTTGTCATGAAGCAGGATTGGAATTTTGTCTGAAGATAGACATGTTTAAATCACAGTTCTCTATTGTAACAATGGTTGAAATTATTTTTTAATTATTTGAAGTGACAATGGACACATAGAAAACTTATCGGCTTGTGATCTCATTAAAGACTTGAGAGGCTGAACTTATAGGGTCATTTAGATGTGTGGTATTCTGGTTAAAATAATATATTATTTTGAAAATGCGAGATTCATGAAATTCAAAAGGTTTGTGGTACCGCGAAAATTATCTTGTTTGATTAATAACTTATTCAATTTGTTATTTGATAACAAAAATTTCACATTCTCGAAATATCATAACATTTGAAATATTTGGACCAAGTCAAAATGAGTTATTTAAAACACTACAGTCTGAAATGTCACATATTTTGTCTCGTAATATTTATTATAATAGTAACAAATCGTTTGGACATGGCCAACATATTGACTTAAAAGAGTGGCATTTCGGACAAGATATTATAAATAACCCACTTTTGAGAAACGCTTTGACATTTTTCTTTATCAAATACTACATGCGAATCGTCTCTCAAATTAATCAAATAAAATAATCTCACACAATAATATATTATAAATCTCACATTCTCAAATAATATCGGTTTGTTTGAAAATACTCGGAAATATAACTTACATAAACTTGAGCCTAATAGTAGTAGTTGGACAAAAGGACAAACATATTGCATTACATACAACTCATGAAATAGATCGTATGAAAACAAACAAAAAAAAAGAAAATCATGCAACTTGCACTTACATTACTAGCACTCACACTCGCCGTGTTTGAAGTGAGTTGAGTCCAAATCTGATTTGACCAAACAAATCATCAATACCAAAGCTCTTAATTAATACGGATTAATTAAAGATTAAGGCACACTGTGTAGTATCTAAGTTAACCAAGTGAGGGATTTAGATAAATAATCAAGTTTATTCCTCCCAAAGATGTAAGTGGTAGGTGTCATTTGTTTGACCGGATTCAATTTTTTCAAAATACATATAAACCATTAATTTTTTTACCGATATAATAGAAATAAAAAAATACAGATGACTTCATTAATTCGGAGAAAGATCATCCACTGAGTTGGAGTTAATGAGGAGCATCCATTTATGTATATGTTGAAGTCGATGTCAAATCGGTTGATGATAAATAACATGTTACGTGAGGAGGGCATAGAAGAACAAGTGACGATAACTAAAGAACTGATGATAAAGACAGTGAATTCAGCGATAATGTCCGCATTATAGCTGAATTGGTTGTCTACCATCAACCCCCTGACTGTCACCCGGTTCTTCTTCCATACCTAGGCATAATAAGTTGTTCACTTTGACTGATTTTCCATCTGCTTCCGCATATACATAATGAAGTTGATCATTAACTGCAACATCAACGAATGGTCTTCTATGAGTTATTGGACGCATCTATATTTTCTACTATCGACATATGTGATGAAACACGTCGGTGTTTTTGATATCATGGAAAAGTATGTACTTTAAAAAAAATACATACTCAATATTACTAAATACGACGATGGCGATCCAATTCAAACTCCGTATAAAACACTTAATACTATCTCTTTAATCTTACCTACACTTCACTCGAACTTTTTTCGGTACCTCCATAAATCAAAATACTCATTTACTCACTTCTCGAACTGAACTCGAATTTAACAAAAAATTCAACTCAACTCAAACTAAACTAAAAGTTCTCAAAACCCAATCCCTTATAGTCATAGGGTCATGCTCAGTACCATCACAACTCATCTAAATCACATTTTCCAAACGGCGACTATATATCACGCCCTACATATTTTGTCCAAGTACATAATTTCACCAAACTAGACAACCAAACCACCCCTAACAACTACTCGCAAAATCACCAACTTTGACTTTGACCATGACGTCATCACCACCATTGAGTTGAACGCGCCAACGGCGCGTACCAGCAGAAGAACAAAAAACAGAAACACCAAATTTGTTTTGGTAAAAAAAAACCAAAAAAAAAAACAGAAACAGGAAGCAGAAGAAAACGAGAGAATGATGATGAAGAAGAAGCAGAGGACGGTGAAAAAATTTGTGAGAGAGCAGAGAGAGAGATAAAGAGAGAGAGACATTCATAGAAACTTTTTGGATCGGAGAAAAAGCTGGTTCCTTTTTCCACTTTCTTGCTTGCCAAACAACGTTTTGCGCTTTCCTCTCTGTAGTGTTCCCCCTTTTCCCCTTAAAACGCTCGTCCACTCCTCGAGAACTTGCACTCTGTATGTACTACTGAAGCTCTGTAGCTCTGAAGCTCACTCACCATTGTATCCCACATTGTTAGTTTCTGAAGCTCAAGTTTTAAAAATGGGACTTCGTTGCTCCAAGTTGCCTCTCTGCTGCTGCCGTTCTTCCAATCTCAAGTCTAACCTCCACGCCTTCTCCGATCTCGGTTGGTTCTCAAAAACATTTTCCGTCAATGGGCTGCTAGATTTTTCTGGGTTAGTTCTCAAAAACATTTTCTGGGTTCTTTTTTTTGTAGAGAATGGCGAGCAGCTGCCAGGGTTTAGAGAGTACAGCTTAGAGCAGCTGCGGATAGCGACGGCGGGGTTCAGTCCGGACAACATAGTGTCGGAGCACGGCGAGAAAGCTCCGAATGTGGTTTACAAAGGGAAGCTCCGTTCCGACGAGCGCTGGATCGCTGTCAAGCGCTTCAACAAGTCTGCTTGGCCTGATTCTCGTCAATTCCTTGTACGGCTAGCTCACTTCCCCAAATCTTTTGTGTTTTTCTTTTTGGATATCTGTATTTTTATCTTGTTATGAATTGCTAATGGGGGATAATAAATGTGTTAGGAGGAGGCGAAAGCGGTAGGTCAGTTGAGGAGCGAGAGATTGGTGAACTTGTTAGGGTGTTGCTGTGAAGGTGAAGAGAGATTGCTTGTTGCTGAGTTCATGCCTAATGAGACTCTTTCTAAGCATCTTTTCCACTGTAAGCTTCTTCTTTTTCCACAACGATTTAATTTTTTCGCACGCATTGTTTTAAATATGTGTGTGGAAATTTGGTTTGTGCAGGGGAGAATCAGCCGATGAAATGGCCAATGAGGCTGAGGGTGGCTCTCTATCTAGCTCAGGCTTTGGATTACTGCAGTAGCAAAGGGAGAGCTCTGTACCATGATCTTAATGCATATAGGGTTTTGTTTGATCAGGTACTCTTTGTTCAGTTTCTTCACCTTCTTTTGATGTGGTTCTTTGTAATTCCAAGTGCTGAGAGAGATTGTGCATTTGTTTCAGGAGGGTAATCCAAGGCTTTCATGCTTTGGTCTGATGAAGAACAGTAGGGATGGGAAGAGCTACAGTACGAACTTGGCGTTCACTCCTCCCGAGTACTTGCGGACTGGTGAGTTTCATCATCTGTATAAAGCTACGTGTAGGTTTGTTGTTGCTGTTTCAAGTTGGTTCTCATCTGTATTGTATTGTTTGGGCGAATGGACAGGACGAGTTACTCCGGAGAGTGTTGTTTACAGCTTTGGAACCCTGCTGCTTGATCTTCTTAGTGGGAAGCATATACCGCCAAGCCATGTAATTTTCTCTCTTATGTGGATTTCTATGTAGAACTGTAGTTCCCCTGTGTTTCTTCTAGAATTTATATAGTTTAAGGATATACTTTGGTGATGGCAGGCACTCGACCTCATACGGGGGAAGAATTTTATTATGCTGATGGATTCGTGCTTGGAGGAACACATTTCGAATGACGATGGTACTGAGTTAGTGCGACTAGCGTCGCGTTGCTTACAGTTCGAACCTCGTGAAAGGCCTAATGCAAAGTCCCTTGTTATTGGTCTCACTCCCCTTCAGAAGGAAACAGGGGTATGTATACTTTCCCTAACTAGAGATCTTCCACATAAGTTGAAACGTTATGTTATTCTTTATGACATGATTATTACAGTCTTTAAGATCAGTGGATATTATGAACTTGTCGTTCGTAGGTTGCTTCCTATGAGTTAATGGGTATTCCGCACGGAACACAACCCTCAGAGGAAACAACATCGCTGTCACCCTTAGGCGAAGCTTGCTCAAGGCTGGATCTTACTGCCATACATGAAATACTAGAAAAGGTTGGATACAAAGATGATGAGGGTATTGCAAATGAGGTATGTGTATTTTGGGTGTTGCTTCTTATCTTCAAGCCTCTTCTTTTTTATGGACAATGACAATAAATGACACTTTCTGCCGAGTATTGTACTATTGGTTTTGTAATCCAAAGTCTTTTGTGAAGTTGCAGCTTTCGTTCCAGATGTGGACAGATCAAATACAGGAAACGCTCAACTCTAAGAAACGTGGCGATGCTGCTTTCCGATCAAAGGACTTCTCGACAGCCATCGACTCCTACACACAAGTAAGTAGTAGCCGCTCCTCCAAAACTACAGTTCAAAGTACCAAGATCATTTACTCAGTCTCATTAAGATGGGAAAGAGAAATTGTCTCTAGACCGGTGAAAGTAAAAAAGCTTGATGCTTTGATTCACAAAAGCACGCCCCCTCATTCATTACATCCCTATGATAGATCAAAACAGTGGTCCTGACTCTTTTTTCTGTTTCTTCCATGTTCGGTGTTAGTTCATTGATGGCGGGACAATGGTCTCCCCGACAGTGTTTGCGAGACGGTGCCTGTGCTATTTAGCAGGTGAGATGCCACAACAGGCTCTTGGAGATGCCATGCAAGCTCAAGCTGTGTCTCCTGAGTGGCCCACTGCATTCTATCTCCAAGCTGCTGCTCTCATCAGCCTTGGAATGGACAGCGATGCACACGAGACTCTGAAAGACGGGGCTTCGTTGGAAGCCAAGAGGCATAGCAGAAACTGAAACCTTCCTAAGAGAACAAAAGAACAGAAGAAAGTGTAAATCTCCTTTTATTTTTACTTTTGGCCTTCAGATGATGAGATAGAATCATGCAGTTTGATCCCTCAGGGTTTCTTCACTTAAATGGCACTGGAATCTTCGAGGCACCCCCAGTGACCATCTTTATTTATGCGCTAGAGATGTTGGATTATATATGTAACCCGTCCACCAAAGTTACCCAAAATATAACTATTTTGCTGTTGAGCAAAAGCAGAGTTTAATATAGTATCCAAATGGTTTCTGTTTGCCCACTACTAACTACGTCAGTCCTATACGCACCAGTTCGACGTTAAGAGTATTGAGATTCACAAATCCATGAAGCCTCCTCGATTACGAACGGAGCAACATCACAGGTTCGTTTTCCGCTGCAGATTTGAGGTCAATTTTAGGAGGTGCCAACCAATTTCGCCAAATACGTTTTCCACAACACAAAGCGACATCCCAAATTCCATTTGGAAAGGTCCTGATCTGCCATTAAATTCAAAATCCAGTGGGCTTCGAAATTCCAGCCATAATTGACAGCCTCTGAGTGGAAAAGCCTAATATATACAATTGCACTACAAATGTCCACTAAGGCCAAGCACAGCCTTAGCCAAGTAGCGCTATCTATTTGATTGTAGTACAATTAACAACTAAATCTTGGCAAAGATCATCATCACTTAATTCTCATGGAGGAAGTAGGATACTATAATTATCCTCCAGAAAAACTGGTACACAGATTAACTTTGGAACATAGCAAAATCAAAAGCACAAATGTTTCAGTATCCTTAGGAGAAACTCCAGGAAGGAGAGGGAATTCAAGAGGGCGATCTGAACTTCATTCACATGGGGCGCTGACCACCGGCGCTCAGCATCTGACCTACCAGACCGTTCACCTGAGAGATTAGCAGAACAGATCACCGTTACGACCATAAAAGGGTCCAACAAGTGACATTGCAACATAATACATAAGATGGCACACTTGAAGAGCTGGTAAAGAAAAGTAGATTAGCTACTGTTTCTGAGAAAATAATAAAAGCATACCAGCCAATATTTTGAAACGCAGCGATCGATGCAGCTGTTTTCACCCATGTTCAGCTCAGATTCCTTGTACCTGATATGCAGAGGGAAGCACTCCCATGTTAAATGCAAACTAGGTAAATGCTCTAAATGAATATATAGATATAACAGATTCAAAACTGCATACCTTTTGTCAACACACTTGCTGAAACAAGTCTGACTGAGCCTGAACCAATACAAGAGCAAAAATACACCACTCAATGATTCAGCCTTTCAATGATGTATGACAAGACTACTCACTATGAACCAAAGAGTGAAGGGTAAAAAGCCAGAAGGACTGGTAGACTACAAACAGTCAAAATTCAACGCTTGCACTATTTGAATAATAACTGAACGAAGCAGAGGGCAAACAATTACAACAAAGATTGCCAAACAGTCCACGAACTTCAACATCTTCAACAAACATACAAATATTTGTCAAGCATGAAAGGATCTGTGCAATCAATAAGTCGTTTGCTAGTTGCCACAAGTACATAAAAGATTTGAGCTGGAAATTGCTGAGCCATGCTAATACATACCAGTACTTACGAGATAATTTTATTTGGATCAGAAAATTGCATAAAGAGCTTGACAAGACTACTCACTATGAAGTATGAACTGAAGAGTGAAGAGTAAAAAGCCATAAAGACTAGTAGACTACAAATAGTCAATATTCAAAGCTTCCACTATTTGAATAATAACTGAACTAAGCAAAGGCCAAACTGTACAGCATGCATTGCAATATGTCTAAGAACTTCAATGTCAGTAATGAAGTGGATCAGTGAAATCAACAACTATGTAGGAAATTTGAGCTGGAAATTGAGGAGAAATGCCAATCATTTAAATCCTAAACGTACATATTCAAGCAGAGATTTCAGCGAGAAACAGTATTATTCGACAACAAATCCATCAATATGAGCAATTGCATCAGGAGAATGCATAAACTTGTCTGGAAGCTTACTTGTTGAACAACTCTACTCTGTACTCCATCTCTGTCTCCGCCATGCCAAAGGCCTAAACCCATGTCCATAAAAGATACAATAATCAACTCAAACATCCCACAAACCTAATTAATGAGCTGAATTCCTAATTTCATCAAAATTCACAATAAGAAAGCAACTGAATTGCAGGATGCACACACACTTCGCCTTCGATTCGATTTCATCGTGAAACAAAGGACATGCAGAGAAATTGCAGGATGCGAAGACACAAATGAGATAGAGTAGCAAGCAAGGAACTAGAAAGAACCTACCTGTTCTTTGGTGACGCCTGCAGGGAGTTCGCTATTGTTGGCAGCCATTAGAACCTGAAACAACCATACGAAAGACGCTACTGAAAAACCTTTATCGAGATACAACTATTCCCAAGTTCAGAGGAGCTGAACAATTCAAATCGGAACCTGATTCTCGAGTGTCGGCAAGAATGGAAAGATTTAGAGCTTCTTTTGTCGATTTGATATCCGTCCTGCGGTAGTCAGATTCACAATCTCTAAACCCCTCAACGATTAGGGTTTTAGCCAGCTCGAGGGGATACAGTGCATAATGACGATTCTACCCCTTTAAAGTGGGCCTAACGTGCGCTTCGGGTCAGGGTGACACGTAGCTTTAAGGCTTTTGTCCCATTAAAAAAAAAGATAAAAAACCTCAAATAATAAACTTCAGCTCAATTGACGATTTTCAAATAAATTAGGGTTTTGGAGGGGTCTACAGGAGGAAGTGGAGCTTCGAAGTTTGAAACACAGCAGACGATAACTCCACCGGGAAAGGTTCGTTCTTTTACTCCTTCTCTCGGATTTCTGAGCTGGGTTTGAGATAATTGGTGAGCTTACAACTCTGTTTGGATTCTTTGACGGCGATTGATTCTTTTTCTCTGTTATGTGCGTGACAGGAAATTGGGGAGAAATGGAGCACGGCTCTTTGAACGATCCAAGCAAGGCAACCTTCACTTTTGTTGACGAGGACCACACGCTTGCAAATGCTGTCAGATTCAGCTTGAATCAAGAGTCTGTGTGCTGCTCCCTTTTATCTTTAAAAATTTTGTAGTGTTTTTATCTTCTTCTGCAATGAATAAATTGTAACTTGTTATGTTGCAGTCCAAGGGTATCATTCTGTGGATACAGCATTCCTCATCCTTCTGATGCTCGAGTTAACATTAGAATCCAGACTACAGGTATATTATACCGACATTCCCTTTTCTCTAAATTTCATTAGAATGGTAGAAGTTCAGTGTTTGTGAATTGGTCTCGAACATGAAGTTAAATCTGTTCAATGAAGTTTACGTTTTGGATGTCCTCTACGTTCCATCAAGACGAATTTTTAGAATCTTGCTACGAATTCTTATCCTGGTTATCACAATCACATTAACTCAAAGTGTTCTGTATCTGATGACTTGTGTCGAAGATTTGAATGACTGTGTTTGAATCTCACTCTGGATCAAGTAGCTTGGCTAGTGAAATAGTATTTCATAGTGCTTGTCTCAGGAATCTTTTGGTGCTGTGTGGATTTTTTCGCATGAACTGTGATATGTGCTAACCATTGCTAATCTCGGTTGCGTGAGAGGTAATGATTTTCTTTGAAATTGTGAATTCTGTAGGTGCACCTGCACGAGAGGTATTGAAGGATGGATGTGACTATTTGATGCGAATGTGCCAGCATGTGAACAGCACTGTGGACAAGGCTGTTGCCGAATTTAGAGCGAAGAATTCCACAGAGATGGAAACAGACAGTGGTTCAGATTGAATCTCATCTGTGATTGTATCTTTACATATTGGTTGATGTTCCGAATAGATACCAAGCTATGTGTCTCCAGATTTCATTTCTCATGTAGCGATGCAAATTGTACTAGGAAATCAAATGTCAGAGAAGTGTGCTGGAATCTTGAATTGCAAACCTGAACCTTTATACAAACAAGCAGTACAAAGTTCCTTCAACCTTTTATAAAATACACTCGAACAATATACACAGATGCATAGCAACTACTCCCTTACAAAGAATTATAGGTGCGAACAGGCAGATAGTTAGGAGACAATGCAGATACAGAACGCAACCTAAACTCAAACACCCTTCTTTTTGGGGCAGTCTGGTTTTTCAGGGAAGAACTTTGAAGTGAAATAGCCAGGAAACAACAAAGGCAAGAACCATGCAAGCAAGCAAGAAGTTCATGATTCGGCGACTGTGCCATGCCGGTCTAGCTTCCACAAGAATCATAGGAGCTGCCGGTGTAGCTATGGCTGCTGCTGCATTTGCATTCAAAGCCACATTTGTTTGCTCTCCTGCAACGTTGGCTGCTGTACTACCACAGATCTCACATACCCTACAAGAGACAGAAATTAGAAACTGAGGAAAACATATCAGATACATGATCTAATTTTAGCAGACAAAACTGGTTCAGACTCTCCGGCCAGTTCATGTCTTAGTCTCCACACACTTTGTAAAGTGCCTTAAGCTGGATTCAGTCAAGCATGCTCATGCCAAGTTCGAAGATTTGAACTTTGGTTATCCGACAAACCAGGCAAAAAGATTTAAAGTTTGGTCTAGAAAGGAGAAGCATTTAAGCTGATTCATTTGGAAGTTCTTGGACGAGGGTTAATTACATCAGAACAAACTAGATGAGAGCAATTTGCGCTCTAAATAATGTCTCGGCTTACATTGGACTCCAGTGCACTCAATACCTTCTGAAAAGTTGTAAAATAAAGAAGGGTAGCTTGTTCTTGAAATTGAACACATCCTTCTCCATGGGAAAAGGGGCAAACAAACAAGTAAAGCTTTAAAGCATTCCACATTTTGATTCCAGAAAAGAAAAAGGCAAAGGAAAAAAGCTGCTAGAGTCCTCAGTAATGACACAAGGTCCTAACTTTCTTTTTACACTCTCTCTTTACATAAATTCTGTACAGAATTCCCCCCTCTGCCTCATCTGCCACAAAGAAGCAAAAGAGATAAGGACGGATGAAACGTAGCAGGATGGGAAACTAAAGCTAACAACAGTTACAAGTTACAACTACACATACGATAAAGAGTAGTGCAATGTCATCCATAATAGGACGGTTATAAAGCATGCCTGCTCACTTATGGAAAAATCTGAAGTTCCACTGGAGAGATTACCCCCTATCTATCTCCAGGCCAATTAATCACACTCAAGCACATGAAAATATTGGTTATCAAGGATAGAATTCCCATTCTTGGCAGCAGACAAAGAGCAAATGAGAACAGAGGAAACATGAAAAAAGAACAGGAAATGGGGTATTAGATGCCATAACAACTATAGGAGCTATAAATAGGAGTCTGGTTTTGTGTGGCAAGCAACTTTATTATAGTGGAAGATTTGTGCTTTGCTTTCTACTTTAAGTTTTCAGTTGGAGGAAAAAGGGAAAACCTTTTGCTGAAGAAGTACATTCCACAGGATAGACAAAGAAAAAAAATTCAACAACATCCCTATGATGATACCATCATCATTAAAGTCAGATGATCTGATCTTGGTATTTTGGATCAAGCAAAAAAGATTAGTGCTTGAACTTCCAATCCAGAAAACTCCAACCAAAACAGGCTACTAGTAACGTATCTGTATAAAAAGGAAAGATTTTTAACTTACATGTTGCCTTTGATCTTGAACCAAGTCTCAGCGCACTTCTTATGAGCAGCAGCCAGATCCCCTTTGCAGGAACACCCCAGCTCAATCGCCACACCAGACTCCTGCTCATTACTCAGCAAACCCAAATGGCAAATTCTGCAATCTCTACTGTCACTAAGAGCAGTCTTATTATTATCAGCAGAATGCACCTTGAGCTCCAACTCCCCACTCTCCAAATCCAAATCTGAGAGGCAATCAGAGGCAGTGGAGTTCCTATGGTTCGCCCCAAAGAAGGACGACACGTCACTACTGCTGGGGCTGAAATGATGCTGATGCTGCTCCCTTTCCAACTGGGTACTGCTTAAAGTCGACATCTTCGATGCTTTGGAAGGATGAAACAAGCTAATTAAAGAAAAACAGAGAGACTTTCTCCAGATTGTTCAGTAGGGTTTAAGAGTTAAGACACATTTTGTTGACCAACCTGGATTTCGAAAAGAAAAAGTGGAGTTTTGGTTAGGTGGTAATGATGGTTTGGATCTTTCTTTTCTGTTCAAGTGAGAAGGAGAAGATATAAACAAATGGGAAGAAGAAGCAGGATAGAAATGGGGGGGGGGGAAGTACAGATTTTGGATTGGATGGCTCTATTTTAGTATTTCTTTTCTTCTTCTTCTGCTTCTGGTTTCTTGCTGGGAAGAAAATGGAAACTGTGTTGGTGGAGCAGCAGACTTTGCAGAAGCAGCAGCAGCAGCATAAGCACAATTGTGGGACTGTGTTTTTCTGTATGTGGCTGTACTATTACGCTGGTTAATGTTTAATAAATAAATTAATTATAAATAAAAGAGAAGAGAAGTTCTCGTCTCTGATCTAGTCATTGGTGTTGTTTGTTTGTTTTCTATTTGTTCATTTGGTTTTTCTTTAAAAAAAATTCTCCATTGAATCCCCACCACCACAAGCCACCTTTTTGTAATTTGTTCATTAGCACGATTATTATGAATCATTAAGAATTATCTCCCTTGTGATGTAACTCACTTGAGTACACTTCATTTCTTCTTTTCCTTTTGATGGAACAAGAGAGAGAGAGTGTCTGCTTTCATTAATTCTTCATAAGGAAAGTGGTTAGGATTCGTGTGGTGCTTAGGGTTTTGTTGTTGTTGATGTTTCCTTTTCTTAGGGGTTTATATTGTTTTGGAAACCAAGGTATTGTGGTAACATTGGTCACAATGTGATGTGAACAAGACTTAGAAAATATGATAATGCTATCATAGACTGCGATTTATTTGAACTATATATGTCACTACAAAATCATACTCTATAGTCTAATACTGAAACAATCCAATAAAAAAATTGTTTGGACCAATTAGAGTTCGTGTACTATTCTAGTGGTGGATACTAATTGTATCAATCTCTTATCCATATCCAAACACTACGATTTTTAATTATATATATATATATATCGCCACTGATAACCAATCAACTCAAAATTAATCAACACTAATACATCAGATCCCATCAAAACTCTAAAGTTAAATGTGTTCTTACATAAAAAAAAAACTCAAACTTTATCTTATTTGACTAACCCAAATAATCATACCAATATAGCGAAATTAGGGTGGTTGAAGATATGTTAATAAAATTATAAAAAGCACATTGGACAAAATTTTAAATAAAATTCCATCAAGAACCCAATAATCCTAAATAATGATCTAAATTCGCTCACCTCTAATTCTACCATAGAATCACACTACTGGTTTCACATCCATCACCCAATCAAACCAACTTAATACACCTTGAACAAAATTTCAGTTTTGATCATTTTAAATAAAAGTTCATCAATTTGAAACTGAAGAACCCTAAACAATAACCCAAATTTTTGCATCACTGATTCTTCCATTCCATCGATCGCACTGCTAGTTACACTTACAGTAATATCATCCAATTAGACCAACTTAATATCTATCCTACCCTATCCCTAAATTTACCTTTAATTCATCTTTTTGCAAGTTAGAAAAAGCAAATCAAAATTCTTCACTCAACAGTCCACTAATCTTCCAGCTGCCCTTAATTACTACCCACATGATCACTCTGCAAATCACTACATGATTGATTGTGATATTTCCCCTGTTTTCCATTAACCCGCCTGTCTTTACAGCCATTTACATGGTTTCTTAGCTGATGAATAATCAAAAGTTTGGCCAACTCAAAGTTCAAACAAAAAAGGAGACATCTTTTATCAGATGGGAAGTGTCTGTTTACAAACTGTTGCTGGACTTCCAATCCAACGTAGATACAGACAAAAGTTAGGCTCTTTTATTTGTTTATTTGCAAGAAAATATCCTCCAGGAAACCGACGACGACGACATCTTTCAACGACAAGTCTCATTCTAATTTGTTATCGTTTGATCAGTAACTTACGTTTTTCTCTTCGACTGTTTTTAAGAATTTGAATCAACTTAGCAGATGGGTTAAACCATAAAAAGAAAGAAACGTTCATTTATTTAACTTTTGTGATTGTGAAATGTGAATCAAACCCACCAAGGTTGCTATGGTGGTTCGGCCTGTCCTGTCTTTGGACTGGTCTTTTAACTCCTAGTGGTAAAGCTAACTACATAATCCGAATGACAGCCGGTTTTTTTTTTACAATGATCAAATTTCTTATTAAACATATAATAAGAATTTATTATTAACATCATGGATTTTGAGCAGTGTGTCGGTTGGCTCAATATATTTATACTATTATCTATCGACTATAATAGCTTTTTTCATAAGACATGTTAAATATTATAATAGCCATTAATCCGTTATCACACATGATAACCGAACTTTATCGTAAAAACTCGTGTTAGATTTTGAACATATGATAACATTTCAATGACCTATCTTTATATTTTGATTATGAGTTAAAAGATTTAACAGAATTTCTAACTTTCTATGATACTGAAGATGTAAAAATGATGAATTTTTCTTATCTTCTTCACAAGTCACTTGTATTATTTTACTCTTAACACCTCAGTGACTGAGTTCTCTTATACACTAGATGCTAACTAGCAAGGGGGGGGGGGGGGAGATATTTGAATATTAATAAGTAAAAAAAGATGGATGGCATATCCACACCAACACTTTTCTTAATTATAATCCTAACTAAATAACTTTTGAAATTAGATTCCAAGATTCACTCACCACAATTCATATATAATAAATGAATTGACTTCCAACAGTTTTTCGCATTTTTATATTTTATAATAATTTATTACCTTTGAAAATCTGAAACTAATAATTTGCAAGTGCAACTCCCAGATCTAATGTAATGGACTTGGATTTTTAATGGACTCCCGGCCCAATTCTGACTTATGGATATTAATCCTACTGGTCGTGGGCCTTGATCCGTACGAATCTGAATTGGTGAGTGTAGAGTCGTGGGCCTCAGTCCATGAATTGAATGCACGTTCACCCAAAAGCAATGTTTGATGATATGTGTTAACGAGATTGGTGTCAGAGGATGTATTTGAAATGGTGAATTAAGGTTTGATTCTTTATAATAATGTTGGAAGAGGAATAAAATTTTAATTTCGAAATCATCCTTGACTAGTTTAGTCGACCAGTGGATCGGATACTAATGTTTACACACAAAAAATGGTTGATGATATTGTTGTATCATTCGAGACATTCAACAACTTAAATTGGAGAGTTGGAATTGCATCATAAGGTATGTTAACCAGAGAGACAAATTTCGTCGTTGACTCCTTAGCAAAGTAGGGTCATATGCTGCAATAGGGGAAAGTCTGGCTCTCGAATCCGTCAGCCGAGATGATCCCTCTGTTGGAAGCTAATATAGCTGGGAATACGTATAAAAGAGATTTATCAATTTTGACGGAATAAATGTTGAAGGTTCTTTATTTTTCTTTTTCATTGCCAAAAAAAACTATCGTAAGAGTATGACTTAATATAAGGTAGATGAAATGTCTTCAGAATAAAACTAGAGAAAGTACATGTAATAATATATCAAAGACAACAACCTATAGAGAACTCAAATTCCAAATGACACATATATATACTCACTACATCCCATCACATATCAGCCTATCTGGGTTCATGGTCCCTCAGTATGCATCAGAAGAGGGACCGAAAGCAGCATCGGCATCATCAACATCGTCATCCGAAGAAGCCAGACCAGCTGCTGAAGACATAGGAGAACCAATCGGGGCACCGATTGGGACTCCATTTGCTGCTGCTGCTGCTGCAGTACGAGCATCACTTGAACTTTTAGGCTGGAACAACGACCTACGTCGACCAGCCAAGCTGCACATACCATACAAATCCATCCCTGCCAACGCATAATCGAAATGTTGTACTGGTATTAGGATCCGGTATATCACAACAAAAACATGTTACATAGACCTTGAAGCTAAGTAATGTTAATGTACCTTCTGCTAGAGCCAAGTTGGAGTAGAGGTCGACGATGTTGGGGCAGGACTGGAAGCAGGGTCCAGAGCAGAGATGTGACACGAACTTACGGGTGAGGAGGTAATCCGAAGAGATCCCTACGGTGTTTCTGTCGACCCCACATGCCTTGATGCATTCATCTGACTCAACCATGTTCTTCATGTTGTCCACCACTACCTCTGATGTCTCGCATTGGTACTTCACGACACCACTTCTAGATATGTAGTTCTCCATCACGCATCTTTTTCCCGATCCGGAGATCGAGTAGGCGCAGTTCTCCAATGGGAGCTCCTCGCATACCAGATCACCTGTTACATATGTAAGATCAGTATTTCGATATATCGTGAAACGAGAATGTCGTGTACTGGTTAAGTAGTAGTGTACGAATTTACGTACTGAGGACTCCATGAAGGAGAAGAGACGATAGAGCAAGGAAAGTGATCATTCTAGTGAAGACATGAGTAGTCATCTTTTCTTCCTTTTCCTTTTGGTAAGTTGAGGAATCTCTGATGTGAGGATTGCAGAGAGAAGGAAGATGTGAAGTGAGAATATGAAGAGGTGTTAATGTATATATAGTTGGGGGAGAAGACTGAAGAGCAAGGACAAAGAGGAAATAGATTAAACCCAGGTGGGGTAATGGTGAATTTGCAGATTAAACAAGTAGTAATTTGGAAGCAAAGATTTCACATTGTAAGAAGGTGTGGAACAGATAGAGTAGTCAGCTGTGTTTCTTGTTTCCGTGGCGGTTCTTTCAATTTTCTTAGTTTTCTATGCACTCTAACTCTATGCATTGTTCCATCTTCTCTGTTAATATCACACCATTAAATTAAACAACGTTGCTTTGCAGTTATTCTGAGTTCATTCGGGTGTTCCAGGAACCAGGTCAGTAATGAACGCATAATTATGATGGTTTGATGTAATTTACATACATTTCTAGCAATTGAACCACATATCATTAGTCTCAAAGGACAGAGGGTATATATGTATGGGGTACAGTTATGATAACTTTTTTTCAAGCTCATACAACGCCAACTGCAGCAGAGCAGCTACTGGCGCATCTGTTCTGTTTCATTTCTATCCATTTAAGCTTCATATCAGCCTACCAAGACGCCAAATACATGGCTGGCAAAGCTTAGCCACACATATTCAGCGACAATGGCAGGCTGGTATGAAACCTAAACAATCTTAGGCAAATTAAACGAAGCTTCTACGGGTGGAACCTTATATTGATTGAAGCCCTGAGACCATTAATGTGGATAATAATACTATCTGTTTCACCCTTGCTAGCTGTGCTTTTCTTCTGCAACAAAATAAATCTACCAATGTGGAATACAGATGAATCCGTAAAGATTGATCACTTCCTCTCGCCATTAGTGCACTGGTATATGTTACATTAAGTATACATGTTTTCTACTAATACTACTTCATCAATCATCATTGTTCAATTATGAACTCTACTTTGATTTCATTTTTGGTCTTTTGACACTCTTAGAATAAGGACAACTTAGCTTTAACTAGTCCATCTGTATTCCTTACATTTCAGCTGTGAAATTTGTTTTACAATGTGCAGTGATACTGGGTATAGTTGGCCTCCTCGATGTGATGCCCTTATACTGCTCGTATACTTTGCTTCGTTACTCCGATTTATAGAACATTAGATAACATTTTGTGACTCAATATAAGGCGATCGTAATGGGCACGAACCTGCTTGATTGATCTTGTGATATTAGGCGATAAAATCTGAAAGCATGGATACAGAAACCACCTTTGAAAGCATGGATATAGATCTGATTGTATTCAGAATAAAACCTATAGAAAGTATACATGTAGGAGATATGTTAATAAGACTAGAGCTTAAAGAGGAACTCAAATTCCAAATGATATATATATACACACGAGAAACCACCACATCATCATCCCAATTGGCTTCCTCAGTATGCATCAGAAGAGGGACCAAAAGCAGTACTGGCATCAGAAGAGGGACCAAAAGCCGTGGCATCATCATCAGTATCAGCAAGACCAGCTGCTAAAGACATAGGTGAACCAATCGAGCTTCCAACTGCACCAGCATCACTCGAACTCTTAGGCTGCAACAATGACCTACGACGACCACCCCAGCTGCACATACCATACAAATCCATCCCTGCAAACACATTGTCCTAGTTGCATCAGGATCCAGTATCACAGAAACATGTTAAGAAAACTTTGAAACTTATAATCTATGTAGGTGTGTGTACCTTCAGCTAGAGCCAAGTTGGAGTAGAGATCCACGATGTTGGGGCAGGACTGGAAGCAGGGCCTGGAGCAGAGCTGTGACACGAACTTACGTGTGAGGAGGTAATCCGAGGAGATCCCCACGGTGTTTCGGTCGATGCCACATGCCTTGATGCATTCATCCGACTCGATCATGTCCTTCATGTTGTCCACCACTACCTCCGATGTCTCGCATTGGTACTTCACGACACCATTTCGAGATATGTAGTTCTCCATCACGCATCTCTTCCCTGATCCGGAGATCGAGTATGCGCACTTCTCCACCGGGAGCTCCTCGCAAACAAGATCACCTGTTTTGATGGAGGAACACATGTAATTGCCATCACCATTTAGATAAATTGTGAAAAAACCATGTCGAGTGCACTGGTTAAGTAGTGTACTGAATTTATGTACCGAGGACTCCGTGAAGGAGAAGAGACGATAGAGTGACGAAAGTGATCATGTTAACGAAGACACAAGTAGCCATCTTCAATTTCTTCCTTTTCCTTTCGGTAAGTTTAGGATTTTGTGATGTGAGGATTGCAGAGAGAAGGAAGATTTGAAGTGAGAATGTGAAGGTGTGGATGCAATGTATATATAGTTGGGGAAGAAGAGCAATGTCAAAGAGGAAATAGATAGTTTATGAGTCAAAACCCAGGTGGGGAAATGGTGAATTTGCAGATCAGCAAAAACAAAATTAGTAATATGATTTTCACATTGGTGAACTTGCTTCCGTGGCGGATCTTTCAATGCTCTGACTTTTGTATGCACTCTATACGCTTTGTAACCAATGCACTATGCATAATACAATGATTCTTTGGAGCTATTCCAACGTTCGTATCGGATGTTCTTTAGTCTAATAATACAGTAGTTATATCTCTTTTTTTGTTCGAAATAGGAAGACGGCCAAATAAAATGTTGTGTTACTAAATTCGAATTCAATACAATAACGCAACGCAACCAACCGTGTTACTCAACTTAGACCCGTTGTTACACTTTTAAAATGAAGTTTATGGGGATGGATTTATACATACGTTTCTACAAGGAACACGTGGAAACTTCTGAATACTCCCATGGCATCAACGACTACTTCCAATTGAACATGCTGTTTGTTTTTACTGTCGTCTGCTATTTGATCAGGTTGTTTTCAGGAGAGTTAACCAATGTGAAAGTAAAATAAGCAGTGGTTAATCGATGGAGGGTCGTGTCCAACTTCAGAAAGACCCGTTTACGTTCAACCCAATAATGCCGTTCAAAGTTTGATGATGATCACAACTTCGTGCAAAAGGGAAAGCTCAAAACGCAGTGATAAAAATAAATAGATTCCATTAGAAAGGACAAATCTGCGGAGAAAATGACTGCCGGCTGTAAAGACATCAGAACCACACAACACGCAATCGTAGGTGAAACATAGTTAACGTCGTCAAATTGAAGAGGGAACTGAATAGAACAAGAGCTTTGGACATATACTGATTAGAAAGGAAAAAAGGTTTAGCAAAATTTCAACTCATATTCAATCATTGCTGCAAATTTTAGCAGAGGACAGGAAAGCTAAATCCAGCAAAACCAACTTATCCTAACTTCAGAGACGATTTTTCTGACTGTAACAGAAAGGGAAGGGAAGGGAACCTTTGGAACTGCTAAACCTCATTTGTGTGCTAATTTAACATTGAGATCCGTTCAGGCTACAGGCTGCTGGAGAGGAAGGCATCACGCAGCTTGAACTTCTTCAGCCTTATGGGGAGTCTCTGTTGGACTTGAGGACTTTAGCAAGTTCTGATTTGATTTTTCTAAGCCTGGTAGATATTTCCAGCAACGCTTATGAACTCCACTGATCTTCTTGGGAGCATCTGCTGCAGGCAATCCTGCATTTTCAACCACCAGTGAGATAGACATTGATAATAAACAAAAGAAATAGATAGTACAGAAAATTTCAAAGGACCAGATCACAGAATGTGTTATTAATCTCCACAGATTTGAACGAGGGTATATTGGCTATGCAGAAGACACTAAAAGATCACTCTGGTCTTTCTAAATCTGATAATTACTTCGTCTATAAGAACAATGATGATACAAGTGTGATAGAGAAACGGTCATTTGTACAAAAATAACTATCCAATTGAGTGTTATTAGACTCATTCAGATACCATGGTAACCAACTCTTCTACTCCTAACTGAGGTAATTATTTGCTCAAGACTAACCAATGTTAAACGTTAATGTTGCGTGAAAGATAATGTAGACTAGACCTTCATCTGCAGCCTAAATTCTCTTTCACCTACTTCCAGTTTACAACAATGTCGATTCCCCTGGTTATGACTCAACACTATCAATTCCATTCAAGAGAATCAATAGATCATCAGACACCAAACGTGCAAATGCATATTCTACAGAATTTTCTCAATTCTAATTTTGTTCACGTAATTCACTAGGAGCTTGATCAGTTTCTTCAACAGCTCAACACATTGCCTGTACCATGTTAAGCTGACAGCTATATGCACCAATAGAAGTAACCGTCAAACTAACAATTTGGCAACTTGCAATCAACATTCAAATTGCAGGGCTTGAAAGGAATCCCCCAAAGAACAGCCAGAATATCCACTTGAAACAAATTCCAGTTCAAATTGTTTTACCAGGCCTTCAATTGCAACAAGATTTAGGAATTACAAACATAACTTCAGCTGAGATCAACAGACCAACCATTAATATTATTTCCCAGCAAAATTATTTATCAACAGAGGGAAGAAAACAAAGGAATCACATTATGCAAACATACTAGAAGCTCAATTGGCACTAACCATCTTTGTAAGCAAGCCCCCATGCCTTCCCGTGTCTGCCATCCTGCAAAACAACCAAACAACATTAAGACCCCTAATTGCATACCGGACAAACGATTCAAACCTAAAACCCTACACAGAAACACGGAAACCTTGTAAAGATTGATCTTGGTGATCTCGTAGGAGACATTGGACCAGTGAGATTTGGCCAAGTGGTACCCGAGTCCCCATTTGGGCAAGAACTGAGCAACCTCGAAGAGGTTCTTCCTCTTCCGCCGCTTCGATTTTTTGGCAGGTGAGTCGGCAGTTGGGGCTTGAGCTGGAGCAGGAGTGGAAGCAGTACTGAAGTTTTTGAGTGAATTGAAAGCGCCGCGGAAGAAACATATGGCTTGATTACTGGAGGATGCTCTGTTCGCCAAACTAGTCGCCATTGTTACAGCTCTCTCTACCTTGCCGTGCGTTTGCGATTGGAGGACGAGAAGAGGAGGCGCTGGATTTTCTCTTTTGGTAGAAACGACGATGCGTTTAACTCACTCTTTTATTTTTATTTTCTATTATTATTCACCGCATTATAATTTTCGATAAAAACATTTTAATTATTATAAATAACGTAATTGTACTTTTACCAAACACATAAATTCTAAATCTTATTTTCTGAACATATCACTCACGATCATCCGTCTATCAGCGTCGTTATTCGAGTTCCTAACGATCATCCGCTGAACCCAACCTTCATTGCTGATAATTGACGATCAAAGTCAGGTTATCAAAAAAAACTCAGATCCATCTTATTTACTTTACGAACACAATCGACCATACTTATAGCTTAAGCAATGGATTATGATGCAAAGTAGATTATGGTGCAATACTACTATAACTTATTTGAAGAAAGGCAATTGTGATAACAATCGTCGGCGCTGGAGTACGACATCGGCCCCGTCGTCGGCGATGCACAAACTGATGGCGCTGGCGTACAAAAGGCAATTGTGATAACAATCGCAGGAGTTGGCGATTATTATCACAATTTTTATCGACAGTAATTTTATGTTTATTATTAATTAATTATAATTTTATGTATTTTAGGGCATGCGGCGAATAACAATCTAGTTTCTAAAACTTCCAATGAAATTTATGAAAATTAAAAAGAATAATAAAACTAGTTAAATAAATGGATAATGAACAAAATGTTATGAAGATAATTATGATAGTGAATGCATTATTGTGTAACTCTTTATTACATTTTTCAATGTATTTTATTGTATTTATTTTTCCACTTTTATGCGTAATAATATTAGAGAGTATAGGTTATGATCTATGAGTCTATAAATAGAGCTCTCATTTGTAGCATTCAAAACACATCAATAAGAATCATTCTCCTCCTTTTTCCCTTGTGTCTTCTTTCCGTTAATTAGTTTTACAACACGTTATCAGCACCAATGCTCTATTTTCTCGAAGGAATTTAAAGGTTGCTATTATTTATATTTAAATTTCGATTTGATTTCTTGAGAGTTAATTTCTATTAGTTTCTTGAGAACTCATTTTTATTATCTCATATTATTCTATTCTCTATATAAAAATAAAAAATATTTTGTATTCGTTGCTATACTCATATTTGTTTTTGTCTTCTGATCATTTGTGTATAATTTGCATACGTTTGGGATATAATCCCAAAGAACTATAACTTTGTTTTTGTATTTATCCAATTTCCAGTCCATGTTGAAATGCACATGTCCCTTTTGTTTTGTTTTTTTTGAAATAAAATGCTACATATTATTATAAATGTTCGTTTTTTATTTTGTTGATGGTATATGTTTATTCGAATATGTTTTTTTTACTCAATTAGCTCTCGACAATAATAAAATGTATGTCAATTAATAATTAGCTAGAGGGAGGTCGTAATTAACTATATCTGCATGCTCAAAACTCAAATATGTGTTATATATATTCATAACCTTTTTCATTTTTAATTCCCTAACATTTTCCTGATACATCCAAAATGTAAAATGAGGTTGTTTTTGTATTTTATGGCTTAGTGTCAGTGACAAAACTTCTCTGATCTATTTTATAGTTTTAATATTTATCATTGCTTTTACGAAAATACATGATATAATTGTCACGATTATATGATTTACTCAGTTTGATTGCTTCAACTTCTCTGTTCATATTTATGTTTTATGTTACAGATTCTAATTGATTAGTAGAGCTATATTACTTTTCATAGTATTCATATGCTTATACTAATATTTATGGTTCACATTATACTTATTATAAAATATACGTTGATTGATTTATGTGGTTGTAGCAACATAAAAGCAACATATGTCAATTATTATTATCGTTTGATTTGAATAGATATTACCATTTCATCATCAATTATATTAATTACTATTATTTTCATTTGATTACTTTTCAAAACGTCTGTAAACCGACATTCAAAAGGAATCATAATTTCAATGCATGTTGTTTATTAGTTATGGTCCATATGGTCATTTACTACTATTCATTATTTATATGTGTATATATTTTATCATTATAATATATATATAATATTCTGGAATTGAGTTTGTGACCGTTGAAATTTCGGGTAAGAATTTTATTACATGGGTATTGGATATTGAATTTTATAAGTAATGGCTTTGGGGCGAAACCATCCAAAATGATTACAAAAACACAAGTTGTCTAAAGCTATATAGATACGTCTTTGATGGTGATGATTCGAGAAACACAATATCATTCCCTGAAGTAGATGATTAGACACAAGTTGTCCAAAGATATCTAGCTACTATGTCTTCGATTGGTGATGGTTCGAGAGACACAATATCATTTCTCCAATTGAATGATTATTACACCATGTTCATAGTGTCAATCATATAAATGGTGATACAACCATCAATTTTATTATGATGATCATAGTCTAAATGATATTTTAAATCTCAAAGTGAATGGCAACACCATATATGTTACATTATTTTTGAAAGCGAATGTAACAAGATATGATCATTATTCATGTAAGGAAATATTTTTATGGGCTTCACAATGGGGGTTGTATCAAATATTATTGATCCTCAATTGGTGACATTGATGATTGAGAAGTATCATTTTTTTATAAGAATCAACATAATACATGATGATATAAATCTCATCAATAAAGCATCACATATCGAGTAGTACAAAAGTAATCTCAATCTTTAGAAGAGATTTTGTATTGTTCACAAATGGACAAGATCCTTAATCCAATAAAGTGATGATCACAAGGGAGGAACAATTGTGGTCTATGACTATCACATCATTAGATCAATAATTTTATCCTCCAATATTTGTACTACACATATGTGTTATATAAATATAAACTAGAAGTTTACTCATCCTAATGAATATTATTTGGCATAACCGGTTAGACCATCCCGGTACAATCATAATGCGAATTGCAAACCTATACGGTCAATTTCTATGATTCTATGATCTAAAGAGTATGTTCTCTTGAACATTGTTGTGCACGCGTCTCAACTTGGGTATTCTAAAGAAACGATTCCAAAGGTTATAGGGATTTAACTAATCCTTGTGACTCCCCTACTTCCTCGGAACACAAACAATTTTTTGTTCAGTCAAAAAGCTTTCATTTTTAGGATAGCCTCACCGCGTCTCCATTACCCATTATTGAGTGCAATCTCCAACAAAGCATAACTCACTTTTGGGTTGTTTACTCTTAAATAGAGTTAATTGTTGGATAATTATCAACTAAAATAAGATAATTTCTCTTACACATAACAAAACAAATGTGATATTTGTGGATCCATACACCCAATATGTGGACCAATTGTTTTATATATCTGATATATCAACTAGAAGGGCACATGTGAATATGACAACAAACTAGAATTTGAGAGATTGCTAGCTCAACCATTTTATTTTTGAGCATATTATCATGATTATCCAATAAATAAAATGTGTCATTGAGAACAAATATTTTTCATTTTAATTGTTGTAAACATGTCATTTACATGAACAACACAAATTCGCATTACGCCAAGCGATTATTATGAATTCCTCCATTATATTTGGTTAAACCACACATTGCACATCTATGCATATATGGATATGATGTACATATCCAAAATGCCCCACCACAATTTATTAGGATGGGTTCTCAACAAAGATTGAAAAATTATTTTGATTACGAGTTCATTGATGGTAAAATATCACATTGTTGTTAGGAGAATTTGACGACTCATTGGAGGTCTATATTAAAACTTCCCAACATTAGGAGGAGAAACCAAAAGTTGGTCAAGAGATTAGATGAATTATTATATCATTTCGATCCTCCCACTAAAAAAAAAGTTAAGAACTTGAAGTTCAAAAGTATAATTCATCATCTGTCAGACACTTTACTAACCCAACTAGAGTAAAGCTCTCATGTGCCAACTCGAAATGCTCCAATAAAATGATGTCGATATTGGGTAATTTGACATCACAAATGAGTCTAAAACACGCATAAAGCGCGGTAGACCACTCGGTTCCAGAGCAAAATCAAATCCTCAAAGGGGAATGTAGCTATATGTCAAGATGGCCAAATTGAGGTGAAGGTTATTTCAAAAATTCAACCAAAAGAAACAAATAATATGCTCACAGAGAGCCTCTGATACTTTAATGATATGAACATAGATATTTCAATTATCTATATCTTGGATGGAAAATTTTGGAATCGAAATGAAGTCAACATTTACAAAATTTTTGCATATGGTGTAAATTGAATATGATAGTTAAAAATGAGAATCGTGAGCCAAAATGCATGCAAATAGATAAAGAAATAATTGGCTGAAAATTTCAAGTGAGGCAAAACCCAATTCTCAAGAGAAACGAAAAGTTTCAAGACATAAAGTCTTTACATGAAGATGTCAAGCAAATGAGACACATGTTTATCTCATTTTGAGTCTTCAAGTTCATGAGCCATCTCATGTTTATTTTATTTTGAAAGGTTGTGTACAACAAACCTATATCATATATTGATTATGAGAAAATATATGCTCATGTAGTGGATACAACTACTTTTTATTATTTGATTAGTCTGAAAATTTTTTAAGGGAAAGAGTCTGCCCCTAATGGATATCCTTGAAACCTATATGTATGGTTTGCATAATAAGAAATATGTGTATATGAACTTTTCTGGAGGAATTATTTCGTTATAAGCGAACAATTCATGTTGATGTGAACAATATTCAGTTATATCCAATTGATGTCGTATGGATTGATTGATTGAGAGAAGTAGCCCATTTAGCATATCCTATATTTCTTTATGCATACAGTTCGATTTCTTTTCCTAACTTTGAATGATGAAAAATAATCTTTGCTATATTTTATCGTTTCGAAATTCTTTCCAAAACAATTTCTTAATTTTATTTGTATTTAAAATGTGTTTCTCTTTGTTCAACATCATTAAATGTAATCATTCTTTGTTTACATAAATGACATACATATTATTGAGATTTCTCAAGAATAACTCAAAGAAATCATCTATTTGATTAACGAGTTTACCACATGATTGTGGCCTAATCGTTAATCACCTTCTAATCATATGATAAGTGGTTAGATCTCTCCTTTATGGGAAGAAAGCTCTATTTGTAGCTATTTATTACCTTGTGTGAATTATACCTCTTGTTAATGGGTCATTTATCTCTTTAAGATCAATTTGTTTAAGGAGTTCAAGAAGAAAAATGTGAAAAAATAAATCTTACCACTACCTTACAATTTGTGCATCTCTCTCGAACATAATTATTGTATATCATCCATGATATACTAATAATATCCAATAAGAAGTTATATGGATATACATTGGCCATAAGTGTCATATTGGTGGTAAAGATCACTATATGTGACTCTATATCGAGTTTAATCGATCTTCATAAAATCATTAACACTATTTGGTGATTTGTAAAACAAACTAATCAAACCATATCACCATTCAAATACATGATGAAATACATTGATCAACATGAATCCCAAGAAAATGGTGAAAAATGATGGTTATGTACTTTTTTTCTCTTCACTAGGCTTTTATCCCATCGAATTTCTCTAGTAAGGTTTTAATGAGACATATTTCCATCTAATGGTCATCCAAGGGGAAGTGTCATGTGAATTATGGATGAAAATCAATCATGTGATGCATACTTTTATGCACAAACTCCAATGAGTTGAAATATTTTTCAACTAAGTGCACCTAAGTGATAACTTGGCTTATTTATTCACCAAAGCTCTCTCTGCATCAACTGTTGGGAAGCTACTCCAAAATTTTGGAGTTTAGTGATTGAATGATCTCAATGATATAATGACGAGCGAGAGTTGATATCCTCATCAGGGGGAGTCGATACGAAGGATCTCAACCGATATCATCATCAGGGGGAGTCAATATGCAACTGCACTCTTTTTTCCTTAACCATTGTTTTTCCCACTGGGTTTTCCTGGTAAGGTTTTTAATGAGACAGTATCAAAAGCGTATTCGAAGAACAATGTTATAACCAATGGTCATTCAAGGGGGAGTGTTATGAAGATAATTACTATAGTGAATCATCATTGTATAACTCTTTATTCCATTCTTCAATGATTTTCATTGTATTTATTTTCACACCTTTATGTGTAATAATATTAGAGAGTATAGATAATGATCCATGAACTTATAAATAGAGCTTTCATTTGTAGCATTCAAAACACATCAATAAGAATCATTCTCCTCCCTTTTCCCTTGTGTCTTCTTTTCGTTAATTAGTTTTACAACACAAAAATTATTCTAACAATTAGGAACTTTATTCATAAAAAATATGAGAGATTTATAATAACTAATCAAGTTACAAAACTGCAATCTAGCAAAATTATAGTTTCAAATTATTGAACGAAATAAAATTATATAAAATGTGAGCAGCCGTATTCCTTTTCTTTGGATAAAATCAAACAAAACACTTACAAACGCTTGACACACTAGCACAATCTCTCCAAACTCCCCAAGAGATCATCTTACACATTCGAACATAACCTATTTGTGACCCAAATCAATCATCCAGCGGGTGGCCTTCGGCAGGACCATAGCCTGTCCCTCTCTCACCGCAACCAAACCACTCCTCCGTTGTATCGTAAAATGGATAAACACGCTAGAGTATCCAAAATCCTATCAACCAATTGAAACAACGAGGACGAGATACTGTAAAATGAAAGATGTTACATTGCTTGGAAGCACTTAGAGTTATCATATGGTAAGGGAAGGGAAAATAGTGATCTGGCAAACACTTCGATCTAGGCATTCAGGGTCATCTATGCATGATGTAGATAATGTATTCTCATCTAATTGTCATCTATGCAAATACTGCTAGTGAGCGTACCAAGAGATTGACTGAACAAAGTAGATATACGCAAGAGAATCCAGTACAATTTAGACAGAAATTAGTAAAAACATGTTGAAATTGCAGCAAAGAGTCTCATCCATGGCTGCTAATTGTCAACCCAAGTTAAATCTCAGATAATACGCTAAAACAGAAAGATAACAACGAAAACACCAGCAACTGGAAGTTGAGGTCCTTCAAACCAAACAAAAACTACTACTCGTACTCTTCTTCTCCCTGGTACTCTCCCTCTTCATCCTCATAGTCTCCTTCCTCGTCTGCAGTTGCATCCTGGTACTGCTGGTACTCCGATACCAAATCATTCATGTTGCTCTCAGCTTCGGTGAACTCCATCTCGTCCATTCCTTCACCAGTATACCAATGCAAGAAAGCCTTCCTCCTGAACATGGCAGTGAACTGCTCGCTCACCCTCCTGAACATCTCCTGAATGGATGTGGAGTTGCCAATGAATGTGGATGCCATCTTGAGCCCAGTTGGCGGGATGTCACAGACGGTTGACTTCACGTTGTTGGGGATCCACTCCACAAAGTATGAGGAGTTCTTGTTCTGAACGTTCAGCATCTGTTCGTCAACTTCCTTGGTGCTCATCTTACCACGGAACATGGCTGATGCAGTGAGGTAGCGGCCGTGCCGTGGATCGGCAGCACACATCATGTTCTTCGAGTCCCACATTTGCTGCGTGAGCTCGGGCACTGTCAGAGCTCTGTACTGCTGAGAGCCACGGGATGTCAAAGGAGCAAATCCCACCATGAAAAAGTGGAGACGTGGGAACGGGATAAGGTTGACTGCAAGCTTCCTTAAATCGGAGTTCAGTTGACCAGGGAACCTCAAGCAGCATGTCACACCGGACATGGTTGCAGAGATCAGATGATTCAAATCACCAACTGTTTACCCACAATAGAACAGCAAGCAGATACATCACAATCGTAGCTAAGGAAACAATATGCAGCTCAAGCAATTCAAAATCCAGATAAGGGGACTTACAGCTGGGGGTCGTTAGCTTAAGGGTACGGAAGCAGATGTCATACAGGGCCTCATTGTCAAGAACCATACACTCATCGGCGTTCTCAACAAGTTGATGAACAGACAGAGTAGCGTTGTAAGGCTCAACCACAGTATCAGAAACCTTGGGAGATGGAAACACCGAGAAGGTGAGCATCATCCTATCAGGGTACTCCTCCCTAATCTTGGAGATTAGGAGCGTTCCCATACCAGATCCAGTCCCGCCGCCCAACGAATGGCACACTTGAAACCCTAAATAAGCAAAAACGACGAGGAAATGTTCATATAACAGAAAACAAATCATTAAGAAATGAAGAGCGACGAACATAACCGAAACCCTAGGATTACCTTGCAAGCAGTCGCAGTTCTCGGCCTCCTTCCTGACAACATCGAGAACGGAATCTATAAGCTCGGCTCCTTCGGTGTAGTGACCTTTGGCCCAGTTGTTACCAGCGCCGGACTGGCCGAAGACGAAGTTGTCAGGCCTGAAGATCTGGCCGTAAGGACCAGATCTGACGCTGTCCATGGTTCCAGGCTCCAAATCCATGAGGACGGCGCGGGGGACGAAGCGTCCGCAGCTGGCTTCGTTGTAGTAGACATTGATGCGCTCGAGCTGGAGCTCGGAGTCGCCGTCGTAGCGGCCGGTGGAGTCGATTCCGTGCTCGTTGCAGATGACCTCCCAGAACTTGGCTCCGATCTGGTTGCCGCACTGGCCGCCCTGGATGTGGAGGATCTCACGCATCTTTGCAGGAAGAGGAGGAGTGGTCGCTTGCTTTCTAGGGTTTTCTAGATTTGAAAATGGAGAGAGAGAGAGAGAGATAGGAAGTGAACGCAGCTGGTGGTTGAAATTTGTGAGAGGGATTTTGTTCTTTTAAATAGATATAAATGGGGGAGAGAGCGGCGAGCGGGCAAAATTGTTGAACGGCTAATTTTTGAAATTTTTAGAAACTGTTGATTTCTTTTTCTAATTTTATTTTTGGTTTTTCGGGGGTTGCGCTGGAAATTGGTGGCGGGTTGAGTTGGCGGATTTGGGGATAGAGCTCAGATTTCTATGCCTTGGCGGAATGACATCCGACGGTCCAAATTGTATTTGCCTCCACATTTTAGATCCTGTAGAATTCCATTTGACTGCATAAAAAATCCTTATTTTCCGTTTATTAACCCCCAATTTACATCCCAATTTGTGTTTTAAAAATACAATACAAAGACACATATACCCCCAATTTAACCCAAAACCGTAACTAGTAACTCCCACCAGCCACCCATCTTCTTCTCTTATCCAGTGAACGAACTCTCTCCCCCTCCTCTCTTTTTTCCTCACTCAACGCAAAATTCAAACCTGCTAATCAAGCCTGCGCCATCTTGCCCTTTCTCCGATTTTTTCCTCTTGTTTGTTATGTCTGATCCGCAGCGTCTGAATCTCGAAGGTATGGATCGTTTGATGAGCTTACATGTAAAAGATCGTTTTCATGTAATGTCGTATCGGCAGCATCAATCATCATTTTCACCAACACTAATGGATCATTTACGAGGTCCAAATGCAGCTGAGCAGACTAGTTTCGACAATGTTTTTTTCAATGAATACCAGAAACCTTCGGCGAGGAATGGATTGATAGATTAGAGCGAAATACATGAATCCGAGTTTACGAATCTGAGTTGTATATGAGGTATTCGATGTATCTGAGTTGTATTTGGTTGCTCTGTTTCTGTATTCCAGCAGTGAAGAATTTGGTTGCTCTATTTCTGTATTTCAACAGCTAAATACATTCATGTGCTCTCATATATTTTTTCTGCAACAAATTTTTCATTTTCGAAATTAATAGGTCAAACATAGGTTGTAAAAGAATGGTCAAACATACGATTCCCAGGAAACCGAAATCGTTTGCCGATGTCCACAGAATGTTACAAGATAAGCGAAGAAAACCATATGACGATTGGAAAATAAATGTCAAACTCACATCTCTCGCCTGCCTCTGGTCCGCCGCCTTATGCCTCTCGCCGCTGACCTTCGGTTCGCCGTCACTCGCCGCCGTCCTTTGCTTCGACACCGGCAGTTCCTCTGGCCTCTGTAAAAAGCTAAAGTTTTATTAGTAGTTGTAGAAAAGATGAACAGTCGAGAGAGATATAAAAATGAGGATTATTATTTGATTTACTAATTTTTGAATAAAATGATGTTCTAAATTTCATAAATATAATATTATAATTTCATAAATATGATATTGTTCTTGGTTTTTCATCTTTTTCAGCCAACACTAGGGTTAGGTCTTTTCATTCGTTGTGACCGGCTCCATAGGCCAGTCGAAACAGGTAACCAGTCGGGACCTAATGTTGGCCGAATTGGGTGTCCGGACGGGTTCTAATGTTATCTGAAACAGGTAACAGGCCGGCCCTTAGATTTTTTTTACTTTTCGCGAGGTTAATTAAACAATAATAAACCATAATCCAATATCTTAACATAAAATTTCGTATAATCTCTAAACACTAAACCATAAAAATCTAAACTTTAAATCATAAACTCTAAAACCCTAAATCCTAAACTCTAAAATGCTAAATCCTAAAAATGACAATCGCACAACGAAAGAGTACCCCAAACCCAACCCCTAAACCCTATAACCCTAAACAATAAAACTCTAAACTCTAAAAATCCTAAACCCTAAAAACGACAATCGTACAACGAAAGGGTACGACAAACTCAACCCCTAAACTCTATAACCCTAAACCATAAAATCCTAAACTATAAAAATCCTAAACCCTAAAAACAACAATCGTACGACAAAAGGGTACCCCAAGCCCTAAACCTTAGAATCGTAAACCCTATAACCCTATAACCCTAGAATGCTAAACCATAAAATCCTAAACGCTAAACTCAACCTTAAATCCTAAACTCTAAACCCTAAACTCCTAAACTCTTAACTCTTAACCTAAAACCTGAAAATTCCAAACTAAGCAAAAACAACAACCCTAAAACCTAAACCCTAAACTTTAACCCACTATAATGCTAAAATCCTTAACCCTAAATGCTAAAACCTTAACTTTAAACTCGGTAGTGTAGAGAGTTCAATATCATAATCTAGATTGTATAGTTATGAATCATTTTTAAGAAATTTTAAATTATATAAATGATTTGAAGTTTTTATTGATAAAATAATTGAGATGTAATGTATAATTTACTTAATTTATGATAAGATGTTACTTTTTAGTGTTAATTAGCTATTATAATGTTTATTATTATTAATTAAATGCATATTTTAATCAAATTGAGATATTAGTAGAAATTGTAATCACTTAGCCTTCCTACTTAAAAGATCACGGTTCAAATCCCGTTCCCACATTTTTTAAAATAAAAAATGTAGTTACAAAAATCGGATCTAACCGTCCAAATAATTTTGGTCGAACTAGCCGGTTTTCCCGGTCAACAAAATTTGGGCTGGCCGAGGCATGTCCTAGTCGGTACGTCTGTTCCCGCTGTGTACTTGCTTCGGCCGGAATCGCCGGCTGGGCCCATTTTTTTCTCGATTTTCGTACATTAATCGAGGCTCGACGGATCTTCGGTTTTTTATTCGGATCTTCATTTGAGGGTGTTTGACAGTGTTTAACAGTGTTTAGTTCATCGATATACACAACTTCTTACATAAATTTTTATTTTAAAAATAATCATAATGTAATTTACTCAATTTAGGGTGTTGTTTAGTTCGAATACTAGGGTGTCCAATAGAAATTCAATTAGTAAAGGGTTAGAATTGGGAAAATGTATTAAAAATTAATAAAATCTGCCGGTTTTGTTGAATACTGCACCGTTAGTACGGGGTTTAAAAAATAGGTAAACAGCTGGTTTGGGGCCCCACGGGGTTTTAAATCCTATGTTGTTGAGCCTTTTATTTTATCAGAAAACAGGGAATTATCATTTCTCGTCCGATTTCGACAAATCCGATTTATTTCACTATGTGAATAATACAGTCTTTGTTGTTTAGATTTCTTAATCAGGATTTATTATTTTAGTAATTCTAAAATATAACTGGCATTTGCTTAAATTTGGCGAGTTATATGTTGTTGACATATTGTAAGGCATTTGACCTAAAATAATTAGGATTATTTTATATTTGGAATAATAAAATATAAGATCTTACGATTTAATATTGTCTTCCTTTATTGTATTAGAAAATTACTCGATAAGTTGAAGTATTTGAATTCCAATGAAGTAAAGACGTATATAGACTTGAACTTGTTCTTGCAAATAATAAAGGTGTAAATGAGTCTCCAAATGATTGCGTTTAAGTGTTAGGTTGTAGGTTGTTTAAGGTACATCATGAATCACACTCGGCATGACGATAGTTTGTTCAATGAGCAAACTGAGTCGTGTTTTTGGTATATTTGAAACATATCCAACAGTTTGGCTTGCGTTATAAGAATGGTCATATTGTTATCGAAGGCTTTTGTGATTCAATCGGATCAGTGACTCAATTGAAAGCAAATTTATTCGTCACGTTTATAGTTGGTTGGGGGGAGCAATGCCTTCAACATAATTTATTGCAAGATTTTCCGATCGAGCCTTTACCATTAACTCCAATAAGCATTAATAGTCAACCTGGCATTGGAAGAGCTCATAGTGTTATGTAATATGTACTATGATAAATCTCGACACATACGTCGAAGACATAACAATATTGTCAGGAAATTTGTCTCTAGTGGAGTTATCTCGGTCAATTATGCAAAGAGCAAAAGATGAAGTGTCAATTCCGCTAACAAAAGGCCTTAGGACGAGTCAACACCTCAAAATCCGAATTCGTTGAAAAAATAAAGTTGTGACTAATGGTCCAACTGATGACATCCACACAACATCCATGCGGGAGGAGGACTACTCAAGTGAGTCGAGGCCATGGAGCGAGTTTTGTATAAGATGTACTACGAAGCACCATTATTATTTAGTGATGTCCATTCCAAACAACAGTTAGAACCTACCCCTGTGTAACCTTATCCAAGAGGAAGAATCCCCTTCTCGTAACTTCAACGAAGCAGAAGCGTCCATGGACAAAGATTGACAAATCAGAGATGCGCAAGATATAGAGCAGATATACGCAAGAGATCCTAGTAACATTTAGACAAGCAAAACATTAACCAGCAATAGAACTTGTTCGCCCACAGCTAAAACACTTGAAAATTACAGCACCATTGTTCTCCTTAATACCACCATAGCTAGCTACTTGCTGTTGCAATTTCAATCAGTCATACGCTACAACATAAAAGACAAAATGGAAACAAAACCAGCAACTGGAAGTTGAAGGTTGTTGAAACGAAGCACGACTACTGATACTCTTCATCTCCCTGGTACTCTCCCTCTTCATCCTCATAGTCTCCTTCCTCGTCTGCAGTTGCATCCTGGTACTGCTGGTACTCCGATACCAAATCATTCATGTTGCTCTCAGCTTCGGTGAACTCCATCTCGTCCATTCCTTCACCAGTATACCAATGCAGGAAAGCCTTCCTCCTGAACATGGCAGTGAACTGCTCGCTCACCCTCCTGAACATCTCCTGAATGGATGTGGAGTTGCCAATGAATGTGGATGCCATCTTGAGCCCAGTTGGCGGGATGTCACAGACAGTTGACTTCACGTTGTTGGGGATCCACTCCACAAAGTATGAGGAGTTCTTGTTCTGAACGTTCAGCATCTGTTCGTCAACTTCCTTGGTGCTCATCTTACCACGGAACATGGCTGATGCAGTGAGGTAGCGGCCGTGCCGTGGATCGGCAGCACACATCATGTTCTTCGAGTCCCACATTTGCTGAGTGAGCTCGGGTACTGTCAGAGCTCTGTACTGCTGAGAGCCACGGGATGTCAAAGGAGCAAATCCCACCATGAAAAAGTGGAGACGTGGGAACGGGATAAGGTTGACTGCAAGCTTCCTTAAATCAGAGTTCAGTTGACCAGGGAACCTCAAGCAGCATGTCACACCGGACATGGTTGCAGAGATCAGATGATTCAAATCACCAACTGTTTACCCACAATAGAACAGCAAGCAGATGCATCACAATCGTAGCTAAGGAAACAATATGCAGCTCAAACAATTCAAAATCCAGACAAGGGGACTTACAGCTGGGGGTTGTTAGCTTAAGGGTACGGAAGCAGATGTCATACAGGGCCTCATTGTCAAGAACCATACACTCATCGGCGTTCTCAACAAGTTGATGAACAGACAGAGTAGCGTTGTAAGGCTCAACCACAGTATCAGAAACCTTGGGAGATGGAAACACCGAGAAGGTGAGCATCATCCTATCAGGGTACTCCTCCCTAATCTTGGAGATTAGGAGTGTTCCCATACCAGATCCAGTCCCGCCGCCCAACGAATGGCACACTTGAAACCCTAATTAAGCAAAAACGACGAGGAAATGTTCATATAACAGAAAAAAAAATCATTAAGAAATGAAGAGCGACGAACATAACCGAAACCGTAGGATTACCTTGCAAGCAGTCGCAGTTCTCGGCCTCCTTCCTGACAACATCGAGAACGGAATCTATAAGCTCGGCTCCTTCGGTGTAGTGACCTTTGGCCCAGTTGTTACCAGCGCCGGACTGGCCGAAGACGAAGTTGTCAGGCCTGAAGATCTGGCCGTAAGGACCAGATCTGACGCTGTCCATGGTTCCAGGCTCCAAATCCATGAGGACGGCGCGGGGGACGAAGCGTCCGCAGCTGGCTTCGTTGTAGTAGACATTGATGCGCTCGAGCTGGAGCTCGGAGTCGCCGTCGTAGCGGCCGGTGGAGTCGATTCCGTGCTCGTTGCAGATGACCTCCCAGAACTTGGCTCCGATCTGGTTGCCGCACTGGCCGCCCTGGATGTGGAGGATCTCACGCATCTTTGCAGATGAAAAAGGTAGAGAGCGGTGGTGCTAGGGTTTTGAAATTTGAAATGGAGAGAGAGAAAGGAAGTGAGCTGCGACTGGTGGTGGAAATGGTAGTGGGGTTAGATTTGAGAGAGGATATTTTTAAATAGATGATAAGCGTGAGAGAGAGGCGAGCGGGGAAATTGTTTAAACGGCATTTTTTAAAAATTTAGTAACTAAACGGGTTGTTTTGTTTGTTTAATTTGATTTTCGGGTGGGGCGGCAAGGTGAGTGGGCGGTTCTAGGAAGAACTCAGATGTCGAGGACCTTTTACGAGTGGTGTAAACAGATCCAACGGCTGATATTGACTAAGGGAGTCAGATGGTGGGGGATTTCTGTTGGATTTTTTTTTATCAAAAGAGAAGATGTCATTTCAAGATAGTCAAAGAAAAATGAGTTTAGAAACGTATTTATCGGAGGTATAGGCTATACATATGAAGTTATATGGGTCGTAGATTTTTACAAAAACGATAAACTCAATTCTTACTCATTAACAATGATAACACGAATGAAAAAAGTGTTAACAACAAACTACAATAATAAAACGACGCATCAGAAAACTGCCTGTCGGATGGAACAAACCGTCTTTATTAAAGCCGCTACACTGTTAGTCCTATAAAATGGCTTCAGAGACATCAGACTCTAGACCGGTTACGGGTGAGGAGGTAGAGTCTTAGCTCAGCTTTTGGGTGATTTCGAAAATTTGTCTTCAACTTCCGTCTCCTTTGGGTCAGAAGTTGTAAGATCGTATCTACACTATTTTTTACAGACGTGATAAGTTGTAGCGGAATTATGATGACGACGCTTCGATAATTGCGGTTAGGATTTCTAAATAAAGGAATTCTCCGTAACAGTGTAACTTTCCCTCTGAAAAAGAGCAACCGGAAAACACTACAATTTTAAAGCGAAAAAAACTTAACCATTGATCTTGAAAGTAACCCTAACTCCTTATGAAAATATTAGTTTCGCTGGATTTATTTTATTCACTTTTTATAAACAGTGATTAGTGGTTACAAATGTTATTTGACGCGTCAACAAATTCATCGTACTAAAACATTCTCTAATGTTAACAATGTTACTAACCCAACTATATAACAATCCTACTCTTTTTATCTCATGACAAAGGCCCCAACTTTGCCAATGCATATGTACCAAAATTCGCTACCCGTTTCATATATTTTATAAGGTACTTTCAACTCCTTTATCGTAAATTTAAAATATAATCTAAGGTTTTCAAGCAGTTAGCCAGTTGTGTTATTCAACCACAACATATATATATATGAGGTGACTTGTCCGGGTTTTAATGTCGAAAATGACAAATTAGAATAGAAGTTATGAATTTTTTTTATTTCAACCTAGTAATATTTTAAATTTGACGACGTGCTATTTTCAACCTTGAATCCGTCAATGTCCTACGAATTATTCGGAACTTAACATGATTGATACTTTATGGGCCAATCCTCCAACAAAAATCACTAATTCATTAACCTATTTCCGAATGACTTCTCTAATTACCGTACTCGGGAATCTACATCCAAGTTGTTATCATCAATATTGCTCTTCACCCAAGGTGTCGATCATCCGACAATCTCATTAGTTTTGGCATGCATGAATTAAAGGTTCATATAATATATACCGAATAAAAGGTTGATATAATATCTATTTTTTTTAACAAATAAAATTGATATTCATTCCACTATACGATTAAGACGAAATGTACAAAAGTGTTTATCGGAGGTACAAGCTCCACATGGAGCTGTATGGGCCGTGGATTCCTGCAACTACAGAAACCTCAATCCTTACTCATCAGCTACGACAACAGGAATGGGGAGGGAAAGTGCCACCCCATATTACAATAAGTAAGACACTACAAAACTCTAGCTACTAGACTAAAAGGTAGTCCTTATTCCGATACCATTACCGTGCTAACTCAGTAACCGGTCCATATCATTATTCTACTCGAGTGTGAGGCCCAGTAGTTGTCCCGGACTTTGCTTATGTGGTGATTTCTGGACCTTGACGCCTTCTATTTTCATGAGATCTAGAGTTGTTTCCTTGCAGCGGCGACGTTTGCGGTCATCAAAATCCTGGATTCGCATCATAGTTTGCGTCGAACTCTGTAGTCCCAAGTTCGGGAAACCATAGAATCCGGTTAGTCGTAAACTCTTGTCGTTCTCATTCGTCTCGTGCATCGAGATGCAATTATGGGTGTAGTTTATTAGCATGCTACGATCGGATTGTCTCCAGAGTATTGCTAATCCTCCGTTGTGACCTTGAGCGTCCACAACGAAGCTCAAGTCAAACCCTCGCTTGATCCGAACCGATTTCATTTTCTCCTTCGTTGCTAGGGTTTCGACTAGAGAAACTAATTCGACTCCGTGTGTTTGGACTATGTTATGGCCGAAATTGACAACCCTAATTTGACAGAATTCCCGTACATACCAATTTAAAATCCTCATAAAAAAAACTTGGCGGTGGCCGTCCACAACTTGCTCGCCTCGAGAGCGCAACCTATCACAGTTAGGGCGGATAAAAAGTTATTTTCTTTCAATAAAATATATAAAAGTTTGTATGTATAAATTATTTACATTCAAAATAGGAACATTTTCATAATTCGAACTCAAAAAGAAGTCGCAGCAAGAATATTATAGATTTGGGCCTACATTACAAGCGCATACTGTCCTTTGTGGCTGCGGCGAACCTGGTTAGAGCAGAACAATTTAGGAGGTAGCTCGAATAGGCCCGGTGGTAAATTATTCCGGCCCGGTCCAGCCGCAGGCTCGTGTCTCGTCGTCGGCGTAACAGAGGCCAACCTTCTTTTTGGACAGCAGAGCAAGTTTCGCAAGTCTCCACCAGCTCATATCATCGAGGTTTAAGCATCCTGTTCGAACGATCCATTTCGAGCTTCGTTCTTCGAGCGACGACGGTAAACAGTCGCTTTTCTTCATTCAAATCTCCGATCGCTAGCTGGAACAAGAAACGAATTCGATCCGGGAAGAGATGTCAGTGCAGGAGTATCTGGAAAAGCACATGCTCTCTCGGAAAATTGAGGACGCCGTCAATGCCGCCGTCCGGGCGAAAACTCCCGATCCCGTTCTCTTTATCGTAATTCCTTCTGTCATCCTCCTTTCATCCGCTTCCTCCTAGTTCTCTTTTTGTTTTCGGCGATGGAATTCTAATTGCTTGTTTGGTTATGACAGTCGAATCATATGAAGAAGGCGGTTCCATCAGTTATAACGAAGATTCGAGCGAGGCAAATCCTCGATAGCAGAGGGATTCCAACTGTTGAAGTGGACTTGTACACTAACAAAGGGATGTTCCGCGCTTCTGCTCCTAGCGGCGATGTTACTGGAATGTAAGTAGCCGCTGAAGTTAATTGAGCTCCATATTCTGAAGTTTTGAGTGATCCAGTTCTCCTTAGTAACTTTGAATTTGAAAGCTCTCCAGTTCTCTTTAATAGGAGATAGAAGGTGGAAGGATCTAATACGGTTTCCATTTTTGCTTCATTCCATTTTCTGTTGCATTGAAGAAGTATTCTATCTCTGTCTCGTCTGCTCTACTTTTCAGTTATTAATGTACAAATTGGTGCCATAACCTCATACTCATCTTTCCATCACAGGTATGAAGCTGTGGAGCTACGTGATGGGGACAAAGGAGTGTATCTTGGAAATGGTGTGATGAGAGCTGTCAGGAACATCAATGAGAAAATCTCCGAAGCATTGGTTGGTATGGATCCAACACTGCAGTCTCAAATTGATCAGGCCATGATAGACTTGGACAAAACAGAAAAGAAGGTGAGGATGATTGCTACTTCCGATTCATGGAATTAGTTCTTTTACGGGTTGCTGCACCTTTTTGTGTTTCTTTTATCTAGAATGGAGACATTGGTATGTACGGTGTAATAGCATACCAGCATTCTGAGTTTCAATTCCCTTGGAGTCAGTGTCTGATTCGTAGCTGTAATAAGTTCTGAAATTTTCTTAGAACGTTGGCAACCGGACAATTTAATTGGCCATATCTAGGATTATGTTAGGAGATACTCGTTTCTCACTACCAGTCATATGCAGGGTGAACTTGGAGCTAATGCCATATTAGCAGTGTCAATTGCTGCTTGCAAGGCTGGGGCTGCTGAAAGAGAGGCATGTCTTGTTCTAGTCTTGATATTGTGTTTTGCACATTTTCAATTATTTTTGTTCTTCCAACTTACGGGTCTGACGTTTACATCTCAGCTTCCACTCTACAAGCATATTGCTGAGCTTTTTGGTAACACCAGCTTGACACTTCCTGTCCCTGCCTTTACTGTCATCAGTGGTGGAAAGCACGCTGGAAATAATTTGGCCATTCAGGTACTCCTGTTGCTGCTATTGGAATGATGCACTTGCGTGTTGCATCCTTGAGATGAATTATTGTCACATGTCTTCGACTCAGTAGGTTTAATCAGCAAACTCTGATGTCACATTTCCTCAAGAGTATTGGGGAGAGTTATTGGCCAATTCGAACTCTGATGCTTTCATCAAATAGTGCATATTCTTCAGCATCGCATTCCTTATTTGTCTGTTTGCACTGCATAAAGTTAGGCTTTGAATGAAACCAGGATATCATGATTCTTCCGATTGGAGCCAACAGATTCGAGGAGGCATTGCAGATGGGCTCTGAGACTTATTATCATCTAAAGGTGATTCCTCGTTCTGATATTTATTTTTTCTTCTTTAATGTATCTGTTTCATTAGTCTTACATTCATTTCTGAGACTTAATTTCTCAATTTTCTTCTATATTTACTCTTCTCCAAACTTTAAAACTGGATTTTGAAAAGTTCGAATGAGCTATGTAGAATCTGAATGTGATGTAACTAACACCATTGCAAGTTAAAATACTTGGAATATGAAGCAACTTATCTGAGGTAGAAAAACTGAAAAAGGAAGAAATGTGGGGTGGGCTTAATAATTACATTTTGATGTAGACCATGATAACTCATGTTAGACACCAATTGGTTCTTCTTTTCTATTGAATAAAAAATAACTCGAGGATGATTTGGAATATGCAGTTACAGTGCATGGTACTTCCTATCTTCAAATCTGAATTCAATATTACGTAATACAATTTTCTTGTCCTGTTTCTTCATTGTAATGGATTGTTTTCTATGAACAATCAGATGCATTATCGCTGCTCATTTATTGATTGTAATTTCTGTATTAAATATATCAGGCTGTTATTACAGAAAAATATGGCATACATGGATGTAATGTCGGTGACGATGGTGGCTTTGCTCCAAACATCTCAAGGCAAGTATTTGTTTCCCTTAGGTGGGGACACCATACCTCAAGGAATTAAGTAGTGCTGTAATCATGCTTTGACTGTCAGGACCTTTCTAATTGTATGACTGTGTTGCTGGCAGCATTCGAGAAGGTTTAGATTTTGTTAAAGAGGCTATTGACAGAACAGGTTACAAAGACAGGATGAAGATAGCAATTGATGTTGCTGCCACTGACTTTTGCATAGGTAATAAGATTATTTCTGGCACCATTTTCTTGGATAATCTCTAACACATGTAACAAACAGATAGTTACTGAACTCTTTTTCTGTTTCTGAAATCTGAAGCATGTTTTAGCGTCAGAATTACCTTGACCGTTATATCGAACATGAATTTCTTCAAGAGCTTTCGTGCAAAGATGCTTAGCCTTCCATTTAGTTAAACTGCATGTGTATGGTTCTGACTTCATTTATAAGTAGCTTTTGCTGTTTTGCCCAATTTGATGAGAAGAAGCCGTTTCAGAATAATTGGTATAGAGTAGTAGTTACTTATACAGAACCATGCTCTGCTCCATGTTAGATCTGAATCTTCTCCCTGTTAATGCAGGCACAAAGTATGATTTGGATTTTAAAACTCCTAACAAATCAGGGCAAAATTTCAAGTCAGGGGAGGATATGATTGAGATGTACAAAGAGCTATGTGCTGGTATATAGCTCAAATCTCTGTATCTACTCTCACATTTGCTTAGTTATATTCATCTTGCCTAATGCAGACTCCTTAACTATCTGTTCATCTTCCCCTTTCTGATTCCATCGTTGGAAATTACAGAGTACCAAATTGTGTCAGTTGAAGATCCATTCGACAAAGAAGATTGGGAACACATCAAATACTTTTCTAGCCTTGGACTGTGTCAGGTTTGTTGTTCATAATTTCTGTCCTTAAACTTCCATGCTTGATGCTTGGTTGAATTGTGAAAACTACAAAGAACTATATCAAGACGGTATTGATATGTCCAGGTGGTAGGTGATGGCTTGTTAATGTCGAATCCAAAACGAGTAGAGAGAGCCATACGTGAATCCACTTGCAATGCTCTTCTTCTCAAGGTACCATGCTAAACTTTTTTTTCAATTCGCGTCAGACTCTAATTTCACTGCCCAATTACCCAATATTCACCGGCACGATGTGTATAATAACCAGGTCAATCAAATTGGAACGGTAACGGAAGTGTTCGAGGTAGTGAGGCTGGCTAAGGACGCCCACTGGGGAGTAGTGGCATCTCACAGAAGCGGAGAGACCGAAGATTCGTTCATATCCGATTTAGCCGTAGGGCTCGGGTTAGGCCAGATCAAAGCCGGAGCTCCTTGCAGAGGAGAGCGTGTGGCCAAGTACAATCAGGTACAAAATTAAATTCTTGAACCCACTAACCGGAAAATCGTTGCAAATTTCCAATGTAATGTTCATTTAATTTTTCAGTTGCTCCGGATCGAGGAAGAGTTTGGGGATCAGATGGTGTATGCAGGGGAAGATTGGAGATCGATCTGATCAACTGCTGTATTAAGGTGTAAAAAAAAGTGTGCTGTTTTGAACAATTGAGCTGTGAATGTTGATTGCATCCTGGTTTTGTTGCTTTGATATGTGTAGGTTGGGTTGGTAAAGAATTGAAACACGTAGCTGGATTGATTCACTCGCAAAGAACATGTTCCGATTAACTTTGTAAGATACTACAATTTGGGCGTTAATTACTGCGATATTTGTTGAATTTATCAGAGTTAGGCTTGTAATATTGTGCTATTGCTAACTTACCAAACTTGTGTTAGTTTCTTATGATTTAGGTTTCAGTCATCTGCATTTTGAAATTTTGATTGAAGATGGGTATCATACATGCATTCATCCAACTGGAAGAAAAAAGCAAACTAGTCAATTGATATACAAGCTTTCAGATTTCTGAAGTTGCAAGGCAAACAACTTTGATTAATTCTTACACTAACATCACACTTGTTGATTTTTTTGTCTGTCTTGATTTGATACGATCACTTGCTATTCTGATGTGCCGAATCCCATCCTAATGAAGACAACATTGAAATGTATTTGACATTCTATGGGTGGTAGAGTTGCGATCCGGATCCGGTGATTTGAAAATTTTGGGTTGGAATTTAACGTAACTTTACAAATGAGCACCAATATAATGTTTATTTATTTTGACAAAAACAATGATGGACTTTTATTATTATTTCAAATTTAAACATGCAAAAATGGTAGACATCTTGACAAGTCCTCATCTTGTATGGTTAAAACAAACTGGTAAAGTCTGATGAGCTTTACGGAACTCTTGTTTCTCATGCAACAACAAAGGAGTTTCTATTCAGCAAAAGTTTCACCTGAAAAGAAGAAGAAGAAGAAGAGGAACAATCCCCGTGACAATGTAAAACCAGACACCCATCCCAACCAGAACTCTTCTCCGTTCCTATCTCAGGATTTACGTCCTATTCCTCATTCTTCCTTACGTCCCATTAATCCTGAAAATTACCCAAAAATTTCCCCAACCTTAAATCCTTAATTTCCTCGACATCAATTCCATTTCCCAGATCCTCAATTTCCCCAACAATAATTAGCAGCAGCAACAACAGCCGCCTGTTCACGATCGGCCTGATATCGATATGGTACTCGTCAAACATCGGAGTGATCATCTTAAACAAGAACCTCCTAAGCAACTACGCTTCCGCTACCCAATCTTCTCAACTCAGCTACGCCTCAATCACCTGGCTCAAGATCGTCCCCCTTCAGACGATCCGCTCCCGGCAGCAGTTCTTCAAGATCTCCGCCCTCAGCTTGATCTTCTGCTCCTCGATCGTCGCCGGAAACGTCTCCCTTAAATAAATCCCCGTGTCCTTCAACCAGGCCGTCGGCGCCACGACGCCGTTTTTCACTGCGGTTCTGGCTTACCTGATGACCCGCAAGAAGGAAGGGTTCCTCACTTACGCCGCCCTCGTCCCTGTCGTCTCCGGCGTCATCGTCGCCAGCGGGGTAAAACCGTAAAACCCCAGTTTTTTAAAATTCAGTCTCTGTTCAGAGATTTCTTGCTTTTTTCACAATTGGGTTGTTCATATAATTTTTAGGGGGAACCGAACTTTCATCTATTTGGATTCATAATGTGCGTTGGAGCAACTGCTGCAAGGGCGCTCAAGACTGTTCTTCAGGGGATTCTGCTGTCTTCTGAAGGGTATTATTACTCTTAATTTGTTGTTACAGGTTTTTTCCTGCTGCTTTATGTCCTGAGCAGTCAATTTGAGAAAAGCTCGTAGGTGAATCGGCTCGATTTTGAATGAGTCAAACTTGAGCCAGGCAATGCTGATGGGCTCGTGAGCTGGCTCGAGTTTAAGATTGATCGAGAGCCAACTTGAATAATAGGGGTATATATGACACATTAGTAGACTTAATAATGTAAAATGTTACCATATACAATAAAATCAAATTTAATTTGTGATAGTGCTAATGAAAATGCAAGTGGTACATTGTTTATGTTTTATTATTTTAATAGAAAGGTTTGTCGACAACATTTAGCTTGACTCGTGATTTTCTTTAGTGTACAAGTTTCAAGTTTCGCTCAAACTGGACTCATATAAGGGGTTTTAGTGAGTGAAGTTCGAGTTGAACTCGAATTTTGCTCGTCAACAATAGTTAACAAGCCATACTCGAGCACGATGGGAGCTAAAAATTTCTAACTTGAGTTTGGCACGAGCTAAAAAATTTCAGCTCGAGTTTGGCTCGTCAACTACAGCTCGACTGGAGCTAAAATTTTGTAGTTTGAGTTTGGTTCGTCAAAGACAGTTAACAAGTCAGATTCGAGCTCCACACGAGTTAAAATTCTCTAACTCGAGTATGGCTCGCCAAGCTAGACACGAGCTAACATTTTCTACCTCGAGCACAGTAAAATTTGACATAACTCGGTTCGGTTTATGAACAGCCATAGTCATGTAGAACTAACCGTTCATTTTATTTTGGCTGCAGGGAGAAGCTCCATTCGATGAACCTGCTGATGTACATGGCACCAGTAGCTGTCGCTTTCCTTCTACCGACGGCTCTGATAATGGAAACAAACGTCATCGGAATCACAATAGCACAAGCAAAGACGACAAGAGGTTCATATTTTACCTGCTCTTCAATGCTTCCCTTTCCTATCTGGTAAACTTGACCAACTTCCTCGTCACCAAGCACACCAGCGCCTTGACTCTCCAGGTATTCTTAATGGGGCTATTGTATGGTTATCAATGTAACATACATCAAAATTCAAGATCTTCCGAGGAATTAATGTTGTGCTTTCCTTTTGCAGGTGCTGGGGAATGCAAAGGGTGCAGTGGCGGTAGTACTGTCGATTCTGATATTCAGGAATCCGGTGTCGGTGACCGGAATGTTGGGATACGGTGTGACTGTGTTTGGTGTCATCCTATACAACGAGGCCAAGAAAAGAGCCAAGTCATGAATTCATTTCCTTATTTCGTCAGACTTGTTACAAAGACAAGGAATTTCGACCTGCTGTGTTGTGCTTGGTCTGTTTCTGGAAAAAAGAAAGGAACAAAGAAGCTGAGCTTTATGTTAGCAGGGTGGAAAGGTATGGCTCCCATTCCCATCCTTTGTGTAGTAGAGGTACCAACAGCTGCGGCATTCTTATTTCTTAACAGTAGACACTTCATGCAAATGTGATTTTTCGGAGGAGTAGAGAGTTTAGACTAATTTGAGAAATAATAAAGTAGAAGTTTTCTGAATCATAATACTTCAAGCTTTTGCCCTTTTTACTGGTGTCTTATCACCATTTCTGCATATAGACAAGTTTCCCAGTGGCTACTTACCGATTTGGTCCCAGAAAGCTGCAGATTGTACAAATATGATCAAGACCGGAAATGAGAGTATGAACAAGATTATTCCTGTGGCCTCTGCTTCTTCTTCTTCATCTTCTTTAACCTCGGGAGCCAAGTAATGTAGCCCATCTCGACAATCTTGCATTCAGTCACAACTGGAAACTCTGCAGACAGACTAAGTGCAACTGTATTCGACAAGGGCAAAACAAACGTCTAAGGACACCAGGCTCACTAATCTCTAAACAGTGGCTTCCCCTGGCAGTAATCATGAAAAATAGTAATCACTAGATAACAAGCAAAAACTCGTTTGTCTAAGACATTGCTGGAGGTTTCGGATACGATACTAGTCGCAGCCACTTGCGGACGCCTTTATTTCTTTTTTCTAGTTTAGGTTGGTGTGCTAGTTTATCCTCGTCCGAATGAAGAACGAAGAAACAACTTGTTTGGGTGTGCTTCACGAAGATAACAAAATGAAATAAACATTCGAAAGCACAACAAGAGCGAGGAATACCACATTTATCTACTATAAAGTATCAAGAAGCATTATTGAAGTTGGTCGTCAGTCACCGGTACTGCCTTCAATAGCTGGTTGCCATTGTTGGTCGCTGCTATCGAGTTCTATAAAGCCTGCAAACTAAGTGAATTGTCGACCAATCAAACCATAATATCATTTAATTTGTGACCTAATGAACCTTCAATTCGATGAACCCGTCTGACTAACCCGCCCATTTGACAGCTTTCCATGCGGTTGGCATTAATAAAATTACGCTAATGATTTGCAGTCGAAGAAAATAAATTTCTATCCAATCTAATCAATTACAAAGTCATGAATTCTTTTGTCTGAATTTTTTATTATTCACAAAGAAAATTAATTTTAGATTTTACCCAATATAAAATAAATTAAAAGGCGTTAAAAGAAATTAAAATCAAATGCCAAATAGAATGAAAGAAGAAAAGGAAGGAAAGAAAATAAAACAGAAGTTAGTTTCGTCTTTATCGTATTCGTTTATTTCGCATTTTTGTGAGCACTTGGATGAAAAAATTGGATTTGATTAAACAAGAGAGTTTCTTACCAACAAAAAATCACAAAGTAGACATCAAATCAACAAAATAAAATCTTCAAAGTATGAGAATCACCGTCGCCGCATTAACTAGAAGGTAAGTGGATATCTATATCAACCAATTGATGCACAACTTAAATGGAGAGACACATAAAAGATACCTCACACGAACATTAAAAATTAATAAACTTAAATGAACATCTAATTTATCATCAAGTTTATTTAAATAAGTACGAGTGAGATTTACTACGTAAATCTCTCTCGTAATTAAATGTACAAGAGTGACAACCTTTGATCTGTCGACGGATCAACCAAACCCAAAATTAATTAAAAGAACCAGAGAGTCTGACTTCATCCAGCCTCTTTAACATAATAAAGTCGATGTAACCAACAACAACAACAACCTCAACCACCAGTGATGCTCTCTGCATTCGTTAATTTATTATAAATTTAATCACTTTTATACAGTCTCTTCATTTCCGGTATCTGGGTTCAACAGAAGAATCGAATCGAAGTATCTTTGAAATCCCAGAAACAAAAAAGGGAAGAAGAATCAAGCAAATCAACGGCGGAGAGGTTGCAGCTGGCTTCGACTTGCAACAGTGATCATCGTCAATGATCACAGCCGATAACTAAACCAGCCGCAGCTCGCTCATTTGCGTTTCACTTTCCTTCTAAATCACTCATTTCTTCCTCATTTTGAGCGACTGACGCCGACCCATTTTACCATTTTGTTTTCTGTTGCGATCTCACTCCACCCCACCATTCCCTTTTTCCACCCTTCCTATTTTGTCATCACGTTTTCCTTCCTCTTCCATCCAGCAATGGCAGATCTCCACCCCAAATCCGACATTTCATTCGCTGAGGTCTTCCTCTGTAGCGCATTTGCTGCTTGTTTCGCCGAGGTATGGTTTGATTGATTCACTTGTTCTAGTTCAAATCTCAGTTGAATGCCGGCTTTTGGATCGGAAATTTTGATTTTGGCCATAGAGTTTCTAGTACTTGTTCAAGTCAAAATAGTCCGTTGCAGCTTCATAGTCAATTTACGTATATGGTAAATTGAAGATTGCATTGGTATCGATTACTTGCAGTTCTGTACGATTTCATTAGACACTGCTAAAGTGAGGCTTCAGCTCCAGCGCAAGGCAACCCCTGGGGATGGAGCAGGTGTACCAAAGTACAGAGGTTTGTTGGGCACCATGGTCACAATTGCCAAGGAGGAAGGTTTATCAGCACTTTGGAAAGGTGTTACTGCTGGATTGCATCGCCAATTCATTTACGGTGGCTTGAGGATCGGATTGTACGAACCGGTATGTATAATAGAGACATCTTGATTTCATAGTTTTGCTGCTAATCTTTGGTAGATAGAAATTGAGATATTTCTTTTTGACTGTAGGTGAAATCACTTCTGGTTGGAAGTGATTCTGGTGGAGTTATCCCTTTATACCAGAAGATCCTTGCAGCTCTGATAACTGGTAAGTTTTTTTTCAAACATTATCAATGGATCAACGCTTTGTTTGGCAACAAGAATAACGAATTCTAGAAAATTTGAGTTGAGATTAGTGTAAGAAAGTTGAGTTAAAGTCAGCAGGGGTTGTGGAAGGAAACTTGGATTAACAGATATAAGGATTCCAAATGGAATTATGTTAACCAATGTACTCGATGGGAAACTAAACTTTCCAGGGAATCCTTTGTATCTCTTGATTTAACGTTCCTTTCACAAGCCCTCCCAAACTCAATTGTTCCCCACTAGTCTTAACTCAATTTTCCTAGGAATCATGATTCTTGTTGCCAAACAAAGCCTAAACTAACTTGTTATCAGTGGTGAGTTCCTAGGAGGTAAAGTTTTGGCATTGAAACAGGTGCAATAGCTATAATTGTAGCCAATCCTACTGACCTTGTAAAAGTCAGACTGCAAGCTGAAGGGAAATTACCACCTGGTGTACCTAAGCGATACGCTGGAGCTTTCGATGCTTATCTTACTATAGTGAAGCAGGTTGGTTCGTTAAGGATGCAGTTTGTGGATGATGACTGCATTGTTGATGGTTTAGCTTACTCAGCGACTGTATATATATACAGGAGGGACTAGCTGCATTGTGGACTGGACTTGGGCCAAACATAGCTAGAAATGCTATCATAAATGCTGCTGAGCTTGCCAGTTACGATGAAATAAAGCAGGTGATTTATGATATGTAGCATCTAGACTAAAAATTGTTTCTTGTGTATTATAAATACTGAACTGGCTAACGTATTTGATCAACCATTCCTTGACGTCTTTATACTTATGCAGACAATTTTGCAAATTCCAGGGTTCAGGGATAATGTTTTGACTCACATTCTAGCCGGCCTTGGTGCTGGTTTCTTTGCTGTGAGCATTGGTTCACCCATTGATGTGGTAAGTGACCGTATTTTGACTCTTAGCATTTCTATGAACCTCGTAGCATAGAATTGTTAGACACTCCATTTGATTGAACCAGAAGGAGAAGTAGTTAGGAGCAGCTTTTACCAGTAGGAGAAGTTGGAGGAACCGAGGAAATGCTTATTTTTAGTTCTAATCCTTGTTGTATGAGTATCCTCTCCTTCATCTCATGAGGAAACATGAACATTGAACACATCAAATGGTCTCGAAGCTGTGATCAAACTGGAAAAGTTCCTCACTCTGTAGCTATTGTTCCTGTCATGTTCCAGGTGAAATCAAGAATGATGGGAGATTCTTCCTACAAAAGCACTGTAGACTGTTTCGTTAAGACTATGAAGAATGAGGTGGGTTTATATTTCCATACCTTCCCCTGGATGTAGCATGTTACTCTAGCTGAATGATTCACTTTGTTGATACCGTAATGTTTGTGTACAGGGCATTTTCGCCTTCTACAAAGGATTCCTTCCCAATTTCGGTCGGCTTGGATCCTGGAATGTTATAATGTTCTTGACACTAGAGCAAGTAAGATCATCAAGGAGAAATGATCCATCATTTCTTTGTAAAATACTCGCATCTTCTGAATTCTCATTTGTATTCCTATGTTGTGTTGATGCAGGTGAAGAAACTATTCGTCAGAGAAGTATACTACGATTGAGTACATAGCTTTTTCCTGGTATATTAGCTAGCTAGCTTCATATTTTGCTGAAACACCCTTCTTTTCCATGGAACTCCTAATAATTTCAGTGGAAATCATTTATTCACTTCCCACTAGTTGCAGAGAGAAATTGCATGCAACTGGAGCTGCAGATATATAGTAGATCTTAGCTTCACTCTGTATCATTCACTTTGTGCTCTGATATTCTACCAGTTTAATCTGATTGTTCAATCCAGTACCAAAATCATCACAACTTGCATTACAAACTCTGATCATACCTCATTACATTACACATTACACACAACATCACGCAATAAGCTAGCAGATCATGTTATTTCGATACATTCGAATTTCGAACTAAAGGATTTATGTTCTGGGAACAAGATAAACCCTAGCCTTGACAATTGATCCATTTCCAAGCTTAAACCCAGGGCAAACGGGGAAACCAACGACCTGACCAGCAGGAATCCTACCTCCAGAAAACTTCACCACACTTTCCATGTACAGAGCATGGAACTCAGCTCCTCTGCTCGCTTCAAACTGACTCGGCGATGGATCCAGAGAGAACGCCAGCAGATGAAGCAACCAAATCGCCTTAGCCAATCCTAAAAACTCAGCGTAGAATTGGCTCCTCGGATGACTTCCCGCCACCACCTGCTGCCGCTGCTCCAAGTTACCGAACAAGGATTCCTCCATCTTCGGGTGCACGATCGCCAGGTATTTCTTGGTGCAGAATTTTCCGAAATGGCAAGTCGGCAGGATCCCTAGCAGCTCCACCGGGTCCATGGCTTTCATGTCTCGGTACTGAGCGAAGCAGTCGCGGCGGAATTGGTCAGGGTTGATCAGCGACGAGAGGCTCCCGTCCATGTAGAACGTCTCGTGGTCGAATCCTTGGAAGATTTTCCGGGAGATGTACGATTCCAGCGCATACTTCGCGTGGTGCGTCGCCGCCGTGGAGGCGATTGCATTGATCGTAGTGACGTTTCCGTCGGTGTTCGCTACGGCGGCGGCCGCCTCGATTGATCGAACAGCCGCCGGGATGTCCCACTGCGCTGCTCGCATCAGCGATAGGAGGATCGAGGTGAATGCCTTGGACGTCTCCTTCACCTGACTCATCGTTCCCTCGAACAGCTCCGGCGCCGGAGACATCGCCACTGTATCAACAACGACGGATGTTGTGTTATTTTCGGAAATTTGAATAGGTAATAGGGACAAAAGGGAGAGCTCATTAATTCAAGTTTCACCTTGGGAGCCGTGACTACAGCTGACTTTGCGCTTGGACTGCGACGACCACCCTTTCTTCTTCCCTCCTTTGCCGGTACACGTGGCGGCCTTCAGCTTCTCCTTCAGATTCTCAACCTCCGCCTGCTTCGCCTTCACTTCCTTCTTCAGCTCATCCACCGCTGCCTCATACGGCGCCACCGCCTCTCTCAGCATCCCAACTCCGCATCCGCCGCCTCTCTTCCTCCTTCCTCCTCCCCCACTAACTTTGACGCACCTCCTAAACCTCTCCCTCAAAACCCCCAAATTCCTCAGCTCGCCGACCACCGCCACGTCAGCGACCCGCATCCGATCCGGATCCCACGGGCAATGCGCCTCTTGCAAGGTGACGTACGCCCTCTTCATCGCCGAAACGCAGTCAAATACCTCGTTGACCAGCATCTCCACTTCCATTACTCGATCAATCGGAACCATATCCGACTCGCTCCGCTGATGGTTGTCCTTCCTCCCCTGTTTCCAAGCCCTAATTTCCCCGTTCTTCAGTTCCTCTACTTCCTCCCCATCCGTCTCCTCTTCCTCAGTTTCTTCCTCTTCTTCTTCGTCGTCATCTGTTTCATACTGGTAAACATCCTCTTCCTCACTGCCGGATCCGTTAGTCACTGACTGATCATGCTTAACGCCGGCGAGAGGGTGGAGCAAGCAAGAAGCGGCAACTCGTTGAATCAGGTCGGAGAAATTAGACACCTTGGTAGCCATTTCTCGCTTCTTGTTCGTTACCTTGACGTCTTCTCTTTTCCTGGAGGAAACAAAAGTAATGAAAGGTAAGAATTATAGAAGAAAAAAAGGTTTTAAAAACTTTATCCTGACCTGTCAGAACGCCCCATTCCGGATCTGACCCACTTAAATCGAAAGTTAAACAAATTTGTACTGGGAGTGACAAGGACGCAAATAATTATTTCCCAAGGTGGATTGTGATGAAGCAGAGAAGGTGTTTGATTAAATGCCTCAACGTAGTCGAAATAGAAGAGGGGAAAGCGATGACGACCTGCAATGAAGGTTGTAGGACCGGAGAGAGAATCTGGCTGGATCTCTGTCGAACTGGAGGGAGTAATTGGAAGAGTTGAAGTCGTCGTCGTCCTCCAGTACAGCGCCGCTGCCCTTCTGCTTCTTCTTCCTGTAAATGCAAGCTCTCAAAAGTTAATGCAAGACAGCTGCATTAGTTTTTGTTAACAGTAACCTGTTTCAGTGGCAACGAATACAGTGGAAGTGAATCGCATGGGAGGATGCATGAACTCGGCTGTATCCACCGTACACGTGGATAATGATAAGCCGCTGATAATCATGCTACAAGATCCAACAACAGAGAGATTGGGAGTTGTACTCACGTGGCATCGTGTGCGTGTCATTAATGAGCAGAGAGTTTCCCATGAAGGTGATGTTTGATAATTTTTCCATTTGTTTATACAAATGGAAAATTAATTAATTATTAATCATTGATTCTAATTTCTAACCATTTTGAAATGAGGAACCTGAACAATGCGATCGAGATGACTGAGTGGAATAATACCTTTTAGAGTCTGAGCTGAGGGAACAGAGGAAGATCCCAGGAAACATGGCTATGGAGGAGTGAGGGAACAGAGGATTCAGGGGAGGGATTGTGTGTTGGAGTTGGAAGTGATGATCATCAAGTGTGTACTATATATATACAGAGAGAGAAACCTGATGATCAAGTGGGGGGAGTGGACGTCATGCATATGTATTAAGCATGATAGTAATGTGGAATTATTTCATTGATCGATGTATCAAATCAAGCTGAAGCAGTACTGGACAAGAGGAAAGGGTTTAATTTGCTTTTAAGAGTTAGGTTTGGATTGGCCAGCCGGAAGCCATACAAGAATTATAAAGGGTTGATGTCAGTTAATCAGTGATCTGGACTACGTATCAAGAATGCTTTCAATGACTTATTGAGCCGTGAATGATTTAATCGAGTAAGGATACGAGCGGCGCAAGATCTCAAGTTAAACCGTTAGCGCATTACAAATGGAACGAAAACTTAAAAAGAACATGTACATATTAGGATTACGTAGTTCAGGCCACAAAGACTCTTATAATCTGTGAAAATTCGGGAGGGGAGACTCAACCCATAAAATCCACTAGATCACAAAACAAAGATTCGGTTACAAGAACAGAGAACAACTCAAACGAAGCAACAATGGAGCAAGTACACTAAACATCACATCAACGGAAGATCGAGATACAGGGAGTGAACACAAAGAAATGGGCTTTAATCCCTGAGGTCTTGAAGCAATGACATGAGCTTCGACGATGATCCAACGATCACAAAGGCCAAAGGGACTCGACAAACCCTAGACTCGAGTTCTTGACGACAGAAGAGAGGTTTTTGGTGGCTGTCTCAAACGGAGAGACAACGCTTTATATATTAATTAGTGGTTAACTTGATGCACTACGTTTGATGTCTGGACTTGGATCGGGTCGCAGCCTCCTCCAGTCTGACCCAACTCGAATAGACCACTAGGCTCAAGGGCTGAGGCAGGCAACCCAAGTGGGTGCACAGGATCCAAATTGAGGCAATACATTTTTTTTTAAAACTAATAGATAATTTTACAGAAATGAATAGATTTGGATCTAGAACCCTATTTGGATTTAGTTCGAAATTCATATCACTCATTTACCTACTTTAAATTTGAAAGTAAATAATGATTATAAATTTAGTTAAAACAATCCAAATATGAAGAAAAAAATTGTCGTGGCACATTTTATAATTGAAAACAATATAAGAAAGAATGTTATTTTATATATTTTAACATAGAGTTAGTTTGAAACATTGTACTAGTTAGTTGATTTATCGATACACAGATTTTCGATTCAAATTCCTCTCAATGAATGTTTGATCTTGGTTTCACAACTCAGCCCCATTCTTTATAACTAATGGAGAAAGTTCTTAACAAAAGTCAGAATACCGAATGCGAAAAATGGTGTATCGAAACATGTCGTTCGAAGTGAACAAAAAATGTATTAGTACTTTCACAACATAAAAATTCTACGTGAAAATATTAATTAAAATAAGGACCCCACTTGACTCAGATCTTGGCGATGCCATCGACTAAACTCGGTTTACAACTTACATGAATAGGTTTAACTCACAAAGATGTCTGATCTACCTTTCTACAACTACAAGTTGTATTGAGTGGCGATTTAATTGTTATCTAGCTTCAATGATCATTTATGTTACACACTTCGCCAAATACAAGGTCGAATTCCATTACGACTAGTCAGATTTCAGTACTCGAGTTAAAAGAGTGTTAGAAGATAAAGGCTGTGAACGTGGACGTTGCCATGAAAAGTAGTTGTTTTTTTTATTCTTATCTCCGATGCTATGGGGTCCTGATCAGTCCAGCACCTCTTCGTTTCCCCTCCACAAGATGGCTCACTGGCTGCTAGTATTTGGCATAGTCGTACGGGATTCAGTATACCTCACCACTATAGATTTCTCTCACACTCAGTAGAGGCATGTCCCTTAGCTTGCTGTTAGTGTTGTTTGCTTGCATTTGCAATCATCTATTGCAACACCAAGTTAGTAGCATTGCATGTAGCAGCCTTTACATCTTATCGAGATATGATCATCCCCCATCGCGGAATCAGCTGGTTGTTCTATCAGGACATATCATGTTGGGGAATTGATCATAACGTGTGTTTAGTTTGTCCATTAGCCTTCTATTTAATTATTCCTTACAAACAAAAATAATGTAACAACAGTTCATGCAGTTAATGATTTTTACGAGATTCTAAAATTCTACCTGATACCGCTAACTATTCGATTTTGAATGGAATTAGAATCGTTGAATACCAATGATATCGTAAAAACGTAAGATTTTAAGATCAAAATCGTTGATTTCACTACTCTGGCTATAGGTATTAAGGATATCAAATCATTACTCATATAAGCTTATTAGGTCTAAATGCTACATTAACTTAATATTTAATATTTTGATTTAGATACATCAACTAAAGGTTTAATATTTTTATTATTTTTATTATTTTTACTTTAAATCTTACAACTTATCTTTTATAATTTAATGTGAGGCTTATAAAAAAGTATAGCTCATCGGATCGTATTACAAACAAGACGGTAACAACTTGTTTGTTTACAAAATAATTATGTATTGCACCAACCACAACTTATATTTTTAATTTTTATTACATTTTTTGAAATTATTTTGTATAAATTACATTGCTATGTCTTGCGCTTATTATTTGTAAGACTTCCTTCCATTCAACTAATTTGTAACTAAATCTAAAATGAAACATCAAACAAGTTATAAAATATAAATAGGCCAACGAGTTGGTGATTGATCTCGTCGATTTAAGAACCGAACCATCAAAACATTAGTTTGATGACGTTTGAACTCAAAACCATACACCACTGATCACGTGTACGCCTAGATAGCTTTGTTGCCCAGTTTTATTAATCGGCGGATTGGCAAATCTATCCACCCAACGAATATGATTTTTAGTCGTTAGATCGTGTAGAAGAAAAATCTATATAGAAAAAGGAAATAAATATACCATTTCAGAATGCAATTAAAAACTTATGATTATTGTTTTTCCTTTATGGTGCCGTTATATGATCATTGTATGAATGTTTATATTATATAACTGTTATATAACTGTTATGTAACTATTCTGACATGCTTTTAGAGTAATCTTATAAATGGACATAACAGTTATATAATACACATGTAAAATAACTATAACGCACTCATAGAACATAATAGTGATATAACAGACTTGTAACACATGATAGAGGCATATTTAAATTTCTTTTGACAAAATTAAGAAAGTATATCAAAATTGATCTCATTCAACTGAAAAATAATAATAAATAATATTTGTAAAGTGAAAATTGTATTTTGATAAATCTCTAGACATATATAGAGATTTTTTTGGATCAAATTGGTGACATCATATTTCAGGAATCATATCAAACATGAAGCGTACATGGATTTCAATCGGAGGTGTCGTCCTCACTAATAAAGTTAATATGGATCGCGGATCCTTGCTAAATCAAGCACCTAAATCCTTTCTCTCCAACAAACGGACATCCAAACAAGATTCATCATTACGAATAAAGTTTCAGCAAAATTCAGAAAGTAAAAACAAAATAAACAAAAAACACAAACTGGAAATCAGAAAAATGTGAGTACAATTGGACGATCAGTGGGTAGGCTGGTTGAAGCCATATCGGGGATTTGATTTGTTGGTGGCTTTTGTACCGAGTTGATTAGGATAGAGACAGTGGTCTGTAATGGTGTCAGTGATGTAATCCATGTCGTGGATGCAAACATCCGTTTGCAGTGCGGCCGAGAGATCGATAACTTCCACCGGTGTTGTCTGAGTCATCGACTTCGTTGATGTGGAGATCCCTCTAGTCGTTGCGATGGCGTTGTTGTTCATAGTGAGGCTGGAGGAGATAGTGGTGTCGGGAAGGGTGGAGATCGCGTAGTTGTTGGGAGGCATCAGTGGGTTGATGTTTCTGGCACCAACAGTGGAGATGGATTTGGAGGTAGGGTTGTTGTTGGGAGGCATCAGTGGGTTGATGTTTCTGGCACCAACAGTGGAGATGGATTTGGAGGTAGGGTTGTGGCTAAGGTTTCGGAACGAGGTCATAATCGGCTCTGACAAGTTCTCTTGTGAAAAACGATTTGACATACAATAAGGATCCAAGTTGAAATCGAAAAGCGAAATCAGCTATGACAGTTAGGATTTGACAATTCTCATTGAATTTTTTTTTAATCCAAATATATAGAAATAAAAATAAATTTAAGGGATAATTAAAAGATGGGAGAGACTAATGTGATAAATAATTATTTTTTCTCCCATTTCCCTCGCATCATTCTCGCCCACCTCAATTTTCCATTTATTACAATCCAAAAAGCTCATAAATCATACCAATCATACTATTATTAGATCTACTTTTTATTTAATCCGACGGCCCAAAATTCTATCTACCCAACGGATCGAATCACCTATTTGCAGTTTAGAAAAATTATTGTTGCCAACATGCCAAGCAACTCACAGGAGCACTGATCACTATAAATTTTGGGAAAAGAAAATTTTGTTCATGAAGAACAAATTTTGATTGCTTCTTTTTGTTCAATGAATCTTCAACACGGTTTTGTTTTGTCGTGAGTTCTTCTGTATCAAGCTTTGTGTCGTTTTAGATTCTTCTGTAACGGTTTGTCCCGATTAACATAGCCTATTACAGGCTTGTCGGCTCTTCAAGATATGTATTTGGTGCTTTTCGGTGGAGGGTTTAATAGGTAGATATTAATGAGACCTAATTCAATGCTTTATCGGCTATTATGTCGGAGCACTCGAGAGGTGACGGCGCACGTGATCAAGTCATCATCGAAGTAATTTCTGACAACAACAAGACACATAAACACGCTCTGCCGCCGCCGCAACCGCCGTCACCATGTGTGGAATTCTTGCAGTCTTGGGCTGCACTGACAACTCTCATATGAACGCAAACTGCAGAATCATTGATTTGACCTTGCATGCATTTATTTGACTTGTTTCTCTTATGAACGCAGATTGCAAAATCATAATTGCAATGGATGTCGATTGTCCAGATAGTGGGATGGATGCCGATTATGCAGAATTGTAGATGTGTCCTTTTTTTATGGATTGGAGATTGAAATCGCCGATTGCAGAGTAATGGCACCATCAAGGAGTGGAATCGTAGGGGTAGGTATCTGATTTTTTATGGAGACGTGACTGGAGTGGAGGATTGAATCGATATAACGATTGAATGTGAGACGAGTAATCGAAGATTGGAGGAATCGAAGGGGTATCTCAGGATCGAATGAGTAATGGAGGAGTGGAGGAATGCGACTGTTAGAAGAGAGGATTTAGCTCTTAAAAGGATTAGAATTCGATAAATGAATCAAGTATCAATTCTAGTTATCACTATATTTGGGTAGCCGGGCCGGATTTATGATTTCCGAAACCCTACCCACCTCCGATGAATCCGGGCAGCGGCTAGTTCCGGACCCGAGCAAAATTCCGGTCAAACGGATTTAATCCGGTCAAACTCGGCGGATATCCGGGAAACCAAATATATGTGTCAAACCTAGGGTTTATGGGGGCTTGTCCTTACTTGTACCTGCAGGTAATAAAGCTCTTTATTAAATGGCAAAAAACTCTTCATGTTATCTAAACTATATTAAGATGGATCCTACAAAATCAATTTTTGATGTTGTTATACTTGTTATTTCGATTCCTCCCATCGGACTATTTATACAACACTTTTTTAATCCAAATCCATCATTAATTTGAGCTGCAAGATTGAGACTCGTTAATTTGGGCCTCTTAATTTTTATTTTGTCAACCAAACCAAGTCCCGGTTTAAATTAATAGGTACCAGACAGATAATAAATGGGCTTTACGCATAGTGACATATGGAAAATTTATAAGAATATGAGTCGTATTTTATCCATTATTTTCAGGATAAATATATTTTACCAATCTATGATAGTTGATAGATTTATTCGAGTGAAATTATTTTAATGTTAAAATATATATCGGATTATTTAAAAAATTTAAATTTAATATACTTCATACAATAGATATTAATTTATTTCTTGCCTTCATAGAAAAAAATAGCGGATAGGTTTTGTTTGAGTTTGAGGGGCTGAAAATTAGATAAAACTTTTGAGCAATTTTTTATATAGATGGGAAAGTTGTGATTTTGTTTGAGTAGCGAAGAGTTTGATGAAGTTTTGAGCTTTTTTATTTCAACAAAAAAATAGATTTCGATAAAAATATTTTAAAACGTAAATTTTTTTCGTTACAATCTAAATGCCATCTAATTTTACGTACCCTTTTTATAAAACCAAGCAAATTTGATCAAATCACTGACCCAACTCACCCGATCCACACTTGATCATTCAACTTATACTTGTGTAGTGTTAAGTAAGCAGTTTCTGATATTTCAGAGTAAACAAGTGGCCTTTATTCATGTTGTCCCTCCAAAACCAACTACTCTGGCCTCTCTACCATGTCTATAACTTCCAACAATCGCCTCACCTAACCCTGTGAGCAAATTCGGATAAGGTGATCCAGTCACCCGATATTTTCTTTATCCACACTACCAGTAGTCTCTCTACAGATATTTCTGTCGATTCTATTGGTCCCAAAACGTCCGTACCAAAAAGTCATCGATAGGAGCCTAACAAATATCTAAACGCCACCATACTGAATACTGATACACAAAAATGGAAAGCATGAGGCCGAATCGGAGCGACGACCATCTGTCGGCAGAGCAGGAGGCGGAGATGGAGCAACAAACCAGAGGCTACTTTGACGACATTGCTCCTAAGCGCCACACTAAGCCTCAGCGTAGTGACCCTTCTGCAGCTAAATACGTCGACTCTCTCCCCGACGGCGGTGAAGGAGCTATCCCGGAGCTCGTCGAGTTCCAACGCCTCGAGAGTTCCGACACTCATGAGGTAATTATAGTTACTCACAAAAATAACTAGTTATAATTTTATTTCTTCCTTTTTTTTTCGTAAACTTGGATTTGGGCAAGTGATCGATCATCTAGCTAGCAAACTCTGTTACAGTCGTACGACGGGAGAAGCGGAGAAGCGACGATGAGGGAGGAGTTTGTGGAGACTGACTACTATAAGGATCTCAACTGCGTTGACAAGCAACATCACACGGTAAATTAATTAAGCCATGATTCTGAATCATCCCTTTTGTTCAATCAATCATCAATATTGCATCTTTGGTTATCTTCACATGAGTCAGACGGGAACTGGGTTCATCAAGATGGAAAGTGATGCTGATGGGAAGTCCTTCCACCTAGAGCCTGACGAGCCAGAGAAGGTCAGCAGCCATGAATCAGGCAGGGGAAACCCTGCTACCAATGAATGGATCCCTGATGCTGCTGATAATGTACGTACAACAGATTCGTTTCCCCTTTGCGTAGTTTTTGTGTGGGGTTTTAGATTAGCAGCTTTTAACCAATTGGTTTATGTTGGTTGCTGCAGATTGATTTTGATTCAGGTAAACCCAGTAGAAGCGACAATTGAGGACAAAAACTCTGGCTCCGGCCACAGCCGTTGATGTCATCTCAGATTCTGTTCCTTCCCCCATTGTACGATCTATCAGTGGATTTTCTCGTGGCTGTACCATTTGGATATGTAACGACTTTCGTATTCGTTTGAGACTAGTATAATTCAGTTGTTCAATTTGGTACACAGATGTTGAACGATTAAGCAAAGATCTAACCAATGAATGATGTCAGACAAATCACGACCAATAATTTGCTTAGCATTGGGCCTACCTGAAAACAGAAGAAAAAAAAAGCCTGAAATCTATACAGGCCCGTCCACAGTATGGACTAAAGCCCAACAGAAGAGTTTTTCCTCCCTCTGTGGGCTTGAACTTTCAGGCCCGTATTAGTGAATTACGTATGTGGTGGAAAATTGACAATCACCGATAATATCGGGAAGACTGCTCTGGTTACGCAACCGGCGACGATTTTACACAAAGCCCACTAGCTATAGACCTCCAAGCTTAGCCACGTCAACCAAACCAGGCTAGTTTCGTCATTTCATCACCCATCCAGAAGCTTCTCATTTCTCCCGCCTTCCGATTCCCTTGTTGTACATTTTATATATGAATCTCTCTTGCACCTTCTCGGCCATATTTTCTTTGTAATTTGGCAAATCCAATCTCCAGTAAGCCATCTCCGTAATTTGACTATCCTTCACTATCCCGGCGCCTGTACGGTACGTTCATGATCTAATATGTTCAATGCTAGACTACTACTTTACCTTCGATCTTTCGGATATATTCTGATGGTCGGGGTAGATTCTACTTAAATTCATGGCGATTTTGATTGTATTGCGTTAATAAACGTTTGTTCCTTCAACTTAGGTTGAGTTTTCTTCTTTTGATTTGGAGGATTAGCTGGATTAGGTAGGATAGATTTCATTTTCATCTTGATCATGCAGTTTGCCACAGCTGAATTTTCCCGCCTGATCTTTTCATGACTATGATGATTGTCAAAGATTTGTAATTTTGTCGTTTGCTGGCTCAGAGGAGCAGCCGGGTATGGGTTCCGTGTTTTAATTTTGTTGCCGATTATGACTTGGATCTTCGCTGCTGTCAATTAGGCTTAGGTCTCATATTCTCCTTAGAAATTCACTTCAAGATTCTTACTTCTAGCTGTAATTTATGCTGACATGCTATCATTCTTTTGGTCTTGATGCACACGCGGCTGATTAATGACATAATTGGGTTCTGAATTCTCTTTCTCCCTTGCAGATGTCGTATTCGAAGAGATCAAGGTACTCACTGTCGCCTTCACCATACAGGCGACATGGCAGATCGATGTCAAGGTCTTTGTCAAGGTCAAGAAGCCGATCAAGGTATCTACAACTACCTGTATCTGTATTACATGGTCGTTGGAGGTTTTTGTTTTTGGTGGTCTGGAATTTAACGGTGAGAATCCTTCATGTGATGTCTGCATTTGGTTTATCAGGAGCCCCTCTGTGGAGAACCCTGGCAACAATCTGTATGTGACAGGGCTGTCGTCTCGCATCACAAAGAGAGACCTCGAGGAGCACTTCTCCAGCGAGGGAAAGGTATGTCTTGCGAAACACCCTGCACATTTTTGGAAGCTCCTTTGTGTTACTCCTTCGGACCTAGCTTCTCACAATTTTGACATTGCTAGGTGACTGGTGTTAGTCTTGTTGTTGATCCATGGACTAGGGAATCTCGTGGATTTGCGTTTGTAACAATGTCCACCATCGATGAAGCTGAGCGTTGCCTTAAGTATTTGGATCGCTCTGTCCTTGAAGGTCGTGTTATAACTGTTGAAAAGGTAAAATTTACTGCACTGTGTTCTCAATATAACAGCTTCGGGTATAACAACCTGTTTCCTGTTCTTTTATGCTTTGACACGCTTGCTGGATTTCAGCGTCAATTGTTTCTAGTTCTTACGTGATTTGAAAGTTGTTTCCTTTCCACTTGAAGCTTTTGTTCCAGCAGGTTTAGCTGTGTGTAGCAGGCCTTCTCCAAACTGAAATAGCTCAACTAATCATACAAATCAACCAATGTCAGACTGTTAGGGTTGTATGCCCTTAATTTCTCTCCTCATTTTGGCTCTCTGTATATCGTTGATCTCACTTCTCGTGATTGATTGTAGGCAAAGAGGCGGAGAGGCAGGACTCCTACTCCTGGAAAGTATCTGGGCCAACGCACAGCGCGTGGTATGAAACACTTGTATACCTATATCCGAATGTTCCGAGTCTACTGTTACCTAATTTCGATAACTTACCTTCCATTCTGCAGTGCGACGGAGAAGCATTAGTGAGTCTTCGAGACGATCCCCGAGTTACTCTCCTTATCTAAGGAGCAGAAGTAGGTCCCGATCTTATTCATCAGGCCGTAGTAGGAGCAGGTCTTTCTCTCCTCACAGGAGAAGGTCCTCTTCAGGTTATCATTACTGGCGCAGGTCCTACTCTCGATCTTTGTACTATTCCAGGTGCCGAAGGTCCTACTCACGATCGCCGGACTACTACTATGTCCGGAGAAGATCATACTCCAGATCTCCATCCTCTTACAGCAGGTCTCCTGTTTGGAGACGCGAGAGATCGTACTCGCCTTCTGAGTCAGCATACAGCTCACCGGCCGACAGTTATGGAAGAACGCGATACTCTTATCAGTCTGTTTCGCAAAGTCCTTCTCGGTCTCCTCCGAGGAGAAGGAGAAGTTCGAGGAGGAGCTATTCAAGAAGTGTTTCCCCTAGCCCAAGAAGGCGGTCCAGTAGACGGTATTCTCGCAGCGTCTCTCGTAGCCCGAGAAGGTACCCCAGGAGGAGCTACTCGAGAAGTGTTTCGCTGCCAACGAGGAGCTCGAGGAAGAGGGTGTCATCTTCTAGACACGGCAGTTCTCGACACAGCTATTCGAGGAGTCCTAGCCTGGATGCTAGTTCTAGATCGGTGTCTAGGTCTGTCACCCCAAGGTCTACTCCTTGAATAAGGAGAGGTAGATTCGGTTCTGTGGTGCAGGGGTGTTTATTTATTGTAATAAACTTGGTTTTAGTCTTGAACTTATTTGGACCTACTGCTAGTACGCTTGTTAATGATAACTGTCTTTACCTATTTCAGTCACATTTTGCCGTGGTAGGATGTCTCTCTCCCCTCGCAGGAGGAGGCCTTCTTCAGGTTATCATTACGGCCACAGGTCCTGCTCTCGGTCTTCATATCATTCCAGGCGTCGGAGGTCCTACTCACGATTGCTGGATTACCACCCTGTCTGGAGAGATCATACTCCAGACATCATACAGACGGGAGAGAATGCACTCGCCTGTCGAGCCAGCATACAGCTCACCATACTCTTATGAATCTGTTCCTCGAAGTCCTTCGCCCCCGAGGAGAAGGATAAATTTGAGGAGCGATGTTAACCGAGAAGGCGGTCAAGGTCAACAAGAAGCTACTCGCCTAGTGTTTCTCCTATCCTGAGAAGGCTGCGGTCGAGTAGTCTTCTGGTAGTATCCTGAGAGGCTACTCGGGGGTACTCAAGGGGAGCTACTTGAGAAGCGTTTCGAAGAGCCCTAGCCCGGTTGCTAATTCTAGATCGAGGAGTCCTAGCCTGGATGCTAACTCTAGATCGAGGACTCCTAGCTCGGATGCTAGTTCTCGGATGCGAGGTCTCTACTTGGTCCTCTCGAATAAGGAAATTACAGATACTCTGGTAGTAATTAAGCTTGTTAATGATGATCATATCTGATTGTAAAAGACTGATAAATAATTTAGTGTGTTGAGATTTCAGTAAAGTTAGTTTGGCCTAATCCAGTGATGCTTAGATTTGGATCAGCTACTGCAATTGATTTACTCTATTTATACCCATGCTGACCTGCTAAATAACCAGTTATAAGTTACATATCCAGAAAAAAAGAACAACCTTTCTTCCAATATGCACAGTTTCAAAGCACAAAACTTCTACAAAGTCTCACATACTCGTTCCACCCCTAAAAGAACATTTCTCAGTTTCCTGCGTTTCTTTTTCATGCCGAAACGAACCTGGGGTTCTCGCCAATATCTTCCAACCCGAATGTGGTGATTCGGGTCTGATTAGGATTCCTCCTGGGAAAATCAGCAGAAGCTGAAGCCGCAGAGGAAGACTGAAGGGCACCCTTCTCTCGAAACTCCTTTCGTATTCTCCACAGAACCTCTGCACATTCCTTCATGGAAGGTCGCGACTGTCTCATCGGCGCCAGACACTTCTGAGCCAGTCTCAGAACATCCTCGGTTGCTCTGTTCGAAGCGGGGCTCCTTCTCAGAATCGGATCCATCACCATTATTGCTTCCCCGTCTTTGAGTCTCTTCATTGCCTGTACCAGCCAAACCACAACAGAGCTTATTAACTTCTTTGTTCCTCAAACAAAATTGAAACTTTTTTACTAGCAAAAAGTCTCTTGACTGTTACACGGTGAGATAAAACTGTATGTCTCACCATAATAAAATGTAATAAAACAGTGAGACCCTTTTTAGTTATAACTAGCAAAAATTTCCGGTACCACTATTTTATTATATATTATTGTGACGAGACACACAATTTTGTCTCACCGTGATAAGAGATTTTTCCTTCTTACTATGAAGTATGGAACAAATTCTTATACCCATTTGATGGTGACTTTCTCGTTGATGGATCGATTCTGGTCGATCGGGTGCCTTCCGGTTACAAGTTCAACGAGTAGGACACCAAAAGAGAAGACATCGCTCTTCTTGGTGAGCGTGTATGTCCTGAGGTATTCAGGGTCTAAGTAACCAGTCGTGCCTTTGATCTGAGTAGAGATGTGGGTGTCGTTGCAATCTTCAGCGGCTAATCTTGCGAAACCAAAGTCTGCAACTTTGGCTCGGAGCTTGTCGTTTAGGAGGATGTTCGATGCCTTTATGTCTCTGTGGATTATCGCCCGATCTGTGTACATGTGAAGATAGGTAATTGCGTGTGCAACATCAATGGCGATGTCCAAACGTTCCGCGAATTCGAGTATAGTTCCTCTTCTATCTGCATTGGGAACATCAAACACATTCACACCAATTGGCAATGTCCAAGCATTCTGCAAAAATTCGAGGAAAACCGTACCATTTCTAGCAGAATTCCTAATTCAACGGATGCTTTGAAACATTGTGTATGTTCTGTTCAACTGTGAGTAACAAATGTTCAGCAAGAAAGGATGATTGAACTTACTGTCAAGATGGTCTCTGAGGTTCCCATTGTTGACATATTCGACCACGATAAGCCTCTCGTCTTGATGCTCGACATAGCCGTACAATCTCACCAGATTCAGATGCTCAATCTTAGACAGAGTAAGTATCTCGTTCCTGAACTCCAATGCCAAACGCTTGTCATGTGAATTCTGCCACAAGAATCAAAACCTATCAACCAAAACTATAAAATCAATCAACCCATATCCATACTATCCAACTAGCAAAGAAAAGTCTGTACCTTTCTGGCACGCTTCACCGCAATAAAAGACCCATCTTTCAACTTCCCCTTGTGCACAGTCCCAAAACTACCTTCTCCAATCTTGTTACCCGACGAGAAATTATCAGTGGCCTTAACAATCTCTTGAAGCGAGTATCCCTGCTGCGTCGATCCGAACACTACTCCGCCGCTCGTGGAAGATCCGTAGGAGCTCGAAGACTTCAACCTCGACGACGTGCTCTTGCTGCTGTTGCTTGCCCTTGACAACTCGCTTGAAACTGCAATCAAGTAAACAACTTTTCAAGTTACCTCAGAAAATGAAAAAAAAACTGGTTAATGGGTCTTGGTGGAGGGGGGACTTACAGTACGATTCAGCAGCAGAGCTAATGCTTTTGCTGGCGAGATTGACGTCGGCGGCGGGAGGATCACGCCGCCGGAAAATTGTGAAGGCCCCAGCTACCTTTCCAGCTACAGCTTTCATGAATTTGATCAACGGAGAAGGAGAATCTTTGGCTTTGAATTTGTCAGGAGGATGATAGTTATTCCGTTTCTTCCGGGAGCTGCTTTTCTTCATAGTTGAGATGAACATGGAAGAGCTTACTTTTTGAGCTAACATTTGAGACGTGGGAGCGACATGTTGAAGGGCATTAATTGTATGTTTGATGAATGATTTATGATTATGTCACACTGTCATTCTCTTTCTTTTGTTCTTTTCTTTCTAATCTGTGTGTAGGACTTGGTCTCACACAGAAACAAACAAACCACAAAGGCCGTGTCTTTGGGATCTCCAAACTGCGTCGGTATTATCTTAGAAGACAATGTTGAAAAACGACACATTATTTTTGTACAAGAAGCCAGCAAGTCAACGGAGTACCGAGTCAAAAGCTTGTTTCTGTTCCAGCTACTGTCGTTCTGTTCATTCTAGATTAATCAACTGCCGCGTCACTGTTATCACTATCAGATGTACATTATCCACGTCAATTTCTGGTCAACTTCGCTCTCCGCACAGCACTAAGTACTTAAAAGGGGACGATCAGAGACGGGTAGCATGCCTTTTGAAGGATGAAGGGATCTTTCGTTCGTTACAGCCTCTCGAATCGGCACAAGATGGGATGTTACAGACAAGTGGGCGTTGCCTACTTGCCTTGTTGATTCTCAGTGACAGATACTATAATTAATTTCTGAAAGTGTTAGCAGGAAAGGGACACTTCTGATAAGATCTAAGAAATTCAAACCAAAAGCATTATATCTACATGATACAGGCAGATAGATGAAAGCTATATCTGGGGCCTAAAAGGGGTCACCTTCAACCTAAAGCCTTGATAGGAAGTTTGCCCATTTGGGGACTTCGGCGTAACAAAAAGAACAAAACTTTACCCTCCTGTACATCTAATGAAAGGCCCTTTCATAAGGTGTTGCAAGTTCCATCATCCCTCCTTCCTAGTTGCACATTCCGGCCACCGTTGCAAGTTGATCATCGAGAGGACACCGGCGAATGGCATTCCTAAACGCTCATCCGGGTTACGAGGAAATTGTTGAACACGAATTCAGCAGTCAGACAAACCTTCAGGAAGCCAGAGAGAAGAAAACCCAACTCCTAAAATGAGACTACTTCGAAAATATGATAAGACACAGCAAAGCAATACAGTACATATGAAACCAGAAATGCATACCAGCTTATGAGCCCTAATAGCGAATATGAGAACACAGTACATGGCATTACCCTGTTGCAGTTACTGAAATTTTTCAAAAGGAGAGAAGTAATTACTTTAGGTGTTGTTGTAAGATCAAAGGGCGTGAATTCAGAAGATGATAAGGAAAAATACCTAACCAGTCTCGTCAAAATCCACTCTCTCCCCAGTTGAGAAGATGATATAGAAAACGGCAGAGAGGAAGTATAAAGCCGATGTCAGTAGCAGAAATCCTCTGAAAGAACCTGTCAGATCCACAAAATAGCCAGCTCCAACTGTTCCAAAAATGGCTGCTAATGTACCTGCAGTGTTCGACATGCCTAGACAAAGTGCACAGAACTGTCAATTCCATAATGCAACAGTTTGGCTTTCCGATATATCTAGACACTGCGATTTTAGTTTATAAACAGCAGTTGGACCATTGTATCTAGTTCTCTCTCTCAATGAAAAACATTAATGTCAGGAAATAAATATGATTCAAATTATATCATCGTGAGATGTGCTCATAGTGATGCAGGGCTAACTGATGTAGCTGACAATATCAAGGATTCGCATAAGATATCTGAAAAGGAAAACTCCTTAGGGAATAGTTAGGAATACCATGTAAGACGCCGGAGTAGTGTGGTGCAATTTCCTGTTAGTAGAAAATAACGAAACAGGTTAGACCAATTTCGAATATTTGATTAGTCGGCACATTGCTTTTGAATCCAGTTGCAGATCCACCTGAAGATTCACAAGAAAGCCAGAGTGGCTGAAAGATTTCAGCGCAACAGCTAAAGTTAGCCAAGCAGAAGCAATGGATGGACTTTTTGCAGTCATTAACCCAACAAGAGCAACCGCTGGTCCCAGGAAGCCAATTGACTGCAAATAAGTGCGAGTCAAGCTTTAGAAAATAGGAAAAGTAAGCAAAGAGATAAGGATGAGAACTGAGGTACTAGGGTACCTGCATAATCTTCCGAGTCAAAGTAACAGTAACACCAGCCCGAATCAACACGTCCGACCACAAGCCCCCAAAGTAGCCCATGAAAGCCATCACAGACCAGGGTACAGCACTAAACCAGGCTGCATGTTTGAGATCAACGTGATATATCTGCATAAAACTTCACCTTTATTAACTCATTGATGCACAGTGCTGCCTAATTAGCCATAGAATGAAGCACAATAACCTGGAAAACACGACTTACATAATTAAAATAGATGGGCATCCAAGAAAGAATGACAAAAAACCCCTGCAAAAACATTTCCATAAGTTAGTCCCAAATATAGGTTTGTTTCAAATGAGATTTCTCAAGCTTGAGGTTTGAGTCTGGCCATGGTACTACGAAAGAATTCTAGATCACAAAACTTGCAGAGTGTAGTAATTGATTTGGTCAATCGTACCCAGCTATGCATGGCATTGGCTACAATCAATGACCACGTTGGCATTTTTGAGAGCAACCTTCCAAAAGGAGGCAGCATCCTGCTCGTCTTGGTTTGCTCCTTAGCAGGAGAGGACGTCTGCTTCTTGCTTCCTCGTTGTATGTACTCCAACTCAAAATTTGATATCTGTGAACTTCTCACAGGAGAACTTGATATTGCAGCATACCAAACTAACGCCCAAAGAAATCCCGATAATCCGAATATAACAAATGGCCCAAATGTACCCCCTTTGGACATGAGAATTGGGGAAAGTGTGAGCCCAATGGCACAACCAAGCTGAAATCCAGCCATGGCGATTCCCACTGCCCTGGATCGTTCTGTTTGCGGGAACCATCTAGAAGAAAAAGGTGTATCTTAAAAAATTCAGCTTCAGGACGTTCAACTAATAGGAAGGAGAAGTTCGTTCTCTAAAGATGTATGCAATTAGATATGTCGTACCAAAAGTATACCTTACTACCATGTTATTCATGCAAGGGAGGGCTACACCTTCTGCAATGCCAAGCATAGCACGCATTGCTAGGAGAGCATATAAAGAGGTTTCTGCAGCCCATGGGGTGAGAAATGTAGCTAATGACCACAAAGCTACACCCCATCCCATAACCACCTTGCCGCCGTAGTAATCTACTAAGGTCCCACCAGGTATTGGCGAAATTAGATATCCCCACAGAAACGACGACTGCAATCACACAAATAGTTCAACCAAATTGAGAATTTAAATGTTCTAACGAACGAAGCTTTATCAAAAGCGTCTAAATTGAAGAAGCCGCCAAAGAAAGGATCACCTGAACGATACCAGAGAAAGATCGGCTCCATCCGTTAGAGAGCGAAAGCGGAACAATCGCCACGGACATCACCACTCGATCGGCATTACAGAGCGCCAGTGCCAGGGCAAGCATCGCCACCACTTTCACTCTCTCCGAGGTAATGAACTCTCTGAAACTCGGCTTTAGCGGCTCGATAGTGCCGTCCCGTAAGTAGTCGAAATCAGCACCATCTTTCGAAGCGTTGAGTCGCAATGAAGAAGAAGAAGAAGAAGAAGAAGAGACTGAACGGAGCTGTAAGGAGGGCAATCCTCGCAGCTTGAATTGTAGAATCGAACTCCTTGGCGAAGAACACGACGGCAAATTCTCAAGTGGAGAGGAAATTAGACGCTGGGAATTGAGGATTCTATGGTGTTGTGATGATACGGTAGGAGAAGATGAAGGAAGTGGTGGACGGAACGAGAGGAAGGAAGAGCTCATTGTCTAGTGATAGGGGACGACGGTGGTTGTTGACTGGAAGACCGGGAAGAAGAGAACGGCAGCTGGCGGCATATTTATGACGCCGGGAAGTGTATTAAATGACTGAAATGTCTTTCCTTGTTTTGGGTTTAATTATGAAAATATAAGTGAAATGTGGGCTTTGTGTCAATAATGGCCCAGGAGTAGAGGCGTTGCTGAGCAGTGGTTGGGTCGAGTCCGGTCAGGTTGAGTATTTTGGATTACAATTAACCCGAATCATAGTTTTTTTTATGGGTAGTTCCCAACGGGAGAAATCAAAATAACAAATAAGTAAATATAATCTAAAATTCAACTCAAGTGTGAGATTATAGTTTAAGAGATATTATATTTTTCACACGTCATTAAATGAGCAGCTCCATTAGCAGACCGTTGAACTAACCTATACATGGAGTCAGAAGGCCAAAATCTATAAATTGATGCATCGTTATTCTCCACAGCGCCTATACCAATAAAAGAATCGAGAAACAATGACCTTAGCATTGTCATTAATTTCTAGTTTTTCATTATATATCTTTTTCTTAGATTTTTAAAGCCTGAACCATTTACATTTACAATTAGCTTTTGTTTTCTCTTAATAATTTTAGGCCTCTTAATATTGGCAATAACTTCATATTTTTTGTTAGTATAATCGGTTAACATATGATTATACATTATACTATTTTTATAATTATGGTGAAAAAAAATGTAGTAATGCAATACTACTTTAGTAGCCATTTATAAAAATCGCTCGACTACTCATATTTTATTAGATTGTAAAAAAATATAGGAAAAAATTGAATACATTAATTAATGATGATTGAAAGTTATCTTTTTATATACTAGTTAGATAACTTAAAAATTAAATATTATTACTTTTTAACTAATAGTTTTACATTTTATTTAAGATATAATAATAATTTAATGGATCTATAATATCATTTTTTGAAGTAAATTTATTAATAAGGGCCACAATTAGATTTCGGTACAGGGCATCAAATTTTATTGAGCGGCACTGAAGAAATATCAAACATAAATATCACGAACGTCCACAAACTCCAAGATATAGAGGTAAAAAAGGCTCGATATTTTCGTCTCATCGTCTGTAAGGGCATGACAACCAATGGTCTGTAATGGGCTATGTTGGTGGGGACGAGCCCGTACAAGAGAGACTAAAGCGGCACATGAGTCGATAGATTCACTCAAGAAGAGAGAATGTATATGAGTGCCCATTATGAGGTATAATAAGATTCAAACCCAAAACTTTTAAATTATCAATCATATAACTCTGCCAACTGAACTATCCCACCTATACGAATTATGGGTTATTACCATGTAGAAAGATTCATATAAATAATAAACGGACCAAGCAAGATAGAGTGGTTTGGTTTTGATGTCTTTACAGCCGGCATTCATTCTCCCAAGTGCCATCATATTTGTCTTCTTTTTTATCACTGCGTTTTGAGCTTCCTTTTATCATGAGGTTTTGATCATAAAACTTGGAACGATATTCTTGGGTTGAACGTAAACGGCTCTTTTTGAAGCTGGACACGATCGATCCTCCATTGATTAATTGGTTAATTTTACTTTGACACTGGTTAACTCTCCTGAAAACAACCTGATCAAATAGCAGACGACAGTAAAAACAAACAACATGTCCATTTACCTAAGACGTGGTCCTTGTATAAACGTGTGTACAAGTGTAGTATATACTTGTTATTAGATGGCGTTTAGGCAATATCGTAATAACTAGAAAGCATCATGGCATTATATTATGTATCGTGCATTGGTGATGATACAAAACTAGAGCATTGAAAGAACCGCCACGAAAGCAAGAAAAACACACACTACTCATTTACCCACCTGGGTTTTGACTCGTAAACTATCTAATTCCTCTTCGTAGTTGCTCTTCTCCTCCCACTATATATACATTAATTACATCCACACCTCTTCATATTCTCACTTCACATCTTCCTCCTCTCTGCAATCCTCACATCAGAGATTCTTTAGCTTACCTAAAGGAAAGGGAGGGAAGGATGACTAGAATGATCACTTTCGTCACTCTATCCTCTCTTCTCCTTCACGGAGTCCTCGGTACGTAAATTTGATACACTACCTAACCAGTGCGCGACCCGATCTTCCCATGATGTATCTAAATGTTGATGTTACATGTAACAGGTGATTTGGTATGCGAGGAGCTCCCAGTGGAGAAATGTGCCTACTCGATCTCCGGATTGGGAAAAAGATGCGTGATGGAGAACTACATATCTAGAAATGGTGTGGTGAAGTACCAATGCGAGACATCGGAGGTAGTTGTGGACAACATGAAGGACATGATCGAATCGGATGACTGCATCAAGGCATGTGGCCTCGACAGAAACACCGTGGGGATCTCTTCGGATTACCTCCTCACCCGTAAGTTTGTGTCCCAGCTCTGCTCTAGACCCTGCTTCCAGTCCTGCCCCAACATCGTAGACCTCTACTCCAACTTGGCTCAAGCTGAAGGTACACTACATTGATTACTTTCAAAGTTTTCCTAACATGGTTCTGTGATAGTACTCGATCCTGATGCAATCGGGACTATGCCTTGGCAGGGATGGATCTGTATGGTATGTGCAGCTGGGGTGGTCGTCGTCGGTCATTGTTACAGCCTAAGAGTTTGAGTGATGCTGGTGCAATTGGATCCCCGATTGGTTCACCTATGTCTTCAGCAGCTGGTCTTGATGATGCTGATGACACTGCTTTCGGTCCCTCTTCTGATGCATACTGAGGAAGCCAATTGGGATGATGATGTGGTGGTTTCTCGTGTGTATATATATATCATTTGGAATTTGAGTTCCTCTATAAGCTCTAGTCTTATTAACATATCTCCTACATGTATACTTTCTATAGGTTTTATTCTGAATACAATCAGATCTATATCCATGCTTTCAAAGGTGGTTTCTGTATCCATGCTTTCAGATTTTATCGCCTAATATCACAAGATCAATCAAGCAGGTTCGTGCCCATTACGGTCGCCTTTGAAAGCATGGATATACATCAGAATTCAGAACTCATAAGAACTTGCTTAAATACTGGATTCACAGTAGCCAAAGGCCAAGTAACAATCTACGATGCCATTCCCAATCCTCTCTCGAGACGAATGAAAAGTTGTTCACCTGCGAGCTAAGTAGGAATTAGCAATCCTCGCGACGATGCTCACATCTTGATAGGATGTCTACCAAACAAGGAATGCCGTCCTTCAGCGATCAGCTCCCCAGTCAACTTGTTCTTCACCAGCACAATCGTTCCAGCATACCCACCTTCCCGCCCCAATACTCTCGAAGTAATCTCCAATTCATCCTAACCAATTCACAAAACCAAGTAAGAATCCATCCTCCTACTCGGATACAACAATTCACAAGCAATTCCAATTATACTACCATACATACATACATGGAGCTTTGCATTGGAGAGAAACGAGATGGACATATCAACGGAGACATTCATCGGAAGACCTTCCACATGAACCACCGCTCCTCCAACTTCATCCACCAGATTCGCAATCGCTCCTGTTGCTAGCTTCCCGCTCCTATCCTGCTCCAAAATTCATTTCGAAACATGAAACCCTCCCTAGTTTTCGCGGAGAAACAAATTGATCGGATCTAATTGAACAGGAAGAAAGAGGAAGGGGGCATGCCTATGATTATGGGAGGCTTACGTACGGTGAGTCGACGAGGGACGGTGAAGGTGCAGGAAACGAGGCCGGGCTCGACTCGGTCGACTCGGATGCCACGTAGGGAGAAGTCCTCGTAGAAGCTGCAGTCGTGGCCGAGCCGGTGAGTGGGGATCACGAGTTGCGATAACATGTCGGCTTCTTCTTGGATCGGCTCGATGAACTGCTTCGCCTTCTCCATTTTCGTCTTCGTTATTTTTTTTCTTCCTTTGTGTTTGTTTGTTTTACGACCTTTTTCGATTCTCTTTTTTCTTTGAGGACTGCCAGGCAGTTTCCCGAGATGGTCGACGTTACCTACTTACCTATACATACTATAAACGGCGTAGTTTTGCGTCGGTGAATTATTTTTATCAAGCGGGTGTTCAGACTCGATGAGCTGAAAGTCCGAGCTAAAGAGATGTGCGTCCTCGAACCATGCAATCGTGGACTTATAATTTCTATTTTGTTCATGACAAACAATCCACTTTTTTTGTCCAAATTGAGTGCTTTTTTTAGAATTATTTCGTTAATTTTAATCTGACGGTTGAAATTCTACCAGGGGTATAACGGGAATTAAATAGTGGTAAACGGAACATTAAATAGTGGACGTAACAATAACATAACAAGCCCGTAAAATGATCGTATTAGTAACATGCTCGTACAATGACCACACTAATGTGATTTTTTTCAATTTTTTTGTTCCGAAACTACCCAAATTCAAGTCAATCCGTTGACTCTTTTTCAACCGTAGGATGAAAGTTGACATAAAAAAACCTAATTTAACGGCTCATAATCTGTTAGAACAATCATAGCCGGAATAATTTTAGCAACAGTGTGTGTAGAAGAAATAAAACTAGAGTGGGGTGATTGGAGGGGTAATTTTACTAATTTATATTCATAATATTTGGTGTCTTTTTCTGGGGTTGACCGCTGGTTGGTTTTACTGGACTCACTTGCTCAACAATGGCATCTTGGTGCATGTGTTTATGCTTGCTTTTCAATTTTATTTTGGGAATCGGAAACATTTCACCACACGGTGACAAACAGAAACCCAAGAACCCTATGGCTGTAATGAATGATTCATTGTTGGACCTTCATTCTGCTGTTCTATGTATTCCCCAGTCCCCTCGTGGGAAAAAAAACAATATTTTGAAAACCGCGTTGGAGATTTAATCGGTGAGATTACGGATTTAGGGTTTGATTGTTTTTTAAATTAGATTGGACCATTTTAATTAATAAATAAATAAATAGAATTGTGCCGGACAGGATAATTTTTAAATTGAATTGAATCAAACCGACAGTATGTAGAGTTCAATATCACAATCTAATTTGTCAAAAATATAGTTATTGAATAACTTTTTAAAGAAATTTCAAACTATATAAATGATTTGAATCATTCTTATTAATAAAATTATTGAGATTTAATATATATTTTATTTAATTTATAATAAAATATTATTTTTGAATATTAATTAATTATCATAATATTTAGTATTATCAACTAAATGCTTAATTTAATCAAATAATGATATTAGTAAATATGATTGTCATCCATCCTTTATTTTTTAGAGACCAAGGTTTAAATCTCATTTACCATATTTTTGAAAAATAATTGTGTAATTATTACAATTTGGTTCAATAGGAATGTCAAACTGGGTTGAACTGGTTGAAAATTGGGATCCGATCGCAGTCCAACTGGATTAACATTCGAGTTTGACCAATTTTTTAAACCACCCAATCGGTACCAACTACTCATCGGTTTACAATCAAACCAGTCCGACCAACCGGTTAGATCCGATTCTGCTAACAATTGAAAAAAGTAATAAAAATGGTAAGAGTGGAAACGTCATTCATAATTTTGATGTTGAACCATGACAGATTGATAGTTGTGTTGATATTTCGATAATTTATATCGGTGTTTGTAAGGGAGGTATAGTTAAATTCGAATGTAATATTTTTAAATCGTCAGTATATAAATTTGTCATCATAAACTCTACAAATAATTCGTATTCATAATATATAGGCAGCATAATTAAAACACAAATAAATTTGTTGGTATATGATATGAGCCTCGATCAATTCATCACACATAGGGCTACAAGCTTCAGGCATGACTAAAGAAGTTTGTCTCATAGGGTATTCTATATCGAGCATATATATATATGAAATAAATAGAGGTTGGTGTCTCATTACAAAAACTGAAGCAAACACCAGCCTAACGATACCTACTTCAAGAGCAAAAACAAAACATTTTGGTACTTTTGTTTTACTAGCCACATTCTTACTATTATACGAGTTACTCGATAATACATTCACATGCCAACGGTTTCATGGTTGTTTCGTAAGAATCCTTATAGAATATACTTTAACCCCACCATTGTCAACTCTTTCATCTGGTTCTTCATTAACCATCCCCCTTTACAATATCGCAAAATCAAAGTTCTCATTGTATATGTTCATGAAAAAAGAAAACAATGTTGCATTTATCTTCATCGTTATTTTTTTTCAATCAAATGCACCATCATCGATGAATTCTCATTACTAAAATTTGATTGAAACTATTTTACAATGAAGAACTATTGTCAAACATCAAAAGGCAATTCCATCAAAGGTGAAATTGCATGGAGACGATCGTTCTACAAAAAAATAAAATCTCATACTATTGCTGCAATCGGTTTGACTGAGTAAGAAAGAGAACCAAAAAAACCTATCTAACAAAACACTCCAAAGATGCGAAAACAAAACCCAAACAAATAAAATGAAAAACAAAGGCCGGTGACACGGTTGGCTTTGTTGTGGTGAACCGGCTCCTTAACAGACCGGTTGTCTGGAATTTCTCTCGGTGGCAGGTACCGGTGAAGGGGTTGAAGGAGTCTGCTCGAGCATCTCCAGGGATTGGGACGATTGTGTCGACTAGCTGTCGCGTCTGTGCCCCTCGGCTATAATACGGAACCGTCAAAAGAAACACAAGAGGCCGCAAAGGTTTAAGTTAAAAATGGAAAAGTCAGAGAAGCAAGGGAGAACAGTCGCCTTGCAGTCGAAAACACCCTCCTACGAAGGGGAAATACCACCTCTTAGAAAAATCAACGTACGATCATCGCCGAAAACCCTAATCCTCAAATTAAAAGAAAAACTCTAGCTCTCGAGTTGAGAGGAAAACTCCTTAATCATCTCTTCATTATTATTTAGTCTTACATATTTACTATTTAGTGGATTTTGTGAGAAGTAGTATTGCTTGCTTCATCGATAGTTGCTCCAAAAAGAATATAACAACATCCTAACTAACTAGAAACATAGAACAGTTTCCTTAGAAGGGTCAGTAATAATGAAAGTCATTAGTAGATGGTGAAGAAGCTAATTAAGCATCATTACTTCATTACCATATTTGAAAGGCTCTTTACAAAGAAGATTAATTACCAACATAATGAATTCCGAATTAAATTAAAGATTAAAAGACCAACATAAAGAATTAAATTAAATTAAAGGAGGGAGGCGGGAGGTTTATGAGGGGTTTTCATTTTCTTTTTACTCTCTCTCTCTCTCTGTTTCCTTTCCTTTCCTTTCCTTCCTTAGTTTACTCCATTAATCTCTGACCACTTCACTGCACCCTTCCTACTCCCTCACTCACTAGCACTCTAGTACCAACCTACAGTCCATTCCTTCCTCATCCTACCTTCATAGCTCTTCCCACTCTCTCAGATCTGTCACTCAGAAGCTCAAACTCTCACTCTCTGCATCTTTCTTCCTCCTCTGTTTCCTAGGCAGATGTTTGCTGCCGTCTCCCTCCAGCCATGACTCCTCCTCCGCCACAACCCTCCCACCCCCACTCGCAGCGCCGCCGCTTCCCCTCATGCCACCGTCACCCTACAAAGCCCCTCACCGGATTCTGTGCATCCTGCCTCCGCGAACGCCTTGCCGGAATCGACCCGGACACCCACCAGGAAACCCCCATCACCCGCTTAGCCCTAGAGCTCCGCCGCTCCAAGTCCTTCTCCAGCAGCTCCAACCCCAATAACAACAATGCCTCCTCCTCCTCCGCCACCACCTCCACCTCCGCCACCACAAACACCACCATCTCCGAGCCCCGCCGCCGCTCCTGCGATGTCATACCCCGCAACAGCCTCTCCGAGCTCTTCCACCACGACCAGGACGGCGAATCCTACGCCAAGGCCATAGCCAAGGCTAAAGCAGTCGTCTCCGAGCTGGAAATGAGAGGGGATGAAATTAGGGATTTCGATGAGATCGTTCCTCCCGATGTCGATGATTTCGCGGAGGAAGATGGGGAGTTGAAGCCGATGAAGGAGTTCATAGATCTCGAGTGTCACAAAAAGCCGGGTAAGGATTTCAAAATCGCTGGAAGCTTCTGGGAAGCGGCTTCGGTTTTCAGCAAGAAATTGGGGAAATGGAATCTGAAGCAGAGGAAGAAGAAAGAAGCGAAACAGCAGCAACAGCCAAACGACGACGGATTATCTGTGGCGATGGATGATAATAATAACGACAAGGGGATATTGAAGAAATTGAAGGACACGCTGACGGAAGTTGGCGAATACGGACGGAGGAGATCTTGCGATGCGGATCCACGGCACTCGATTGACGGCGGCAGATTGTCGATCGATGATTCTCGCCGCTCGTTCGACGAACCGAGAGCTTCCTGGGACGGTTACTTGATTGGGAGAGCTTATCCAGGGTTTACTCCTTTGGTTTCTGTTGTGGAAGACGATGTGAAGCTAAATAATGATAAGGCAAATAATAAGGAACATCAGATTGGGGATCTGCATAATAAGGAAGATGGAAGAATCAGCCCAGGAGGAACTGCTCAGACGATGAGCTATTACTCCGATCCGCGGAGGAGGAAGAGCTTCGAGCGATCGGGATCGGTGAAGGTGATGGAATTAGGGCTGGGAGAAGATGAGTTGAAAGCCATATCGAACGCCAAGGTATCTCCAGAACTTTTCCACGAGGCGAAACTGCTTGTTACCGAGAAAGAATTGAGGGATTCGAATTGGTACTCTGTTAGAGATTACAATGTGTCAGGCAATGTTAATTCTCTGGGCAAAGGTGTTGATTCCACTGGTGGGGGGAACAACAATGGTAGTAGTGGGGATAGGAAAGGGTCCAAGTCAAAGAAGCTTCCGAAATGGCGAAATGTGTTGAGTATGTTCGGTAAGAAGAGCAGCGAGAGCAAGTTTGGGGATGGAGAGAGCAGCAGCAGTGGTAGCGTACTTAATCGATCGTTGGCTAGCGAAGAAGGCGAGAAGTTTACGAGGAGCTGTACCATTAGTGCGAGGAAGTCATGCGATGTGGTCATGGGCAGGAATAATGGCAGTTTTGAGAATAATAAAGATGGCAGCACGCCGCAGAGGAGAGACCAGCTGATGCTGATGAGGAATAAGAGCGCTAGGTATTCGCCTAGTCAGAACAATGTGGATAATGGTCTGATGAGATTCTACTTGACACCGCTGAGGAATGACAGTAGAAGCAAATCAGGTAAGAGTAGGCTAAAGAACCCTTTGTCCTTGACGAGGAATGTATTGTAAAGTTGCACTGCTGAACTGGATCCAGGTAGCTGCTAAAAATACGCCAATGATCTTAGTGTCTTGTTTCTATATATGAAAGCCAATCTTAGTACTTGATTCCCTGTTTCAGCGATTTGGATTGATCACTGATTGCTCTCCAAGTTTGTAACATTGTTTTGCATAACTGTGTAGAGCACTAGAGCTCTGTTGGAACTGTTATAGAGAGATTTAACAGTTTCTGGAGATTTTTACCCTCTGTAAAGTTTACCCTCCTTGGATGCTTTTCCTCCTTGATAAATATTTTGTCTTGGATATTGAATCTCTCTGAAAAATCCAGAAGACAAGGTATTCTCAGTCTTACTTATTGGTTTTGTTTCTGACTAGTACATCGTGTGTCCCAGAATTATAAATGTCCCAAAATACTGCATATTGCTCAGATGGCAGAGATTATTAACATATCGGACATGGACAGTGAACTGAATCTATTCCTCTTTCTTTCTTCTTTTAACCATGATTAGATTTCACCTGCAGATCTTAAACTTTCCAGTGAAAAACTGGGAGTAAAATCTCTGTGACATCATTTATAACCAGATCTGGACAAATTCTGGAATGAGGTGACCTTTGTTTATGGGCCTCTGCATCGGATTCTCAAAATCCTGCTGGCCTCACGGGTCACGGCATGTGTTTGTTTGCAGTCTCTCAGTAGCATTCCCGGAAAAAGTCAACATTTTACTATTCACTGCTCCATCCATCACCATGAACACTGCAAGTGTTATTCATAAGTCATCATCTACATACCCGCATGAATCCAACAGTCTTGTGATATTGCAATCAAACTGAATTAAGTTTCGAGATACAGTAGCGGAGAAAACAATGACGGATGTTACATTTTTCACTCGATCTCGAACCCTTTCTCTTGAAGCTCCTGGATGACTTCATTCCGCATCCTGATCCAAAGCTTATGCGCCTCCTGTTCGAACTTCTTGTTCTGCAGCTCCGTCTGGAAATTGACCGCGTCATTATCAGTCTCCGCCCCACCCTTTGAGCCGATGGCGGTGCCGATCATTCCACCTTTGGCGATGAACTCTTCCATGGCCTCCGCATCGCCTGGGTAGGGAAACTCCCGCCGCTCGTATAGATGAGCCAGCTCTTTCTCCTCTTTCGGTCTCGGCTTCAGAGTCCACCATCCGAGTGGGGATGTCTCGTTGTAGAGCCAACCCAGGCCGAAGATCGTGTAGGTGCAGGCTAGTGCTTTCCCGATTTGCTTCCAGAAGTACCAGTCATTTCTTCCTACGCCTACTTTGCTCAGGTATTTGTCGTAATCCAATGATTTTAGATACTCGATTCCTGTGAAAAAACAGCTCAGGCATTTCGTCGAACAGTTGGAGGGCAAGCTGGTTGAGTGAAGAAAATTCAAATAGATAGCAAACTAAGTCTTCGTTCTTAATCTTTCTGCAGACATGAGCTGCCTTTGGAAAGCGAAATTTGAGAGATTTGTTTACCTGTCTTGGCTTCTTGGTAACGCTTGCGCACCATTAGAGAAGGGATGAATCTTAGAAGAGCGAGCTGCGGGATTTTTCCAGCGGTGGCTACACGACGATCGGGTCAGAATTAAGTTTGTTTTTTTGAATTATTTTTTTTTGCGTTTCTGAGATCTTGACCGTTAATTAATGGGCCTGAGCTTGATCCGGCCTTTGTAACTGGCGTTCAGCTGAATTTTGGGCTTCAAGCCTAACCAGAAAAAAAAGTTTTCGGAATGGGATCGGACAGGTAAGCCAAAGAGTTCTGGTTTAATGGTTCAAAACCAGGTGAGTGAGAGAGTTGCTTGATTTTCAAATTTGGTGGCTGAAATGGTCGAAATAACACATATGAATATGAAAATAAGATGTAATTTGGAATCACTTTATGACCCTCAAGTGATTTTGGAAGTAATCTGAAATTTCCGAACATGACCTTTGACAAAATTCATGTGATATGAAATCTCTTTCAAATTAATACGAAACGATGAGACTAACTGTCTAACTCACGACGGTTAGTCTCATCATTTGTTTAATTTTTATCGTAAGTCTCATCGTTTGATATTAATTTAATATTTAATACGTTTGCTACAACATTTAAATCATTAATCATATACAGTTTGTCTCATTGTACATTCTTCGTTATGATTATGAAAACAAGAAATAATTCTAATGTAATATACTATGTTACAAAACGATTTAACATACTGAACTCTATGCACTACCAATTTGACTTTCTGATTCGATTATGATTATCACGGTTAAGAGACCGTATCATAGCAAATAACATTTAGCTACCCATAGAATTGAGTTTTGACTAAGTTTCTTTCCAAACTTTGAAGCATCGAAAACAATGTACCAAACCAAAGAAATGTAACAAAAGCACCATCTTAAGACATCTATATACACATGGTTTTCTTTCATCATAGTATAAACAAACCCTCCTTTCCCAAACTACACACACCAGGAAGAACAATACATCTCACCAGCATTCAACGCAGAGTCCCCACAGGCTTCTTGTAAGTATACCAGCTAGCAATCACCATATACGCCATCAGATTCACAACACTAAGCACAGCCAGCAGCCAGAAGAAGTAATCAACATGGCCATAGTTCAAGTTATCAGGAATCCACCCGGGCTTCCCTCCCTTAGTCGTAACACCCGTCACAATCGTCACCAGCAGCGAGCTCAAGTAATTCCCCAACGCCACAGTAGTCAACGAAAGAGCCGAACACAAGCTCCTCATCGCATCGGGCGCCTGCTCGTAGAAGAACTCGAGCTGACCGATGAAAGTGAACACCTCAGCGCAACCGATCAGGAAATACTGCGGAACCTGCCAGAATATCGAAATTGGGACCGATTCCAGCTCGTAGTAGTTGTGCTCCCTCACCATTTTAAGCCTGATCAGCTCCAGGATCGCGGGGTACACCATGGCGAAAATCGAGATGACTAGGCCGATCCCCATACGTTGGAGCTGGGTGAACCCGTTCTTGTGGCCTGTGATTTTTCTGACGGCTGGGACTATAAGCCTGTCGTAGATTGGTACCCAGAATATGACACTGATTGTGTCGAATACTGATACGTTGGCTGCGGAGATTTTGAACTTGGAGTTTCCTACTCGCTTGTCCATTGTGTCTCCCTGTAGGACGAAAAGGTTGCTCATTTGGCTGTATACTGCTGCGAAGACTATACCGGTTGCCCAGATCGGGAGCAGGCGGATTATTGCTTTGAATTCCTCGATTTGGGTTACTGTGCATAGCCTCCATGGGTTTACTGATGTGTCCTTTATGTGGTCTTTCTCTGTCTCCACTGCTGCCTTGTCCAGGAAACTGTACAAGAGAAGTTAAAAGTAGGTAAAAGTTAGTTCTAAAAAGAGATATTGTGTCCAACTAAGTCAAAATATGCAAAGATCTATGCCATAAATGAGCTGATTCAGATAGAAACAGACCTGAAATCTTTGGTGTGATCGAGTTTCCGGCTGCCTGTGATGCCGGATTCAGAATCAGCACTCTCATAAAGAAGCGACTTGTCATTAGGAGGACTAACTTTGTACTTTCTGCAGGAAGCCACAATGACCTGACAGATTCTAGTAAGAGGGCTACCACCAGGCGTCTGATACCTATACTTGCGGGTCCCTGAAAAGAAACTCGCAACAGCAATAGCCATGGCTATGGCCGGGATCCCAAACCCCAATCCCCAGCTCACATTCTCCTGGACCCAAACCAGTAAGGAGCTAGCAACCAATGCACCAACGTTGATGGAGAAGTAGAACCAATTGAAGAAAGAGGCCTTGTGCTCCTTCTCTTCCACGTCAGCATCATCAAACTGGTCCGCCCCGTAGGATGAGACACAAGGCTTGATCCCTCCTGTCCCTAGAGCTATCATGTAGAGAGCTACGAAGAAAACCGCGCTCTGTCCTTCTGTGGCGTGGCAGTTGTCTTTTGATATGCATGTTGGTTTCAGGCCCGGGACTGATGCTGACATTGCTAAAAGTGTCATTCCCTGTGCAAGATTTTGAACCTCAGGTTTTACTATCCAATTGAAGTTTCTTTAGTTCATATGCAAATGGTACAACCCAGCGTCTTTTGGCTCGATAAAGATGAAACCCCATGAAAAATTTACCAAATTGAAGCTTATGCCGAGTATTTTATATGAATTTGACCTTTGAACTTGAAATTTCGCCCACGATATGAGACTATCCTGGTTTCGGTATTGTGGTTAGCGTAGAGATACTTACAAAGACATAGATGATTGAGAAGCCAGCAATAGTCCAGTATCTACCAAGATAAGCATCAGCAAGAAAGGCTCCCAATAGAGGTGTGAGGTAACAAGTTCCACTCCAGTCAGAGTTGTTCTTGGTAGCAGTTGCACTGCTTTGGTTCAGCTGATTCTTGAAGTAGAGCACTAGATTGGAGCTCATGCCATAGTAAGCCAATCTCTCGCAGCATTCATTTCCTGAGAAATCATCAAACCCTAGTACTGGTAAGAAATCATCAAACCCAGCAAAACAAAGAATTTGCATAAATATGAGATACTTACCTATGATAAAGGGACATGCTTTCCAGGTTCCAGTAATCCTCTTATCAGCAGGATTCCCTTTATGATCCAGAGTCCCATCTTTCGTGAGAAATTCCTCCTCTGACATGGCTTCTGTTTTCATTATCCTCTGTTAGAAAATGAAACGGTAACAGCCCCAGAATATGGAAGAACACCAAGAACCAGAGAAACCCAGCAAATTCCAATGGGAAAAGAAACTATCTGTACAGAGCAAGAATTTATACGAAATCCATTGTTTTCCAGGATGATGAGAGCAAAATTATGGTCTTTGATTACGGCCCCGACGACTTAAAACAAACCACTGATTAGTAAGTCAGCAGTCACATATAAACACAAAAGAGCGGCTGAAATCAAATCAACACCGAACCAACTTACTTATCCTTTTGACTAGCTGTCACTCTATCCCCACTGGAAAAAATAAAACTGATCTGGTGTTTTTCCAGAAGAAAGGTCAAAAACTTCGAAATCTATATAGTGTTTATGACGAAGAAAGAGAAACCTTATTTTGTCGCATTACAGAGGAGCAGACAAAGAACTGGGTTAGTCCCATAGGCCATAATTCAAAATCAAACCCAGCTGCAGAACCAACAAAGGCAAAAGAATTGAAATTCCTACGAAAGTCCCAACCTTTTTTTTTTTTACCTTGTATAATGATAATACCACCCACTCTTTCCACTTGCTTTCCACTTACATACACAGCTTGTTTTATACAGTGGGCGGAAAATGGCGGAGAGGAGACTGGAGAGTGAAGTGGGAACAGGGCTAGCTGGCTGAGGAATTAATTATCATTAGGTGGAAAATTAAAAGATACTGTTGTTAACCCAGGAATCTTTTTCCACCGTGCTAAGTCCACTCTTCCTCAGTGTTTGGGATCTCTTTTTCCACAGCGGTAGATCATATGAGATACTTACTGCCAATCCATATGATGTTTGCTCTAATTAATACAAAACATTGGCGTATCTTTCATTCTCTTGCTTGAATAGAGCTAACCCACAGCTCCTACGCCAGTGACTTTTTTGGAGTTTGGCAGTGAGCCTGTGTTTAAGTCAGCATATTCATAAACGCCCACGGCATCTCCAAAAGGGGAAAACATCCAAAATTCTACGGCAAAGCGTGGCGGATGCCGTTGAAAACCTAGCCCTGTATGAATCTGGGCCGATTCCCCTCCTCTATCCAATCTGAATTACGTCACTCTATATGATGACTTTTTTGTACATTTACAGTTACCTTGACAGCATCAGCAAAGTCACAAGCATGAACCATCAATAAACAAACGCTGAGCTAGCTAGCGTAAAGGATTTAGGTTGATAATATGCAGGTGAGCTTAAATTACTACTTTAATAAGGAGGCGCGTTAAAATGGGATCTCAGCATTTAATGATTGAGATTCCCTCTTTAACAATGAGGATTCAGTTATGAACTGGTTCCATCAGATCCAAATTGGTCGAGGATTAACATTATCTACCCTTTCAAATTGTTTAGCAATTTTTAATTGACACATCATTAATTTTAGCAATTAATTTATCAACCAATTTCTAACCATTCACGCCACTTACCAATTTCCGAAAGGTAAGAATGAGGATGCTCTAAAGTGCAGAAACAATCATAGCAACCCACTTTCATATACAAAAAATGTATACTGCGTAAATTACAAGATAGAGGAGAGAGTGACGGCTGCAACTAGTAAACTTCCCCATCCTCGAAAACGACAAACGTGGAAGAAACATAACTAATTATAAAGACAGGCTAAATGGCTAATCATTCAATTACTAAATGTTTTTCGTCGCTAGCTGGTTGTAATCTGCGTGAGCGTACAACTAACGAAATTTACAAAGGTGGACCTGCGTGGTTTTGCAGGAGGTTCGGAGGGTGGTCTTTGAATTCGTAGATATATTCCATGGAGACAAGGAGTCGACTGAGCTGCAACAATGATCAATGGGTCCAAAAGAGTGTGTCTAGAAAGACAGTTGGACAAACACTGGCAACAACAATGATACATACGAGTTGAACAAGAATATTTTGGAAACAATGGGTTTGGACCGCATTACAAAAAAATTCATTTTTTCCCTACGGAGCAATGTCGCAGCAAAAATGCCAATTGCCGTAGCAAAAACTATTTGCTACGCCTTTTGCTACGGCAACGACGCTGTAGCCAATAGTAGCGTGAAAAATACTATTGTCTACGACAGCGACGTTGTAGCCTAACTTTTAGCTACTGTAGACGGCTACCGTAGCAGGTATCAGTTTGGATAATTTTTTGTTACTGTGCATGTCAACCGTAGTTAATAATAAAGGGGATTGCTAAAGAACGCCCTACATTTTACTGTCAAACGCCCTAACATCGTCGCAATATTTGAGTTCTGTAATAAAAATGACGTGAACGCTCATTGAATCGTAAACTGAAAATCGTCGTCGCCGCCGTAGCCCTACCGCCCGGACACCCTCCACCGACGTCGCCGTACCTACCTATTTCATCCTCTAAGCCATTAAGAAACAAGCAAACAAGGTTGAAAGAGAATACCTAAAAATCAGTCTTGCCAACAACAAGTCTATTCCAACTTTCAAACTCTGATCAGTCAAGTTTAGTTTCCATGTATTCTTTTTGTTGTATTTGTACTAAAGGTGCATCTGGTTCATCACCAACAAACAAACTTCTGTACATTTCATAGCAGGCTAGCAGCTACTTTCTTTCAAGTTATGAGAAGTGAAAAAACATCAAACTAAAACAGTGGAACACAAATTTTCAAAATGTAATATAAGAGCTGAAATTAGTACCGACAAATTAGGAACGACATATCCATGTGTACAACAATCCACGTAACTAAATGAAACATCCTACCGAATAACTATAAGCTGAAGCCAACATGTCAATCCAATTAAAGTGAGCTGCGATTCTCGATTCTAAACAAGTGAACATTAGGGTCAAATGAAAAGCATAATGAAGCTAACTTACAACAAGTATTTGATGGCCAGTTTGCGATAGACAACACATTGTCCTGCATATATCGATGGTTAGTTTCAGCCCCATCCAATGAAATTAACAGATGAACAAACAAAATTAGGGTTTTAACTACCCGTTAGGTCTATCAATAACGCATGATTTCCTTTTTTGGTCACCACTTATTAGAGCCTGGAAGAAGGAAACATCAATGGAGCAGTAAGGAATAGGTGGGAGAAGAATAGTACTAGCGATAGAAGAAGAAGAAGAAGAAAAAGCAGAAGAACTTTCACCGTCACAGCCTAGAATCAGATGAGTTAGTCGTCGTGTTCATCGAACAAGTGATTGACACTGTACTGACCTGGATAAGCTTCTGGACTCACCGATAAGAGCGATTAAGACCGTCAAATCTAGGGTTATGAGCTTTACCAATGTGGAAGAAAACCAGAACTAGCAGGAGGGAGGAGAACCGCCATGTTTGGATGCAATCAGGAGTCGAGGGTTGCATCGTAGATCACCTTAAATAACTAATTTGATGACTTAATAACTAGTTATAATTGTTAGTAATGGTCTGATCATCTCTCATAACGAATTATACACATGTGTAACTAGTTTGATACTGTAGTAGTGTAGTGCGAAATATACACTATTAAAAAAACTTGAGTAATTGGTGGGTAGCTAACTAGCTATAACTTTTCGGGAAATTTTTTGGTGTAAACTCTGGTATTTGACTTATTGGTCGATTAATCCAATCAAGAAATTATCCCGGATTTAGGATTTTACTCCTCTCCTAACGTTATTGTAGGGGATCGAACATTGGTTCCCCTAACCCCTGACACCACTTCACGAACAACTCGTTGATATTTGCGGGGCAAATTGGACAGTAAGATCGGCATGTGTAATGAGCTATTTGAGCTATTTATGGGCCTTAGGCCCCTACAAGCAAGTCTTACGATTGTTTGACAGAGACGGTTAAAAGCTAAGTTGGTGTTACTGGAAAATAGTGATGAACTCTCACATTCAGAACCACCTAGCTAGATCAATGAGAATGGATTACAAAGATGGCTAATTTAAGCAACGTACGTCTTTCTGTGTTCATATGGCCGGTCAGTCTTCATTTGCTTTGCTTGGCAGCAAAAGTGGTGCCATGCTGGCGTATTCTGCAAGGGTATATTTTTGGTTTCTCATTAATTAATGTTAATTCATGCACATCATATAATTAACAAAACATAAAGAACACAGATTAATGTTTTTTTAAGGAAAATAAAACTCAAATGGTGTTTTAAGTATAGAGACGACGATGAATAAAACACAATTTTTTTTTGCTTTTTATATATAAAAAAAACAAGAAAATTAGTAGTGGCGATTGGTGATTTGGTGGAGGAGGAATTAGCTAGGAAGGATACGTGAAAGCAGTCATTAACTTGAAGCTTAATGTACATTGACATCTAGCTAGCTGATGTATGTTAATTTACAGTACAGGTAGATAATTAATTAGCCAAACAAAAGTCACTTGTTTAGTTAGAGGGTAGATAGGAGATTGGTTCCACTTGAACCCTCAAGTTGCTGACCATACTGATCAGTTATACTGTTTATGCTTTGTTTTTTACCATAATAATATATAGCCGCCTTTTAATTATAATTTAATTCCCGAATATTTCAACCTATTAGCTTATCTATACTGGGAAAAAGAAGGGTTCAGTTGCTACCATTGCAAGCTAGCTTACTGAAGCTTCTGGGTTGTCTTTCTGTCCTGTTGTGTTTCTTGCCTTCTCGTTTGTTTGCCTGTCTGTCTCGTCCACGTACGTAACTACTCGATCTTGTGTGCCATACAAGAAACCCCCTCCTACACTGGCTACACCCTCTAGTTAATTTTGGAGCTCAAGTTATTCAGAAGGTGATGAAAACTGAAAAGCACGACTTGAATCGATCTGTAACACGACTCGCTTATATAACCAGAATGTCACACATGCCAATTCGGCACCTTCAACCACGCACCGTGATTCAACTCTGGTAATACATACAAGTACAATTAGTTTTCATGAAGATGGTGGAAAAGTGGACGTGGAGGAGCTTTGCCGTTAAGTATGTAACAAATTAATTTTTATCCATCCATCCACCACCCAACCCACCAAGCTAAAAACGACATCGCAACAACGTTTTTTTTTTTTGCATCCTTTTCGTCCTTTATAAACAACCAGTTATTTTCATTTGCCATCATCACAACACGTACTACATCATAGCTGATACAAATAAAAACGGGAAAGTTTCAAAAACACAACATATAATTAATAACGTCTGCTACCTCTTTCCTCTCCGGCCCCCTATCTCTGTAGCCAGCAGACAACCGCCGCCGGACACACACCATGTCGCCGGCAGTAATGATGATGCTGCCGCTTCTTCTTGTGGCGGCGATTTGTTTGCTGCCTTCTAATGTCGACTGCATGGTTCGCCATTACAAGTTCAACGTAAGTCGTTCATATCCTTTTATGTCTCCTGCTTTAAAGCATTTTACGAATGATTTTGCATAAACATAATAATTGTGATTTTTACGGGTTGTGGTATTATTATTTCATATAATATATTATTGGGATTATTTAACATTTTTTGTTTATCAAATATCAAATTGAATTAATACATTATTACACAAGAAAAATATCTCTCACACCATATCCCTTTTACTTTATAAATACCACATTTTCAAACTAACATATCATTTTGCTCCAAAATACCATACATGCAAAATAACTAATCCGACCGCTTAATTTTTGTCTTTATAAAGTAGTGCCGTTTGTTATGGTGTTTGTGCCTATAGACCTAAAATTATCAAATCTGAATTCAAACAAAACACCCATGTAAAAATACTCATATTATATACATATATATATTTCATTTCTCTTTTATAAAAAGTATTTTTAACTGTCTTTCTTTGATTAAAAAACCACTTAATGTACTGTTCCCTCCCTCTAATACGCTGTTCCATTTCAATAAACCAAATTACGTCGAATATAGTCTAAATTTAATTAGGTATTTATTTTGCAAATAATATTAAAGCTTTGACCTCAATAAATCTTCCGTCAGCCAACACTATATAATGCCGTCGGATGCTCAGTGTACCCAATATAAAAGTAGTGCCAGCTGCCACGTATTGGCTTACGTGGCTAAAATCACATTTCTCTAATCTGTTGATTTGTAGTTGGGAGGGAGCTGTTGGTTCGGTAATTTTTGGTCACCAGCAGTCACCTCCTTTACAAACTTTTATATTACTTTTATTCAAATGTTGTCTTATGGTTTTGTTGCGACAGGTGGTGTTGGCCAACACGACCAGACTCTGCTCAACCAAACCCATCGTCACAGTTAATGGACAGTACCCTGGCCCTACCCTTGTCGCTCGTGAAGACGACACCGTTCTCGTTAAGGTCGTCAATCATGTCCAATACAACATGAGCATCCATTGGTACGTTAATTTTTCGTTATGGATCGATAGTCTAATCTTGATGATTAAATCACGTAAAAATTGGTTATTATAACGAATTTATTATGACCAGGCACGGGGTGAGACAGTTGCGGACCGGGTGGGCCGATGGGCCGGCATACATAACGCAGTGTCCGCTCCAGCCGGGACAGACGTATCTTTATAATTTTACCCTCACCGGACAAAGAGGGACTCTTTTATGGCACGCACATATTCTATAGTTGAGGGCAACCGTCCATGGAGCTATTGTCATATTGCCAAAACGCGGTGTTCCGTACCCTTTCCCCAAGCCGCATAGGGAGCATACTTTGGTGTTGGGAGAGTGGTGGAAATCGGACGTTGAAGATGTCATCAATGAAGCTCTCAAGTCCGGCGCCGCACCTAATATCTCCGACGCCCACACTATTAATGGCCTCACCGGACCTATTGCCGGCTGCCCTTCACAAAGTAAGCAGAAATCATACTAATTTAATTCATTCAGCCAACATTCGGTTACTCTTAATCGATTATAAATTTAATTTTTTTTCCTTTTCAAATTCCACAGAAGGATACACGGTGCCGGTTCGACCAAACATGACCTACCTGCTCCGAGTCATCAACGCTGGACTCAACGAAGAGCTCTTCTTCAAAATCGCCGGTCACAAGCTCACCGTGGTCGAGGTCGACGCCACCTACACCAAGCCCTTCAAAGTGGACACCATCGTACTTGGTCCGGGCCAGACAACCAACGTCCTCGTCACATCCGAACAAGGCTCTGGCAAGTATCAAATCTCCGTCTCCCCTTTCATGGACGCACCAATCACCGTCGACAACCGGACCGCAACGGCAACCCTACACTACACCGGAACCCAAATCGCCGCTCCTACTTCCCTCACCATCCCACCGCCGATCAACTCCACTCTCGTCGCCAGGCGGTTCACCAACTCCTTACTCGCATTGAACTCCCAGGAATACCCGACCAACGTCCCGTTGACCGTTGACCACTCGCTCTTCTTCACCATCAACCTCGGGGTCAACCCTTGTGCCACGTGTACCGGTGGGGCCCACGTAGTGGCGGATTTTAACAATGTCACTTTCATCATGCCGAAGGTGGGCCTGCTTCAAGCCCATTACTTCGGCACGAAGGCGGTGTTCACCGACGATTTCCCGGCCAACCCGTTGGAGCCGTTCAATTACACCGGGTCGCCGCTGCCGGGTAATCTGGCAACGACGAATGGCACGAGGGTTTACAGGCTGAAGTTCAACGATACGGTGCAACTGGTTCTGCAGAACATCGGGTTGATCACACCGGAGAATCACCCAATCCATCTTCACGGGTTCAATTTCTTTGAGGTGGGTCGGGGAGTGGGTAATTTCGACGCAAAGAAGGATCCGATGAGGTTCAACCTGCATGACCCGGTTGAGCGGAACACGGTTGGAGTACCCGCCGGTGGTTGGACCGCGATCAGGTTTAGAGCGGATAATCCAGGTACGTAAACGAACGTTTTAACCACGATTTACGGTTTAATCACTCATTATTCATACTTAACCGAGTTCGATTTCGGTTTTGGTTTGTTGTGAAATTCAGGGGTTTGGTTCATGCATTGCCATCTGGAAGTACATACAACATGGGGATTGAAGATGGCGTGGGTGGTAGATAATGGGAAAGGTCCGAACGAGTCCATTTTGCCGCCGCCTCATGATCTTCCGAATTGCTGATAAGTTTCGAGACTGGTTATTGGTTATATGATTATCGGCTGATAGAAGAAATGAAGAATAAAGAAGAAATGTCATCATTGAAGATTTGGTTGGACGGATATGGGCTCATGGGCCAAAAGCCCAAACTTGTGTGTTGTTAGCAAGAGAAGAATGAAGAACAAGGAAATTTAACTGGTTGGGCTTTTATTTTTTGTTTTTCTGTTTGAGTTATTTTCTTTATTTTATTTTGTTAATTTTGTTTTGTTGGGGGAGAAGTCATTATGTAGTTCATTATACAAACTTGTCATATCATTTGTAAAAGTGGGAAGAATATATTCATTTGAAATACACAAGTGTCTAGTGTCATTGATTATTTGATTGTTCAAAGTAAGCTGTTTCGATCCGTATTCATTATTTTACATATTACCTTGTGACGTATGTTTACTTGTGTTTTTATAATTTTCATCAATCGTTTAGTGTTGATGTATGACCTTTAAACGTACATTTACAGTCCGCACCTTCAACCCGTGGATCCATCCACAGGTGTCAATTACTGTTAAACCCTTTGCCATGTTTGATAATTTCAAATCTTGTTGAGGTCAAAATCGGCACACCACGACATTTTAGAATCATTGAAGTCTAGTCAAAGCATAAAGGATGTGAACATTACTGTTCCTTTCACTGGTTTTCACCCATGTCTTTGTTCTGTCTGAAAGACTGCTGTTTTTGCTGAATAAGGGTCATCATCTTAATTCCTACTGCATGGCCCAATTTCATTTGAAAGTATGGACTTTATTTTATCAGGAACAGTCCAAAAAGCTGCAAATCTGGATCACAGATAATGAAACTGCTATAACTGCAAAATGCATTGCATGATGATGATGATGATGATGATGATGATGAGCTAAAAGCCAAGTCAAGTTGAGAATTGCGTCATGGGAATTCATAGTGACAGTGTCAAATATGATCACATCATCAAAAGCACAAAGTGGCAATAAAAACTCCAGAAAATAAAGTAGTTTTGCAGCATCAAATTCCTCAACCATCATCATTCATATATGGTATTGTACCACCTCTACTCCAAAGATGCGTCAGAGAACTTGTTCTTTTATTTCTAGTATATTGTGTTTGACTTGATAGGAATCGGGTAAGGATCCTTATCAATTTCATGTCAAAGGGTACTAACCACCACATCTTCGGTACATAGCAGAACCAAGAATCTGGTACAGTTGAGATTTCAGGAAGCTATGGAGGCAAAAGAACAATAAGCGTTGCGATCGAATTCGATGGACTGTTTGTGGCTGCAACTTGCTACAGCAGCAGCCAAAGGTACTGGAGGGAATAGTCATTATCATCATGGGAGAATAAAGACCCTTGTTATGCAAGTTGCAGAAGGGGAGCAAAACAGAAATGATTAAAAGAGAAAGGCTGTGTCTTTTGTCAAAAGGCAAAAAAAGAAGGCTTGATTGGAATGTCTCTATTCTTTGCTTCATTGAGGGGGGGAGTGAATACGCTTGTCAATTGCAACTACCGACGTTCATGGGAGGGAGTGGTTTCAACTTCCCAATATGAAGTCAGCCAAAGAAAGAAACTTGCTTTGTTGTACTACCATACTATTTTGCAGATGTCACAGGGTCACCGGGAAAAGTTGGATAGCGAGGAAAGCTTCAAAACTTGTACTAATTAATAGATAGTGATCATCTTCTTTTCTAATAAGAGAAACCCAACATGTGTTTTGATTCTTCTAACCAAGAAAGACATCGTCAACCTGTAAACACATGAATGCTCCATAAGTCCGGAGATGGGTTCAGAGTTGACAACTCGACGGGGTTGGTGGTGGCTTTCGGATACGACCTAAAGATCTCTCAATCTAAAACTATGAGCCTCTAAGTTGTCATGAACCGTCAATAACTCGAGTTGTTGGGAGACGGGTTCAGATCGATTTGTATAGTATTCATTAACACGCTCCTCAAACGGAAGCTCTCAGAAGAGTTGAGATTTGTACAATTTCGGTAAGTCATGTGCACATTTACTAATAATATATAGTGATCATCGTTTTCTAACAAGAGAAACCCAACATAGCTTCCGACTCAATTTTCCGGCCTAAAAGACCAATGGTCAAGGCCAATCGGTGTTGGAAAGGTACAGTCGCTGGTTAATCCTAGGGAACTTCGAAGCTATTAACCCTAGAGAAAATCAGGACTTGAGACTCTAGCTGCCTATATAAGCAGAGCTCACAGCCCTTACACACATATTCAACGCTATCTACACTATAGACATTGTATGCCTTTGGGGCAGCCCCTCAGTATTCTCTCTTTCCCAATTCTTCGTTTACAACGTTTAGTCCTCGTACCCCATAAAACACTTGCGGTCTTCCACAAAGATTCACTCCACAACACATCTCGACACTCACGGTCCTCCATAACCTAACCAGTATTGTCCTACCCGGTTGCACGAGACAGAACAACATAAAAGCTAAACTAAAGAGCTCTTTCAATCTATTACTATGAACCTCAAAGTGAGGTTCAATATAGGTAATTAATATAATTACGAAAAGATGATGAATCTAATGATGATCAAAGATCAGTAAAAGGATCTTCAAGAAAGGTGCACTCAATTGCGGGAGTATATCAGATATGAGGAGGGAAAGATTGATGGGAAAATCCATTGCTTAGTTCTAAAGCGCACTTGAAATAGGTGCTAGTGGGAAGATTCTCTGAAATCAAAGAGTGAAAACAGAGTAATTATTTCCATCAAGGAAAAAGGGGAAACAAGAAAGCAAGGAGAAATGGAAATCTCTTATCACATTATCAGCATGGTTAAGACAAATCTGAGATTACAGCAGAAGAATGGTAGGTAACGTATTAGAAAGGTCTTTCCACTAAAATGAAAGGCCAACTTCAACTATTTTGTCTGTCCCCCTCCAATGGGGATTCAGAGCTTCATTACCTTTTTGCTTAATTGTTTAAGCTTAAGCACAGTGGGTGCTGTTTTCATGTCTTTTTAATTAATTAAAGCTTTCTGGTCTTTACCGTACCATGAAAACTTAAACAATTGTTTCAGACTTCAGAACATTCTTATGGTCATTAATTTAATTAAAGCTTGGTAATCAGCCCCAAATCTCCATTAATCCTAGTTTAATCCAGTAATTAATTCACTAATTGTACCTTCCCCCACTCTTGATCTGGACTCAGAGCTTTCAACTTGAAAAATTTCCAACTTCCAAGGGTCAATTCCCAGTCAATCAGTCTATTTTAAGGTTTGTATTAGCCAATGATTAGTGCCTGAAAAAGAGGGTAAATGTACCTTGGAAATCTTATGGCCTGCTTAGTGCTCTGTGAAGCCACCAATTGAAGAAAAACAGCAGAAGAACAGAGTTCTGGGTTGGGGGGAACAAATCTTTATTCTTTGAGAGTTGAATGGGCAAAAGGGAAGTGTATTATAACAGCTTTCGCTTCTGCACAAAAACTCCCACATAAACTTACTTCCATCCCCAGATTTCCCCATCTACAACACAAAGTCAACAGTTTCATAAACTGAGGGGGGAATCTTCCAATTCTTGGTCGTGTTATGGACTAAACTAAACTTTCCTCGATCCAAATAGTATACACATGATGGGTGCCAAAAAAGATGGAGTCTTTTCCTTCTTTCCTTCCTCATTCATCATAATCAAGCATGAGGGTAGCTCTGTGCTGCAGATTGCATCTGGAAAACCATGCTTCCTTCATCATAACCACCTTCAGTTTTGACGCCGCCAGTATAAGAGCTGCTGTTGAATCCACCATAAGGAGGGGAAATGAACATGTTGTTGTTACCTCCATGGGTTGAACCAAAAGCCATGGCTGCTCCTGCTGCTGCTCCGCCGACTCTATGGTGAGTGTTCCACTGGAATGTACCACCCATCATTGACTGATCAGGTGAAGAACCTTGCTTACTACTGTCTGGAGAATTAGAACTTCTAGTAGTGTCGTTGAGATTCACAGTGGTGATATCATGGATGCTTGCTCTCCTCTTGTCTTTCCCTCCAGATAGCTGCCTGATGAAATACTTCTGAGCATGGCTAGCCACTTGAGTAGGCGTCCTCGTCACCACGAAATTGCGAGAGATGTTCCTCCAATCTCCCTTCCCGTACTTCTTCAATCCCATCAGAAACAGCCTGCAAGCGAAAATAATTTATCAAAACTTGTTCGTTCAGGAATTTCATCGAACAGTTGGTGTTCGTAAAACTTACTTATGCTCTTCCTCCGTCCAGGGAACGCCTTTCTTTCTCTCCTGATCGGGAGTCCGGCCGCCGGAGGAAGATCTCTTCCCGGTGAGGCCGTAAGACTGCTTGAATCCGTCGAATCCGTTGCTACTGACCCACTCCAGAGTGAAAGGAGAAGCAGCGCAGTATCCTGGAATCGGAATCAGCCCTGCCTCTATACTGCTAACATCGGCTTCCAATTCCTTGTACTGATTGATCACGTCTCCCACTGTTTTTCCAGGAATCAGAGCCGCCACCTTCTGCCACCTGTCCGGGGTTTCCTTGTCGTAGAGAGCCAGAGCGTTCTCGAACAGCTTGTTCTCCGCTCGAGTCCATTTCGTCGTCATTTTCCCGTCTTCAATTAACATGTTGTCAGTGCTCGATAGATACGATGCCGGTGACAGAACTTCCATTTCCCACCTCATAACCGGAAACGGAAGAGGAAAGACCGAATCTTGACGGAGAAAAATTAAAGCCTACTACGCCGCCATGGAAGTTAAGCCCATAAGCAGAGGAAGAAGAAGAAGCAGAAGAGAGAGACCCTTTTTTAGGAAATGCAGAGAGAGCAACACACAGACAGAGAGAAAAATAGTGTTGAAACCAAAGCAGTGAAACTTTTTCTCAGGAATCGATGAAGATTTTAAGCTGAGATCTCGCAACAAAAGCTATGAGAACAGAGGGAAAAAACAGAGGATCAAGAATCCAGCTTGTTCCTGGGAAATTATTGCAATTTTCCTCAACGCAGATTTTTCAACCCTTTTCATTTAGGAGCCTGGGGAGAGAAACCTAGAAACCCAAAACCAGAGATTTGAAGAAGAAGGATGAGGGAAATGGGAAGGGGAAAAAACAGATGATTGAGAGTTGGGGAAGTGGTAGAAAAGCTGGGAGAAGATCTCGTCGCTTCTTTTTTCTCGTTTGTTTAGGGTGATTGAAAGGAAAAGGGTGGAAAAGGAAAGGGAAAGGGTGGAAAGGAAGAGGGGATTACCAAGAATGGATGGAGGACAAACAGAAACGGTAGTATTGTAGTTGTTTGAACAATAAAGCAAAAGAAGGGGCTGTAGCTCGGCTGCTAGCTAAGCTAAGCTGACTGAGCCTTCTTCTTCTTCTTCTTCTGGTTCTTCAAGGGGTATGAAGTTAGAAATATATATAATTAATTATAATTGTTTTCTGAAAAAAAAAACAGAAAAACATGGAAGAGACGGTGAAGGGTGAGAGAGTGAAGAAGGAAGAAAGTGGTGGTGGGCTGTGATTGGGTTGTGTGGATTCTGACAACTTTACTCAAATATATATGTAAGGAAAATGTTTAAGTATTTTGAGGGTATCGATATTATATCGTATATGTCAAATTTTGTTATACTTTATGTTTAAAATTATGATTTTTTGAGGTTAAAAGTTGTTGTTTAGGATTAGGATATAGTGTTAGGGATTAGAGTTTGATATAGGGTATAGGATTTATTAATTTTGATTTATGATCAAAAGTTAGAATTTGTGATATGATTTTGAGTTTGAGTTTATGATATAGTGTTCGAGGATTAGGATTTAATGTTTAGGGTATTAGCATCATTCTCTAGTGTTTAGTGTTTACTATAATAAATTTAGAATTTAATTTTTTAAATTTTAAATTTTATAAATATAAAAATTTAATATAATGATACTAATACCTCTAGAATATCTAAGCACTCTTTATATATAAATAATAAAAATAGAGATGCTTTATATTTTCAATTTTGATCTTTGTATTTATAAACATCATACTTCCCAATTTATTTCCTACTCTTGCTCTCTCTTCTGGTTTAGCCCATTTGCATTCGTTCTTGTTTAGTTGTTTATGATTGTTTGCATTAATAAGTCAATCGTAAGTAAACTTTTACTAACAATGTTAAATGTATATTAATATTTGGAGAGAACTGAGATGTGTTTGAGACATTATTTTTCGGAACATTTATTTTAGTACACGTAGTAATTCAGATACTAGCTTCTGGCATGACATTTGGCTTGATAATGGAACGAAGTTAATCCACAATTGATACAAGTTACGAATAATTTCACAGTTCGGGATATAGTCACGTCCTCTGGTGACTGGAATTGGCAGCTTATCGATCCACTCCTCCCGACGCTGTCAAAGCATTGATTCAAGGGATGAGCCCACCATGCGGCGGCGAAGCTGATTCATTTATTTGGGGGCCGGATTGCAGAGGAAAATTTAGTGTTAAAAGTGCTTATAATGTTCTCGCTGGTATTGACTTAACCAATAGTTAAGCTACTTGGCGAAAGCTTTGGAAATGGAGGGGGCAAGAATCGAGTGATGCACTTCCTATGGCTTGCCTACCACAACCGTCTTATGACGAATGGTGAACGATTCCGTAGGCATATATCCCCAAGCCCTTTGTGCAACCTCATTCAGCAGCAGAAACAGAAATCCATTGCCTGCGTGATTGCCCATATGCAACTCAGGTTTGGAATGGGATTCTTGGACAGAGATTGGATCAAGGTTTCTTTCAACAACCCTTAAATGAATGGATTGAGGCAGGGGTAAGTAGTACTCACTACAAATTCGAATTTGGCATCATTTGTTGGCTTCTGGAAACATCGCAACGAGGCAACTTTTAGGAATACTGTCTTATCTCTATTTTCAGCTTCGTCTACAAATTTTTCATTGGATCGTTGGAGTTCGGGAAACAATGAGAGTGGGTGAGTCAATATTATCTAGGATTAAGCCTCGGCAAGTTGAACACCTTATTGGTTGGAAGGCAAGAGGCGATGTGGAGGTGGTGATTAACACAGATGGTTCAGTTACACATCCAAATGGAGCACCTGCAGGTGGCGGCATCATAAGGAATCTTATAGGCATTCACTGCAAATTTTGGCCGATGTACCATTATTCGTGCAGAGTTACGTGCAATTATATATGGGCTCCGCTTAGATTGGGATAGGGGACATCGAAGGGTTGAACTTCAAGTTGATTTACAAGTGGTGATCTCGTTGATTCAAAAGATTTGCTCGAGTGATAATCGACACCAAGTCTGTGTAGCTGAGTTGCGGCAGCTAATGGATCGTGACTGGACTGTCTTCAGGGAATATGGAGACTGGTTGAGCAGGTACATGTTGCATGATTTGTGACGGTACTGGCCGAGTTATGTCGGCTCATGTGGCTGATTATTTAGCTAGTCTTGGGTACGAGATGTCCATATATGTATATAATTTTTATATTATGACCTATTGTTAAACTATTCACATTATATATCATTAATGTTTACGAGAATTATTTGATTATGATTAAAAGTTAGACGTGCTATTTTCCCCTCGAAAATATGCAATAAATAAATATGCTATGTTGTAAGATAAAGCTAGAAACAATATTTTAAAACTCTTATTGTCTTCGGCAAAATCAAACAACATTTCATCAAGCTAATATTCCAATGCTCACTTCTTGTCCTCTTTTTAACATCAGTTTAGCCTCATTTGACCGTGATGATGGTTAGATTATTATCTGTGCTCAAACAAGTCAAAACCAGCCGAAATTAGGCCACATTTGGTTTTTGTATTTTGAGAAGTTGTGATTTTCTTTGAAATTGTAATGTTTGAAACAAGGTATTTAAAGAAATTTTCGTTTTTTTAAAATTTTTGTTTGGAAATTATATATTTATGATTGAGTTTTGAATATTCTTGGTTTAATTACTAGATTATCCTTCGTTTTATAAAAACTCAATTATAAGTCTTATAAAAATAAGAATAATATTAAAATTCAAAATAACTAGACAAACACACCATTTAAAAATAAGAATAATATTTATGGCTGAGTTTTGTATTTTACATTTTAAAATTCAAATTTTTTATAAAAACATAAAATTTAAATTTACTTTTACAAACAAACGAAAAATTCTCAAAAAAATATTATTTTACCCAAAACACAAACCCAAAATATAAAAACCAAACACGACTTTACTTTTCACAGTCGACTCCATCAACGAGATGAAGAATAATAACTAATTCCCCATCAATTTTTCGCCCCTCATTTTCTCCCCTTCAGTTAATATTTATCATCGTGTTGGTAGGCGCCAAAGGGAACGGTCGTGATCAATACCAGGGGTGAAACAGTAAAATCAAAGCTAATGGGACAAGTTGGTTTGACTGGGGGGCCCACATGTAAGCAACTAGCACTTCTCATTGGGTGGTTTCCCAACATTATTGAAACAGAGGCGTTTACGATCTCGAGAAAACAACAGTGGAGGGCTGTGGATGTCGACACGTGTTGAGTATTTATTGGAGAGCAGACATCATTCCTGACGTCCCCAAGGAAGAAGGAGCCAGGGGCTCGTATGGCGGCCCAATGAGATGGACACACGTCAGAAATCACAGCGATGGAGTTGTAGTACCAACCGTGGGATATCATCTCTCTTTATTTTTGTGTTTGTTTGATTGCGGTGGTTTCTGGCCCGGTCCGGCCCATCAGTTGCCCGCCACTTAACCAGCCCGGAATACCAACTGGTCCCCGGCGGACTGCTACTCTTTGGTAATTAGCTGGAGTATACCAACAAATTGTTTGCGCAGGGGTGCGGGTGATGTTAGGATGTACCTATAAGGTTGAATTAAGGTTTAGTTTTTTATAATAATGTTAGAAGATAGAGTAAAATTTTAATTATGAAATTATTTTTATATTGAATTAATCGACTAATGAGTCGGATATAAAAAAAATTTAAAAATAATTAGCTGGAATTTAGTTTACGCCTCTATATGAGTTAACCAACGGAAAATTCAAACGAACCATTAGTGGTTTTGTTTTGTTGAAGTTGCTTGATTCAAATCTCCTAAGTCAAAATAGGATTGGAAATCGAGACAGGTTCGAGTACCACCCACCCCTAAAAATGTAATGAAATCCAAGCCAAACACTGTGCCGGCATGGGCGGCATTAGGGGTAGGTGGGGGGAGTTCCGACTCAGTGCATTTTCGTCCAAACAATTAATTTTAGGTGTATATTTATAAATTATTTTGAGTTCAGTTTAATGTTTGGTCGTGTTGAAACTAGAGTGAGTTAGGAAGAGTCCTGACTATCATATATTCTGATCTCGAGTACTAAATTATATGTAAAGTATAGATGATTTCATAATCTGGCTTGTGGTATTTGAAGTTATGCTCCTTTACTTATTTGTTTAGACTAAATTATTTATCAAATGTAAATTTATTTAATTAAAATATAGAAAAAACCTCGTCGGTGGCACATATAATTTTGTTTTAACTAAAAGCAATACCATATTTTAATTTAACATTTTATTTAAATCAATGTATTCGTCAATTGATTACGTAAAAAATCAATTCAAATGCAACTGCATGCATTTTTAGTTTCCTCCCTAATCAAAAAAGTTGAACCATTAAACAGTCATAGTCCAGGAAGTAACTGTCAAAAAATATGTGACAGTGCAAAGATTAATGTCCCAAATTAACACCTAGGAGGAGGAGAACTTAACCAATACAGCCAAACGGTCCCTTTCTGATGTGACCAAACCGATCCACTGCTTTTGTCTACCGTCTGTCCTTATCTTTCCTCCGTCTCTCCGTCTTATTTTTTAATCCACGCTTCTTAAATTTAAGCTTGATGCTCGTCACAAATGATTATTACTAGTTCCTGTCAAATGGTAATGTTGTGTGGTTGGAAAATCGAAAATTTTAAGTTTAAATTCAGTCATATCTCACATATAGATGTACACCTATATTATATATTTATTTTATTTTTCTTTTGTAAGACTGTTTCGTCCGATCTATCTTCGACTAAAAAAAATCAATGGTTTAATTATTTACCCTGTCGGTCCAAGGTTATTCTAACTTCGTTCTTGTACGAATATGATACGATGATCATAATCCAAGATAGTATAGTTAGTACGGATACCTTGTCGTGACAATACCATTACTCATCATTAAATTAGATACCATAATCGTTAAAATAAAAAAAAATTATAAAATTACTATCTAATTAGAATTTTCTATTATTTGAGTTAGAATCTTTAAATTTGAAATCTCGCATAGATTTTCAGACTATCCTAATTTGGATTTTTGAGATGGACCAATATACACATACTTTGTCTAGGGTTTGTTTTGCATATAGCAAAACGTATTGCGTTCGAACAACGTGGTTTGAATTGCCTTATGCATTATGAAAAGTAGTCATCTTTTATATTTCTCAAACGAAACAATATGAATCTACACTTTTAAACATTATAAATATCAACAATTGACATTGCTTTTGAATTTTGAAAAGTACAATGAATGTAGGCGTTGAACCAAACGGGACAAATTTCTCTTCTTTAAAATCCAAGGGTAAGGCGAGGACCACGTCCATATGATTGATTTCCATTTGTATAACCAAGGCACCAAGGTATGGCGATACTTCAATTACTACCATGTTTGTTTTGTCTAGAATTCAAACCAAAATTGTTGAGTACCCTCGTAGAGCTATTTACGGATTATCAAGTCGAAATTTTAAGGGCGATAGTCGTTCAATTTTCTTTTAGAGATTTTTTTAGTAGAAAGACGGACTATTGTCTAATTTTTTTATTAGGAACAAAAAGAAGGAATAAAAAAAAGAAATGAGACCCTAATAGAGTTTGCTTGAATACAATAAAATAATTCAATGAAAAATGAATTAAGTATATGAAGAGAGTGTCCAAGATGGCCAAGGAGATTAACAACTTGATTGCCTTTTCTGAAAGTGTGTGATAATACTTGATTTGTCGTATTTATCATCCTCGTTTAAGAGACATTTTATGCATATTTGTATAGTTTTGAGTAGAAGTTTAGGATGTTTCGTGCATTTCTGGCATCTATCTCGATTTAGTGTCTCGGACCCGTTCGGTGTCCTTTTGATGTCGCTTTGGAGTGTTTTTTTTATAGATTTTAGGTGCATAACAATATCGAGGGATTAATCGAAATGATACGGTGTGTGTGGATGGTCTAGGGAAAGTAATGTGAAGTATTTTGACATCTTGAAGGAGCATGGATCTCGGCTTGGTCGGAAAAAGTTGTAGTTTCGTATTTTCGACATATCTTCTAACTCAGAAATCTGATTGATGCAAGGTCGGTGACTTTGGAAAGCTCGTTCAATTTCCTACAACTTTGATCAGGGAGTTATGTCAAACTTGGCACTATGCATATAACGCCAACTTTGACCATTCATAGCGCCAATATTGACACCCCATTCTGAAAATTTCGTAAATATTGGCTCTATGGACTTGTCAAAGTTGGCGCTATGGACCATAGCGTCAATATTGACATAAGCCCATAGAGTTCATATTGACAATCCAAGATTTGAAGGAGTTTTGAGAACTTCTATTTAAAGCCCGATTCTCCCTCGCTCTAAGACAGACCTTAGGGGACAAAAATTAGAGAGAATTTCATAGACTTCAGAGCGACGAGAAGGCATCGACTTCAAGGAGCTCAGATCGGAAGATATAATCAAGATTTACGGATCGATTTCTTCGGTCGTGCTCTGCGAATTTAGGTTTTTCGGATTTCTTCTCGTAAACCTAATTCCAATGTTTTCCTTTATTGATTTTGATTTGTTCTTCAAGATTATGAGTAGGTAAACTCCTCATGCTTAGATTAGATGAACCCTAGGTAATTCCTTATGAACAGATGATTGTTCGACTTTGACGATTTATGCGAGTTGGATGGATTTTGGTTTATGTTTAATTTCGTTTTCGTTCTTATTCTTGCTTGACCGTCTTGAATAGAACCTTGTTAGATTTGTCTTCGTCTCGAAAGAGGTTGCATATCTAGAATACCAAAATTAATCAATTAGGTTAGACGTTAACCTCATCCGGGAGCGAATAAACTAGTTCGTCGTATGAGTAGTTCTTGTTTGTTTTGTTACCTAGTGGATTCTAGATCTTTGTCTCGAAAGAGAGGACTGGGATAGTGGATAGGTAGCAGAGTAGCAGACCCGAAATGGCGTGATTTGATTAGAGAAGAACTGTGACTGTGAATTGAATCTGTCTTGTTTCGTTTAAATCGTCGAATTTTTCTGTCATTCGTGAATTTGGATAGCATAGGGCATTCGAAGTCTAAATCGTTTTCTCCCATTTGGTTCAAACCTTATATCATGCTTTTATTTTCCCTGTCATTCGCATATGTAGTTTAATTGATAGTTTTAGACCACAAAACCTGTTTAATCGATTAATATTTTTCATAACTTTGAGTACTCACGACATTGAGACCATATGAAGATTCGACTCTAGTTAATTCAGTAACTATGTTTATTTTAATAACACTTTAAAACGTTCATTAGTGTGTGTAAACCCGAACATCCCAGTCGCATTGAAGAAGGAGCTTAAGCTCTATGATGCTTGCTGAATGTCGGGCATCAACGATGGAATCCTTGTAAGCATAGCCAACGACGACCGTTGAATAAATTTGAAGGTTGACTTTTCTATAACCACTATCTCAAGCAAGACGGAGGCCATAAATCGTTTCACGAAATTCTGCTCTAGTAATTGCACAGATCCCCAAATTGGCTGCAAAGGCTTTAAGACAAATCACCTTGAAAGTTACAGAGGATACCTTTGCCAGCCGCAGCTCCACTCGGTTGAAGAACTGATCCATCAGTATTCACAATGACATCCACATCGTGTTGGACAGTCCACCCTATCAATTCCTCATGTCGTAACGGTTTATTTTCTTCGAGAAATGAACATAAAACAACGTACATAACACCCTTAAAATGACTATACGAATTGGAGATAATCAATGATGAAAATCAATGCAGAGAAGTGTTCTGAATAGAAGCAATGATTTCATTCCCAAAAGGCTTTATATTAATGTAGATGATTGACTTTTTAAAGTTAAGACAAAACATTTTTTTATCAATTTGTTAAATGTAGAATTCGGATTTGTTATCTCAATACCAACGTCCCGTAAACATGTTACAAACAGTCTTTTTTTTATGTTCAACTATGATTAAAGAGGATAAAAATCTTGTTTGCACTTTGAGAAATTTGCATATCTTATCCAACACTGACCAATCAAGTGACGAATGAGAAACATCTCTTAATATCGAGATTAAACTTTAAACCCTAAACTAGCTAATTAAGTATCGCCCAAATAAAGAATCAAAAGGTTCAGTTTCTACTTCCAAGCTGCAAATGAGCAAAGATCGATCCCGGATTTGGCTCGAGTTGTAGTGAAGTGACAATAGGGCCCCCGGTATTAATTATTTATGAGTTTGTCTACAATGGAAACCACAATATTCTGTAGACAAATTAGTAATTACAATCAATAAACTTCCAAGAAGTGTAATCTCCTCCAGATTAGCTGTAGGGTTAAGATTCAGAAAATTGGGGCACATGCATGTTTCTATTTTTAGGGTGGGGGTCTCTTACTTGCTTGCTGAGTGATGCACGTTGACCCTTAGCAGTGCCGTAGAGTCCTTCCAAATTAATTAATATCACCTTTTTTCCTGCTAAAATAATAATTAAATAATTGTTAAGCATCATGATGTGACTTTTAGGGGGGGCTTTGAAAGCTGAATCAATTGATCAAATTCATAATAATTATTAGATTAATTAAATTTGGTGGTGGGAACTGGGAACGGGTAAAGAATAATAATTGATTCAATAGGGCCAGAGGCAGTTCCCTCCACCAACTTCCCATTCCACTAAAGGAAAGATTCCCCTCTCTGTTGCCTTTTGCTACTTCCGTCCCCCACCATCCTCCCTCAGTAGATTTGTGTACTGACAATCAAAAAATATTATATTTAAATCTAATCACACTTTATAATAGAACATTTATATATTTTTTATAAATAACGTAACTCTAATAATCTTTTTGTAGATAATTAAGTAGATAATTACACCTCTAAAACAAAATTTATGGTGATACAAAGTTAGAGCTTCTATTGAGGTTTTTTTTATAGGAAGTATCTCGGGTTGATTTGAAGGAGATATAGAGTTAGTTTTTTTTCAATTTTTTAAGGGCGCATATCTAGACGAAAATTAAGTTCTCACTTACGACCCATGTAACAAGCTACACCAAGTAAAAAGTGTAGAACAATTAGCTCATAAGGACCGCCATTATATAACCATTCATCAACAATGCTGCTTCCCATGTTGGGTAAAAGTGCAAACCTATAGCCGTAGAAGTAGGTAACGGAGTTCGCGTTGTGATGCTGGGGCGGTTTCATTACAATCTGGGTTGACTTTCCGAGCGGCTTGACCTATTGGAGGTGAAAATAATTGAGTTGCTCATAAAATGGTGAAAAAAGACTATTTTATATAATGTCGGGCCGCGTGAAAATCATTCTAACATTCGAATAAATAGTTAAATTTGTTTTTGTTTATTATCTAAATTACACTAGTTGAAAGGTTTTTTTTTTTGAAGTGAATTTAGTTGTGAATTATTTATGATAAAAAAATTGAGTGGATGGTCCGATATTAATAAATTTGGAATAGAAAAGACTGTCAAGCTTTGAAAATTGAAACACATTGACTTACTTAAAAAAAACACATTGACTTAGATTGAAGGGCCTTTGATGGAACTTTACTTGGACGGCGTGCTGAAACGATGTGGGCTCTGGCAAACAATGGGCTACAGAGAGTGTAAACCCGTCAACAAGTCTAGCCCATTTATCTATGTGGGCCTAATATTACCAAAAGGGAAACAAGTAAGTGAAGAAATAATTAAACAAAAATATCTCCATGAAAAACTTTTTTTATTTCTGACACGTGGTCCAGTTTGTCCACCGTTTTGTAGCGGATAATGAATTACTATATCCAGGATCAGAAATCTATCCTACATTGCGGAACAGAGAATTGACCATACATAACGCTTTCAAGGCCGTCCATTTCTCCATATCTGACGGCTCAGATTTAAGATAGCCTCTTCTCCTCTCTCTCTTCCTGAAGCTCTTCCCTCCGCTTCCGGTATCTGTCGCCTACCTGATTCCGTCGTCGATTCTCATTATTGAGTTTCCTGTTCCCAATTTCATTCACAATTTTGTTTCCGTTGGTTATGTGAGGGTTCCCTCAACCATGGCGTCGATAGTTGAAACTCTGTTGCCGGCTTCGCACATCAGGTTTCCCGCGAATTCCAACCGTAGGTATCGTTGTCCTCCTCATTCTAGGTTTCCTCACGCTGTTAACTTGCGTAATGGATCTTTATCGTGCGGAGCTCGGCGAGGCTCCAGTCTATGCGGAAATAGGGTGTCATGGAGGAGTTGTAGATTGAGAGAGCATAGAATATCGGCGAATTGTCAGGACGGCAGCGATTCCACGGCGAGCTCAAGCGAGCATAGAACGGAAACTGATGTTCAGCAGCAGGCTAGCAGTACGGATACGACGCCGAGTACGGGTCCGAACCCGAGGAGAAAGGAGAAGCAAGAGAAAGGAGGAGAGTGGTGGTGGTGGTGGAAAGGACAAGATTGGAAATGGCAGCCATTAATAGAAGCTCATGAGGTTGGGGTGTTGCTTTTGCAATTGGGGATTGTTATGACCGTTACGAGGCTGTTGCGGCCTGCGATTCCGTTACCGGGCTCGGACCCGAGACTGCAGACTACTACTGTTAGTGTACCGTACAGCGAATTTTTAAGCAAGATTAATAGCAATAAGGTGGAGAAAGTGGAGGTTGACGGTGTGCATACTATGTTTGTGCTGAAAAACGATGGAGCTGGTGAATCCGAGGGAACGGTTAATGGTAAGTGGCAGGATTCGGAGTCTTTGTTGAGGAGCCTGGCACCGACTACGAAAAGGATTGTTTACACAACTACTAGACCTAGTGACATCAAGACTCCGTATGAGAAGATGGTTGAGAATCAGGTGGAGTTTGGATCGCCTGATAATGAGTCTGGTGGATTCTTTAACTCAGCTATGGTGAGTAAGTACTTGATTGTGGTAAAGGTGCAAGTTATTTTGCATAGTTTCAACGTGATGGTTTGAGATTGTTCAATTTGGCATGACTTGCAATGCACGTAGTTGGAATGAACTGTCTGTACATACTGATGCATAAGTTTGTCTATGTTTGACCGGCCAACGAAGAATGGAGTCATGTTAAGAATTTACGCCAGTTGATTGGAAAGATAAACGAACCTTAGCCTCATGTTAGCCGTGAGGGCTTGAGGCCAGGATATCATTCATGTCTAGTTATTCCCAAGAGTTTTTGTCCTTATAGTGCTTCGATCATGTTCTAGGATTGCCCCTTTGCATATGGCAGCCTGCCGAGAAAATTGACACTGAACAGAAATGGTTTTCTCTGAGAGTGCTTATATCGTACTTATTTATCTTCACAAGGGTCATGGAAATCATTTTCCCGCATGAATAGGGTAATGAAGATGTTAAATGCAAGAAGCTAGGGTTTTTATCCCCTTCTTGTTGGCCCATTATATTGTTTGTTGCATCAGTATGCTTAAGTAGCGTTCTCAATCTGTGGAGTCTTACGAGGTTGGTTTTCACTGTCATGGCAGATAGGTTTTTTATATCTCCTTGGGATAGCTGTATTTCTCTACAGGTTCCCTATTAGCTTTTCTCAGGTGAGAACTATCACTGTACTCTTTATCTTATTTCAAGATTAAAGGCACTGTAATCTAGTTCTCTAAGCATACAGTGTATTTCATTTATGCAGCATTCAACTGGTCAGATTAGGAACCGGAAATCTGGGGGTTCTGGAGGTTCAAAAGGTGCTGAGCAAGGGGATACAATTACGTTTGCTGATGTTGCTGGTGTCGATGAGGCTAAGGAAGAGTTGGAAGAAATAGTGGTATCATATTTACTGCTTCACATATGATTCCTATTTGTTTCGTGTTCCTCTACTGCACTACCTGCTATTGCTACCTCGGGAAATGGTGTTAATCTAATCATATTTACTGTCCAGGAATTTCTCAAGAATCCGGACAGGTACATAAGAGTTGGTGCCCGTCCTCCACGGGGTGTTCTGCTGGTAAGATTTAAGACTTTGTGGTTAATGTTTGTCGGCAGACCAGCTGTTCTACTTGGGGTTATGTAACTATGTAATATGTGGAAAGGCCCCTTAAATGTGTCGTCTTTCATAGGGTGTACTGCATCTTTTGTTTTTCTGATTGTCCCTATTTGTTTGTCAGCAGTCTTAAATGTTAGCTCCTACAGTTGGTTTCCTATGCCATTGTTTCAATTTTCTAACAGACTGTGTTTAACGATAACTTTTTTTCATTCATTTCATTCATGTTCAGTGGTTGGTTGACTATAATATTTTTCTCTTTTAGGTTGGTCTTCCTGGTACGGGAAAGACCCTTCTGGCAAAGGCTGTTGCTGGAGAAGCTGAAGTCCCTTTTATAAGCTGTTCAGCTAGTGAGTTTGTGGAGTTATATGTTGGAATGGGTGCTTCCCGAGTAAGAGATCTGTTTGCCCGAGCTAAGAAGGAGGCCCCATCAATTATATTTATTGATGAGGTAAGATTTGCTTTGTTCTCATTGTAGGATATGGAAGCTGATGCCTAGAGCTAATAACATCAGTCCTATGCTCCCTTGGATACAGATTGATGCTGTGGCAAAAAGTCGTGATGGCAAGTTTCGCATTGTCAGCAATGATGAGCGGGAGCAAACTTTAAACCAGTTGCTTACTGTAAGTCCCTTACATATTTGCTTTATAGATTTCTGGAAGGCTTAGGGGTGTTTCTCGGTTCATGTTGTATGGCATTTTATATGTTGCAGGAAATGGATGGATTTGATAGCAACTCTGCTGTAATTGTTCTCGGAGCCACCAATCGCTCAGATGTACTAGATCCTGCACTTCGCAGACCTGGAAGATTTGATCGAATAGTCACGGTTTGTAATGTGTTTGCTCGTCACTTATATTACCAAGATCCTTTCATCTCAGCTCAGTGATTCACTAGTTTATGCAATTTTGTCTAGGTGGAAGCACCTGATAGGAATGGAAGAGATGCCATTTTGAAAGTGCATGCTACCAAGAAGGAGCTTCCTTTAGGCAAGGATGTCAACCTCAGTGACATTGCGTCCATGACCACTGGATTCACTGGGTAAGTACCAATTCCTTGTACCTTTTCTTTTCTCCTTTCTGGATAAGATGCAGAGATAAGCTTGTGTTTCATGCAGGGCTGATCTTGCTAATCTAGTAAATGAAGCTGCTCTGTTGGCTGGAAGGAAAAGTAAATCAGTAGTAGAGAAAATTGATTTCATCGAGGCAGTAGAGCGGTCTATAGCTGTAAGCTCTCTTTCCCCGTCTCTGTATAGATATGTGTGTGCCCGTACTTGTGTGAAAAATTAGACTGTGTTGTTAATTGTGATGAGTTTTTGTGAATGTAGATGATGCCTGAGTTATCCACATTCTCCTTGATTAGTTTGGGAAAACTTGGGAAACAATCTTCATGGTTTTGTGCTTTGCTTTGATAACTCAACAATGTGATTATAGAGGATTGAGGATCTATTAGCACTGCTTTAGTAGTGATTCTGGGTGACTTTAACTTGAACAGTTGTAAACAATTCATAAACTGCACAGGAAATGCTACTCCTTTAACTTATATGAACCAGTATAGAGTACATGAAATTGAGCAGCTATGCCATTATTTTACAGTTTGTAAGAATCTAAGAGGTTTGTAAGAAATCTGATCCAAACTTCAATGAAAATAATTTCTGTTCGTGTAGGGCATAGAGAAGAAAACAGCAAAGCTGCAAGGGAGTGAGAGGGCTGTTGTTGCACGACATGAAGCGGGTCATGCAGTTGTAGGCACTGCTGTTGCTAGTCTCCTTCCTGGACAGCCACGTGTGGAGGTAAAGATCATGATTTCTTCATCGATCCTCATCCAAAAAACCTATATCACTACGACTAATAATGTATTCAGTTTACGGTTGGATTATTAGAGTCGAATATTACTGTCCAGAGCATGATAAACCACTGGATACTCAGGTGAAAAATTAGGAATTGTATGTTGGTATCAGTAATGAACTTGTACCTCTTGAGTTTTCCTGCAATTCTGTCTAAGCAAATAGGAATCTTATAAAGTTTTCCCTTAGTTATTGAAAGGCAATAGATGTGCTAGGAAGTGATAGTTATTTTCCGTGGTCTATATCTTCAGAAGCTAAGCATTTTACCGAGAACCGGAGGTGCTTTGGGCTTTACATATACACCCCCAACAAATGAAGACAGGCATTTACTCTTCATCGATGAATTACAAGGTCGCTTGGTCACCCTTCTTGGAGGACGTGCAGCAGAAGAAGTCGTGTACTCTGGCCGTGTATCTACCGGCGCAATAGATGATATCCGGCGAGCTACAGACATGGCATACAAGGCAATAGCTGAATATGGTCTCAATCAAACCATTGGTCCTGTATCCGTGGGAACACTATCCGGAGGTGACGAGTCTGGAGGATGGGGAAGTGACCAGGTATAACTTAGTTTCTTCGTTGATTAATATCGAACCTCACACCGCTTCAACCTATGTGCTGACGCAAATGTGGTAACATTCCAGGGTCATCTTGTTGATATGGTACAAAAGGAGGTACAGACATCACTACAATCCGCATTAGATGTGGCGATGTGCGTTTTGCGAGCTAATGCCACCGTCTTGGAAGGGCTCGGTGCTCATCTCGAAGGTTACTAATCTCCCAACTCTGAATTTAACTTCGAATTTCATTGCCTAACTGGTGGAACTCTAATTTGTATGCCGCTGTATCCAGAGAATGAGAAAGTAGAAGGTGAAGCACTGCAGGAATGGCTGAAACTGGTAGTTGCACCAGAGGAGCTGGCTTCATTTTTAAGAGGCAAGCAAGCATCTCTCCTTCCTCTGTCATGAGGTCTGAGATCCGACAATACTCGGTTCCTGGGTCATAGGCTGAGCTATTCGGTTAGATGAAGAGACCCATCTTGTCCAATTGATGACGATCAACGACAAGAATGGAAATCAGCCTGAACCACCCTTCATCTTTTATAAATCCGGGTGGGAAATTTGGATCAATTCTGTAAAATCATCTACTTGGCTCAAGCCAGCATGGGAAGAACGTGTTCCTTCAGGTGCGCTTCTTGATGAAGTAGAACCCAGTAGTAAGTCCGCAGATTTGGCAATGGTTGAGAAAAGTGCTGACTGATGTATTCAGCTGTATATATGATTTATTGAATATGTCACGTATTTATTATCTAATAATGTACACTAACTACTAGGTAGCATTTTTTTGGTTTGTATATAAGAGAGGTACAATGTATACATGGGTATGGTAGGAGAGGCAAACTTTCGCCAGTTTTTGTTTATTCCACAGGTAAGAGGATTATGCAACAGAAACTGTGCTTGAATGAACTCGATTTCCGGCATCGTAATTTTTTCCACACTTGGTCGAAGCCTTGATCTTGATTGATTGATTCCCGCAAATCTCAATGAGTTCAATGCCAAGGGAAATCTCCTCCATCAATAGCTTTCTTCTTATGGAATGCTGTTGGAGTTGACTGGTGTTTGTTTGTTCACCAGTTTGCAAGCGATATTTTCTGGAAAATACTATTGTAATTATTCTTTCAACATGAATCATGCATCCACACAAAGGGCAAGAAACTAAAGAAAGAAAGTGGGGAAAATAATATCAAGGTCACCATCTGGGCTAAAGGCCCGCCTACCACGTCAGCAGCAGTGCCCGTTTCTTTTTCCCCGCTTTGTATTTTATCAATAAAGTAATGGACAGTTGGAGAGTGTGGAGTGACGCCGGATTGTGACCAATGACTGTGTATCCGTGAGTGCCTGAGTGGATCATTATTAATAATGCTGTGAGTGCTGCTGCCTTCGATCACTCAGTTCAAAGAGATAAGCTCATCTCGCTCCCTCTCCAGTCCCTTCCCGCTCCTCCGCCGTTCATTGCGCCTCCCTATCGCCGCTGGTATGCTTCTCGTCTCATTCGCATGAAGCTTTTGAACGTTTTGATGCTTAGTCTTCAATCTTAATTTGAATTCCTTTCATCGCTTATCATTGCTAGACCATGACGATCGAGACGGCTTCTCCTTTGTCATGTTGAATTTTGATGCTGTTGATTTGTGTTACGCCGCATCTCGCTTTCCAAACAGAATGCGATAACGTTACAACTACATGCCGACTCGTTCACAATCGTAGAAATTCAAATTGTGTATCTATCTGCGGGTTTTGTTTGTTGTGATTTTTTAGACGAGATGTAATCATCGTTGAAATCTGAATTGCTGCTTATGGAATTTTATGGATCCCTTACAGATGGCGTCAGTGCAAGCTACTACTGCTCTCACTTCCGCTGTATGCAAGAAGGGGAACCATTCTGCTCCCACCAAGTATTCTGGCACTTCGTTTCTGCTTGGCCGCGTCACTAATTCACCTCGTTCCATCTTCTCTGGTGCTAGAGCGACCTTGACATTTGAACCACCGACTACTACTGATGCTGAGAGAATTAAACAGAGGAAGCATACCATTGACCCTGCGTCTCCAGATTTTGTGCCTCTCCCATCCTTCGAAGAGTGTTTCCCCAAGAGCACAAAAGAAATCAGGTCCCTCACTGCTATGATTTAAAATTTTGTTCTAGAAGATTTTATTTTCATTATTTTTGGGCATTCGTTAATGTAGTGAAGTAATGTTCTTGCTGTATCTTTTTACAGGGAAGTTATCCATGAAGAGTCTGATCATGTCCTTAAAGTTCCTTTTCGCCGTGTCCACTTGTCAGGGGATGAGCCCAGTTTTGATAACTATGACACTAGTGGTCCTCAGAATATTGACCCGCGTTTAGGTATGTAGTTTTAAGTATGGTTTGGCTTTATACTTAGTTTCGGCAATCTTTTGGTATTCCTAATGCATTTCATATGCACCTGCGCGACACATGATCTTTCATTTTCATAATAGTTGTTGATGCCATACATAGCTAAACAGCCCTTAATTGGCTTATCATATCTATTGTATGATGTTGTTTGAACATTATGGTTGTAAGAAGAAACCTATGCTTATAAATGTTCTGTAATTTATGGTAAATCTGCACTTTACATCAATTTGCAGACAATGATGCTGCTGTAATTTGACTAATTTCTGACGTTGGGAGATGCAACAACTGGTTTCATGGACTTATGCATTTACTTCCATATATGACTTGACTGAAACAGGACTTCCTAAACTCCGGAAAGAATGGATTGACAGGAGGGAGAAGCTTGGTGGACCAAGATTCACGCAGATGTACTATGCAAAGCAGGGCATTATAACTGAGGAAATGTTATATTGTGCTACTCGCGAAAGGCTTGACCCAGAGTTTGTCAGGTCAGAGGTCGCTAGAGGGCGAGCAATCATCCCTTCCAACAAAAATCACCTTGAGCTTGAGCCCATGATAGTCGGAAGGAACTTTTTGGTCAAAGTTAATGCAAATATTGGAAACTCAGCTGTTGCAAGCTCTATTGAGGAAGAAGTTTACAAAGTTCAATGGGCCACAATGTGGGGTGCTGATACCGTTATGGATCTCTCCACTGGCCGCCATATTCACGAGACCCGGGAATGGGTTTTGCGCAACTCAGCTGTTCCAGTTGGTACAGTTCCCATCTATCAAGCACTTGAAAAGGTTGATGGGATTGCTGAAAATCTTACCTGGGAGGTCTTCAGAGACACCCTGATTGAACAAGCTGAGCAGGGTGTAGACTACTTCACAATCCATGCCGGTGTACTCCTGCGATATGTCCCCCTAACAGCAAAGCGCATGACTGGAATTGTTTCTCGTGGAGGATCAATTCATGCAAAGTGGTGCTTAGCTCATCACCAGGAAAACTTTGCATATGATCACTGGGATGACATTCTTGATATCTGCAATCAGTATGATGTATCTTTGTCGATTGGTGATGGACTTAGACCTGGATCCATATATGATGCCAATGACACTGCTCAATTTGCAGAGCTCTTAACACAGGGTGAGCTAACCCGTAGAGCTTGGGAGAAGGATGTTCAGGTAATATATTTAGCAATATGTTTTGAAGCTCTCTGTTCATAAACTTGTATGATTGAAAATCTTGGAAAACAGTGGCCATTGTGTTCCAAACATAGCAATTATGTTTTTTTTCAGATTCTTTGTATGATATGTTATGTTGCTTCTTGTTTAGGTAATGAATGAAGGGCCGGGGCATATCCCAATTCACAAGATCCCAGAGAACATGCAGAAACAGCTAGAATGGTGCAATGAAGCGCCGTTCTACACTCTTGGACCACTGACAACTGACATTGCTCCTGGATATGATCACATCACCTCTGCCATTGGTGCTGCCAATATTGGAGCTCTGGGAACTGCGCTTCTGTGTTATGTCACCCCAAAGGAGCACCTTGGCCTGCCGAATAGGGATGACGTGAAGACTGGGGTTATTGCATACAAAATATCCGCTCATGCTGCTGACTTGGCCAAAGGCCATCCTCATGCTCAAGCCTGGGACGATGCATTAAGCAAGGCGAGATTTGAATTCAGATGGATGGATCAGTTTGCTTTATCTTTGGACCCCATGACTGCCATGTCCTTCCATGATGAAACACTGCCTTCAGACGGTGCGAAAGTAGCCCACTTTTGTTCCATGTGCGGGCCTAAGTTCTGCTCCATGAAGATAACAGAGGATGTCCGCAAGTATGCCGAGGAGCATGGCTATGGTAGTGCAGAAGAAGCTGTGCAGCAAGGTATGGCTGCCATGAGCGCTGAGTTCCTGGCTGCTAAGAAGACCAACAGTGGCGAACAGCATGGTGAGATCGGGGGAGAAATCTACGTTCCCGCCAAGTAAATTAAGGTTAGTCAGGCATTTTTGCTTTACAACTCGGGTGGGTAGCTACAACAATTCTCTGGTAGAACATAGTTCACCCTGAGAACTCATCCGGTGCAAAAGCTAACCCTTATACATTGTCGAATTTCATTGTCAGGAACATGTGGAAACTGAACGAAGCTCGTGAATCCTGGAGGAAGCTGCCATCCAGGAAGAACAAGCGGTCTTTTCGTTAGCAAGGTGTTGGTAAGTTTGGTAGAGTCAAGTGTGATGGTTGTTTAGTTTGGAAAAATAATGTGTCTTTGCTTCTGCTTCTCTTTTATCCGGTGTGAAATGAATAAATAAAAACTCCATGCATTGCTTTCTGTTTGAATTCAGTTATATGGTTTCATCTTCTATATTGACGGAAGAAACGCACCAGGGGTGCCTGTATCCCGCCCTTGGTTCCAGGCCATGGCGGCCAGTGTAATTCGGGGGCAGGTCAGGCTGAGAAAGTCCCTTCGAACCTGAACAGGATAATGCCTGCGTAGGGAGCGTGCATTTTCTTGTTTGTTTTGCTTGCTTGCACAGGGAATCTCAGATGGGAAGTAACTGCTGCCTGCGGCTGCGGCTGCCAGTTTATTCAAGTCATCAGAGCCTTCTATTAAGGGAAGTGAATTATTCGATAATATAAAAACGAAAATCGTCCCACGCTTAATCGATCTATATTTTGGGGGTTCTGGTTCTCAATTCGAATGCATATAATGCAAGTTGAAATGTTGAATGATGGAAGTAGTTACACTTAACACCGAATCTGCATGCTTTTGTGTCATCGTGTCGAGGAACCCTGCAAGCATGTTGAACGTACAATGTCTACTTTCTCCTTCAATACACCATCAATAACGTTATGAACCGGTTGTCTTTCCTCTGCATCTGTGATTCTGTTCTAGTTTGAGTTGAAGGTTTTTTGAACTTTGGGGAAGCTAGATTTGTTCCATTAATACTATTATTGTTGTTGACTGCATATTGCGAGGTAGAAAAATTGAGCAACTTATCTTGTAAAAAAATACAAATGGTATCTTTATTCATTACAAATTCGGCGAAGCCGTTACAACTAAAATTTACATAAGATTTTGGGTCGATAAATACTAGATTTAACGACTAAGTTGTGTTGACCTTCTTGGAACGAAAGAGACGGAAACAAAACCTAGACTAATGAAGAATGCTATGCATTACATTGCCAAGATCACGACGAGAAGCGATGTGTGAGGGCTTGCACCAGCACCATATAGTCTGATTTGATAATCATTCAAAGATGAAAATCTTTTGCAAATTTCATTGCCTTGAGAAGAGCCTTTCTTCCGCCAAAACAGGTGAAGTACATTTTCATCAAAAGCACACCAGCTTAATGAGCCTCACACTCGCTACCAATCTAAACAATGATCTGATGAACACTGGCTTCTGGCATAATAAAATCTGGATGGTCACGAGTTGCAATAACAACCAGATGGCCATGAATTGTCCGATCCGATCCACAGCCACATGTTGAACTCGCTCATCCATCCTTCCTCGTCAGTGTTGAAAACTTCAAATACAGCTGACAAGATTCATGGAGGTGCCATTTTCATAGCTGGGGAACTTCCGTTTACCAAGTTGCTTACACTGAAGTCACATACAGCGCATTATTCTCTATGCAACAGTTGAGATAGCAGAACAGAGCTGTACCAGGAAGCTAAAAGAATTCAAGACGAAAGCTTGAACCCTTACACGACTATATAGATAACGAGCCGCAATTTCACTCAACTGAAACAAAAAAGATTGCTTGCACATTGCTGCTACAGATGGAAGAATAGGAATTGATACAATGTCGACCCAACAACAACAACAACAACAACAAGACCAACGATACCAACATCAAATCTAACTCGTTGCTTCACCATCCTCATCCTCTGACCCTGCATCCCGAATTCACACAATCAAATCACTCACAATCACCCAGAGTTCAGTCCGCACAAACAGAAATGAAAAAGCAACTAACCTTCAACTGTATCTTCTCCTTCAAATTCAAACTCATCACCTCCCTCTTCCTCTTCCTCAAAATAATCACCTTCTCCATACCTCCCGTTCAAGAAATCCACAGTATCGGGAGTCAACACAAGCTTATCCGAATTCAAAATATCAAACAGATTCAGCGTTCTTGGCGTCAGCATTTTCAACGTCCCAATGTTCCTCCCCGAGAGCCCTACATTATCGTTCACATCCATCATCAGAAACATAACTTTCTCCTTCGGGTCAAGCCCCCACCTCGCCATCGCCGCGATGAAGTCCTTGGTCCTCGGCTTCTCGAACTCCTCCCCGAACTCCTCCACGCATATCATGCTCTCCGCCGCGCTCGCCAGCGCCGTCGACATCGCCAGCTGCTTCTCCTTCCTGTTTATCTTTATCGACCAGTCCTTGGGCCGAGGCCCGAATATCACCCCTCCTCCCGGTCGGAGCGGAGTCCTCATCGACCCGCGGCGCGCCCGACCCGTGCTCTTCTGCGGGTAGGGTTTCTTGCCTCCACCTCTCACTTCGGAGCGAGTGAGCGTCGACGCCGTCCCTCGACGCTTGTTCTGGAGGTCGGTTATGATTCCTCGGTGGACAACTGCTTTCGCGGTCTCTGGAGGTGCGGATTTTATGTCGAGGACGGTTTCGCCGACCTTCTCGCCGGTGAAGTTGAAGATAGGGAGGGTTGCGACTTCGCAGGAGATTGTGAATTTCGTGGAATTGGATCTTCGATTGCAGAGTGGAATTAGCTTCTTGAGCTGAATTCTGGAAGAGCAGCTGAAGAATGAGGAGGAGAAGCTGGATAGAGCCGCCGTCGGCGGTCTTGTCACGGTGGCTGACATTTTAGCTTCTTCAGTTATCGGAGAAGGAGAAAGGAGATTTGAAGAAGAAAATAAAAGGATTGAGTGTTCATATCTCTGACGCGCCTTATCCAACCTATCCATTGAGAAAAGCTTAAACCCTGAAACGACGTCGTATATTATCTTACTAAAGTGGCGTCGTTCCGATCTGGGCCCTACTACTGGTGAACCCTAATAATCCGTCATCGTCTTCGTGGAACCGAAAATCGAAAATTGGAGTCTGGAAGCGATGGGTTCCTACATTCCATTCGAGCTGGAGGTGACAATAGTCTCGGCGAAGCATCTGAAGAACGTGAGCTGGAAGAGCGGTGATCTGAAGCCCTACGCGATCATCTACCTCGACGACTCCGATCACAAGCTAGCAACACACGCAGACGACTACGGCTCTACTCAACCCGTATGGAACGAGCGATTCACACTCCCGGTGACCCGATCGATCGCCGATTCCGTCCTGACTCTGGAGATCTTTCACTCCAGGCCATCGGAAACTCCCAAGCCTCTTGTCGGCGCCGTGAAGATCCCTCTCTCCCAGATTCTCGACTCCAAACAGTCTCCGATGGTGGTCCGTGATATCGAGCTCATCCGTCCCTCCGGCCGTCCTCAAGGTAAGGCTCGCCTGAAGCTCGCTCTGAAAGAATGCCCCCTGCCTCCTCCGCCTTCACCTCGTCCTCCTATGCCTCCTCCTCCCCCGATTTTCCCACAGGTGGAGGATTACCATAATGCCCCTAACTACGCTGATTTTTACGCCCGGACACCTACGCCTCTTCCCGCGTATCCGTACACTTACCCCGGCCAGTACGATTACTACGCGTCGGCTTATTACCCGCCGCAACCGCCTCTTCCTTCTCGGCCTTTGTACAGTCGTTTGTCCAGCTACACTCAGAGCGACCCTTCTGCTCCGGTTGAAGTATTGTCGCCTTACGATCACAAGCTGGTGCCCCCGCCGTTGACAAAAACGTCCGGTGTCTATGGAACATTAAGCGGACCGTCGGCTCCGGTGGACTATTCTTCTCCTTACGGTAATGGGAAAGTCGGAGGAGGAGGAGGAGAAGGAAGCGCCACGGAGCTCAGCAGTACTATGGGAAGGTTGAATCTTGAGGAGACATGGAGCAACTACGAGAAGGAGAAAGCTCCTGGAAGGGACAGTTACAGCTATCGGGACTATTGAGCTGCAAAATAGAGAGGTACATCTTGTCTAGTAATTGCTGCGTAGGAGAGGATTCCATGGATATAGAACGTATTCAGTGTGACATTCTGGTGATTGAAGTTATCTACTTTGAATTAGCATCTATGTATGCCTGCTTTGCCACTAAGCTTCGGATATTTCTGTTGGTTTCCAGGAGATGCTTAAGAATGAATGCCATATGAGTGATGTAATTATGGATGGTTGTAATAAGCAGTATTTTCCACAGTTTGAGTAGTTAAGAGGTTTCTCATTTAGTGTTGATGTTGTTGATCAGTCAGTCATCTTCACTTGCATAATTATGGATAACTCTTGTAGCTGAGCTGTGCTTGTGGATAGGTAATTGCTGTCGTTTAGGAACCTAGCTGATTTTGGGTGGATCTTTTGGAAAGTTCGACTGAACGTCCTCCTCCTGGTATTATGGGAAATGGATTGTGATGATTGATACTTGATCATGAATTTGTCAGCTCAGTTACCATGTCTGAATTGCTCAGTTTGGATGATATTGATCATTTGGTGTTCTGATGCTGTGGTGACTTTGTTTGCGTGTTCATGGCCATTCAAACCCTGCTCGACTAATGAATATGAGTAATGCGGTTGTCGGGATTCCTCGTTAGTTCTTGAAAACTGGCAAATTGACTATCTTTGTGGAATGTTGACGCCCCTCAAATCTGGCTTACTATTTTGATGGGGCTTTTCAGGCAAATTTATCTTCTGGGCATATGCTTGATCAGTGATGAAGTAATGTGCTTGTTCCACCTCATCTCACTTGACCTAACAATAACACTTGCTTAGTATACTGCCATTAATTGAACCAAACCGACTTTTCAGGTTATTGCGGCGTCCCGTACGTTTTAGTTTTGTACAAAACCATCTCATAGCATTGAAAAAGAAGTAATGTGTCTCACACTCAAAATCATACAAATCAGTCCTAACTCCGTTCTCCGGCAAAACACGTCTCGCTAACATACTTATTCAGCGAAATTATCAAATGGATGTCCTCCTTATCTCACTATATCCATAATCAACTCTTCTTCAAGCTTCCAGAGCTTATTCTTTCGAAATTCTCCCTAAATCTTCGAGTTAAAAATGCCCGAAATGGAAATTTTGCATCGTATGATTATGTTAATCAGATATTTTATTATTGATTATCAATTATTCTCATCATCTTGTGGAAATTGTTAAACCCACCGTTGGTTACTGAGATTCGGTACCCTAATTTTCTTACCATTTTTCAAAGATTCCACCTCACCCCGGAAACTACACTATCCCAATTATAAATCACAGAGATTTCTCCACCAAGAAGAAGCTGTAGCAGCACATTCAAATCCACAGCTGCTACCACAACTTCCTGCAGAACAATAATGATTGCAAGTCTTTTATTTCCCGACGCTATGAACTTTCCTGAAAACATCTCCACAATTCCTGACTCGTGATTTCTACACTTGCAGAGAATAATCCTGAAGGTGGATATCCATACCGAGAAGCAAAAGATCAAGGTTTTGAGGGCCGTAACGCTTCCAGGTATATATGGTTATATTCTTTTCTCCTCTCTCTCTGTTTTTGCTCTGTTTTTTTCCCCTGACGGTGAAAAACAGGGATCGTGGGTTCCGACATCAACATGAAGGAAAAAAAGCTGACGGTGATTGGGGAAGTGGATCCGGGGAAAGTATGGATGAAGCTTAAATGGATATGTCACAGTACGATCATATCGGTGGAGGAGGGTTTCGAGGAGAGGGAAAAGGAAGAAGAAGAACAGAGGTTGAAGGAACAGGAAGAGAAGATTAGGGAAGAGGTGGAGCAGAATCTTTACGGCATGGGTGGTATTAACTATCATCAGATTCCTTACCAAGCTCCCTGTTACAGCAACAGTAACCCGCCCTATCGCTATCCCTATCCGACCCTGTGGTGATTGGTGTTTTCGAGTTCAGAATTTTTGTTCGGCGAGAGTTTTGGAAAATCGTTCGGGTCCCTTTTCACCTTATTTCGAGCATATTTTTCCCAATTCAATTTTGACTTTCATACTCTTGACAACAATTTGATATTTAAAATACAAACTTAAATTTAAAGGATTTCGAGTGTTTCACAATGTCTCAAATCTTCTCTCGATTTTTTCTATCGCAAATCATTAATAGAGTGAAACTTAATCGTTATGCTCGTTAAAAGAAAAGAAAAGAAGGAATAAAACACGTACTTGTATGATTGTTGATTAGATGGATCAAGGTGAAAACATGGATCTTAGAATCTTGACCTACTTCTAAGTTTCTAACCTTACAGTCGAGTGGTTTTCACATTATCCAGTACTGTTTTTTCCAATTCAGCAAAAGGACGCATTCACTCGAGCAAACTTGAACTCGATCCCCGAGAAGCTGGTGCTGGACGCCGTTTTCCTTGGTGTTCAAGCCACACCACAATTCCTTCACATGAAACTACGACATCAATGTCCTGATTTCGGCCATGGAAGAGAGAGGAAGGACTGTTGTTTGGCACGATAGGCGAAACGGAGCTTCCACCATTGACTTAGAACACCCTCAGGGGAAACTGTACGGTATTGTGCTTAACGTTCCAGTTAGAAGGTACATTGCGCTGTGGAAAGGTAGGCACTGGGTAGCCATGAGGAAAGTTGATGGTGTTTGGTATAATTTGGGTAGTGATCTTAGGCGTGTTGATATTCTCATTCATGCTGTAAACTTTTATGCTATCGATGATTGAAAATGTTCTTCAGTCTTCTGTAAATCTTTCCTTTCCTTTGTAGACACCATTAGCTATTCACTATGGTGATGTTACCTTATCACTATGACAACCCTTTGAAGTTTTTATCAAGGAAACTTGTGCTCAGTTGGAACTAGTTGTCAGGACGAGAATATGGTATATGGACGAGAATATGGTTAACGGGATTACCAATGGCCGTAGACTCATAAGCTCCCGGCCAGGCTGTATTTCTTGCATGATAGACGAAGCCTCCCATGTCTTATACTTTGTTCTAGTGAAATGCCTTCTTGCTTGGATGTTGTTAGCAGAAAAGCAATTGAGATTGATTACTCTTTAATAAACATTAGCACGTTACTGGGAAGGTAAAGCAAAGGTAAACAATCAATCTCCCCTTCCCTTTATATGACTTTTCCATTGTGAAGCTGCTTAAACAAGATGGTGTTGCTTCCAGTCTTCTCATGTCCTCCATCAAAGTTGTTCCCCAGCTTTTGTTTCTTTCTTATTCATCCTCAGTCACAGGCATGTAAGTAGCTAATTCGCCTGTAAAATCATTCAATTTCTACGACAAACATGCATGGATGCAAGAGGTTCTTGTCGACAATCATTCAATTCTGTTTAGGTATATGCTCAGTTAACAATCAATCGTCCTAGGTATGCTGCTGTTCACATTTTTCCTTTTTGGTTTGTCTTTCTTATTGATTAACATATAGGAAATGCACAACATCCACTAGATACATGCATCTAAACTGAACTTCTGTCCATTGTTTTATCCTGCTTTGAGGATTGCAGACACTTAGCACTAAGTCGTCTTTTCATGTTACAGTAAGTATTACCTCTTGCTATTGAATGACACTCCTCCACCCTAGTCTACTCTTGTCTCTGATCTGATCATGTGAAAATTAAGGGCATGGACAGTGTGCCAGCTTTGTGAACTTGCCAATCCATTTTTAGCTCACCTTTTGACGTCTATTTTGTTTGTTGGTCACAAATTGCGTTGTAGATCCACCATTGCCTTTCTATTTCCATGAAAGCATTGATTTTACTGAAAGGTTGCTTTATCTGGATCGTCCTTTTGGTTGGAAAGCAGTAGATGGCCGAACTCAACAACGGAATCTGATTCACTACATCGCTGTTAGGTTGCAGTATTGATATGAATCTTTTCTCCTCGTGTCCTGACTGGGTCATTTGAGACTTCACACCGAACCTAACAAACACGAGTATGCATACATATCCAGAGTATACAACCAAACACTAAAGGTCTTATTGTCTTGTCGCGGTTGTTAATATATCAAACTCTCTATGAGGAAAATTTTATTTGTCCATCATCGTCGCAGGAGGAGTTTTACCCACCACCGTCGTCAAACCGACTTCAACTACCGACCTCAAGATTTTGAAGCTCTAAACTAGATTAGTGGCTCCAACAACAATGAAATTAGATATTAAAGATCTAAGATCTAGTATCACTTATTGTGTGCAAATGGTATAGACTTGTGCACATTTGTATTTGCACGAATGGTCTACACACATTGTACGCATACATCTTACAAAGTATTTGCATAGTGTACATAAACTTTCATATAACATTGTGTATGTAAATAATTTGTACTCCAAAGACTGGAGTCCCTTGTTTTTATTTATCTACTTGACTAGGAAATTCACCATCCTGGAAGTAGTCAAAAAAATTGAACATAGATGAATGTAGTAAATAAGTAAATGGTAGCTGGATGGTAAAGCTTAGACAATGACATGTCGTATCAAAATCAACCAACTAAACTAGTCAACAAACATGGGCGGATGTTTGTTTGTTTAACTTATATGATTCCTTTACCCTTTTACCTCTCAGACTTGACAGATTCTGCTGATGGGTTTTGCCGGCCTCTCTCTATATAGATTCTATGGTGTAACGGATTCAAGGTAAGCAACACAATCCAAAGCATTCCACTTCATGATTCCTGCGATGAAATGGTCTCCACCTCTCCGAATTTGCCCATTACAAGACAGAACTAACAAGTTTGTTATCCATGTTTACAGCTTTTAGTTGCTTCTTATGACAAGGTTTGGTTTCCACGACGACACCAGGGACGGCTAACCCTTTTCATACCTTCCATTAATATACCCCTCAAAAAATTATATATAACCCACTGAAACTTCACAATCATGATTACGAGGAGCAAAAGCAAAGGAAGTCATCACAATATGCCAACACCATCCATCAGTGGAGGAAGAGGAGGATCCGGGTTGCTTCGATGTTTGAGGTTCGGCAGTCTGCGAAAGAGGTCGTCGTTAATGGAGATTCAGCAGCCTGTTGGAAATAATGGTTTGAAGGATCCTAGTGATAAGATGGCTAAAGCACTGTGCTTCAAGTGTAGAAGTACATGCCGGGTTTCTTCATCCTCTGCGGGCGGATCCAGGTCTCTGTATGGCGTGTCTCCGTTTGATGTTCATAGGAAAGAGGCCATAAAGGAGTGTATTGAGTTCATCAACCACTCCTCTTCTCTGCCTCGATCCAACTCTGTCTCTGCTGCTTAACTGAAAATCTTGTTACATTCTGCATATAAAAATGCAAGATTTTGGACACCATGATCTGGCCACAACAAAATGAAATATACAATGGCTTCCATGGTTTTTCGTTACATACTATTCAGATCTTTTCTGGAATCGGAATTTAAGGAAATGTGGGTTTCCTTTGATTTAATTTAAGCTCTGGAAAATGTTGTACAAGTACAAGAGAGGAATATGAAGAAACCATACAAATCTGGTAACTAAAATCAGTACTGGGTATATTAATACACAGAGAGTAGTAAACTAGTAATTAATATACTTTGTGTATGATTTTGTAGCTGATTGATTCATCAGTTCTTGGCGAAGAGGCCACCAAAGCCGCCCTTCTTCTTCTGGGGAACGGAGACGGTGGTGGTGCCTTTCCGGCCGGAAGTTGTTCCGCGGCCTGAAGTTGTTCCTCGGCCGGAAGTTGTTCCACCGCCGCTCTTCTCCTCGGTCTTGTTGAGAATTGGGTCGGTCTCGTAGAACTGATCTTCCTTGATTAAGGTTCCGACGATCCAATCCCAAGGTCCCTTCTCTTCTTTGCTCCCTCCTGATCCTTTGGCTGCTGTGGCTGCGAACACTCGAGCTGCTGTAGTGAACGAAATCGGAAGGGAAGCCATTGTTGTTTTTGTTACAGAGTGGGGGGGTTTTGCGAGTGAAGGCTTGGGATATATGGGTAATTAATGGGCGGCTGAGGTGAAGTCTGAGCCGTGGGAATTATGGCTGTAGTTTTTGAGCCATTGGGGGTGGTGGCTGCCTGGCTGGTGGTGCTCTGTTTTTTGGAAAATTGGAAGGGTGGGCGAAAGGGACGAGGAAGAAATGATTGAACAATTGGGGTCTGTGGATATGGTTGGTGACACGTGGCGAAAGTATAGCCAGAGACGAGTTAATGGGCTTCAATGGAGGCTGTTTGAAGTTTTCTAAGGCCGAAACTTCTGTCCGTGGGCCTGGTCCCAGACCCAGCGGTGAGAGCCCATCATGAATATTTATTTTAAGAAAGACAGGGATGTGATTGATAATGCATCACACGTTAACTAAATCTGGGTTGTAGTTAACCTAAGCGGCCATTTGAAAAAACGTACGTGGACATGCACTGGCATTTGTCAACAAGAACTTATAACTGCTCTAATTTTGTATGTATAAATCTAAATTGCTGCTCAATATATAATACTTCAAAATGAACTAAGATGGTGAGTATTTACGTATTTATTTCCCTATATATAGTGCGTGAAGTTAAGGAAGTAGTTGGTCGAACGTGGGTTGATTAGAAGTCCACATTAGGCGTGAAAGTTGTTTATGGAGGCGTGGTCTACTTAATTAATTAAGAGGCTGGCTAGTGAAACGTTTTGAACTTTGATGATCAGTGTTCCTGGCTCCTTACGTAAAGAGTATGATGTATATATTGTGGGCATTGGCTGAGCCAGATTTTTTATTAAATAATGTCACATCTAGTGACATATATACTATCACTCGAAACTAATTATGAAATGTTACTAAATTTAATAATAAAATAAACTCGATTTTTTCACTTGTACGATACACAATTATATATAACTTCAAATGCTTCAAAGTTTAGATATCAACGTAGTAAGAATGATACTTGTAGCTATATTTTTATAAATTTAATCTTAAAATCAATCCATAGAAAATACAAATTAAATATCACTCCATTATCTACTAATATAATCATATTTAAGAAAGAAAATAATACTAAACTTATACGAAAATATATTAATTTTGAATAAAAGACCTAAATAATCACTAACTAAAATAACATAACCTTTAAAAGAAATTTCTAAACTAAACCAAACAATTATATATTTTACTAAAATATTATGTATTTACCATATTTAATTTCCATTCAAATGCATCTCATTACTCTATTATGTCCTGAATAAAGGCAAGTGTATTTTTTAAATTAATCAATGATACGTATAATAATTGAAACTAAAAATTATATCCTCACTACATTGTCTACTAATATTAGTTCTATAGAAAAATATATTAATTTTGAATAAAAAACGTAAACAACCACTTACTAAAATAACGTAATTTTTAAAATAATGTTCTAAGTTAAAAAAAAAATTATATATATGGTGAACTCTTCGATACACCCGGTGCACCGGGTGCACCCATTATTTATTTCAAATCTGGGCCGTCCATTTTGAGGATCAATTTGGATCGTCCGTTTTTTTTAATTTTCATAAATAAAAAATTAAATTTACAAAAGCAACGCTTTACTTAAATACAGAAATTATTAAGTCTAGCACCTTTTAATATTGTTCAACGAGAAATTGGACTTGATAAATTTGGTTTAAATCCTCATAACATTTTCATAGTATCCACAACATTACCTAAAATTTATGTTTATCTTCGTATAGCAACAAACTAACACCATCTGTCACCCTAATTTTTTGATGTAATATTGTTTCGAGTCCAAGGGCGTTGAAGACTATTCCAAATTTAAAGCTGCAACTTGCAAAGAAATATAAACCATAGATATTCTCAAGCAGAGTCTTTCGTGAATTGAAATAATGGCTACCAGTTTCATGGAAAAACATTCGTCCCATATCAGATTCAGCGCTAGCTTTTTGCCCGCCTGTTGGCTGGGCATCATTATAAATATTTATATTTTATTATTTAAAATGAAATTATTATGATATAATTGTTTTATATATAAAATGAGCATGTTTCGTCACCGGTCCAACTTATCAATTAAGCATCATCTTCTCCAATGGTCGTCTTCTTCAGAAAGCAAGTCCTCACCGGCCAAACTACAAATATCTAAGCTCATTGTCATCGTTGATGGCAGCAAAAACTTTGAAGACAGACAGATATACAAAGCCAATCGAAAATAAACAAACTAATATACATTGATTGATGAGTAACACTATCAATGCAGTTTTAAGTAATCACCCAAGCCAAATATTACTGCCTTAATCCGTGAATCCAAGGCCAAGCTTTAGAAAATCATATTTGAAACCGACGAGTATTAATTACAGTCAAAGCATAGAACAAACTTAATTACTTTTTGTGCCATTATTTCGATTCTCGTTAGACTCTGTTTGAGAACAAATATTTGTTTGCACGTTTTCGTTTTAAATTTGGAATAATCTTCAACGCCCCTGGACTTGAAACAATATTAAATCAAAATATTAGGTTGATGGATGGAGTTAGTTTGTTGACATTCGAAGATCAACATGAACTTTAGGTGATATTGTTGGTATGATCAAGATGTTATGAGGATTTAAACCAAATTTGTCAAGGTAATTTTTTGTTGGACAACATTAAAAAGTTATAGACTTATCAATTAATATATTTTAATTAAAGTGTCAGCTTTGTAAATTTAATGTCCTATTTTCAGAAATTAAGAAAAAAAAGTAAAATTAGGCGGCTTAGATTGAGTTCAAAACAGACAATCGAGATTTGAGGAAAATAGTGAGTGCATCCTGTGCACCGTATACCAAGAAAAAAAATTGATATATATAACACATATTTGTTTATAATATTTAATTTTATATTTAAATTCGGTTAATTGTTCAACTATGTGTTAAATTCTTCCTGGCAATGAGATTAAAGGCGACAACTATAAATACATGCCAGTAATTTTTATTATTCGATCATCAAGTTACGAATGTTATCTCGAATATGAATATTTGGTATTGATCTTGGTCGCGGCCGCCGTGCTATCGGCGACAACCAGAATGCTGCAGCCACATCCCCACCGCCAGCAACTTCCGGACCACACCATCGCCGCCAACCGTCGAACCCAGCCGTCGTCGTGCTATCGGGGCAGCCGCTCCCCCATACCGCCACCGCCAATCGGCGCCATAAACCCCTCAATAGGTAACCCTATGTATCTCGACGTAACCCTATATAGATTACAATTTTCTAGCTACTACTTAAATTGTCTGTCAAATCTAAACCATTTAACGAAATTTTAATAACTATTTCATCCAAACAGAAATTCAAATACCAAAAAATATGACATGGCATCTGGAAAATCTAAATACCATAAAACTGAATAAAAATAAAAGAAGAAAAATAAAATAAATAAAGAATTAAAACAAAATCGAGAAAAAACAGGAGTCCGCCGCTTCAAATCCCTACTTCGTCCACCGCTTCATCCAACACCACCGATGGGATCTAACCTCCAAATCTTCAGATCGATCGCCGCTGGAGACGCTGGAAGTCCACCGCTTCATATAACTGAATAATAATCTTTTGAAAACACTTACAATAATCAGAGGCTGGAAATATCCATGCATGTACTGATGTACGTGTTCTGAAAGTTTAAATAATTAACCTGACATCTGGAAACCAATAAATTAATCACTGACCATCAAGATCACTGATGCAATTCAGTGGGCTAATTAAATTATTTAATTTCTACGTAGTATATAGTACTCCTAGTATGTGCTCTCTTAATAATATAAAATATGAAAGATTCTTCCATAAGCCATGAAATTAAACTTTATGAGTCAATATGCAGGATATGCTTATTCTCCCACCAACTCATGCGACCAATATTACCTCACAAACCCACCAAGAAAGCACAATAAAAGAGAACAATTCAAAGAACCATATCTGGATTTGATGTTGTAATTTGTGAATGGTTTCTGTTTACTTGTAAAGACAGTTAGTAACCATATGTCTCATCAACCCTAATTTCCTTCTTCCTTTTTTTCTCACCAACTTTTGCCTACAAACTTTCTCCTCACAAGTCTCCAACTTATAAAACTCCATCAATCCCCATCTCACATCTCTATCCATCACTCTGTGTGGCTTCCCCCCGCCCTCTTAGAAAATCATCAGCATCATCATACCAAAAATAACAAACCCCTTTTTGCCCCGATGGAGACTCAATCCTTCCTCTTCACAGCAGTAGCCATCTCCTCAGCTTACTTGGTATGGTTCTACTTCCTAGCTCGCCGCCTCACCGGTCCCAAAGTGTGGCCGCTCTTTGGAAGCCTCCCTCACGTCTTCATGAACCGGGCCCGCTTCCACGACTGGATCGCTGACAACCTCCGCGCCACTGGACGAGCGTCCACCTATCAGACGTGCACCTTGCCCCTTCCATTCTTGGCTAGGACGCAAGGGTTCTACACGGTTACTTGCCACCCGAAGAACATCGAGCACATCCTCCGTACCCGGTTTGATAACTACCCTAAGGGCCCGCAGTGGCAGGCGGCGTTCCACGACCTTCTAGGCCAGGGGATCTTCAACAGCGACGGCGACACGTGGCTCATCCAGCGCAAGACTGCTGCGCTGGAGTTCACCACGCGGACCCTCCGCCAGGCCATGGCTCGGTGGGTCAACCGCACAATAAAGAACCGGTTGTTCATCATCCTGGACAACGCGTCCAAGAGTGACACTGCAGTTGATCTGCAGGATTTGCTCCTCCGTTTGACTTTTGACAATATATGCGGGTTGACGTTTGGGAAAGATCCGGAAACTCTATCCCCGGAACTTCCTGAAAACCCCTTTGCAATCGCCTTCGACACCGCAACCGAAGCCACCCTCCAACGATTCCTCTACCCGGGACTCTGGAGGATCGAGAAGCTTCTCGGTATCCGAGCCGAGAAGCGGCTCGTAAGCAGCCTCCGAATCGTCCAGAACTACATGGATGAGGCGGTGGCCGTACGTCAGGAAGCACCCTCAGACGACCTGCTATCGCGTTTTCTGAAAAAGCGCGATGCAGATGGGAGGCCATTCACCGTCTCCGTCCTCCAGCGCATCGCGCTGAACTTCATCCTAGCAGGGCGCGACACCTCATCTGTGGCGCTCAGCTGGTTCTTCTGGCTGGTCATGAACAACCCTCGAGTGGAGGACAAAATAATCAAGGAGATCGCCACCGTGTTGAGAGCAACACGTGGCGACGATCCATCAAGCTGGACAGCAGAACCCCTAACTTTCGACGAGGCAGACAAGCTCGTCTACTTAAAAGCATCCTTGGCAGAGACACTCAGGTTGTACCCATCCGTCCCCGAAGATTTCAAATACGTGGTGGAGGACGACGTGTTGCCCGACGGTACAGTGGTCCCAGCAGGATCGTCGGTGACCTACTCGATATATTCCGTGGGGAGGATGAAGAGCATATGGGGAGAAGATTGCTTGGAGTTCAAGCCAGAGAGGTGGATAACGGAGGACGCTCAAACCGGTGGCTACAAGATGGAGACTCCGAAAGATGGGTACAAATTTGTGGCGTTCAATGCCGGGCCGAGGACGTGCCTAGGGAAAGACTTGGCTTACTTGCAGATGAAGTCAGTGGCGTCGGCGGTTCTACTGCGATACAGGTTGAGTCTCGAGCCGGGTCATCGGGTCGAGCAGAAGATGTCACTTACGTTGTTCATGAAGAATGGGCTTCGGGTGATGTTGCAGCCACGTGATCTTAGTAGCTACTGATGATGATCATGCATGCATGCGTGCATGTTGGTGAACGGTACTTTTGGAAGGGTTGAAAAAGGGGTATATACGTCATTAATTAAAGAAGTGTTTATTTCTTTGATTAATGTATTTTTATATGATTTCTCGTTATTTGCGGTTGTATTGTATTATTATTGTTGTTGGTTTTTTCGTGTTCGTATTTGTTTGGAGAAAAGGTTGTTGTTTTTCATGTCACATGTCTTAAGGGATGTGGATTTTCTTGTGTTAAATAAATTTTCAATGAAAGAACAAAGTCATACTCTTTATTGGTAAATACTACATTTATATTATCAAGGTATATTACTGAAACTTTTGGTGATATGCTAGCTTGTTCATGTGACATTTTGACGTATATGGCTCAATCATTGATCATTCCAACCACTATTCAGCCCATTTTCAAGTCCGGAACACAGTTAATATACACAATTTCTTTATATTTTGGGATGAATTGATAGCTTCTAGCTCGAAAACACAAAGACCCCATCAAATTATGTTATGGTCAGATTAGCTACTAAAATCTGGCACGTAAATGCTAGATTTGGGTTAATTTTGTTAGCACTTGAACACAAAAAAATGTACAAAAGAAGATGGCTTTACAAATACACCCTTAGATTTTCCTACCTTCTACATCCCAATTCCCATTCAAAAGTATTGGGAAAACTGTTTCATTGTGAAGGCATTTGTATACAGGCCCAAAACAGAACAAAAACCTATTGAGGTTGGCATATGAGAAAACTAACAGAACCTTGAAGCGCAAGACTCTGTTTCTTCTGTACCAATCTTCCTCTTTCCGCCCATCTAATCGATCAGTAACCTTGTTCCAGCAGTTTGGTGGATTCCCCGTTGAAAATTTTATTTACCCTTTTGTCTTCAGGGGATTTGTCTTGTATATTGGAATTGCTTGCCTTCCACACTATCTCCCGTAGGCAAAAACATCATCAGCTCAGTCTAGTATTTTCTCGCCTGTTGAGAAGAGGTTCCAGACTACTGTTCCGACCAGGTAAAGCCCCACGGATACCTCGAATACATTGTCCCAAGAACCTGCATGCCATAAAAGAACAGAGGAAACATACATAATTTGTGAAAAAAATGTTTTAACGATTACATACGTCAGTTTATGTAAAAACCGAGTAATTTGAGCTCGTACCGTGCTGTAATATGTAACCGGTAGCTGCAGTTCCAAGGACTCCAGCTAGTACACCAGCAGTGTTGGATAGCCCCAGCAGCACTCCCTGGGAAACCATGGAGCATTTTTACAGATTACAGAAAAAACTTCAGTAAGTCATTTTAGGCCAAGTGTATTTAAGAACAAGACTTCAAATTAACCCGCAACTAAGAATAGTTCATGCAGGGTGTGTATACTCACAGAATATCTAGGAGCAATATCTTGATGGTTGGAATAAAGGCCAGACTGGGAGAATGCATCAGCACCCTGTACAGGGAAAGGAAAACTATGAGAGTTGGCCTTTTCAGCTTAAACTACAATCTTTCTTTTATGGGTTTTCTACACAAATATGGGCAGCAGAACTTCAGAAGCAAACCTGACTACAAGCCATGCACAGAACAGCCATTCCAGGGGAATCAACATGATTCAACTGAGTGAGGAAAAATGCAGGGCCCAGAAATCCAATTGATTGCATTACCTGTTCAGGACATATATTGTGCAGTTGAACATTAGATGCAATAACAAGGGAAGGAATCAGCAAGAACCAAATGGAGAAGGAGAAGAGTGAACACAGACGAGAACGACAAAAAAGATGATACCTTGCGAACTGTTGTCACAGAAAGGCCTCTGCTGATTAATGTATCAGCAATCCATCCTCCAAAATTCGCCGAGAATGCCATTGTCAGCCAAGGCAAAACAGAGAGAAGTCCAGAATCCGTAAGGTTCATTTTCAAAACCTGGGTAAACAAGAAACACTTCAGCATAATCTGCAAATCTAGTGCATGCTAAGAGACAATACAAGGAGAGAAACCACCCACTTGATGATAATAAGTTGGCATCCACGTCAGAAGAATGAAAGTTCCCCAATTGTGACAGAAATGACAAACTATCAACGCCCACACAGGTGGTTTCGACAAGATCAATCGCCAAGGTATCGTCTTAACAGTGTTCTTGGAAGCGCAGCTGGCGAGGATATATTTCTTCTCTTCAGGCCGAAGCTCGGGATCCTCAGCTGGGGAGCTGTAAGCCTACACACGAACGGTGAAGTTCAGTTACAGCTCATAACGTATGAGAACACTCATCAACTGGAAAATGTAAAAAGATCAGAAATTACCTTAGTGGTCCATATAGCAAACCAAACTGTGCCAAGAGAACCAAAGGAGAAAAACACTGACGGCCAACCAAACTGATGAATTAGAAAGGGTGAGAAGGCAAGTCCAGTGACTGATCCTAGGTACATCCCACTGTAAACTAAAGCTAATGATCGACTCCTCTCAGAAACTGGAACCCATTTCGACAGAATATTGTTCATAGCTGGCATAGCAACCCCCTGATACACATGATCACCACCTTCATCTTAAATCGTCTCAGCTAAACCACACAATGATCATAACATCCATAACACAAGTATAAACAAACACAAACCTCGCCGATCCCCATGAAAGCACGGACAACAAGCAGGAAAGGCAATCCAAGTTTAGCAGCAATAGGAGTTAGCACAGTAGCAATAGACCACCAGACCACACCAAAACCAAGAACCTTCTTCCCTCCAACTGTGTCAGCCAATATCCCTCCAGCAATCTTTAATTTAAATAGCACAAGATATGATATAAGAAACACTAATTTCAATGCATATAACTGAATAAGGAACCTTAATTTCTTTCAATTTTGGTCACCTGAGTTAGTAGATATCCCCAGAAGAAAGAGGACTGTATAACACCAACTGTAGTAGGGCTCCAATTGTTCTCATCAGCCATTGGAAGAATTGCGATGCTCATATTAACCTGAACAAAAAGGGAGGAATTAAAGACTCTACTCAATTTAATTGAGAACCCTAAATTAAGAAAACCTTCAAAGTTGGGAAAAAAGAGACGTTACTCTGTCCATATTACAGAGGAGGAAAGCGGAGAAGCACATAATAACGATCGTCCACCGTTTCGGAAACTCTTCCCACCACGAGACAGATGAAGCAGAAGTCTCCAGTTCGACATCTCTCAATACGGCACCGTTCTTCTGCTTCGCCGGCTCCGTTACCGGGACTCCGTACGCCTTCTTCCCGCCCTTGACATCCGTATAGGCTTTCACGCTTTCACGGCGCACGACATCTTGAGCTGCGGGGAACCGAAGCCGGAGATATCTGGTTTGAAGGTCGGCGGCCAAAGGAGTACTGCTCTTTCGGTGGCTGGAAAAGCCGGCGGGACGGAGGTGCGGCGTGAAGGAGTATAGGTAGGAGCCAACGTTCATGGCGCCTGAGGAGTAGCTGTTCACAACATCAGTGTTCACAGCATTACTATTTAGTCATTAGTCGCTGAAATACAGTGAAAAGTTGAGGAATTGATACTAGCTTCCTGCCGGAGAATAGAGAAAAGTCTGGTTTGTGGCGCCATTGAAGGCTTCAAGCAGTGAGGAGGATATTTTCCTGGGGGCTAACTGGTAGTAGTTTGCCCAAGTGGCGATCTGTAATTGGATATTAGCGGATAAGGAAATGTTAGACCTTCGGCGCGAAGAATTATTTTGATTCGGAAAAATCCACGTGGCACACTTGTGATCATACAAGAATCCCAGTTTGCCTTTTTCCTTAGAGGCCGTTTGTTTTTATAAATTTGAGCAACATAGTTCAAATGGAGATATAAAACCTTGTCAGAATGTATTTTTTTGCAAGACTCATCTATATTTGGGAATAAAAATTAATATGATTATGAAAAGATTAAAATACCCATGGACCAACAACATAAATGTACAGTTTCTGGACCATGACAATACTTAAGCTTGAACAATCACGGGTGTGTACGTTGACACAGTAACACTAAGCTACAACCAGAACTAAACTTGATCGGGGGATACATATCTGACTTTTGCTTCTTCCAAAATACACTCATATTGTAGAAGCTCTACTACGAATTTGAACATAGTATCGGAACTTGAATCTTTCTTAGGCTCCACGAAGACTCTTTCCAGTTTCGGAGCAGTAGCTACCACGAACCTCACAAAGTCCATCTCCACTCGAGTCCCACCAAAAATTCGGATGTTAAACTCTTCAAGTTGTTGAAGACAACAAACTCCAAAGTTATCCTCCTCTGGTTCCAACAATTTCTGCAGACTGTGAATTGGGAGAGAATCCGGATGATAAATATCATCATCATGCTGCAAACACAAGTCAGACCATATTATAGCATTGCCCCATTTACACTTTTCGGGTAAAAAAGTTTACAAGTTCAAAACAAAAACAAACCACAATGATGAGCTTCCTCAAATTAGGTGAACTCCTGATTAGACAAAGAAGAACTTGAGCCTCTGACAACAAGCCAACTGAACAGTGAGGAACTTCCAAGGACTTTTAAGTTGTGGAGAGATTCAGGCAGGTGGCAGGGAACATGGCCTTGAGAAAGGAACTGGAGAGAAAACAAACAGCATCATGAACAGTACTGCAGTATAGAAGCAAAGCTGTATAACTGAAGGCCAAAGAGAAACCTAAAATTTAACTCACTAGCAGCAATTCAAGCCCAAGATGGAGCACTTCAAGTGCCGGGAGAGAAGCAAATAGAGCCTCCATATCCAGATTATCATGTGCGAATGACATTTGGTTATCGCTGTAATCGTGTATATCAAGATCTAGAACCGAAAGAACTGAAAGACGTGGCTTGAAGCAAATTGACCAAAGAGACGAGTGAAAGAAGAGAACTTTGAGACTAGGAGCTGAAAACACAGGGTTGTCATGGTTGTGGTCGCGGTCGTGCTTGTCCTTGTGGCCTACAACCCTCAGCTCTTGAAGCATAGGACAAAGAGGTAGGAAAACCTCATAAAAATCAGAGGGCAGGATGAAGTGTTTTAAATGAAGAACGGCAAGCTTACAGAATCCAATAGACCAAGGTGGCTGGAAAAACTTGAAACCTTGCAGTTTCAGACTTGTCAAGCCAGGGAAATAAAAAAGAAGGGAAGAAGGTAGTATCTCTAGGTCATGATCCACAGGGAAGCGGAGGAGGAAAGATAGTTCCTTGACACGTTTGGTAGAAAGATAACGGATTAACTGACCAAGCTCAGGACAGCGACTCAATCCTGGAATTGCAAGCTCGAACTTGTTTATGGACCCATCGTGACCCATCAGAGCTTGGCAAATCTTCAGCATTACTTTCTCCTGGTCTGGGTGTTGACAGTAGCGAAATGGGCATCAAATACGAGTTGGGGAATTCTTCTCCATCGATGCCTCCATTGTGTTGACAGGATGCTTGTCCTGGCAGCTTCTTTTATGGGTAAGAAAGACAGAATGATAGCTATTACACCCGCAGGAAGTTTGCTGATTCTTGGATCGAGAGTGGACTCCGCTTGTTTAAGACGACTCCATAATTTAGTATATATACACAGGGCAGGGGAAAACACGTCAAAGATGGAAACAGAGATGGTTTCAGCCAGGGAGGAGGAATATTTACCGTTGGGGACTGGACGAGACGCTCTCTTCTCGGGTTTCGATCCCTCATAGTTATTAGTCATTAATCTTGTAACGAGGCAGGCTCCGTGGGGATGAATTTGCATCAATGAAAATCAAAATTCAGTCTAACCATTGCTTGAATGCTTGTAGTAGAGTTGGCATTGGGTAGGTTGTTGCATGCATCTCACCATCAGTACTAGAATTGGAAAGCCCGGCCTATTTTGGTCGGGTTCTTTTATAATGGGTCGGGTGGGTCTGGATGAAAGTTGGAAAAGTCCGGCCCAATCCAACAAGATACGTATACACATTGCAACACATAAATCAGATTTATTACACTCTCAAATCTCGACTTCAAAATTACTCTCGACCAATACAAAATAGAAAAATGAAATAAACATTACATAGTTGTCCATACATGTAATGTAATTACGTTTGAACTCAATACTACTTCCGAACCACCAGCACACCACCCGTACAATTCCACTTAGACATATTAGAGAAATGGAATCGACACTTCAAGACGCAAACCATGCCATACATACAATATGCAGCGAATTTACCAAAAAAGAAACATTCTCTATGCATCGAAAAAGTACTTTCATATATAGGTGAAGGAAGAGCCAACGTAACTCACTTGACTTTAGTTCGAGTGCACCCGTGAACTAAAGTTGCAAGCACATTGTGCTGCACATTGGGAAGGATGTCACGAAGATCAACGACATGTTACATGATTAAATTGGAGGAAGCTGGAATAATTTCGAATAATAGAGAAACAAACTTGTGTCAAGATCATTAACAAAGTCGGGTATGACGCTTATAAAATGTGGAATGACAATTTGTAAGAGCCGAAGATAAAAAAACAAAGTACACATACAACCCCAGCAAAACAACACCGACAAAGTCACAGGCACAGTCACAGTCGCAACATATTAAATTAAGTACGGAGCAGGTTTGGAATTATTATAAGATTTTCAGGACGATTCTGGATCGTTAGATGTTGCGGAGATTAGATCTAACGGATTGTATAAAACGGATATGGAAGTCTTTTCAGTAAAAAATAATTAATTTGTTGTTTGTTTATATTTGAATTTAGGTTTAGTGTTTGAGTTTTGGGTTTAACATTAGGATTTTGATTTTGGAAATACCTAAAATACCCCAATTGAAAATCCTAAAAATCTTAAAAACTTTTTTACCTGAATTTTTGAATTTAAAACTGCTCTCATTACGTACTCTATTTAATTAATTGACTGTCTAGCCAGAATTTAAAGTTGATCAATAATTGTTGTATGGTCGGGTCTCTGGTTTCTGTATGTAGGGCATCACCACTAGTGAGGGGCTGATATGCAGAGAAATTGAGTGAAAAAAGACTTGTTAATTAGTCTCTGGACCCTGTCTTCCAAAATAATTGAAAAAAGACACGTAGGGCAGCCTCCATTCATTGAACAAAACAGAACCCAGCACTGTGGCAGTTCATCAATCAAGTTTCTCTGCAGTACTACCGATCGATGACCCCGTCTTTCATTCCCAGTTGAAAAGCTAGATCTCCCTCTCTCGTTTTTTAACTGGTCACAAACAACACCACCCACTTCTTTTTCTTACCTTTTCTTCTGTCTTTGTCTCTCCAATGTGAAGAAGAAGTTTCCAAAGTGACTCCCCAGATTTTGGACCTAGGAGCCGTTATTCTCCTCCTCTCCCTCAACAAGTTCCTCTCCCTGAAGAAGAACATCCCATCCGGCCGACCGAACCGAACCAGGAGGACGGTCAGAAAATTTGAATTTTTTTTTGTAAATTTGGAGTTAATTTTAAAGCACAATGGATAAAATTTTAATTTTGATAATTTTATATGAAATTTTATCAATGCATCGCCCAAAGACATTATGCGATTGTCTTAGTTGGCCTAGTTACTCTTGATTCCGCCAATGTATAATATCGTCTAATCAATTTAAACTTTATTCTAGTACAGAAACTTATAAAAGTGCCCTGTATTTTTAGGATGTTTTATTTGTTAGGTTATTTTACGTCGAAAAGTAAAAGCCGACAGATATATATTAATTTTAAACTTATAGTTAGAATTAATAATATTGAAAGATTTCAGAAAAGTTAGTCTCGAAGTTCATCAAACATGCACCTTGCTAGCTAGTTTCCTTCACTTAGCCAGCCAGAGACGAAATTAATTAATTAGTTTATAACCAAAGATCGATTCGACGTCGTTTAACCAGAAACAGAAAGTCATCTGGCTCTGAAATCAAGGACTTTGTTTAAAGAAAACTCTGCTAGGAGTGAATTAAGCCACGAATGCACACAGAGATTATAGCAATATGCACTCACTTTTTACAGAAATTCCTGCAAAAATATGTACTGTAAGTAAATTATTAATAAGATCTCGAAGTACTGGATTGGTCCAAACCATGAACACGTACGCAGAGACAGACAGACCGTTGAGACATATAGGAAACAAAAAAGGACTCTCGGGTGGATCGATGAAGGATCACGTGCTGTGTTGGAATGCAGCCAAACTAGCTCAATCATCCAAGTTCGTTGTTATATTATATGCATGGTAGGGTAATAGTACAGTGCATATAGATAGATGGCACGACTGCAGAAATTTAAGAGTGCAGTGCATTGGATTCTCCAATGGTGAAATGGCCATATATCAGAAAGACCAGAAGTGAAGGGTGAAGTTAATTAATGTGGCCTAAGCTGCAGATAGAGGAAAAAAGATCTGCTCTCATCTGATCTGACGAGGAAGACCCCGCCGGCACGTGCGGCTGTCACCCATGTTAATCTGTGTCTTATTATCCACCCATTTTTTTGTCGGTATAATTAATTTATTCTTAGATTAATGCACAATATATAATTTGAATTGTTGGAAAACGGTTTTAAATTAATTTTTATATTATTCATCAACATACTTCTTAAACAGAGATTATAAGAAAAATTGAAGTTTGTTCAGCTTCAATAAATAATGCGTAGAAACCTATCAATTTTCCAAAAATTTGATATCATATTAAAAACATTACATCCCGATAACTCAAATTTGTAAAAACAAGTTAAAATTCGTTTTATCAAACATATGACTACTATCGAAGAACCAGATTGTAATGAATGATCACACGGCCCTCAAACACATCACTACGATTTTTACAGCGGGGTTAGCTTTCTGGGTAGACAGCTGTGGCAGTTAGTTAGTTAGTCACTTTCGGTTAAAGAAAAAAGAGGATAAGATTCCGATAAATTATGTTCTTTATTAAGACAATTAAACATAAAATGATCTATGTAATTGAAATTGGTAGCATGAAATGGATCTTGACTAGAAATGGAAGCTGCTGGGTGGGCAAACCAGTAAAGTAGGATATGAAATCAACAGAGACAGGTCTGATGGGGACGTTTGTCTGCCATGAGGTTCGGTTCTACCTACTCACCTCCTTATTAATTAAATGTCCTAGCCTCCTTAATTAATTTCTTCTTCATCCACCAATAATTACTGCATATATATACTGGAGGTAAATTATGATGAAGAGTACTAATTACGTACTAGACAATTAATTTGTGTTGAATTTGCCGGATGGTAACAAGGCATCACATTGTTGATACTTGTCGACTTTGACATTTACTAGGCTAATGCACGATCGAACACAATGTTATTGTCACCAAATCCAACATCGACCTTGATGTTTGTTATCGAACTACAATGTTATCTATGATTGTACAATAATAATTGTATCCGGCCGGACCAAACTGAAGATGATAAATAGTAGATGTTTAATGATTCGGCTAATAAATAATTAGAATTGAACCGTTTTTAATCTAATAACAAAATATTATACCTGGTAATATTATAATTCAAAATTAGAAAATTAGAAGAAAAGTTGGGGTTTCAAAACTTCAATATCTACTGGTTTTTATTATCCCCATTTTTTGTAGGGTGCTGTTTCTCAATATTTTTTTAGTAATTCGGTTCATATTTTATTGATCGATATAACCATAGTTTAAACAATTCAATCAATTGAGCTAATGGAATAGGTAATAAACCGTAGTTTTGTATACTTTAGTACTAAACTGATAGTTTCTTGCTGTGCTTTCTCCGTTTTCACACAGTAGAATTTGGTTTAATAATTAGAGTTAAGTTGAGATTAGTGAAAGAAAATTTCGTTAAATTCATTTTGGATAATTTGCTTTTGGCATGAAATGGAATATCACTACTTACTTAGTTACCGTTGAAGAGTTGTGAATAGTTTATAAAAATTAACTGAGGTCTTATTTGTACACAAATAAAAAATATAGACAGATTGTTTTATTATAAAGGTGACCGATTGATATATGATTGGTTGTGCGTAATTAAAACAAAGCCAAGAAACGATATATTCCGTGACTAAGCTGACTAGACACTGGCTGCATGAACACATTAATTTATAGCGCATTATAATTTCCACCTCCTTCTTTCTGTTTACTAACTAATATATCTTCATCCTCAAGATCCTTTGCTTTTCTCCCCCCAATCATTCCTCTCACGTTCTTTCCCCCCCTTTCTCCACACCGAGAAATGCCTCCTTGAACCCCCGATCATCATCTTCCTCAACCAACCAGTAAAACCTCTTCCACCAAAACAGAGCAAAAATGGCCAGCATATCCTCATCAGTCATCAACCGATTCCTTTCCCTCTTCCTCATCCTCCTCCACCTCGGCTGCTTCGTCTTCCTCTCCCGTGACCAATCAGCTTCCCACCCCACAAGAAAACGCAAATCATCATCATCCGACGACGACTACAAGGACGACCATTCTCCTCCGGCAGCGTCTCGCCGGAGACGATCCTCCCCTCTACTCTCTTCCTCTTGGTCATACATTAAGCGAGTTTTTACCTGTAAATCGATTTATAACTCCCTTCCGCCTCCCCTTCCGCCGCCGATTTCCCCTGCTCAGACCTCCGCCAGATCTTCTCAGAAATCCTCATTATTAATCGCCATCGAAAACGATGCCGTTTTCCCCGCCAAAATCAGTCATCATCCGCCTCATCCGATCAGCGCGTCGCCGGAATCCGACATCTCCTCCGCCGACCGATTCCCGCTTCGAAACGACATCTTCCCTTGCACTGTCTGCGGCGAGGTCCTCCAGAAGCCGCACATACTCGAGCAGCATTTAGCGGTCAAGCACGCCGTGTCCGAGCTCCGAGACGGCGATTCCGGGAACAACATCGTTCGGATTATATTCAAAGCAGGGTGGAACTCTGCTACCAAATCCCCTGAAATCCATCGGATCCTCAAGATCCACAATAGCCCCAAGATTCTGACGCGGTTCGAAGAGTACAGGGAGTTTGTCAAATCCAAAGCCTCCAAAATCTCAAACGTTGCCGGCGGCGGCGGGAGAATCAGAGACGAGCGATGCATAGCCGATGGAAACGAGCTCCTGAGATTCCACTGCGCAACATTCGTCTGCGATCTAGGTCTGAACGGCGGCGGCGGATGCGGAGCAGCAGGATGGCCGACGTCGAGCCTGTGCAATCAGCAGTACTGCAGCGTGTGCGGGATAATCAAGTCCGGATTCTCCCCGAAGATGGACGGGATTTCGACTCTGTCGACGAGCTGGCGGGCGCACGCGGCAATCCCGGCGGAGATCGAGGAGGAGTTTAAGTTCATGAACATCAAACGGGCGATGCTGGTCTGCCGGGTTATAGCAGGTCGGGTCGGGTCCGAGATGGAGGAAGCGGATAAAGAAGGATGCGGGTACGATTCTTTGGTGGGAAGAGGTAGAGGAGGAGGCGGTGGGGTCCACCTAGGCAATCTGGACGATGAGGAGCTGCTTGTTTTTAATCCCAAGGCTGTGCTTCCTTGCTTTGTGATTGTATATACGTGTGAAGCGTGAGAACGGTTGTAGCCTATAATTTTTTGCTGATTTTGTTTAATTTTCTTTTTACATAAAAGGTGTTTTAATTTAATTAATTAGTTTTGTGCTTTGGCTTTAATGGTATGCTTAATTGAGTATCTATGAGCATCAAAAGTGGTTCACTTCGTTAAGTTTATGAGTGAATGTCTGTGCTGTGATTACATATATAATGATTCTACCAAAGCAAAACAGAGAGTGTATCTGTGAAGTGGCAGCCTCCTTTTTATTTTGCTTTAGTTTGCTGCGAAATTGAACTAACCTTGCGAAATTTTCTCTCTCGACTGGCCTGTCATACCTAAAGCCCATTTAAGATGGGAGCCCAAGTCAATGCTAAGTAACTGCTCAATGAGATATATGTAAGGATCCACAATGCGGGCTCAGATGTAGTCTTTGTACAACGCCCAAAAAGCCCAAAGGAAACTACAATCGTAAGACAATTGCCACATTAGCTGGGCTCAGATTTGGCCCATTCGAACCACATACACACTCACTTGCCAACTGTCAAGCAAGCAAGCTAGAGCATAGGCATAAACGAGGTCCGCTTTCCATCCAAAGTCCACCGCCAAACGAAAATCCAGCGTCGAGAAAGTTGTAACATCATTGGGAAAGACAAACCAGTCAGGAAGTCAGTTAGAAAAAGGGCAACTAAACGACAAAAAGGGCATCTGAAAGAGAAGGGAATAAATAATAAACAGTACTGAGACACACACCACTTGTCCGCATAACACCCGGATTGAATCCCCCCCGCAACAAACTTACCGTCCCAAAACCTTAGTCACTGGGACTTCAAACAAACCAACCGACCAAACCCTAACTTTACGCTTGCCCAAAATCCGATTAAAAAAAAACGACAATAAGAATATTTCAACCACAATGCCGAGTCAGCATACGAAGACATCATCAACTACTAGCTAGCTAGCAGTAGAAGAGAGCATCTCAATCAAATCCATCTCCTTCTTGTTGCTCCCACCATGACGATGATCAATCATCTCCAAGCTTACCATTCCTCCATCCTCCGCCTTGTCAGCATCACACGAAGCTGAGCTGGACGCATAGCTGGCCCCTCCATTCAGCAAATACGACACGTACAGATCCGAATAGAGATGATGATGGCCGTGCCTAGATGACGTGGCTGCATGATGACTACAATCTCTTACAATCATCCCACCAGCATTTATAAACCCTGGCTGATCACGGCCGTTGCTATCATCCACGTGCCCAGCATCCGACGGCTTACTGGCAAATAAGTTCTGCATGAAGAGAAGCTCCTCGTCGGACTCCGACAGAGAAGGGAGCAGAGATCCTCCGTCTCCGTCTCCATCTCCGCGGGATGACGTGGACGAAGGAGTAGCTGAAGTGGTGTTGGGTTGTTGGTTGAGTTGTAGGGTTTTGCTACGGATGTAGTCTTGGAGAATGGACGAGGACGACGATTGCGGTTTGACGGCGCCGTTGGTAACATTGGTCGAAGCTTCCGTTGACTTGGATTTGGGATGCTTACGGCGTGAGTTCTGACGGCGTTTGGTGGCGTTCCAGTGGTTTTTAATTGCATTCTCAGTCCTCCCCGGAATCAGCTTTGCAATCTCAGCCCAGCGGTTGCCAATCTTTGCATGGGCGTCCACCATTATCCTTTCTTCCTCTTCACTCCAACCTTCTTTCTGCAAGTAAGTAAGAAAGTAGGGCAGAAAGTGTGTGATTGTAAAACGGTTAGTATATATAATTACAACGTTGGTGAGAACAATACGTACACAAGTAAGTTGGTTCATAGGTATGACATGTCCGACTTTAGAAGGGATAAACAAGTGTAGAAAAGACTCAAAACGTGTGGAACTTTTATTCACTTTTGGGACTTTTTGTGGGATCATGGGATCACTACAAGCTATACCATACGAGAAGAGGGAATTTGCAGGGAAGTGGAGGAAATCAAAATCTCTCACACCATAGAATGGTAACACGAGTTGACGACGACGCAGGTGGGTGGGTTTGGGATTCCTTTTACTACCAAAAATGGTAACACAAAAAATCTATAAAGATCAGACGGAATATTACTACAAGCCTACAATAACCCTCCACTAGCTAGCCACATATGCTAAACCCTAATCTCAAAGTAGAATTAAGAATGATCTTGTGGTTGATGGTCCACTACTGTATATCCTCCTTTCTTAATCTCGTTAACTTCTCTCACGAATTATGTATTTGTTAGCGTTGTAATTTTCGTAATCTTTTTTGCTTTTGATCGAATTATAGATCGCATCCAATTGCTTTACTCAGACAAAAATAAAATTACTTTCTTTACTATAATCATATAACTGGAACTAGCACTTACGAAGAGGATTGTGTTTCAATTCCCAATATCCACATGAAAATTCTCTTGTATTATCACGGAAACCAAAAAGAAAAAGGAAACCCTAATTCGAGAAGTGCGAGTAGTATATACCTTGATATCGGGGCGCAAATGGTTGTGCCATCTCTCCCTACACTGCTTCCCGGCTCGACCGGAAAGCCGCTGAGCAATCTCAGCCCATTTCCTTATCCCGAATTGCTTCACCAGCCTTATCAGCTTCCTATTTTAAATCATCAAATATCATCATCTTAATTAAAAAAAGAAACAGTAAAATTAAAGAGACAAAAGCTAAGGATCAAAAACTGAAGTGAAAAAGAACCTGTCTTCATCTTCAGTCCACTGTCCTTTGATCAACGCCGCATAACAAGACGACTGTCTCTTCTTCACCACTACTGATCCCTTATTAGTGTTCTTCTTCTTCTTCATCGTACCCTCCCTGGCTGCTGCCACGTCATTAGGGTTTCTGTTTCTCATGTTCATCATCAGCCTCTCCCACGTCCAGTCCAAGTCAACCGCGAGCGGAGCAGCTGTTCGATTGTAATTATTAAAGCCGCCGTCACCGCCGCCGTAGAGCAGCTCGTTGGCGGCTGCGACGATGGCGGGCTGTTTGGTGATCGGCACGTGATGATGAGTACTACTGTGGGACCCTGCTGATCCCCACAAGAAGCGGTCGATTGCTGTAATCGGCGGTGGAATTGGCCGGTAGAGTAAGGAAGAAGCGGTGGCGGATGAATTGTTGTTGTTGATCGTCATAACATTTCTTGCTCCGTATGATGATCCGACCGGTGGTGTTCGGCCGCCGTGCTGTTCCATGGTGGTGGTGGTGGGGGGAGAGGGGATTCTTGTTCCAGCGGTGGGTGGGTTTGGTTTTGTATAAAGGTGATGCGAATGAGTTAAGGGTGGGGGGTGAGAGAGGTGATGATGGAGAGACATAAGCTTGGCTTGGTTATAGCCTTGTGATATGCTCTTCGTAGCTCATCAGCCGTCCGTGTATTTTTTGATCTGACGGCTGAGGTTTGAAGTTGGTTCAGCTCCTGAACTTCCTCCCTCCACAAAAAGTAAAACGAGAAGTAAAAAAAGACAAAAAAAAATTAAAATTTGATGCAGAAAATGGACCCTCTCAGCTGCCTACATTTTTCCCTTTTATTTTTGCCTAAAACTTATATTCAGAACAAATTTTAGGCATAAAAAAATCGGTTTTTATCGATGAATTAGCTATGAAAGTTAAACAATTTGAACCCGTTTTACCAGCCAGCTCATTGGTAAATTTTGATAGAATTTATGTGAGTTTTGCATTAATACTAGTAATAATTGGATTCAAAACTATGTATTATTTTATTTTATTTAAAATTGCATTATGGGGAGTAAATGGTGGAGGGATTAGGGGTTGTAGCCGTTGCTATAACCATTAATTAACTTTCACCTCGGCGGTCAAACCCTTCAGTGGGTTACTACAAAATGCGGTATTAAAGAGTACTACTCATCACATCAGAATGTGTAGCGTGATGTAATTTGTTTCGTTCCCTTTCTTATTTTAGGCAACTGCACTACCATGCATGATGTGTACTTCATCGTTTTCGTTATTATTTTATATATCTAAATAAATTATACGATTGGCTCTAGTACGATGTAATTTGCGGCGGCGATCGCTGGATCCGGTAATGAGCCCATTATGATATTCGACGCTTCTTGAATAAGCCTAAGAAGTCCACTAACCAATCGGCCCATTCCATTCTGTAAAGAAGTCCACTAAGAAGTTCTACCAAACATAACAAAGAGGAAATGGGGGATATGGCCACCGCAACGACAACAAAAAATGACAGGGAAAAGAAGCGACAACACACACAAAATGGACTGTTCAAGGACTCCCAGACCAAGCCAAAATATCTAAAGCTTTGCCAAATAGCAGCAAAGGAATGATAAAGTAAGAATCACAGTGTAGTTGCTGCAACTCAAGGATGAACAAAAGCAAATGGGAGAGCAGTCTCGAAAATAAGAAAACAAACCTGCATCGAGAAGAAAGGCGGCGACCATCTAAACATGAAGGAAAAATAATAAGATCCACCCAAAGTCCTTCCTCAGACCAACAATCCACAAGCAACCCACCAGGACACTTCTAACTTAAGAAATTGAGGCATCACATAACATGATCATATCATCAGCATATAGGAGATGAGTCACTTCACCCGTCCTCATTTATGAAGAAACCCTTTATTCTATTGGCCTCTTTCAAGATGCCAAAGATTGCAGTCAACAATTTCATAGTAAGGATAAAGAAAAAGGGAAAAAGTGAATCCCCTTGCCTCAAACCTCTTGAGCTTTTAAAGAAACCGGAAGCCTCCCCATTGACAAGAACCGAGAAGGTGGGAGTAGTAACACAAGCCTGTATCCAATTAATCCAAATACTCGAAAAAATCCAAATTGAACATAATTTGAAAAAGACAGTTCCAATTGACATGATCATAAGCTTTCTCAATGTCAAGCTTAATAACCAAATTCGGTCTCCCGCTTTTATTTAAAAAAACGTTATGAATATTTAAATGGTGTAGCACAGTTGATAGTATGATAAAACAACACACAACGCTTATATACCCAAAATCAAAGATTGAAATGAAATAACGAACTTTGAAGTACGGAAGTCAGACTTGTAAATAAGAATCAATGCAAGCGACAATAAGACAGTTGGGTATGGAGATATTTTGAGTTCTCGCAATAAAGATGTTGTATAACAGTAAGTACTAAGTTGAAGAGTGACATTAGAGTAGAGGAGACAGAAGGAAATAAACAATCATCAATGGCGGATCTATGGGAAGTCTCTTTCAGGCCACGGCCTAGTGCATTTCTGAATTTCAAACTCTAATATTACATAAATTTTTTATATTTGAGAAGAGTTAATAAATTTTTCATATGCGGCCTAGTGCATTTGAAATTCTATACAATTCAGTCTAGTGTACCAAACCATTCTGAATCCGCCATTGACAATCATGATATATAGTCTACAACCTTATGCAGGGGTAGCAAAATAGTATGCATAGATAATAGATTGGGATTCGACACTATGGCGTGTTATCCTAACGATTAATATCATCAAGGCGATGTAGACCATAGTTGAGACAGTCCACTAAAATAACGCCACGTATATACCTAGGGCGATGGCATATAGCTTCATCGAACTAGGCTTAATTAGTAACCTTCTCAACTTAGTCGCCTTAATCAACCCTCATACCATTGGAACCCATCAGATTAAGCACTCATCCTTTCAACATTCAATCCTCAAACAACTAACTCTTATCAAGACTTTCGCCTTAGAAGCTCATCGCGACTATAAAACTTCTCTTCTCCCCGGTCCGTTTCTCTCAAGTATCCTATTGTAGTTTTGAGGTATAAAACAGAGACAATAATTGGACGCGAGGACACGTCACACGTACAAACTACCCCGAATATGGAGGGTGCATGTTGGACGGCGGAGAGCTCGTACGTGCTCTCTAATGGTACGTACTGTGAAATGAATACGCATGTCGTCTTATTCCCCCCTGGAAGCTGGGAAATAATTAGCGGACAGCTTCGTTCAGTGACTGACACATGGAAAGGACCAATCACATGGGTGATCGATCATGTTTCATTACTATCGGCCCTGAGGAATAAACAGATAGAAAGGCACGTACCCTTTAACTAATTAACCACCTTTTGTACCGTCCACCCATTACGTACGTGGCTTCTTGCTATATGATCTCCAGTGACACGTACGATTACAAGTTAGGACCATTGCTCTCTGTTTCTGAATTGGGGAAAGAGTAGATTACTGGTGTGTTATAGTAAGGCCAAGAAGATTCCAAAGGTTGGTCGGTATATCGAGATTTACAGGGGTGCGAATAATATAAATATTAATAATAATTTAAATTAGTGGTACGAAATGGTTCTTGATAGGATATTAGAGTCTTACATGGCCAAAAGGTTTTCATTTTGAATTTTAGTAGCCTCAATTCGTGTACATGACTTATCAAATCTGTATAAATCTCAATTCTTATTAGAACTTTTGTTTGAGAAAGCGTGTTAGTGAATAATATAAATATAAATCAAAATCATTTTCTTATAATTCGAAACGGTACATGCTCTACTCTATTATATTTAGGCATCAAACAATATACTAATACTTAGGATTATGTCAAAATAACGCCGAAGACTTTCAACAACAAATATATGGCAAGCAGAATATACAAATTCAAAATTTTCGACATGGGACAGAAACAAAACTAAAAACCGGCCACAAACTATAAAGATTATCTCGTGAATATGATAAGTGTTCTTTAAATACGAATCACCAAATACACAAACTTTTTAATTCTCTTTTGCTTTGTTACAGTTTTGTACCTTTTTAACACAAAATATCTAACAAGGAGTACTACTCTGGCCGTACGCAGTCTATGTCCTACGGTGAAACATTTTATACAAGTGTTCCTCGATCGTGACGTCATTGGGGATGATGCTGCTCGTCTCACAGGGCATGCATTTACGAGAATACCCCCCACCTCATATTTGCGTGATGCCATAAGTAGAGATAATTCGAAAGGAATGGGAGTGAGTGCTGATGAGCCGCAACTATCGAACAAATATGGACGTAATAGTTCGACCTACCACGATGAGATAATGCTTCTGTGGCAAACGTAATAGGCCATTATGGCCGCAAAATATCCTATCTTTTCCTTTTACGCATGCTTCTCCAATACACGTACACTTCTTTGTCATCGGAAGATTCTTTATTTATTAATTTATTCCAAGTGTGGTGTGCAATTCAACGACGGATTCAGAATTGAAATGAACATTGAATTGGATGTAATTACTAATTTTACACATGTCATGTTACAAAGGCCAAAAGGCATGCTTTACAACGCTGTAAAATCAATGCAGATCACTGACGAATCCTCCAGCCAACAAAAACCCATTTGCCGAATTTGCCCCTCTGGTCATGTGATTCCCTTTTGCTATTGAACACCTCCATTTGGTTCTTTCTGTCTACGCACTCCTTCCCCCATACTACCAAGATTTTTTTATTCATACATCTTTTTTTCCCTCCTTTGTCTACTTTTAGGATTTCGTCGGTTTATTTTATTTTCCCCATTTCGGGTTTGAGATCTACGCCATGAAGGTGGGAAAACTTTGCATCTATGATTCTATTCTCCTGTTTTCTTCAACCCCACTGTGCATGATCATTTAGACCTGCTGCGCATTATCCGAGAGTGGGAAACACGTGTCCTCGCCTCCGGTCGTCCACAAGAAGCTGGCGTAATTAGCAGCGTAGAATGCGTTCGTCGGATCGGCCGCAATGGCTTCCAAGAAAGTCTCCTCCGCCGCCCACAAATCGTCTCTCACTTTCCACAAGAAATTGGCGTATTTGTTGAACGCCTCTGCATCCGCCGGCTCCGTTCCGACTGCCCTCTTGTAGTATTCCTCCGCCCTGCCATAATTAATGAAATAAAATTTGAGTCAACAAAAATGAAAACTCCAAAACTAGCAAGCACGAGACTGGGAAAGGGACTGGATCCAACGACTTGGACTGTAACAAGCTTGCGATGGAGTCACGCATAGAAGGTGATAAAGAGTTCTAGAGGGAGATTTCATTTTAAACCACAGACTAGCCCTTATCAAGATCGCAATCCAGACCACTCAGCTTAATGTAAGCAGCAGCAAAAAACGACGGAAAGTCAACAGCTGATGAATAAACTTTTCCTAACTCATTTTTATTTGACGCAGTTACTGAATTAGGAAAAATCCCAGAAGCAGAACCCTCTGGATTGGACGTTAAGAAAACCCCAACAATGAAAATGGCACGTTGAAAAGATTTTGATTAGTAGTGTTACCTATCGTAATCGTGGGAAACGACGCAGAGGAACTGTGCATAATTGGCGAGGAGGAGAGGGTTGTTAGGCTCTTCAGCGAGTCCCGTTTGGTATAGTTGCTCCGTTCTAAGATAGTCCTTGCAATCATCGGATTCTATTTTCGCTTCAACCAATCTATCGATACCCTCGTGATTAAGCTTAATACTCTTGATGCTTGAGGCTTCCTCCACTACTGAATTCCATAGCTCAGAAGCATTTTCTTCCATGTTAATTTCCTGCTCTGCCTCTCTGCTTGTCCCTAATGCTGACAACTCCGAAGCACTATCAGGGACTATAGTTCTTAGTTCATCAGACCGATCAAACGAACCATCCCCTTCTGTCCCGCTGCCCACCGGTTTAACCTTGCCACCACCACCTCCGTTGATTCCTCCGATGTAAGCTGATTTGTCACCTGGAGAGGACATTGCAAATGTCTTCACCATGTGATCCTTCTCGTGAGATCGAGTTTCTAGAACTGATACGGTTTCGATTGTATGTGGAGCTGCGAATGCAGCCTGAGTGCCCATGGAATAGACGGTGAAGTTTGCAAGGAGAATCATCACGGATACCATGAGTGCTGGTGTGTGAGAGAACACCTGCTGAAACAACCAAACGAAGGAAGCGTGCATCTCTTCCTGGACACGGGCCAGGATTCCTTGCAAATCTTCGGTGAAGATGAACTCTCGCATTAGCATCGTGTAGCTATGGAGCTCCTGGATCATAAACACCATGGAGGAAAACGCCTTCTTCACCGAAGAACAAGCCGATTCCCCTGCCTCTCTGAATCCTTCCTGCCACTGCATCTTTCTCTTTATCATTCGTAGCGACAGAGGGATATCTACGCTGTTTGCCTTCCGCTCAATGCTGGCCGGAATTACATCGTGCCAAACAGGCGACTCTCGACTGATCTCCGGCCACAGGGGCTCCACCGATGCAAGAGGAAATCGTCGGTGATCATGCACCAGATTTGCAGAATCTTCTCTGCTGGAGTGAAAACCTTGCATCAATTCAAAATCCACGGTGTCACCACTTTGTTGCCCGTCACTTGAATTTTGAAATCGGAGAGCCAACTCTTGGATTTCCTTCGAGAACTCCTCATCCGAGAAGGCGTTTAAGCTCGCGCTGCAAGCTCTTTTAAGCGTATGTGCCCTGTTCGGCCTGGCATACACACTAGACTGCACTCTCTGAAGCTTCGACGAGCCCGATTTGTCTAGTCTATGCACGTAACTGCAGACGATAGTCGTCTCGCAATCCCTCCGGCATCGCCGTTTCGACGACGTAACCGCAGAGGCTAGGTTCCGGTAGGAAGACGGAGAGTGAGGTCTGGTCGGCTTCGTCCACTGGAAACAAGTCGTAGATGCTTCCATTCCCGTTTTCCAAAAAAAAGGTATACGATGAAATGAAACCGAATCTACCTCCGGCGAGGCGGCAGATCTAATAAAGTTCAACGCGGAAAAGGTCCCCTTGTTCCTTGATTCCTTTAATTCAAAGCCTGCGAAGTTGAAAAATCAACAGCCAAACACAATGAGAAAGCGAAAACGAGTGAAGGAAAGAGGAATCGCCAACAAACTTCTGCAAATAAACGAAATCTCGCTCAGATTATCTCCCGCCGGAGCAACTCAGCTTAGGAAATCACAGCGAAAAATTAAAAATAATATACTTGCTCCAGCTACTATAACTGCACTCGAAATCCTAGCAATCAAACATAACTTTTCCCCGGGGAAAACGCATCGTAAAGAGGTAAAGTAAAAAGGCAGTGAAAAAAGGTCACGGATACAGAGGAAAGTTGAAACTGAGATCCAAGAATCGACCGAAAAGCGCAATAGAAATGGAAACACACCTCAATCGGGAAGAACTTTTCGATCTTCTCTTTGCCGGCGAAGAAATCCGGCGAGAGAGAAAAAGAAGCGAAGTCCGAAGGGGCACTTCACTCTGTCAGGAAGAAAAGAAAGACTGCTCGCTCTGTGAGTTATATATATCGCCCCGCCTCACCAAAGGCCAACTCTGACGAAAGAGACAAAGAAAAGTTGCCTCCAAAAGTAACTTCCAGTTAATAGGTAATTAATTAGCTAATTAATAGGTGTGCGTGTAAGGTTTTACGGTAATGGGTCGGGATGGATCCGGATGGGCTGCCACTGAAGGAAACATGGTATTTGAGTCCTGCTACGCGGCTGATTTCACGGGCTGGATCTAGATCATATCAGTGTCATGCTATCATGATGCGCCACGTGTCCGTTATGGGTGCCACCTCTGTTTTTTATTGGTAAAAAAAGGGATTATGGTCAAAATGGCCCATATATTATTACAAGTTAACAATGGAGCCCCTCTATTACTTTTCTTTCTAATCAAGTCCCTACACTTTTCTCAGGCCATCAAGTAAGTCCCTTTTTTGGGCAGTTGTGATGAATTAACACGTCCAGTTGGACGTTTTGCTGATGTGGCACTTGTTGACTGAGATTTCACGTATTAATTACTAATTAGGTAGGTTTTAAAATTTTAAAAAAAGATATTATAGAGAAAACATAGGGTGGGAGAAAAAAGAGTTGTAACCCGATTAGAATTAAACAATTCATTTTCTAAAAAGGAATAAAATCATATTTTTTCTTATACTTCTCCAAATAAAATCAGATAATCCTCTATAATAAAAAATCAAACTTTCTGAAAAAATTTCAACAAAAAATACGAATTTCTTTTTTATAATTTGCTTCAATTGGCACCATGGTATGGTGTTTGTAATAAGTTTCATGGTATCAATTGAAGTAGATTATAAAAAAGAAATTCATATTTCTTGTTTAAACGTTTAAGAGAATTTTTTTCAGAAAGTTTAATTTTTTATTATAGAGGATTATCTGATTTTATTTGGAGGAGTAAAAAGAAAGAATATAATTTTATTCCTTTTTAGAAGATGGATTGTTTAATTCTAATCGGCTTACAACTCTTTTTTCTCCCACCTTATTTTCTCTTTATAATATTTTCTTGGGTTGATTTTAAAACTTACTAATTAGTAATTAATAAAAAAATCTCAGTCAACAAGTGCCATGGCAAAGAAAACGTTCAACTGGACGTGTTAATTCATTACAACTGCCCAAAAAAAAATCAGAAGGGGCTTACTTGATGGCGTGAGAAAAGTGTAGGGGTTTGATTAGAAAGAAAAGTAATAAAGAGGCTCAATTGTTAACTTGTAATAGTATAGGGGCCATTTTGGCCATAATCCCTAAAAAAAATACCGTCATTTCCACCGACCGGCTAGGATGTCAATTGGGTGTTAATCTTGATTTATGAACAACATGTTTATTAAATGGGTTATAACATGGATTGATTACTTTTAGTTGTGTGGATTAACAAAGTTCATCTTGTTGATCCGATCATTATGAGCTGGTATTTCTTTTGAGATGGAAAAGACTTTAGAGTTGACCTTTATTGCAGAAAAGTCATGGTGTGAATGAAATCAGAAGTTTATAGTTGTTGTAAATAAGAATATGGTAAGTAGAATTATTGGAAATAAACGTATAAGAGGGAATATTGAGAAATAAAGAAGTAAGGTTAGGTGACATAGTATAATATTTAATATTGTAAAACGATGTCAATTTATTTTTTATAGGATTTTGGAGCCAGATCGAGGCGAGAATGTCTAATGATGAAGATTGGTGAATCATGTACAAATAACGGATGGATCTCCACTATTGATGGCGATCCTTTTCAAAAATTATAGTTATAATTAGCTATTTTTATAATTAGTTATAAATAATTATAATACATTACAGATGATTATAATCTGTTACAAAACTCGTCAAAAAATTGTTAGATATCGCTTGAATGGTTGATGGAGACTCGGCAATGGCTAGGAGGTGCCGGGAGATTTTTAAAGAAAAAACCAATTAAAAATTAATAAAAATATCTAAACTACCTTCCTTAAATACATACCTTTAGGTCAGTTGAAAAAAATAAAACCTGAAAAATCAAATTTGGTCTATTAGTTGATCCTTGAAATCCAACTTTCCTGGAAATAAAAGGGTTGTACATGAACAGGAAATAAAAATTCACATCCAACCCACCCAAGTCCCGCTATTACCAAATAACACTCGCGAATACAGATCGGTTTAATTTCGGCTAACCAAACACAAACCCTGGTTGGGTGAACACAATTAGCTAGATGGTTATATTTCACATGTGCGGTGCGACAATAAACGGTGGAAAGTGGGGTTGTTAAGCTGGAATTAATTCCCGGAATTGTTAATTATTGAAACGGTAGTGACCATGGATTAAATTAGAGTATAATTAAATAATGCCTAACTCTGACACTCATGTCACAATTTATTAATTGTCTAACACCAATGGTTTTATTCGGAAACTTAATTACGTCATGTTATATCAATCGGTCACATCATCATCGATCTCTCATATTTATTTATTAATCTATTCATTTCGGTTGGTTTGTTTCTCTAGCCAATTAAAAAAAATCTAGCTAGTTGCAAGGAGGTGAGGCATTGACGGTCCAAAATCGAAACGCGGACGAACGGCACAAAAGGCTGCAGAACCCAGCTTGCAGCCTTGCATCAGCAAAATTAGGAAACAGACGAAAGCGACGGAATAAAAATCTACGGCTAGAAATGGATGGTGGCAGATCTTTGAAACGTTTGTTTGTGTATTTATTAATATTTATATTTTATTCATTGCATGCAAAGAAGACAGTGATGGTTATTGAATTTTTGTTCATATGAAACAATAATTTTCGTAGTTCCCCCCGCAGTAGGACCATGGCACGATCATGCAGCAACTTGACCAAAAAATCTTCGGTTGCAGTCTTTTATTATTATTATTATTATTATTATTTGGGGTTCCCTTTCTCAAATGGAATCGATTTGATCATCATTAACCAACAACCACTGTGTTATTGATTGCAGATTGGACATTACATTTGGTTTGGAGGTCGTTACCATGTTTTCTGACCACTAACCTAATTGTCGTAGCCTTCAAGGTAGGGTGGAAATATGGGACATCACAATTTACGGTATGTAGTTTAATTAACTCATTAACCAAAAGATATGGGTTATGAGAATGGATTACTATAGGATCTGAACTATGAAAAGAATAAACACCAAAAGGCGTTTCGTGTCTAGCGTCAATAAGGTAATCTGTTGTATGATTACCTTCACGATAAACATGAATATACTCGAACTTTCACGCCTTCCTTTTCATCTCCTGAATCTGATTCACAACAACAGAGTGCTGTTAAATCTCCCCTTTCATCTGGCGTATCAACTGCAATGCGCAACGGGAGTCGAGTTGCACATATACTTTCCGGTATCCTTTCTCCCAAACTATATGATAAGACAGTCAGAGCAGTCTGGGTAATCGAACACCTCCCGAGGCTAACGCTGAAAGCCGATAAAACACAGCCAGCTGAATCTCGAATCAAGCCTCTTATGGCTGTTTGACCCATTTCCAAATTAATAGAGCCATCAGAGTTAACGACAATCCCACTCTGAAGATGCTGGTTTTCATGAAATTTGAATCTCAGTTTCCGGACAGAAACGACCAGTAACATTATTTTGTAGCGTTAGCAACATGTATCATGCATGATCTTCATGACAAAAAAAGTAACATATTACCTACGGCCTGAAACCCCAATGGTAAAAACTTATTACCTACGGCCTGAGTCCCTGAGTTGGACCGTCCAACCGGACTGAAGTTTGATCTAACCGAAAGGGCTGGGTCCGCTAGCTGGTTGGTTTAGTGTCCAGCCTGGTAGATAGATAGACGAGAAATTGTGTTTCTCTGAAACGCAGTGTGAATATAAGGGAAGTGGTTCTACCAAACATGAGTTTGGAGGGTGGTTGGTTCGAAAATGGTGCCACCCAAACAACCATCCCACTAAGACCGACAGCCCGACACGTCCCTGATTCCTACACTTCATTTTTCACCATCTCGAAATGGAAGTCAGTGCCTTTGTCTAATTTTCTGGTACACGTCTGCTGCCAGATGATTCGCCAGTCTGCAAACACGTGATGAAAACAGAGTAAGTAGTTGATGAATTTGTTATATATTTAATTTCAGTTTCGGGTGATGGGCGGATACGGATATTAACATATTCCACCCATATTCAATACGTTAGTAAAACGACGTACTATTGAGATGATATGAAAGGTTAAGTTGTAGATTAGGATTTCGGCCGACCGTCATTTTCACGTCTCTTCTCGATTTCTCTCCTAAAATCTATCGAAATTCTCTCGATTCAGCGCACACAAACCCTTTGATTCAGCCGAAATCTCCTCGTTTCTAGCATAATTATGTCGATTATCTTCAAATCCATCATCAATATCACCATAATTTACCCGTAATCAATCCTTTAGCGACGAAAATGCCTTAATCCACACAAATTCAGTTTGAATCGTGCATGCTAAAGATTTTTTCCACAAATCTATATAAGTTTTTGATTCTTGCATTCCTTAATTAGTTCATCCCTTCATGTATAACTAGTAGAATAATTTTAGGGTTCATCACTTCATCTGCAGTTCTTCCTCAATCCTTCGTCAAACAAAAATTCAGAAGGCAGAAACCCTAATTTTTCAAACTTGAGATTTTTTCTTTCGATCCATACCATAACGGTAAGTTAGCTTATTGCTTTCATAGTTATTTTCTCCAATTCCAAAATCCCTTCGAAATTTAATGTTTTGTGCCTGTTATATGTTTCAGATTACTGCTCAGAGTCATCGTCTCAGGACTGATGTGATTCGACTATTTGAGTTAGGTTTAAGCATATGTTTGTTAATTATTACCTTTCAACCTGCTCCTTGAATGTTGTTGTTGTTTGTCCTCTGATTCATAGCAATTGTGTAACCTGAAATTTATGATAATGAACTTGGACGTTAACTGTATCTGGTTTGTAATACTGAGTTTGGATGTTGGAAGTATCTAGTTTGGTCCTTGAATGATCTTGATGTTTGAAATTGTTTACTGTAACTAGTATTTTCTTTAATCTGATTATGTTGTAATGCTGTAAATATGTAATGATCTTTCTTTGTATCTAGTTCTGGTGTTCTGCAATCTACAATGCAATATTTTTTAATAATGATCAAACACTATTACACTAAATACTTGAATTGAAGAAGTTTAAGTAAAACTCTTAAAAGTTCAGCATATTCTAAAATTATTATCTTCTCTTAATGGGTCTGTGACGGATAAAACCCGTAAGCAAAATTTATAGGTAATAGATAAAAGGTATCCGCCTTATATCCGACCCATTGTCAAGTCTAACCATTTTTCTTTTTGAGAAATGAATACTCTTTTATTCAAATAATTTTTTTTATTATTGTACAAAATAATCCAATTACATGAAATATCTAAAATTTAAGAATACAAAAATGAGAGTTTCACAAAACCAATAAATAGTAGATACACAATAACAACATTTATCAATTTTGATAATAAAATCGATTTTTATGAATTTACAGATATTTTTCTACACACTAAATATGAACCCAACCAATTCGAACTAGTTGCCAACCCAATCCACTAAGATCCTAACTCGGGCTTTTTGGATATTCCTAACAACTTTCACCATAAAAAACTTTGTCATATTAGTGAATAAGATGAACATAGGGTGCCATGAGACCAAAAAAGTGAGAAAAAAACATCAACAACCATGTTTCTGGGAGACACTAATCCGATAGAACTTCTTACAGAAATAAGCAAACAGATTACAGTTGAGCACATTGCCTGCTTATTGTACGGAAGGGAAGGAAGCCATTCATTGATCATGATATTCTACTTTTGAACTACAATTCCCCTTCATTTGTTAACATAGAGCAGGCAGTTCTACCTGCAGAACTTGCCGTTACTTGGATTGACCCCATTACAGAGGTCCCTATGAACACCAACTCCGGCCTCCATGGAAGAATCATGAACGACATCACCATCGTCCATCTTTTGAAAATCTCATCAGGTCCTGTATATATCCAGCTAACTCAATAATAACAAACACTAACCGTAAACCCAAATCCCCAGAAAACCCTTAAACATTCCAAATTGCTACAGAGCAATCAGAAGAGCAGATGCAGAAACCTTTTTGACCCAATGGAGCTGGAACTTAGGGTTGAACAGAATCTTCAAAGCAGCGATGTTCAACAGATACCAATTGATGTCGTCGTATCGAGTAATTGGATCATGAAACCGGAGGCGCTCGTCATAGGATGCTTCGTTTCTGCCGCCTTCGAATGTAGCATCTAGAACCTATATATTCTTCAGATGGAGCAGGTTCTTCTCATTCCCTTTGCTAATTGAATTTGTTATTATTGGAGACGTTTCTGGAAGATATTGTTTGGGCAACCGCTTGGTGAAGATTGAAAAACCCACCCTCGATTGTTCTCCTCCTAGGCAATCGAGTGTTAGGTGTCGTCAAAGAACGGAAGGCGGCAGAGATCGTCGATTTCATTGAAAGCAGAGCCAAAGGCGGTTGTAGAAGAGAAATGTTCTTCGATTTTTTCTAAAGATCAGGAAGCAAGATGAGTTTCAGTTCGTCGGTCGGAGAAAACAGACGGCAGAGCCTATGGCGGCGATCAGTTAGGGTTAACTGCTTCACTCCAGTGGAAATGGATGATGGAATCGTCATCTGACCCGAACCCTACTCTCCAAATCAAGTGGGTTCATTGATCACAATCTCCAACTTTTAACATTGGTGGTAGAGTCGGGACTTATCAGGAATGATGATGCTACGTACCACAGAAGTTGTACAATGTTCGTTATTCGCTCCTCGACTTAATTATACGTACCAAAATTGTGATATGTAGTTGTTGGTACCAAGACTATTGAATGTTGGGATTAATTTCAATTAAAAATAATGATGTAATAAAATAATATAGAATGGTTCAAGGAATATGCATGGGTGTATTTGAGCACGTACGTACAGGGACGCCTTCCCATACTTTGTTCATCATGGGTGTAGGGAAATGGGACTTAAAAGGGGATCCCATAATTATTTAATTTGTTATTATTTACTCATTTCCTAAGAGTTTTTCAGAATTTCAATGTGTTATAAATTTTATTCTAATCGATGGTGAACGTAATTCATACCTTATTTTTCAGTTTTTTAGCAGTTTTTTAAAATGTGAAAATTTGGTCAGGGCAATTCCGTTATGCGGTTTTGTATTGTTGTATGGATATCATGCAAACCGAGCTCAAATCAGTCTCCTGGTTGTTGGTAACCGCAACCGAATTGAAACTGGATATGGTTAACCAAATTCAATTCGGATGCGAGCAGGCATGGTTATGATTTTGAGCCGAATTTAAAATCTATCTGGTTTAACTAATTTGATCGAATTTTAAACTTTAAATCGATCCAGTATGATTTAATGCACCAAATTAGTATATAGAATATAATATATATATATATATATATATATGTGTGTGATTAGTAACCCGACTAATCCATGATTCGAAAAAAATGGGGACTCCATTTGGTATTTGGCAAACCAAAATATCTTAAGGGTAAAGTCAAGTGGTTCCTTTTGGACAAGCGAATGGATCAATTTCTACCCAACTGATCCTGACAACCAACCAATCAAACGGCTTCAATTTTTCTGATGGATGACTTTTTGGCGGCAAGAGACATGATGATAAATTGAAAGCACTCCATTACCATCATCTCCTTGTCAACATAATTCCACGGCTCTCGTTAATTCTCCCACCTCATTGGTCCAAACTCAATCCATCAAGATATCTTGTGAAAATATCATGCTTGTTTTTTTTTTTAATTCGGACCACCTCTTCTCAATTAATCATTAATAAAATGAAGAAAAACCACTCTAATCATGTTTGTTTGAATATAATAAAAAAAATTTAAAATTAAAAAACGAAATAAAATGCACTTCAGGAGGAAATGAGTGTCCAAGATGGTAGGAGCGGAATTAGAAATTTTGGCCAAAAAGGACGAGATTTGCGAAGGTATATGATAAAAATAAAAATAACCAATAATGATGATAATATGAATATATCAAAACAATTGAATGACCAAATAGAAAAAGTTGAAAAGAAACATTTACGTATTTATAAATTTACAATGATCAAATAGGTAAAACTAATTATTTTGATGATTATTTAGTTTCTTTTTCTTTGCTTTATTGTTCAAAATAGGAACAGAGTAAAAAGAGATAAATTCTGATATATTTAGGATTCGAACCCTCCACCTCTTGGTGGCACAAACTCAATCCTACCACTATGCCACTACCTGAGAATGAAGTTTAAGTCCAATTTACATATTTATAAATAAATCCCACGGGGGCTTACCATTGCAAGACGGGCTAAGAGATTTGTAACACAATTATCTTCTCGAAAAGTATGAATCACGCGGACCATCCAGTTGCGTTTGAGCAAATCTTATTTAATTAGAAGCCATTTCGAACTCTAGTTCAATTAGATGGCATTGGAGCCAACTTAAATTGTCGCTCGACAACATGATCCACCCCAAGTTTATTTCCACTTGTGATACTTACAAGATCATCGAATCAAACACATATAGGTTTCTAAATCAGCACAGAAAACATTGAACATATGTTGAGTATTGTACTGAGTTTGTAGTTTTGCGTTTCATGTGTGGATGCTTTTTGTTTTTTGCTCAATGTGATCGATTCGTTGCATGCATGGTAAATCATTATTGGGCATGCAGGATAACAACTCTGGGTGGATGTGCTTCCAAAATATGAGGATGGGGGCGTACGTGGACTTCCTATCTTAACTCTCATGCGTATCAACATGAAAATATTGCCACATTTCCACTAGCTCACTAATAATTGCTGCCTGTATAGTACGTACTACACCTACCTACACCAAGGGTGCACAGTTCTCTGAATCTGGACACAAATTTGGAATCAAATGTTAGTTTTGTAGCCTTTCATAGTAGTGTATGCCAGAACCCAGAAATGGCTAAGAGTAGTACTTCGCTGATCAAGGTGCAGAGAATGCAGACATGCCAAACGACCCTCGGTGATTTTTTAGCTCTTGTTATGGGCCTGGCCAATGAAAGATGTTTGGTAATGGGAAACGAAGACTTTCTACTTCAAATCTAACCGTGAGGAGGAGAACTTACTTGGGCTTTAGTCTATTTCAAAGCAATCAGGCTAGTTTGATTCATTGGGCCTACCTAGCATTGTTTTTAGGGGCCTATTAGATAATGATACTAAACGGGGGCCTAATCTGATATTTCAATTTCATTGTGTGTGGGGCTGTTGACGAACCGAATCGAGCTTAATTTTACTGTGCTAGCTTGTTATATTTTAGTCGAGATTGAGTTCGAATTCGAGTTAGAAAAATTTAGGTTGTCACAAGTTTGAGGCTATTTGAGTTTGACTAGTTAACTACTTTTGACAAGTCAAACTCTAGCTCGACTCGAACTTTGGGCATTACAAATTACCAATAAGTCAATTTTAAACTGATTTTGAACCTTTGTACACTAAAAATATCAAAAAGCCAAGCTAATAAGAGAGATCCTAAAATTAATAAGTTTCTACTTTTCTCAATTAAAATAATTAAATCTAAATAGTGTCTCACTTATATTTTAATTAGTCCAATCACAAATTACTTATAATTTATCTTATATGATTTTTGAGGCAAAACACGTATTGCATTATTGAGTTTACTAACGAGGTATATACTCCAATTAATGTCAAGTTGGATCTCGAGCTCGAGCCAGCTCGCGAGCCTATCGAATCGAACATATTGTTACTTACACATAACATGTTTAAAATCGAGTCTAATCACAAACAAACTTTTACCAAACCAAACACCCAACCGGTCACAAGTGGCTTGATTTATTAGCCAACCACACCAACAAAAGAAATATTGACTTGGGATAAGGAAAAAAGAATAATTTGTCATTTCGGTTATGATCCAAGGAACGAACCGGAACCATGGGGTTGGACAAAACGCGTAGCGAAACATAATTCCCTTTCGTTTTCTCTTTCTCTCTCTCTCCATCCTCAAGCCTTTTAGGTGTGGTCTCGTCAGTCGTTACTCCCGAGATGGAATCCCTCCTCCGAAGCATAACCCGGCAGGACCCGAACCCAGAGGACTACACCGACATCGACTTCTGGACCAACCCGGAGCGATCCGGGTGGCTCACCAAGCAAGGCGAGTACATCCGCACCTGGAGGCGCCGCTGGTTCATCCTCAAGCAAGGGAAGCTCCTCTGGTTCAAGGACAGCATCGTCACCCGCGGCTCCGTCCCTCGCGGAGTCGTCGCCGTCGGCCAGTGCCTCACTGTCAAGGGCGCCGAGGACGTCCTCAACAAGCCTTTCGCCTTCGAGCTCTCCACCAATAACGACACCATGTACTTCATCGCCGATTCCGAGAAGGAGAAGGAAGAGTGGATCAACTCGATCGGGAGGTCGATCGTGCAGCACTCCAGGTCCGTCACCGATTCCGAAGTCGTCGATTACGACAGCACCAGGCGGTGATTCGGAATTCTGGATTCCTCTTCCATGGAGAATTTTTAGGTTTGGGCCGATCTCTATCCATCTCTCTCCTTTACTTTTTATTTCGTTTCTCTACTTGGATGTGTAACAGAACAAACTGGAACAAAGTGTTTGAGGGTTTGTAGTCAAGCGGAGTGCGTTGGGATCCCAATTACAATCTTTGATTGGAGATATTCCGATTGGATCAATAGGGTTTGTGTACGTTGTGTTGTAATTATACTCAGTTTGGAGTCGGTAATCAGAATCTGCTGTATTCGATCACGTTGTTTGCGTTGATTCTTAAAATTGGCTTATAATTTATGCCAAGCTAAAGCTTGAATTTTAGTACTTGAAGATCTTGTTGGTGTTTGATTGCTGTAAATCCTAGCTGCCTTGGATAGTTGGATTTGGTTCTGTACCACCATAGCTTGTTTGCATTGCTACCTGAAGCATCACGCTGAGAACTGTAAATCTTCCAGCTTTATTATTGTCCTTCAGCTGCTGTTGATCAAACTTGTTTCTGCATTTGGTTCGGATCTCATTGAGATAGTAATTCACGAAATACAGATTCGTGTTATGCTAAGTTCCATTAATGAGGAACCGCTTAGCCTGATTTCAGTCGAATAGTAGATTTCGTAGGGATTGTAGTGCGGTTTTGTGCAACGAAAGTGAAGCTGTGGCCTCTGTAGAACTGGCTGGAGTATCCACTCTCCTGCATTTTGTATCCTTGTTCAGGTGTCTTACTTTGCAGGTGAATTTGATTCAGTTCTATTCAAACTGAAAATCTTATGCTTCAGTTTAAGTTATTCAGATTTGATCGATTCATTGTCCGAATTCTGTTTTGCCTGTATGCATCTTTCGTCTTCAATCCTCGCAAAATCACATCGAACACTGTACAGTAGATCGAGCACCTAATTCATTGACATTCAACCATATCTGCTCAAATTCTCTTTACCAAACCAATGAACTTCCAACTGCCTTTCGAGCAGTGATATCTTATACCTAGTTAGGAAGTAATGAGTGAGTATTTAATGGAAAATGATGGATAGTCTGCAAAAGAGTTGGAAAAATCTCTCCGAAATTGCATGCTCACCTACCAGATACCGATGAAGCTTCGTCTTTAAATGATAAAAGGTTGTGGAATAGTTACTTCCTCAAATAGTTAATGGATCAGAACAATTTCTTGTCGATTCCCAGTGTGGAAACGGAGATGAGAGATGCAAATTCATATAGAGGGCATCCATCGAACTGACTGAAGCAGTAACCAAAGCTATATGAATTATATGAACAGCTAGCGAGTAACCCAGATTGTTCAATACAATGGTTTGAACATAGTACCATGGCAAACCCATGCGTCGACACTGCAGCTTCAACCACGTAGACTATTCGGATTCGTTGTTGTAAATTGTGCACTTGCGACGAGCTAGTTACTAGTTGTTAGTATGCATAAATTGTGCACTGCAAGTTGCAAATGAGTTAGTTGTTAAGAAGCTGTGGAAATATATGAAATTAATCTCCAATGCGAACATGCACATCAAGTTCGAAATCAAGTTGTTATTTTGATTTTCTCAACAGTTATCTGACCAATCTGTTAGCGAGGTAAAGTTCAGTGACCAAATTATAATCGACCCAGTTAAGTACTGATGTCATTGCTGGGAATCGAGTCCACACTCTTTCCACCATAAGCTTGGGCCAGCTTGGAAAATATCCTCTTATGGCAACTCTGGGTCTCAATCCTCTGCCTCCGCACCTCAGCCCGACTCCGGCCTCTGCAACCGCCACCAACGTCGGCGACCGAGCTCTCTTCCAGCAATGTACGAGTTTTAAGCAGCTGAAGCAAATCCACGCTCAAATGCTCCGTACCAACAAACTTCACGATCCTTACGCCGCCAGCGAACTCTTCACAGCCGCTGCCTTTTCTTCATTCTCCGCCCTCGACTATGCCCGCAAGGTGTTCGACCAAATTCCCCAACCAAACCTCTACTCGTGGAACATCCTAATTCGCGCCTTGGCTACAAGCTCCGACCCAATCCAGAGCGTTCTCGTGTTCATCCGCATGCTCCACGATAGCCCTTTCGGTCCCAACAAGTTTACTTTCCCGGTCCTCATTAAAGCAGTTGCGGAACGTCGTTGCTTTCTGGTAGGAAAGGCAGTACATGGAATGGCGATTAAGACCTCGTTTGGGGACGACGTGTTTGTTTTGAACTCGCTTATACACTTCTACGCCTCTTGTGGCCATCTAGATTTGGCTTACTTGGTGTTTGAGATGATTGAAGGTAATAATAAAGATATTGTTTCTTGGAATTCGATGGTGACAGGGTTTGTTCAAGGTGGATATCCAGACAAGGCTTTGGATTTGTTTGAGAGGATGCGAAATGAAGGTGTTCATCCTAATGCTGTGACAATGGTGAGTGTCATGTCTGCCTGCGCAAAGACGATGAATTTGACGCTTGGGAGAAAGGTTTGCGACTATATCGATAGAAATGAGATGATGATGAATCTGAATGTGTGCAATGCGACGATAGATATGTTTGTGAAATGTGGGGAGGTGGAGATTGCAAGAGGATTGTTTGATAACATGGAGAAAAGAGATGTCGTTTCGTGGACAACGATTATTGATGGCTATGCCAAAATGTCCGAACATGGAATAGCTCGGGACATTTTTGATTCCATGCCTAGGAAAGATATTCCTGCCTGGAATGTGCTGATATCTGGATATGAACAGAGTGGCAGACCAAAGGAAGCTCTGGCGATTTTCCGCGAGTTGCAGTTGACCAAGTCGGGTGCTAGACCGGACCAAGTTACGCTTCTGAGCACCTTGTCGGCTTGTGCTCAGTTGGGAGCAATGGACATAGGTGAGTGGATCCATGGATACATCAAGAAGGAAAGAATCCAGCTTAATCGTAATCTTGCAACCTCTCTTATTGATATGTACTCCAAGAGCGGTGATGTTGAAAAGGCGATTGAAGTATTTCATTCGATTGGTAACAAAGATGTGTTTGTTTGGAGTGCGATGATTGCTGGGTTGGCAATGCATGGCCGTGGCGAAGCTGCTATAGAGTTGTTCCTTGATATGCAAGAAACTCAGGTGAAGCCGAATTCTGTAACTTTCACTAATTTGTTATGCGCGTGTAGTCATTCGGGACTGGTTGATGAAGGGAAGAGATTGTTTGATGAAATGGAGCAAGTCTATGGCGTTGTGCCCGAAACAAAGCATTATTCGTGTATGGTTGACGTTCTTGGACGAGCCGGTCATTTGGAAGAGGCACTGAAGTTTATAGAAGGCATGCCATTAGCTCCGAGTGCTTCAGTTTGGGGAGCTTTGCTCGGTGCCTGCTGCATTCATGGCAATCTCGAGCTTGCTGAGAAGGCATGTAGCCGTTTGCTCGAGATCGAACCTGGAAATCATGGGGCGTATGTACTCTTATCGAACTTATATGCCAAAACCGGGGATTGGGAAGGTGTGTCCGAGTTAAGGCAGCAAATGAGAGATTCCGGACTGAAGAAAGAAACAGGTTGCAGCTCGATCGAGATTGATGGTACCGTTCACGAGTTCATCGTGGGAGATAACGCCCATCCTCTGTCGAGAGACATCTACGCGAAGTTGGACGAGATCATGGCTAGACTAAGATCACACGGTTATGTGGCGAACACATTGTGCATGCTGCAATTCGTGGAAGAAGAAGAGATGAAGGAGAAGGCTCTTAAACTTCACAGCGAAAAGATGGCGATTGCTTTCGGGCTCATCAGAGCGGATTCTCAGCAGGCTATCAGGATTGTGAAGAACCTTCGTGTTTGCAGGGATTGTCACACGGTTGCGAAGATGGTATCTAAGGTCTACGGAAGGGATATTGTGCTGAGGGATCGGTACAGGTTCCACCATTTCAGTGGGGGGCATTGCTCGTGTCAAGATTACTGGTGAAAACCTCAGTTCTTTCTCTTCTGGCCTACAAGACATGACATGGGTTCGAACCTCGGGGTCAACAATCATGAAAAAAGTAGACGATGCATGTCGAATGTACATAGAAGGATAGCTGTTTGTATCTAATCATTTGCTAAATACATTTTACCGTAGAGGTAATATTTTTCTCACAGCTCAACGCTTTCATCTGTCAGATGGTTCGTATGATTCCAACGGTAATGCAAATTGAGGAATTCATTTTCTAACTAACGTGCAAATTCTCATGCAAAAGATACATGACTGTTTGCAATATAAATATATAGGCTTTGCACATCTTTTTCACCAACGTTGTTATTCTTTACAGAAATGGGGAGGCATCCACATCCGCCTTCATCTTTTTTTTTTGTGCCAAAGAAAGTAAAAACCATACCTAAGAAATTGGAGGAAACTAATTAGATACAACTCTTTAGCTGGGGCTCCTGAATCTCTGTTTCCCACACAAAAAGTTTTACTTGTCCATCAAGCTGGAAGCAAAACCGTATTGGACCGTCCAGCTAATTGATACACAGCCAACAAAATGTTGGATTGGTTTTTGGCCGTTAGATCATCCAAAAAGCAATCCAATGGTTGAAGCTGAAGCTAAAGTAAGAGTCAAATTAGTAGGTGAGAAATTGAAAAATTGCAGGGAATAATATTTTATTAATTTTTTCATTTTTCTGTCACATTTTTTTAAATTATTCCCATAATTTTAGTTTAATCTTTTTAAAGCCTACCTGACAAATACAATATTGATTACAACACTTACTTTCAATTTTAGTTAGTTTTAAAAAGATTTTTAGTTAGTTGGGTTGTTAGTAAAATGATTTATCCTTTATAATTTTTGGTAATAATAAAATTATAAAATTTCATTGCTGCCCTAATCCTCGTTCAAAAACCTCTCCTTTTATGTTTAAGAAACTTCATAGTAGAAGGACTATAAATAATAAAGCTAATTAAAACAGAAAAAAAATCTATAAAAATGGTAGAAAGGATAAATGAGTTTTAGAGGAATGACCAATGGGCTGGGGGAAATAACATGTTTGAAATTAGAGAAAAAGTAAAGAAGTTTTCCAATGGGGGTGCTAGTGGTCCTACAGACTGTTATTACTACATAGGTGTAATAAATTACGCAATCCAAAAAAGTATGGTAGAAGCTGGAAAAAAAATCGGGTAGCTGAATGAGCATCATAAATATTAGACGTGGGAACTTGGTAACAACAAAAAAGAGGCCAATCTTGTAAACGTTTGCATAATTCGAGAATGATAGCACCATCAAAAAAGTGTAATTATTTTGAAGAATCTAAGCGAGTAACAACATTGACGGCATCCCCCTAGAGTTTCTACCTATATATTGGCAGCATCCCCTAGGAATTCTACCTGCACAAACCAATTACTTATTGAGAAGGCTTGATTGGAATTTATTGAACATAAAGGCATTATGAAGGGTTGGAGGCAATTTGAATGAAATATATGACACATTCATAATAGGAGAAGGCAAATTGACACATTATTAAATCTGGACGTTAATTGATTGTATATGGAAGTTTGTATTGCCTGGTTGTAAAACGTTAAGGATATTACTAATAAGTGTACAATGCTAAAATGTAGAATTGTATTAAAGGTTGTTGGAGAGTAAAATAACGGAAAATTTTGAATTGTCGATCCAATTGTTGCTGGTGCAATAATGATTCCCGAGTCCGGTGACATGAGAGTCGCCGACGTCCAGCTATTCCGAAGAACTTCTACCTTTAAATGGAAACTAACCAGAACAGAGCAAGACAAGGAGAACAAGCAAAAACACATTACATTGATAGGAATTCAGACCTAGATAGCAACAGATCTGAGATCTAATTATCTGTAAATACATAAACAACAAACTGAGTAATTCAAAGCAAGCAGCAAACAAGTTGTTAACAAGTCAGCTGGGAAAATTATTAGTGTATATGAATCTCTGCAAACTCATAAACGAAACGCAATTCTGCAAACTCATAAACGGAAAGATAATCAAAACATTATCAATAAGAAAAATCAACTCATCCGGAATCAGACGATATGAAAAGAAACAAGCAGATACATCAGATCTGATAAACTAATCACAAAAAGAGAGACGTCGGATAGCAGAAGAAACAGAGAGAGTTCAGCTAAGCCAAAATCCTTCACAGTAATATATCAATCAATCACCATAAAGTAAGTAATAAAAATCCCAACGAGAAAGGAAACAAAACCCGGTTAAGGTATTGGGTAGCTTGGCGATGCCATAGGAACCAATCTAGGAAGATGGATCCAGCAGGTAGATCCGCAACTCCATAGTCGCGGCGGCGAACGTGATTGCTGTCTCAGTGGACTACCGCCGCGCTTCAGAGTAGCGCTTGCCGATCACCTATCCTTTACAGAGAGCAGCTGATTTGATATTGAATTAGATTGAAGTTATAAATTTTTTTGTCAAATTAATCCTAACGAGGATATATAAATGATAAGAACAAATAATTAATGAATATAAGGATATAATTATGAATTTTAAAAAATTGAGATGTGCTTTAGTGAGTTTTAATTGAGAACTATTACTCCTACTAAATCATAATAAATGTAAAAATAAGAATTCTACAAAATCACATTAAAATTTATATCAAATCACTATTAACTTTCATATTAATTAGCTCATAATTGAAGAAATAATTATTAGTTTTAATTAGCTAATAAATTTAGAATTAAAATCCTATCAAATTACTATTAACGTTCATGTTAATTATGCTCATAATTAAAGGAATAGGTAAGCATAATTGGAGGAATAACTATTAACTCATAAATTTAGAATTAAAAATCCTAATAAGTTATTAATAATGATAATTTTGTTCCATCAACGAGGCAAGTCATGATAGCGGAAATATTATTTAATTAACGAGACAACAATGTCATAACATCATAAACATTACTTCATTAACGAAATGCTAAACTACGATATTAAAGATATTGCATTATTAACGAGATATCGAGGCCACGATATAAAAAATATAGCTCCATTAACAAGTCACTAAGAAAAAAAATTGAAATGACAAACTTAATGAGCCATTAAGAGGGGGAGGGGGGGGGGGGGAATTCATTAAGACTAAAAATAAAAAAATAAAAATGTAACGCCTCATTACAACAGAATGAAAAAAATTAATTTAAATTAAATTATAAATAATTCCGCTGCCCAATCCGCACCTCCGAGTTATGATTCTGACGACCAAGCAGAGTCCGTCTCCGATTCCGCCGGATCGGGAGCGTTGAGGATCTGAAGAGGATCATGAGGACGATGAGCGACGCTGCGAGTAAGTCGCTCAAGTCCAGATCCCGCCGGCCCTCTTAGGTAGGAGAATGTTATGGATGTTGGGAAGACCTCCTCCGTTGGCGATCGTCACCGATCCCACAAGCTTGCTCAGCTCCTCATCGTTCCTCACCGCCAATTGGATGTGCCTCGGGACGATCCGACTCTTCTTGTTATCTCTGGCAGCATTCCCACCCAGTTCCAGAACCTCGGCAGCCAACAGAAAACTTAGAGATCCAAACGATAAACCACAAAAAGCCTCTCTCGAGAAGATGAAGAGAACATACGCAATAACGCAACAATTGATGAGATAAAGTATGAAAGACGAAGCACATGCAAATGAATCAGAGACCATGGAGTGGAAAGCAGAGATGTTGATTAAAGAGAAAGGCGAACCTGCTAGCTGCTGATGACGAGCAAGAACGTGAGAAGTGAGTCGTTGAACCATAACCACCTTTTGTCGCAGGGGAAGGGAGATCGAAGAGGCACAAACCTTGGAGCCGAGAGGATAATCTCCTTTAATGGGCCAGCAGCCGGCGCGAACGTACCGATCACCCGCCGAAATGCTCCTCAAAACGTCAATCAGCAACGCGACGGCGTAGTCGGCCACGTCATCAGCGAAGGCGGACCCGGCGTTGGTGACGGCGACGCCTCTCCCCCGACACTCGGCGAGGCCAACGTGGTCGAGTCCAACGCTTGAGCAGACGACGATCCTCACGGAGGGAAAGCGATAGAGGAAATCGGACGTGACAGGCGGCGGAGGTCCGACGCACAGGGCAGCGGTGGCGGATAACGTATGTGAGTCAATATGCGTACAATTGGCACTCCTCAAAAACCTCCCGTTGTCGCTGCCCGACCACCACCGTAAAACTATAACACTATAGAATAATTGGGATATGAAATATTCTTTAGCACTAGAATATGTTTGAATTTTGTGAAGCGAGAAATATAGATTCTCATTTTTACCTTCACCTTGTAATTTGCAGAGGCTATGTCCAATTTGCCTCACCACTGTGAAGGCAGCACGAGGACATGCCATCTTTACTGCAGAATGCTCTCACTCTTTTCACTTCCACTGCATTGCATCTAATGTCAAGCATGGGAAAGAGATTTGTCATGTATGCCGAGCAAAATGGAAAGAAGTTCCGTCCGAATCTGCTTAGTTTGATAATTCCAAAAGGCCAAGAATCAACAATGTGTCCTTGACTCAGCTAGAAAGTGATAGGTTGACGAATATGGTGAGACGTATCCCTCCACCACGCCTAGATACTAACCAGCACGGTTCATCACATTATCACATTTAGGAACCAGCTAGGAATCACAACAAACTTGCTATAAGGGTTTAGGAAGAGCAGACTTTCCTCACCAATTGGTGCCGGTAAATCGATTTGCTACCCACCCCGTACAGAGTATAAAATTTGTGATTTGCAAACTCGATTACTTCCATAAGCAACAAGTAAGATGATGAATGTAACGGAATAAGAACTTAAATGAACGGCAATGATGTAGTTAGAGGGTTGTACATCGGCAATTAGAATATTGTATAAATAGGTTTCTTACGGGTCGTTTGGATGAGATATTTTGGATATGTGGTTTTTGGAACAAATAGTGGGTTATTTGAGAATGTTGTATTTGTGTGGTACAAAAGACTTATAGTATGAAAATTATATTGTTTGGCTAATTTAAAACAATGTATTATTTCACATGTGGTATTTGATGAATAAAAAGGCCTATTACTATATTACCTTCATAAAGCTCAATCCCCAATGAAGACAATGATTGTGTTTGTGAGATTATTTTGTTATGTGTTTTACCGTAAAATGATGTTTTATGTCTAAAAGTCTTTTGAAGTTGGATTATGTGATAGCCTTATATTTAAATTTTTAATTGATAAGTTATGCGATGATAGGGATATCCGTTGGTATTCGAAACCCACGAATATTTGAAATCCACAAGTTTCGGATGGGTACGAATATTGATATTCGGATAGAGATGGTGTTGAATTTTATGAGTAGGTATGGAGATGGGTATAGGTACCCCATCCAAAACCCGCCTCATTGTCAAGTCTAGTTATGAAAAGGAAGAACAAATCAACGATAGTTTGGGATTTAAAAATATTGATGTATTTTAAATACCACCCTCACCCAAATATTTCAAATACCATCAAAACCCATTATTTCAAATATCTTATTGTCAAAATACCATCGATTTTATTTTGAATGCCGAATCTTACTCTATATATGAACACCTATCATTATATTTTCCAATTCCTCTCCCCCCTCGTCATAGTACGATATCGGACTCCACAATGAGGAAAGCATTCAAATTTCAAACTGCGTAATTACTAATCTGTCCGGTTGCTGCCGAACAAGAAATTAATAATCCAGTATCCAGCAGCAGCATGCGTCGTTTTCATACCTACCCCCGATATCTTCAAAGTCTCTGTGATTAGTCCAGATGCCTATCCACTCACAAAATCTCCATTAGTTTAACACCATAAGGCAAGCAATTGAATTCTCCAAATCTTACTTTATTCCCTTTCACAGAGCGCATACTCCTTTTTTTTTTTTTGGCTTTGGCCGGTTGCTCTCTTCATAATCTTCCCTCCCCTTCCATTCATCTTTCACCACTTCGCTTCTCGAAACTTCATTACCGTCAACGCTTTCCTCAAGGATCGCCGGGGAATGGATCTCAGGCGGCGGCGGCGACTTCTCATCACTGCTCTGTTCCTTCTCTGCTTGGTCGTCTCTTCCCAGGCGCGAGACTATGAGAAACTTTTCAACAAGCACAAAATCGGAGGCCCTATCAAAACAATCGTCGTTCTAGTGATGGAGAATCGCTCCTTTGACCACATGCTCGGCTGGCTCAAGTCAACCCGCCCCGACATCGACGGGCTTACAGGGACCGAATCCAACAAGATCTCCGCCACCGACGCTAATTCCCCTGAAGTCTTTGTCTCCGACGACGCGATATTCGTCGACTCCGACCCGGGCCACTCCTTCCAGGCCATCCGGGAGCAAATATTTGGGTCGAATGACTCCCATAGGAACCCGGCTCCGATGAACGGTTTCGTCCAGCAGGCTTACAATATGAGTGAGTCGATGGCGAAGACGGTGATGAGCGGGTTCCACCCGAGTCGGATCCAGGTATTCGCCAAGTTGGCAAACGAATTCGCCGTTTTCGACCGGTGGTTCGCCTCGGTTCCTGCGTCGACTCAGCCAAACCGGTTCTACGTCCACTCGGCGACTTCGCACGGTGCCACTAGCAACGTTCGCAAGGATCTGATCCGCGGATTCCCTCAGAAGACGATCTTCGATTCGCTCGACGAGAATGGGCTCAGTTTTGGGATATATTACCAAAGTATCCCTGCTACTCTGTTCTTCAGCTCACTAAGGAAGCTGAAGTTCATATTCAATTTTCACGACTACACACTCAAATTCAAGTCCCACGCGAGGGAAGGGAAGCTCCCGAATTATGCCGTGATTGAGCAGCGGTGGTACGACGTGCCGTTTGGCCTCGCCAACGACGACCACCCGTCCCACGATGTGTCGGAAGGGCAGAAGTTCGTGAAGGAGGTTTACGAGATACTGAGAGCTAGTCCGCAGTGGAAAGAGATGGCATTGTTGATTACATATGACGAACACGGCGGATTCTATGACCACGTCCCGACACCGGTCGCCGGCGTCCCCAGTCCTGATGGGATTGTCGGTCCAGATCCTTTTTACTTCCGGTTTGACCGCTTGGGTGTTCGTGTCCCGACTCTCTTGATTTCTCCGTGGATTGACAGGAAGACTGGTAAGTGTTCGATGAAATTCCTCGGAAACTTTTTGTTGTTTACTGCATGGGTGATTCTTTCCCTTAAAATTTGTCTCTTGTTTACACGTTTTGATCCCTTCTGAGCTTCTCTTTTCCGATTTAAGTTCTTGCGTTTGATTGTAATGGAAGCAATTATCCAATTTCCTTGAGTCATAAGTGTTTTCTAAGGATGGAATCGCGTAGAGGTTGGGCATTCAGTTTTCTGGATTGAGTGGTTTGAATTGTGAGCTTAGCTGATAATGGTTGATGTTGCAGTGATCCACGAGCCTGATGGACCGACACCGACTTCCCAATTCGAACATTCTTCGGTCCCTGCCACGGTGAAGAAGCTCTTCAACCTGAAATCTAACTTCTTGACCAAGAGGGATGCTTGGGCTGGTACTTTTGAGAGCTACTTTCACCTTCGCAGAACTCCCCGTGATGATTGCCCAGGTTTGCTATTTATGAACCCTGTCTTTTGTTATGAACATCCTTCAAGAACACTTGGACGTGGTTATACTAATATCCTTTTAGTCATCTTGATGTTTGATTCATGAACACATGTTGCTTAACTTTTCACCTACGAGAACTTAAGAGTTGAATAAAAGAAAATGGTATTGGTCTCATGGAAATGGCTTGCAGGCAATAAACATTGTGCATAAAAACTGTTTCTTTATGCCTTTTGTCTGCTGCTCTTCAGATGGTTAAGATTTAGTATTTGAGGCGGAATTAGTTGATGATATCACTGATATGAAAAATGTTTCGGGACTCGAAACTTACTCTAGTGCCTTCTGGATGCAGAGACGTTGCCTGAAGTGACACAAACTCTGAGGCCAGTGGGAGCAAATCCGGATGCAAAACTCTCAGAGTTCCAAATGGAACTAGTCCAGCTCGCGTCCCAGCTGAACGGTGACTATGTGTTGAACACTTACCCCGATATTGGCAAGAGCATGACAGTTGGTGAAGCAAAAAAGTACACTGAAGGTGCAGTCCAGAGATTCCTGGAAGCTGGGAGGGCTGCACTAAAAGCCGGAGCTAACGAATCTGCCATTATCACTATGAGACCTGCCCTCACTAGCCGGATTCCGGTAGGGAACTCTGATAACTATCTAGAAGCCTATTAACTAGTTACTCCTCTTCAACTCACAGATACAGCAAATTGTGTATATACACCATTCCGCTGGTACTGCCTGTTTGTTTGTACAGCTCGGAAGTTTATGAAAACTTAAAAAGAGCCCTGGAGGAAGTTTTTCCAGTTAAGTAATTGATTGTTTGCGTATGGACTAACTATGGTCGTGTTTGGGCAGCTAATTCATAATACGGCTGCGTTTTAAGCCTATCCGTTCCCTGCTGATTCACTGAATTACAATTCACAACCAGTCACAACTATCATCGGCCCTACTTTTCTACTTACAGGTCCACACTTCCAGCTGGACTTCAATGTTTGTACCGACAACTTGTAAGCTGGTATCTTCTTTGCAATTATATCAACCATTTTCCATCCTCTACTCTGCTGCAGCTGCTCTTTTTCTCCATCAATCGCCATGGATGTTGCCTGGGAACAAAGTGTTACAGAAGCCATCAACGCCATTTACCTTCTCTTCTCGGCCTACTTGGTTTTCATGATGCAGCTTGGTTTCGCCATGCTATGTGCCGGCTCGATCAGGGCCAAGAACGCCCTCAACATCATGCTCACTAATGTCGTTGATGCCGTGGTAGGAAGCATCTCCTACTACCTCTTTGGCTTTGCATTTGCATTCGGTACCGGTCCCAATTCCAACCCGTTCATTGGCACCACCTTCTTTGCTCTCAAAGATGTCCCCAACTCCGATTTCGACTATGCTTATTTCCTCTATCAATGGGCTTTCGCTATAGCTGTGGCTGGTATCACTAGCGGCTCCATAGCTGAAAGAACCCAGTTTGGTGCTTACCTTGTCTATTCATTTTTCCTTATTGGGTTCGTTTACCCGATTGTGGCTCATTGGGTTTGGTCGTCGAGTGGTTGGTTGAGCTCTAGTTCATCAAGCCAGTTGTTATTGGGGACCGGTGCTATCGACTTTGCTGGCAGTGGTGTGGTCCATTTGGTGGGTGTGACAGCTGGCTTCTGGGGCGCCTTCATTGAAGGTCCTTGGGTCGGAAGGTTCGATGCGTTTGGGGAACCGGTTCCGATGCGTGGCCATAATGCTACTGTATTAGTACTAGGGACATTCCTGTTATGGTTTGGCTGGTTCGGATTCAATCCCGAGTCATTCACTAAAATCCTCGTTGCATATCCTAGCACAGCCGGTCAAGGAAACTGGACGGGAGTGGGTCGGACTGCAGTAACAACCACGTTGGCCGGTTCGACAGTTGGAATCGTAACCTTGTTCGGGCGAAGGCTACTGTCGGCCATTGGGATGCAATGGACGTATGCAACAGCCTACTCGGTGGCTTTGTAGCAATCACTTCCGGCTGTGCAGTAGTAGAGCCATGGGCCGCAATTGTGTGCGGGTTTTTTGCCGCTTGGGTCCTAATAGGGCTCAACATCTTGGCACTGAAGCTACAATTCGACGACCCTTTAGAAGCTACACCGCTTCATGGCGGATGTGGAGCGTGGGGGTTGATATTCACCCGACTCTTCGCAAAGGAGGAGTTTGTGGTTCAAGCCTATGATTCCGGATTGGCTGGAATTTCTCGGCCTTATGGGCTTCTGCTGGGTTGGGGGTGGAACCTGATCATTTCGCAAGTTGTTGAACTGGTCGTGATCATTGGCTGGGTTAGCGTGACGATGGGGCCTATGTTCTATGCACTACACAAGCTGAGCATTTTGAGGATATCGATCGAAGAAGAAGTTGCGGGGCTTGATGTCTCGAGCCATGGTGGGTATGCGTACGTTAATCATGGAGACGAAGACCAGCCTCGTGGCTATGGAGAGCAATTGTGATCGGATTTCGCAGCGGGGTTCATTGAAATTCATTCTCAAGCATGTGTATATATGTCATTTGATTCATTCCAATTTATGTCGTATTTTCATATTCTGTTGCTATAGTTTATGTTCTTTGCTGGTATAGACTTTCCTCGGTTTTCTAAGATTTTTCAATTATTTAATTCCAATTTTGTTTTGTTAAGCCCCTGCCACTTGGCGGCCAGCCGGCAACTTTTTCGATGATTGATAAGGACTTTCGATGTCCATCTGTGACTTTCCGACGGGTCTCCGATATTAGGACAACAACTTCTCCAACAACTGTCGAGGCTCAGATGACTTTTCAGCTTGTCTCATAAGTACAAGAACTGATAACTAGTTACGCAAGGAAATAACTAGCCACGAACCAGCTACGTGAAAATAATTAGTTACAACCATTTATGTGAGAAAATAACTAGTTACACTAAGATAACCAGTTACGAGACTCGTCTAGCCAAGCAACTACCGAAGACTCCTCGGAAACTCGCTTGCAGTAAATGGGATTAATTTTTTCTTGAAATCGTAATGTGTTTCATCGAGTCTAATTTGTTCCTAGTCAACGTGCTCCATTGGGTAATTATGATGGAATGCACGCCAGTTAGTTTTTATTTTACATAATCTGTTACCACGTCATTCCCTGACAAACATAGGACACCATATGATGGAGCACGCATTGGTTTAAATCTCAAATCGTTCAGATGTGTAGTTATATGTCTAAACCTGCCTTATTACCTCACCATTTTCCATCTACAAAATTTATTATTGTTTTGCGAACAGAACCACCATGATTTGGAATTTGTTATCCTTCCCAAACCAAAGAAGTATATGTTTCTTTTCAATATCATGGGATATCGGGTTTCGGCATGGGCTTGGTCTCTGGCTAGTTTCATGCTACGCGTTCCGTATTCCATTCTTGAAGCTATTATATGGTCTCTTATTGTCTACTACAGTGTTGGCTTTTCACCTGAGATATGGAGGTAACTAAACCCTTTTTACTCTTGCCTTCCAATTAGCTTATCGTTCATGTTTTCAATGTGTTTATAAATTATAATGCTCTCCTTGTTATGTTGCAGATTCTTCCGGTTCATGTTTCTGCTGTTTTCCGTACACCAAATGGCCTTCGGTGTCTTTCGTCTAGTCGCTGTAGTTGCACGGGATATGGTGATTGCCAACACTTTTGCTTCGGCTTGTCTGTTGATTACATTCTTGTCGGGTGGGTAATGAATCAACTCTTACGAGACTGTTCGAAGTTCGCTTCGTGTTAGTTAATTTGATTGTGTTCTTCTTCCAGATATGATCAATCCATGGTGGGCTTGGGCGTTTTGGTTATCACCACTGACATATGCTCAACGTACAATTTCTGTCAATGAGTTTGCTGCTGATAGGTGGATAAAGGTGTGTTCCGGAGACAACAAATAATACTTCTTGTATGTTTTTTTACCTTCATCATCGCTAACACGTTTTCTATGGATGCAAATGATTCTCAGAAATCTGCTACTGGAAATTATACGATTGGTAACAACATTCTCCGCAGCCATGGCTTACCAACTGATGAAAACTGGTACTGGCTTGGAGTGGGTGTTTTGTTGCTTTATGCGTTAGTTTTCAATATCCTCGTCACACATGCACTAGCCTTTCTTCATCCTAAGTCTTAACAGAGATTACTCATTTCTGAATTCAATTTGGTACAGTTGACTGTATGAGTTTTTACAGCTATGTGTTCTATATTGGCTCTTTTGCAGCTCTTAAAAAGGCTCAAGCTGTCACTCCATCTGATGCTGCAGAAAAAATGAACATCAAAGGTTATCTGAATTGGAATTAAGAGTACACTATATCACACTGATTTCCCCGTTTTTTGTTTGATTAGCCTACACATTTCCGACACGCCTGTTGACCGTGAGATAATTAATCTGTTCTGTAGGGAACAAGAAATGTGTATCAAATGAGTCAAATGTACAAGAGAGTAAAAAGAAAGGAATGATTCTTCCATTTCAGCCCCTAGTAATGACTTTCCACAATGTAAACTACTTTGTTGATATGCCAAAGGTATATATGTGTGCCTCTCAAACAATTCTTTATCCCCAGTGACATTCTCTCGGTTTATGAGCTGTATTCAAGAAGTTATTACTTACATATTTCGGATTCTCAGGCAATGCGTCAACGAGGTATGAACGAGACACGGTTGCAGCTTTTGTCAAATGGGAATGGACTGTTCTCACTTATGGTTGGTTTACCCGGTAGTTCTGGTTTGTCAACAGAACAAAGGAAACGCTTAACAATCGCCGTGGAACTCGTTGCAAATCCTTCCATTATTTTCATGGATGAGCCTACATCTGGACTTGATGCGAGAGCTGCAGCCATAGTGATGCGAACTGTTCGTAATACTGTGGATACTGGACGGACAGTGGTTTGCACCATTCATCAACCAAGTATTGACATTTTCGAAGCTTTTGACGAGGTTCATTCTATTTGCTGGATCTGCTGTAGAACTTGTTACTATTAAGTTGGTTTCATTTTCAAAGTATGTTATGTTGATACCTTCTTGGTTTTACGGCAGCTACTTCTCATGAAACGAGGAGGCCGTGTTATATATGGTGGGAAGCTTGGTCTCCATTCAAAAAATTTGATAGACTACTTTCAGGTAAATAAATGTACATGGATGATATGTTTGTTTCAGCTACGCAGATGATTATAAACCAGAATGCAAATTAGACGATTCCTGAAGTAACAGTGAAAACTGATGTTGGTTTTATTTCATATTGACCAGGGAATCAGAGGAGTCTCTCCAATTCGTGAAGGTCATATCCTGCAACCTGGATGCTTGAGGTTACAACTGCTAGTGCCGAAGAGACAATTGATGCAGACTTTGCTGAGTTATACGCAACATCTCAGCAGTACAGGTGAATAATCCCTTGTGTCTACATCATGCAACCATTCATCAGATGATTTCAAAACTCAGCCTGATATCATGTTATGTTATATCGTTTCATTAGGGAGATAGAAGCTTCAATTATGCGTTTGAGCGAACCTCCTCCTGGCTCTACACCAGTAAAGTTCTCCACCATACATGCAAAAGATTCATTGTCCCAGTTTCTTATCTGCTTCAAGAAACAGTCTCTTGTATATTGGAGAAGTCCACGATACAATGCAGTAAGATTGTTCTACACTACGATAGCCGCTATAATATTGGGAACGCAATTCTGGGGCATTGGTACTAAAAAGGTAAATACCCCTTTCTTCCTCTTCTAATAAAAGCTGCCATTCTAGTGAAAACAAACTCCTGAACGTACTGGTTTTATTACGACAGAGACACAACTCAAGGTTTGTTTACTATAATGGGAGCATTGTACGCTTCATGTATATTCCTCAGTGTTAGCAACGCTTCGACAGTGCAGCCAATAGTTTCAATCGAACGAACAGTATTCTACCGAGAGAAGGCTGCAGGAAGGTACTCACCATTAGCTTACGCAGCAGCACAGGTTCCTGTCCATTTCCTAATTATGTCATTTTCCAGTGGAATTTCAAAACATTTAGTTTCTTAAAAAAATCTTTTCGTCACAGGGTATTGTGGAGATCCCCGTACATTTTCGCTCAGACAACCCTGTACTGTTTCATAACATACTTCATGATTGGCTTTGACCAAAATGCTGGAAAGTTCTTCCTGTACTTGTTGTTCATGTTCCTAACATTCACATACTTCACACTCTATGGCATGATGGCCGTAGGGTTCACCCCTACTCAGAACTTGGCTGCAGTGGTCTGATCTGCGTTCTACTCGCTCTGGAACCTCCTGTCTGGGTTTCTCATCCCGAAACAGGTAACAAAAGAGTGAATGCTGGTTTTGTGTTGTTCCTTCATTCTCCAGTTAAGTGAACTCAAAAATTGCTTTATTTCTGGTCTTTCAGTTCATTCCTGTGTGGTGGATATGGTTTTACTACATATGCCCTATAGAATGGACCCTGCAGGGCATCATCTCGTCTCAGCTTGGCGATGTGGAAACCATGATTCAAGGGCATGGGTTCCGGATATCGGTTAAGGATTATCTGAAACAGAATCATGGATACGGGACGGGCAAGATTGGACCTTCGATTGCGGTGCTGCTATGCTTCAGTATCCTCTTCTTCTCTGCATTTGCTGCTTCTGTGAAAATGATCAACTTCCAGAGAAGATAGATTGGATATATACGTGAAAGGATTGAGGTTTTGAAATCCTAATAAGGCCTCAGAAATCAGATATATAGTCTTATAGAGAAAGCAATAAACTTTTCTTATGGTGCTGTTGGGTATTTTTGGTAGTGTAGCAAAGCATTTGCATGTAGCCACAAAGTATAGATATACGTTACTCTTTTAGGCCTCCAATACTAATATACAATAAGAGTCAGATTTATAGCTATTTCAGTTTTCACACTTCCTGCTCTTTACATTTGGATGGAATTGATCCAATTTAACTTGGTCACTCACAAATAATTATTTTATTTATGAGCAAATAATCCTTACATAGATGTCACTTTGTGATGTTATAATTAGGTCAATTTCGGAGATTTTAGTTTTCAATCTGGTTATTTATTTAAGCAGACAATAGGTGTTATAAGAGGGAAGCAAAGGTTGAAGAGTATACTTCGTTGAATTTGAATTTGGAATCGTTAAGTTGAAAATTGGCCGAATTAGTGCGTTGGCTAATTAATTAATTTCAGATTGAAATGAAAAAAAAAGACAAAATTCAATAAATAACGCCACTTGGCACTGGCAGAGTAGCATACTTCTCCGTCCGCCTTCTCAAGGAATCAGCTTCTCTCGCCTCATCGAATCGATCCAATACGCCGCAGACTCCGCCGTCTCCCGCCTCGCCGTGAAACCAAGTCGATCCGACTTCTCCCTACTCCCGAGCAACTTAATCGGAAACCTAAACAACACATCCAAAAACTCCCAATTCGCTAACTCCTCCATCTCCGTCTCCACCAACCCTTCCTCTTTCACGATTTCAGCCCAAACTCCTCCCAACCCACCCATCGCCGCCGCAAACCGAAACCCCTCATCCAACCCTTCCTCCGACGCCTCCACCCCAATCTTCTCCGCAATCACCGCCCAGATCCCCTTCCACGAGAAACTCGACCCGTTGACCGAATTCAACGCCCGCTCGGCCGTTGACCGAACCCGCTCATCCGTCGCGGCCCAGATGTGGTGCTCCGCTACCAAACCCGAATCCGACCCGTCGATGTAAGCCTCCTCCCAGCACTCCTTCGTCCCTCCGAACACAAACGGAAGATCCATCCGACGGCAGATGACGCCGTAAACGCACAGACTCCCGATCACGTTGTAAATCGAAGTCGTCGAGCTCCCCATCACCAACCCGGGCCGGATCACCGACCAACCCGCCCCGCTTCTCTCTAATAATTTCTCCTTCAATAGATCCTCAAGGGAATAGTAGAAATTGAACCCATCTTCAGCTCTAGGGCAATCCTCGTCGTAGAAACGACGGATTCCTCCCCCGTTCACGAAATCCCGCAGCGAGATGTAATGCTTTAGCCCGGTCTGAAGCGAGACGTGCTTCAGAGACTGACTATTCGAACTGAGAATCGGTTGGAGGGCGTTGGACATCATGGATCGGTTCTCGTCGCAACATTGCTTGGAATCGAGAGGGAAATTGGCGGCCCAGGTGACCCAGAACAAGTGGGTGACGAGATTTGAGATTGGGGAGAGCTTTGTTTGTGTGTCGAGAGGGTTTAGAAGGTCGCAGGGGATGAAGTGGTAGTTTGGGCTGCTGATTGGGAGCTTGTCGGGTCTTCTGGAGACGCCGTAGACTGTCCATGATTCGGTGGTGGAGATGAGCTTCTTGGCTATTTCCCTTCCGACTAGGCCCGTTACGCCGAATATGATGGCGACATTTTTGGAAGGAGATTTGTGGGTTGGTGGCTCTGTTTTTGCGTCGGATGCCATTGGAGGCAGGGGATGGCGGTTAGTTTGAAAGTTGGGAGCTTTATATATAGTGGTTGGAAATGGCAAATGCTGCAAGTGGTTTCTTACTATATTGTAAGTGGGGGTTTAGTTTAAAGGATCTGAAACTGCATACAATAATGCAACCAGTATAAGATATGTAGTCTATGCTAGCTGGTAAAAGCTCTGTTTCTGCTATACAAAATTGAAGCAGGATTGATGGGGGTTATGAATTCAATAAGAAGCTTGGAACTTAAGGGTTGGCTTTTTCATTCAAGAGAACTCCCATACCAACATCATGTGGTTTCATTTGGAGTTTATAACTTCATAATAATAATAAACTGGAGTTTAGACAGAGTGGCTCTGCTCAGCACAACGAATATTGAATTCTGCCATACTTTCACAGCCGGCAGATGCGACTCTGTCTCTGTTCTAATTCTTACTTATGTAGTAACAAAGTAATTCATCTCACTCTGCTCTGTGGTTACTGTTTACAATGGTTCAATTGCTCGCCCCCGCTTCTCCTTTCCTTCAATTAAAATGGAATGCCTCGCTAGTTAATAGTACTGGTTATGTTATTACAGGTTTACAACAAGGTTTCAGCTGCCCAATTCGGAGAAGAAAGTTTAGGACCCCAACAAAGTGATTTTAGAGAGCAAACTTTTCCGTTATCATCTATATTCCTTTCAATTTTCCACCTCTCAAACCAAGGCTTAGAACAACCATAGAGGCTAGCAATATCTCTCCTTGCTTCTGCAACAAGTAATCCATCACCAGTTACGTTTAGGTCATGCAAGTGTAGCGTGGGAATCCTTCCGTGTCCATTTAAGATCCCAATTAGTTGGAAGTCAACCTTTCTAATTTTCTTCCTCAATTTGGGGGTTAGCTTGGTAGTAGTTAGCAAACAATAACAAAAATACAAGTAAGGTGGTCTTTTCAGGAGAGGAATTGAAGCCGGAATCAGATGGAAATAAAAAATGATCAGGCCAATTTGCCGGATTTGGGGTCAAATTCAACTAATTCCGGCTCCTAAATTACCAATTCCAGCCAGTTACGGCTTAATGCATGTTTCGGCTGGCGCAAACTGAATTACCAATTCTGATTTAAATGCAAGTTCCGGTGGAATTGGTAATTTCAGCCAGAATTGGGGCAAAAAAAAAGCGGTAAGCGTTGAATTCTATCCAGGGATTCTGTATGCTAATTTTCCAGTGTGTTTTCCAACATTAGATGATGCATGAACCAGAACCATTGAACCAAAGATTCCTCCCCAAGTGAACTTGACAGCCGATGGTTATTCTAATGTCTCTGCAAACTGGAACCGCTAATTACAGTAATTAGGTAAAGCCATAACATGTCTCGTTAATGTTTGGCAGACAAAGTTGTCTCTGTCTCGCCACCTACCTAATTACTCAAGAAAATGCCAGCTACTCTGAACAGTTCCAAGTAAGGTCGTACTGACAATACCAACTCACATAAACATATGCGGGACAAGAACATTGCAAACCATATATGTAAAGGAGAAAGACGCCTATGTACAAGGACAGTTGAACATTACAAGCTTTCTTAATGAAATTTCCACCTATGTAGTGTAGTACTCATTCGAGCTTCTGCTTCCTCGTACTCTGTTCCTGGATCCTCTATGCAGATGAAATTTCCTAGATCCGAAACGCAGTTAGCAAGCTAGGAGGCGAACAATCCGGTAAAGGGTTTGATCCCCGTGTACTTGTTCATTTGATCTGCAGTGATTTCGGAGTTTTTTACACGAACAGAAGATTAGCAAAGAAAATCAAAACATCTGAGGAGGTTTCGGCCCGGAAAAGTTTGCACCTTGCGGAACTTTGTAAACAAAAAAACACGCAGCGATAACAACGTAGCATAGAACAAGAACCACCCCTTTCATGTAGTGCGAGGTCCCATCCTGCAAGTGCGTTTGACTATTTAAGTGCCATCTGAACAAAAAGATGATAATAGCTTAAAATTCCAGAATTTGAAGGATGTTTCACCTGTAACGTGAAAGCTGTGATGATAATAGTGAAAGCTAGACAGCCGGTCTCAAGAAGGCTGAAATCCAGGTCCATATCCACGTGCATAATCCATGCAACTAATACACAAAAAGGTACCTAATTCCACAAAAGGGAAAAGATAAAGACTTCCAAAATTGTCACCGAGTGTGGTATATATTTGAGCCTAGTTTGCTTATCTTACCACAAACATTGAAATTTGAGTGGCTGATCCCAGAGCAACTCCCAGGGAAATGTCCTGCATATGTGTATAGATAGACAAGTCAGATGTAAAGACGAATGGCTCATAAGTAAAAGAAGCAGGTTGTTTACCAGTTTGTTCTTGAAAGCAAATATGATGGATCCAGCATGTTCTGCTGCATTCCCAACAATCGGCAGTAAAATTATGCTGATGAAGCTTATAGAAATCCCCCAAGAATCTGAAGCAGACTACTTACGCAACAGCACAAGACAGCCCATCAATCCAATTGAGAACTTGCAAAACATTGGCACAATTCACTTTTAAAACAAACTGTAAAAAGTGAAGGCGGTTATGACTTCACCTCAATTGTGCCCACAACATATTCAGATAACAAGGCTATGAAAACCGTCATGCCAACCAACCAAATGAAGGCACTCCAGAACCCAATCACTGCCCCATTCTCTTCTTCCTCCTCCAATTCCCCATCTTCCTGGGACTCAAAGAGCTGCCTGTGGGTTTTCAGCTGAAAGATGATGTATCCAGCGTATGCCACAAGCATGAAGATGCTGCTCACTCTTGACAGCTGAAGAGTAGAGGGGGAAGCAACTGGACCTTGTCCCATTGCATACTTGAACATTAGTGGCAGTATGTGGCACAACAAGCCCAGTAACAGAAGTAGCGAGTTCACATCAGCCTGCTTCTGTTCATTATTGCCATCACAAAAACGAAGTTAGCAGTCTGTAAATCCAAAAAAAGGGATATTTCCAAGACGTGTGAGCTTTACACTTACCCTGTCATATCTCTGCTCCTTCTTGATGTTAGCCAATCCTCCACATAGAAGAGAGCTCCCAAGAACAAGCAGCAGATTGGAGAGAATGGAACCCAACAGAGAGTACTTGAGGACATGGATTTTCCTCTGGTGGAGAGCAAACAGTGCTATTATCAGCTCCGTTGCATTCCCGCAAGTTGCATTCAGCAACCCCCCAACTGTTCCAAGAACCAAATTTTATTCATTTGATCAAAATTTCAAAATCCAAATGGAAATCTACATCTTTCAAGGATCTGTTACCTGTAGGACCAGTGAAGCAAGCAATTTGTCTGGAAGCATTCAAACCACAACAAAACGACAAAGCAAATAATCAGAGATTCAGAACCGAATGCATAAAGAAGGAAGCAAACAAAGATTTTTGTCGAGTCAAAAGAAATACTCAGTGAGGAAGCTGACACGTTCAGCGAGTGGGGCCAGTCCAAGCAAGCTACAACCGAATACCCATGGCTGCGTGGCACATACACAATGACACCTCAGCACTCCACGTGTAACTTCCCAAACTTCCAAAACCCTCGATAGCAGAGGAGTTTCAAAATTTCAAAATCAAATAAAAATTGCAATTACGGAAAAAATGAAGTACCCGTCCGAATCCGTAAATATCGGCGAGGATGGCGATCGGAACGGCCGGGAAGAGGACGGCGAGCTTGGTGCCGAGAATCACTAACTTAAGATTCGTCAGGAATCCCTTCCCCTTCTGGATCCTTCTGTTACTACATTCGGCCAGCGATGACGATTTGATCAAGCCGTTACCGTTACCGTTACTAACATCACTCCGACTTCCGCCGGCGTCGAGCTGAAGAAAGATTTCGTTGTCCGGAGAGTCGAGGAGGATCGAGACCTCCAGGTCAACACTGGAGCTCTGCATTAATTTTTAGTAGTGTTTGTATAGGTAAGGTAAGGGTTGACCGCCGAGTAAGGATGAAACAATATGTCTTTCTGTTTGTAAAAAGATTTTGACTTTTTTTTTCTTATTAAAATAATATATAATAGGAAAAGAAGGGGAAAGGAGTGATTTATATAATAAAATTTATTGAAGGCAAGGAAGGCAAGGTGCCCAGGTGGCGCTTCTTGATGCTCTGGGGCGTTACCGAAACTTCGGCGAAATTTCTGGGCACTGTTTTGTTGGTTAGTTTTTCTTGACAGTTTTCCTTCATTTGGAGGTCTTTTGACGGTTACCTTATAGAGCCGGTAAGTGTCTGAGCGAGTAAATGCCAAATGGTCAGTTTGTAATCATATTTGTTTAGAATTGAACATTGATCGGTTTTGGAGGTCGATGTTGAAGGGGATTTCGAGTCGATGGTCACTTGCGTCTATCTGATCGCGAGGATGTATCGTTCAGAAATTTTTTTATCTGTTAGCCTTCATCTCCTAGATTCACGTACAGATTGTTCGCACTTAACTAATAAAGCCGCCCATCTAGTGGCACATCTGACTTTTGGATATCTTGCAGAGATATTGTCGGTAATCCTTGCTCCTTAGGTGTAGATGATTAGATTTTTGCTTCCGTAAGGAGTTATCTAAGGAAAAATGATTGATTTTGGACCAGAAGCCGGTTCTTGGTGAAAGATTAACCGGCCCAACAACTGATGGTTGATCTGACGAACCAGTTTGCTTAATCAACTGTCAAACCTAGCAATCCAACCACCCGATAAACTACATAAGTCGACATGTAAACCAGTCATTTAGATGGGACAGGTCCGGCCAGTCACATCTTTACGGGCTCACACCAGCACACCACTGTAGAAAGTAGTTCTCCCGCACGTCCACTCTGTGTCGACTGCATGGTTAGGCGATCTCGTCAGCCGTTCATTTTCAATGGCCCAGATCCAACCAACATTTAGTAACCACTCCTGGAGTGCACATGCATGGCGGACAGACCCTGCTTGTACGTTCCTGATCTCTCATCATTGCTTGTACGTCAAAAGATTTGCATGCATGATTGTTTCAGTTTGAAGCCCGGCCCCCATCCCGGCCACGAACAAGAAAAAAGCACAGAAACTGCTCAAATGGAAGAGTTAAGTGTAATTATGAAGCCAACCAGTACGCCACGAGACAACTTGTATAGCTTCCACATCTATGAGACTATGATCACTAAATCTAGAACTTTCGTCATAGTACAGATCAAAGATGTGCAAACAAGCAAAACAAATAGATATTGGAAATTTCCTTCCACTGTTAATTATCTCTATTTGAGTCATCAATGTACGTAACCGGTTGGTCGGACCCATTCGACTCTGAACCGGTAAGGTAGCCAGTACCGGTTGGGTGGTTTAGGCAATTGGTCAAACTCAGCCGTTGACCTGGTTGGACCACGTTTGGACCCTAATTTTTGGCCGGTTCAACTCAACTCGAAATTTCGGTTGAACCAAATTCCAATGGTTACAATTTTATTTTATAAAACTATGACAAATGAGATTCAAACTTTTATCTCTAAAGGACAAACAATAGATGACAACCATCTCTATTAATGTCATTATTTATTTAAATTAAATATTTAGTTGGTAATAATAAATATTATGATAACTAATTAATATTAAAAAATGGCATCTTACACTATATTAAATAAAGTATACATTAAATCCCAATAATTTGATTAATAAAAAGTTTAAAATCATTTATATAATTTAAAAATTTTAAAAATTTATTTAATAACTATATTTTTGACAAATTAAATTATGATATTGAAATATATATATTGTTGGTTTGATCCGGTTTAATTCAAAAGTTATTCGGTCCGGCTCAACTATATTTATCTAATAATTAAAATGGTCCAACCCAATTTAGCAAACGATCAAATCCTGGTCGAACCATCAAACCCTAAACTCATAGTCTCGCCGGTTTGATCTCTGATCCGATTATGAAAACATGGGATTTTACTGATTTGTTTGATTTCAAAACGATTTTCTTAGTAACTAACGGGCTTACATAGCATGGCCCAATGGGTTTGTAATTGTAGGCTCAGTTCCAAATAGTCTAGACGTATTTATTACGGGTGAGTGCGAGTATGGGTCCATCATATACAGAAAATTTCAGCTCGGCCCATTTGAGTCTTTTTGCACCAGGACCAAATAAAAGTTACAAATAGAATACTTATCTGATCACTCGATTTTGAAATATAAATACTTATCATCATACCATTTTATATAAATAAATCTTGCCACTCTCGGGAAAAAAAAGTTCCTGCCTCCGCTGCTATCCAATGATATTTACTAGAATCAAAAATACAATTCAATTGGTTAAAAGAATTGTCGATCACTCAAGTTTTCCGCATGTAACATTTCGATCGCTAGACTTTGTTCTTTGACAAATCCCTAACTCAAAGGTAACGGATCAATATTTTCATCCACTTCTAATAAAAAAATCTGTCTATAATTTGACGTGGATGACGGACTTAATAAAACACTCATAAAAGTAGAATGGAGTATTATATTGTTACCTACGAGAAACCCGAGTAAGAAAGTTATTAAAAAGGACAAACTTGAGTGACCAAATTGTTACCAATTTGAAACGAGGTAAAGGCACAACCAAAGAAGAAAGGCCGTCCAACAAAACAAGCTAAAATCCTTTGATATAAACAACAAATATCTTTTATTTTCAACATTGATCGCTGGCTAAAAAATCCATCGATAACTCCTATATACATGCCGGCATGTAATTAATTACCTATGGAGGCGTAATTATGATTATAACATTACATCAAGGTCAACGAAATGGATAATATACATGCTAAGAATGATGGATTATTAATCAGGGCTGCTTAAACCAAACTATAAATACATGGAAAACCACACCATCCAGTCACCATCTTCTGATCATTCACAGAATTCAATAAACACAAAATCAATCCAAGAATGATGGATAAATATAAGACAGTCATGGTGATCATACTGTCTATCATCAGTTTGATCAGCACCTTGTCATCATCGTCGTCATCAGTTTCTGCTTACGACTTCGGCGACGAAGTCTGCAACGGAGTCCACGTGCCGGATTACTTGCAGGATGCCGCCTGGGATGCCATGAACAACGTACTCAACGTGGCGCGCGATAATGTCCCCAAGAATTACCTACGTTTTTGCGCCGACGGAACTAAGGATATCTACACCATGCATAGCTATGCCACGTGTGCTACTTCCGATGGCTGCTACGATTGTCTCCACGATGCCGCCGATTATCTGTTGAAGGTTTGCGGCGACAGACTCGGCGCTCATGTCTATGAGAAAGAGAGTAGGCATTGCTACATCAGCTTCGAGAACTACTACATTTTCGAGTGCGCTAAAACAAGCTGATCATCGATGATTCGAATTCGATCTCTGGATTTGCCTTTTCCTGGGAAGGAATTCCGTTCCAGAGAGGAAAGTTTGGATTTTTAGCTAAGTGCATTTTGTCATTAGAAGACTCAACGCCGATTTTGGTGTCAAAGACTCCATTTTTATTGGAACCAGAAATCTATATCCTTCCATTTCTATATGATCTAAGGCTTACATTTAATACTTGAATGATACATAAATATGAATTATATTTGTTTAAAATTTCTATTTTCGTATTGTTGTAGAACGTTTAATTTTTGAATGTTTGATTGATACTTCACATATTAAAAATGTACGGGTCGTTTAGGTATGTGATTTGAAATAGAAAAGACTTGAAATAGCTAGAGATTTAAAATAGAAGATTTTTGAATGAAAGTTGCTATTTTTGAAATAGACAATTGATTTTTGGGTGATTTTTTTAGGCGATTTTAAATGCAATTATTATAGAGAGAGAAAAAAACAATAATAAAAAATAAAAATATGAAAATGCATCTAGTTTATTTATGGTCATAACAATTATCAAAAAAAATGAAAGGGTAATTTTTGTTAAAATTCTCAAATCTTCCCTCTTTCTTCCGAAATCTCTATCTCTCCTGATTGATTTAAAATCACCCACGAAATTTACTTTGGACTCACAAGGTGATTTCAAATCTCCCCAAGTCTCTTCTCTTTTTTTTATGCCCCAAACAGGTGATTTGGGACGAAATCTCTTTTGAGATCCAAATCACCCCCAAATCACTCGTCAAAATCACCTACCCAAACGACCTAGTATAAAAGATGTATTACACATTTAATACACGTAGTTTAAGAAATTGATCAAATATTTTAATAACTTTTAATTTATATTCACTTTTAAAATTATAAATTCCTCACATTTTATAATTGATGTCGAACTTTTCAACGTATTGCTATCATGAAAAATGGCAGCCGTACAAAACTCCAAACGTATTAATACCATACTATACCCGTACCATGTTTTATTAGCAAGGATCTAAGGGACTAGATTAAATAGATGTGAGACGGTTATGTAGTATTTAAATAATTTTGTTGGACAAGAACCAAACAAGCTTCGACCGCTGGACACCGTATATGGTGACCGGACAGTCCGGACTACTAACTCCAATCATTGGAATGTTTTCCAATCAATTTTTCGATGATTCCGATCTCCGTTAACGGAATTATTTTCACACATGTAATCTCCACCATCAGCTTTTTGTTTCTCGAAATTTTTTGCAGACACATGGTTGCCAGTGTGTATGTGTAGGGGACTTCAATCTCGTTCATTCTTGGGAGGATGAGGTTGGTGGACCCTGTAGTAGGGTAGAGATGATTTGATTCAATGATTGAATCGACGATCTGAATTTCATCAGATTACTATCGTGAGGACATAAGCGGAATACTAATACTCTGAAAGTACCGTAACTTTTAATTTAAAAGTCAAAGAGAGGCCGGTTGACTTTATTTAAATTAAATAAACTTAGATGCAGGAAGTAATATAACATTTGTATCTAAAAACTAATAATACATTTTGTATTCTTAGCATTCGGCGAAAATCCTGAAGGGGGAAAGGAGAGGGAGAGAGGGAACTAATCCGTGAACAAAATGTGAAGCTATTCTTGATACGTACGGTAGCGACGAAACAATGACGTGTACAATTCATAGCTTCTCAGAAGGTTACCCGACTTACATAATCTTTCCAACAAAAGACATAACAAAACCATCGACCGGCAGCCAGCCGGAAATATACCGTTTCGACTACGATGTTGGATTATAAGGGCGGCAGCCGTCACTTTCTTTTCCGTCCTGCTCGCACCGTAGAAAGTATAAATTAATTAATACATGGAAAAACAAACACACTGTATATCTATCTATCAACTTCATTAATTCTCTCATATACATGGCGCCGCTTAGCAGCACCAGCAGGGATGGCGCTCCTCATGTAATACTATTGCTACAAGTGTCTGCTATTGTAATTTTCAGCAGCTTATCGACATCACCTACTCATGTTTCTGGTTACGACTTCAGCGACGAGATCTGCGAAGGAGTCACCGCGCCGGAGTATTCGCAGATCGCTACCCAAAACGCCGTCGACAACATCATGGAGGACATGAGGGAGTATCCGGGTTACCAACTTTTTTGTGCGGATGGGAATAAGCAGGACTACTACATGCATGCGCAAGCTGGGTGTGCTAGTACCACCGGCTGCTACGCTTGTGTCGAGCAAGCCAAAGATTACTTGTTGCAAAAGTGTGGCACCAGACTCGGGGCTCGAGTCAACGAGACTAATCACAGATGCTACATCAGGTTCGAGAACTACCACATTGACAAGTGCTCGTAAGACTAGTCACGGGTGCTTTGTTCTTGATGATGATTCTCTTGTTTCAACATAAGGAAACCGAATATGAAAAATAACATATTACAAAAGATATACTCAATAAAATAAAGTGTTTTTTTCACGTACAAGAGGACTTCTCACTTTGGAATTTTGATGAGATTTAGTATATTATTAATATTGGTGATATGATCACACCCTAATAACAGGATAAACATTAGATAATTAAGTAATAAATATGGAATTCACATTAAAATTAAGATAGATAGATTTTACGTAAATTAAGGTCACACAAAGGTGACAATCAGTTCATTATGATAATTGAGATTTATAAATGCAATCATTTGATATTTGTACGGATTTTGTTGTTCGTGTTTTCGATTTACTTTCGTCATGTCATGATCAGCCCTAACAACTAATCCTTCTGAATCGAAGTTGTTGGTGACAATGTGATTGAGTGATTTGAATTAGTCACTTCCAACTTTTAGGATCTAATAATAAAATGTTTTGAAAAAATAAACCCTACCCAAAAACTAGTGAAAAAAAACCTAGGCAAAATATCATATGTGGGGACATATAAAAAGATCCATCGGCAGACAACGGTAAGTCCGTCGATTTTGATGACGACGGAAATTAAACTTAAGAAGGAAAGGAGAGGGAGAGAGGGAACTAACTAATAGAGTAATCCACCATTTCCTTTCATAAAAAAAAATGTCAACAAACTCAATTCTTCGAAGCTATTCTTGACTATGATCATGTTGGAACGCGACAGAATTACGTATCATAACAAAAAACAAGCCAATTGTAATATGCGGATTGTATTTTATTTTGCACAGTTTATAAAATAGACTTTATATTCTTGATAAAATATTTAGTGTTTTTTTATGGACATCTAACAAAAAGCATGACTCTGTACAAGGATTTTTCTCGTTGTGTTTTTATTCGAATTTATTAATATTGTTTAGACTGGACAAATTGAGAAGGGTTTCTAATGATTTTATTGATTAATTAAAATTAATAATTATGATTTGATCAAAAGAAAAAAATAAATTTTTAAAAAGGATAATTCATCAAACTCAACTTTTTAATACTAATTAAATGGAAAAAACTTTATACTTGAATTGAATATTAAAACTGCTCTTGTAGTATGGCGTTACCTTTGGCAGTAAAATAATGGTGGTTGCTTGAATCTCCTGCGGTATGAGGCCATCTTCCAACCATTTTTTTACAGGTACACACCACATCCTCTCTGATCTCCCCCCACATCTTCTGGTAGAAACCCGAGTTGAACCCGTCTGGACCCAGGGCTTGTTAAGGCACAGGATAAGCAAACTGACAACTGAAATTAGTTGCAGGAATCTTCATTAAAAGTCATAATTCTGTGGCCTTGAGATCAGCCATGATCTCAACAAGACACTCCCACGATTAACCACCGGTAGGACTTAATTGCAAACAAACAGAAGTTCTGAACTGTGAAAACAATAACATAAACTAGCAACTAATTTAACTAAAGCACACGACAGCGTTTGGCATTTAATTTCCAACTAATCCATGCGACGTCGTACTGCTGGCTTAACATATCCTCCCCATGAACTGAAATTCCCAGAAGATGATTTCAGTTCATCCTTGCTTAACCTTCCCAGCAAGCTTCATCCTTCCAACTCTGTACTGTCCACCAAGCCAAGTCTGTTACGAAGCAGCTGAAAGGAATCCAGCTTTAGAGCCTTGGTCATAATGTCTGCTGCTTGATCATGAGTTCCACAGTGCTCCAGTTCTATTATTCCTTCCTTAACCAAGTCTCTTAAGAAGTGGAACCTTACATCTATATGTTTACTTCTTCCATGCATTACTGGATTCTTTGATAGCTTAATTGCTGAGCTATTATCACAGAACACAGTAGTTGCTCCAGAAACACTTTCTTTCCAGCCCATTTGCTCCAAAATCCTTCGAAGCCAAACACATTGTGTAGCACAATATGATGCTGCCACAAATTCTGCCTCTGTGGTTGACAGGGTTACAACTGGCTGCTTCTTTGATGCCCAGGAAATGGCCCCCCCTGCAAGAAAAAACACATAACCACTCGTGCTTCTCCTGTCATCAACATCACCTGCATAGTCACTATCAGTGTAACCAAGTAGACTATCTTCCTCTTCACCTCTGCGATACCATATTCCAAAATTCATACTTCCTTTGAGATATCTCAAAACCCTCTTGGCTGCAAGTAGGTGTTGCCTGGTAGGAGCTTCCATGAATCTGCTCAGCAAGCAGACTAAGTGCATGATGTCTGGACGTGTAGCAGTCACATAAAGAAGACTGCCAATTAGTTGTTTGTATTCAGTGGCACTCACCTGAACACCATCTCCTCCTTTAGACAATTTTACTCCAGGCACCATAGGGTTGTTTACCATGTTGCATTCCAGCAAGTTAAACTTGCTTAGCACATCTCTGGTGTATTTTTGTTGGCCAATGAAGATCCCAGCAGCACTCTGAGTCACTTCCACTCCCAGAAAATATTTCATTTTCCCTAAGTCTGTCATTTCAAACTCAGATCTCATATCTTCCTTAAACTTGCTTATCATACCTGAGGAACTGCTTATGTACATCAGATCATCAACGTACAAGCTAACCATGAGGAAGTCCTCCCCTGACTGTTTTATGAACAAAGTGTGCTCATACTCACACCGTGCAAACCCACAACTGAGAAAATAGGTCTCAATTCTACTGTACCAGGCCACGGAGCCTGTTTTAACCCATATAAGGCTTTCTTGAGTTTGTATACTTTGTCTTCCTCCCCAGCAACCACAAATCCAGGTGGTTGCTCAACGTATACATCCTCAAGGAGCTCTCCATATAGAAAAGCACTTTTGACATCCAGCTGGTGAACTGCAAGGCCACGATGAGCTGCCAGAGCCAGGAGAGTTCTGATCGTATCCCACCTAGCAACTGGAGCAAACACTTCAGTATAATCAATTCCGTGCTGCTGCGCATACCCCTTTGCTACTAGACGAGCCTTGAATTTGTCCACTGTCCCATCTTCCTTTAGCTTTGTTCTAAAAACCCACTTGACACCAATGATGGAGGCCCCTACTAGAAGAGTAGTAAGACACCAAGTGTGGTTTCTGTTAATAGACTCAATTTCCAGTCTCATTGCCTGTCTCCATTTTTCTTCAGTGACAGCATCCTCAAACCTCTGAGGATCACCGTCAATTGCTATCATAGCACATACATCTGCATCAGTGAACCCACAGTCATAAACGTTTAGATAGGCTGGTGGCTTCCTCACTCTAGGATTGAGTGCTTGGTTATCTGCCTCAGGCTGAGAATCTGCACCTACGTCATTTTCCTCATTATGGTTTTGGTTAACATGCACACTCTGTGAGGCTGGAGAGTGAGGATCAGCCATTGATTCTTGTACTGCCACATTTCCATCATCATCTGATTCACACCACGAGTCCTCTTCTCCATCCCAAAATACTTTGGTAAGCACAGGTTGAGAGGATGAGTCCCAAACCCAGCCCTCTTGCTCATTAAAAACAACATCCCTGCTGGTGACTACTTTCTTAGTCAGTGGGTTATACAGCTTGTAAGCCTTTGACTCTTGAGAGATGCCAAGAAAATGGCACTTTTCACTCTTACTATCAAGCTTCCTTCGTTTGCTGTCATGAATGTGGACATAACCAGTGCATCCAAAAACCTTGAGATGCTCAACTGAGGGTGGTTTACCTGTCCAGACCTCTTGTGGAGTTTTGTCATTGTTAGCTGATGTAGGACTCCTGTTTAGAACGTGAGCAGTCCACTCCACAGCTTCAGGCCAAAAAGTAGCTGGAACCTTGGTATCCCCCAATGAGCATCGAACCATATTCATAATGGTTCTATTCTTTCTTTCTGCAATTCCGTTTTGTTGAGGTGTGAATGCAGCTGTAAGTTGCCTTCGTATGCCAGTTTCTTCACAAAACTGTTTGAATTCTGTCAGCAAGAACTCTCCACCTCTATCAGTCCTTAAGCACACCAATGCCTCTCTTGCCTCCTTCTCCACTTGAGTTTTAAATTTCTTAAAACAGCTCAAAGCTTCTGACTTTGCAGCTAGAAAGTACACCCACAATTTCCTTGAATAATCATCAGTCAAGGTGAAAATGTACTTCTTACCTCCATTTGACGCTGGTGTGATGGGACCACACAAATCAGCGTGGATTAATTCCAATTTATGAGTAGCCCTCCAGCTGCTTTTCTTAGAAAATTTGTGTCTTTGCTTTCTTGCACACCTTGGCATTTCACAAATACCAAGCTCTCCATTTAGCTTAGGTAGTCCTTGCACCAAGTTTTTCTTCTGCAAAGTCTGTAGACTCTTGTTGTTTAAGTGGCCAAAACGTCGATGCCACAGCTCTATATCGTTCTCCTTTCCACTCTCACTAGCCTTGAGACACCTTTCTTCTGAGACACGTTTGTCATTCTTATGCTCAGCATGAATAACAAACATTCTATTGGTTTTCATGTAGGTTTCCAGCAGCATCCCTTTCTGATCATGAAACACCTGGCAGACATTCTTCCTGATTACAAAAGAAAGATTTTTCTCCTGCAGTTGTCCTATGCTCAGCAAGTTAGTTTGTAAACTAGGAACAAAGAACACATCCTGAATGACCAATGACAGCTGATCAACCAGAATTCTGATGTTTCCTTTCCCTGCAACTCTGAGCTTTGTCCCATCTCCTAGTTTTACATCACTTCTAACTGATGTATCCAAACTCAGAAACCACATTTGATCACCGCTCATGTGGTTGCTGCATCCTGAGTCTAAAAACCACCAGCCAGCAGTTTTGTCAGCATGGTCTTCATTCATATGAGCCATTAATAACATGTCATCTTTCATATCCACCTGAGTGGACGACTGCCTTTGGTTGGATCCAGAATTCGAGTTCGACCCTGAACCACCATAGCCATAACCTGATTCTCCATAATGATATTGTTGCTGTTGCTGACCATTCCACTGTCCTTGATGTGTCCAGTGTGCTTGTTGTGTTTGCTGAGTATTCCACTCAGGACATTCAGCCATGTAATGTCCATACCTATGACATTTAAAGCATTCCACAGATGCACGGTTCCAATTTCTACCACCTCTTCCACGACCCCTTCCAAACTGACCTCCTCTGCTAAACCCTCTCCCTGCTACATTGTTGTTGTAATTATGAGTCACTTTTAGAGCATGATCTTCCTCAGAGTGACGTTTTGTGAATTTCTGCTCATGAACAAGAAGTGAACTTTGCAGAGCATCAACAGTCAGGTCCTCTAGGTCCTTAGATTCCTCAATGGAGCAAACAATGTAATTGAATCGCTCTGTCAACGTTCTCAGAATCTTTTCTACAATCTTTTCATCATCCATCTTTTCTCCACAGTTTCTCATCGCATTGGCGGCCACCATAACCCTACTGAAGTAGTCATTTACACTCTCTCCCTCCTTCATTTCCAGCACCTCAAAATTTCTCCTCAGAACCTGGAGTTGTGACTTTTGTACTCTGGCATTTCCTTGGCATTTCGTTTTCATGGACAGCCACAGCTCCCTTGCAGTTCCTTTGTTGGTTATAGTCTTGAGTATTCCTTTGTCAATGGAGCTGAACAGATAATTTTTTGCCTTGAGGTCTTTCAGGCGTGCAGCATCCAAAGAAGTACGTTGAGCAGGGGTCAGAACTGCACCTTTAGCAGGTTCTGTGAAGCCTTCCTCAACCACCGTCCAATACTCCTTGGAACGCAATAGATTCTCCATTAAGAGGCTCCAATGATCGTAATCTCCATCATACTTGGGGATACTCACTGCTGCAAAACTCTCTGCCATATTTTGCTTGTTTCTTCTTCTCACGAGTTTGTTCTAACACTCACAAGTTCTACTCACAATACTTTCAACTCACCTCTCTTTTCTATCACTCAATTCTGTTGATTTGGTTACAGTTTGTTAGGGCTCTGATACCACATGTTAAGGCACAGGATAAGCAAACTGACAACTGAAATTAGTTGCAGGAATCTTCATTAAAAGTCATAATTCTGTGGCCTTGAGATCAGCCATGATCTCAACAGCACACTCCCACGATTAACCACCAGTAGGACTTAATTGCAAACAAACAGAAGTTCTGAACTGTGAAAACAATAACATAAACTAGCAACTAATTTAACTAAAGCACACGACAGCGTTTGGCATTTAATTTCCAACTAATCCATGCGACGTCGTACTGCTGGCTTAACAGGGCTTTCTCTGGGTCCATATCGAAAAGTGCTCGCCGGAATTCTTCATGGGTAAAAGCTGCAGTAAGTGAGGTGTTTTCTTCTGCTGATATTCTAGCTTGTACCTTACTAATTACACCTGCTGGGTTTGTTCCTTGTTCAGTGGAAAGATCAGTGTAGTATCGAGCTGCAATCTCCGACATCCCCACCTGCGTATTCACCCACTCGCCATTATTGTCTCGTAGACGGTGAAGAATTTTCCGTTTCCGTCTCCCATTCGCTACTCGATGAAAATATCTTGTGTTTCGTTCCTCATCCTTGTACCAAAAATGCTTTGCTCGTTATCTCCGGTGTGAATCATGGCGTTGTAGAGTTTGTAGTAACTCTCTTCTACAGGTTTCGAATTGCTCCAAATCAGCCGATGAATCCCCTTCTCGCAGTTCCTTCAGCTTCTGAGTAAGATTTCAAATTTCTGGTTTAAAGTTACACTCGTTATTCTTGCTCCATTCCCATAATCCTCGAGCGCACATATTAAGGCGTACTGAAATCGCTGCTGGTCCCAGCGAACGCCAACTTGTACACACTACTTGCTTCCAGTCAGGCAAAAAGAGTCCATTGGTTCTCGAATCGAAACCGCCGACGATAAGGTATAATCACCGGTAGAGTCGTGTGTAACAGGAGTGGAGAATGGTCTGAGGTTCGGGCCACCAAGTTATGCAGTTCCGCCTCTGGGAACATCGTCAGCCATGCCGTATTAACCATACATCTATCCAATCGCTCTTCCACTCCATGCGGTTCCCCCGTGCACGCGCCCATGTGAACTGGTATCCCTGTATGGGAAGATCAATGAGTTCGTGTGCTTCCACAGCTTCATGAAATCCTCTAATTAGATGAGGAGGGTGGTATGAACGGCCCTTCTTCTCCGTCTCGTTAAGTATGTCGTCGAAATCTCCTATAATACACCATGGACCCACCCCTCTATCCGCAAGTGTACGGATTAGGTTCCATGACTCCTGACATCGGTTACGATCTGCAAATCATTTTTCTAACTTCAGTCTGGCTCTCCAATGGAATCCTTTTCCTTGTTCCTTCCTAACGGTAAGACCACTGAAATTTACAGTTTGCGGCTAGTAGTGTAGTTTGTGATTATTATTTTCAAAAATGTGGTTAATGATTAATTAAACTGATGCGGTTAAACGATTAATAATCGTAAAACTCAACTCATCGAAAAATTCATTACTCTTTACTAACTAATAGTTAAATAATCGAACAACCTCAACCTAGCTATATGAATTATTTATAAAAAACTTAAAAGCACATTCAATATCTACAAGTTTTATTTTTTTTAATCATGCTTCAAATCTTGATGATTAAGCGAATATATAAACTCACGACTAGATATAATTCAAGCGTTAGATGACGTATGAGATTTACAATCCAAGTTGCATGTCTTCTTTGGAGTCTTAACTAGTCGTAATCTTTTTATGTATGTTTATTAGGTTTGAACACTTTGAAATTTTGGATCGATAATATGATGTATATTCGGACTGCATATTGCTGAATTTTTTTTTAATTGTGTGGTTGTATGGTTAACCACTAATGTACAGCCCAACCTTGGGGCCGCTAGTGATTAACCACAAATAATATGGTGATGTTAGTGATTAGTGGTTTAACAAAAATTGTGTGCATTGTTCAGTTTGGTTAACTAATTAACCGCACTCACTTTCAGCCCTAATTGACGACTCAAAAACACATAGTTCAAATTTGTTACACGGACACTTATAAGACATTTTTTTTTTTTGAAAGCTCTAATCCGAAAAAAAAATGTCAACAAATTCTCCAAAGCTATCTTTATACGTACGTAACGACGAATCAATTTCGTGTACGTTAGCTTTTCACAAGTTTACCCAAACTAATCATTCCAATGAAAGACATAACCATCGATCGGCCGACAGTCAAAAATAAAAACCTTTAGACAGTGATGACATGACACCATTTGTTTGAACAAAAATCGACAGTATAGCATGTCGTGTGAGGGCAGCCGTACATAACTTCCCTTTCTACTCGCACAAAAGTATAAATAAATACATGGAAAACCAAACCCTCTCTATATACTGACCAAAAAGTTAGATACTGACCAAACCAAATCTTAATTTGTCCATGTGAACCAGATTAGTTTAGTTAGTAAAACTGTGTGATTGGTTGGTTTGAATCCAAGTCACATCCTGTCCTCGACACCCATGCAATATTTAATTATTTTCTCGTTTTGAGTGAACATATTAGTTTGTGCTTCATCGGGTTCTCTTGTACTGGCTTGTCCCATCAACATAACATGATCCATTACAAGTCACTCCCTATTATTTTGCAGACAGTGGGACGAACATACTCAGATCTTCTTGATCTCTATGTCTCGCAGCTTCTTGTTGTTCGTGATGCTTTTGATCAGTGTTTTTTACAGGTATTGGCAGGTAGACATAAAGGCAATGTTGAGTTGGTTCTCCCCCCAAATAGCTCATCGGGGCATGCGTCGTGGAGCTGGTGGTGCCATCATTTCAGAGGTCCTAACCTCTCTGACTACTTGTCCATGTTAACAGTGCAAGTTGTTCAACGGTCTGTTAATAAAGTTTCGTCCATTCATTGGCGTTGAAACAGGTTCTCTTATATTAAATGACGAAACAAATTCTCTTATATCTCTCATTTCGCGTTCAAATCAATTTTATGGTTATGGGTTGATTTTTAAATTTTCTTTGCCAATTATTCTCATATTACAAAGCTATTTATGAAAAAAAAATTATATTTTGATCGGTAGGAAAAATTAACTATAGGGTAAAAATTGAAGAAAATAAAAAGAAAAAGAGAAAATGATTTGTGCAACATATATGGAATAGGACTTTTGACCCTGGGGCCGGCCTAGAGTCTCCCAATAGGCCATATTCGTCTTGGGCCAGACGACAGGCGTACTGGGCTTCTTCTGGTTAGGCCGACTGGGCCATCAGGTTCCATCTAGGCTATAATATTTTGTTCGTTTGTCAAACCTGTTTTGTGTAGAAAGTGTACTTAGAAGGATCGTCTTGGTCTGTACTCCGTCATATTTACCCAAAGCTTCGGCAACATACGCCGGTTGCAAAAATTCTCGGCAAACTCTGGTCACCGGAGATTGACCGGCCCTGGTCAACTAGCAGTGGAAGAAGTTGGTTGGGGGAGGTTTGCGGGTAGTCGACCGGCCATATTAATAGTTCTTAGACCCTTGAAGCTTGAAAGACACGTAGAAAGACTACATCAACTATCCAACAACTTAAGATCCGGAGCCCTTATGCCCCCTTAAGATCCTTGAATATAGATAACGCTACTGACTAACAGACTACAGACGAAACAGTTACGTGCAGGATAACTTTTCCCGAAGGTTAACAAAGCTAAAGCAACTAATCAAATCCAAAATAAAAGACAACCATCGACCGCCAAAAAATGTACACGTGGACTATGATCGGGAAAAAACGGGACAAAACATATAATTTTATTATTAAAAAATGATGAACTAGGACAGCCGTAACTTCCTTCCTGCTCGAATTAACCCAAGTATAAATACCATATATGGAAAACCATACTCTATCCACTGTAAGGAATTAAAATGACGATGAGCAGTACTAATAGGGCAGGCTTTTCTGTAATTTTACTACTAGTGGTGTCTGTTATTGTAGTTTTCAGCAGCTTATCACCACTTCCTGTTTCTGCAACTTACAGCTTCAGCAACGAAATTTGCTACGCAGCCAACGCGTGTAACTATTTGCAGGACGCTACCGAAAACGCCCTGGAAAACATCCTCATCCAGATGAGTGAGTATCCAACTTACCGGCTTTTCTGCGCCGAGGGAAATAAGGAGAACTACTACATGCATGCACAAGCTGGCTGCGCTAGTACAGATGGCTGCTACGATTGTGTCCACGATGCCAAAGATTACCTGCTGGAAAAGTGTGGCAAGAGACTCGGCGCTCAGGTCAGTGAGGTTGACGGTAGTTGCTTCATCAGGTTCGAGAACTACCACATTGACCGGTGTTAATAATGTTTGGTCAGCGGTCGGCAAGCTTTTCTTCTGGGGGGAATAAGTGGTAATAATGTTTGTAATAGCGGATGATCATGATCCTCTTGTTTCAACTAAAAAAAATGAAAAATAACATATTCTCAAAAATTAATCAATAAATTTATGGTTTTTTCGGAACTTGAACCGAGAGTCATACTTTATTATACTCAAACTTGGCTAGTTATTTTTTAGACGAGCAATCTCAATTTAGGAAATTTTACGTGGTATTCAGCTCTACATTCTAGCATGGCCCGTTAACTATATATCCTTAACCAGCTAAAGTCAAACTTCATTCATTATAAACCGCAATGAGTCCATTTTGAGCTAAATTTGAAATTTGTATATACTAAAAAAACATCAACAAGTCTCTAAGATATTGTAAAATTTATAAATATTTACTTTTCTCAATTAAGTAATTAAATCTAAATAGTGTAACTTACATTTTCATTACCCTAATCAACAAATTACATATGATTCATTGCATTATTAAATCTATTATATAACAAGCCATATACTCAATTGAATTAGAATTTGTGTTGGCTCCCGAGTTCAAGCTCGAGCCAATTCGCAAGCATATCAAATCTAGTATGCACTGGTCTAAACTTGACTCATTTATTTAAAAATCTAATCAAATCATAAATAATTTTATTATGAAGCGAACATAAAATTGCTCGCAAGCCACTTTGATAGTAGAACAAAAAAGCCTAATAAAAAACATCAAAACAGCTAACCAACCAAGAGCTACGGCTCTTATGGCATTTGAAGTAAAATTTAATCCGACGGTTAGAATGAAAGCGGGGGCATGATGGGAAACATTTCAAAATAATTTCAATTTTGAAATCTCAGCAGATTCAAAACTCACATCTCCTATTCTTTTTTTTTCATTTACACAAATATCTTCTCTCTTCATTGACTTTTCCATTCTTTCGAAAAAATAAATTCTTCTCAGTTCTGTCTCTTATCTCCACATGAACTCCGTCCTCCCACCTTTCTAACGAAATCAGATTTGCGATGCTAGTTCGACGAGTTTCCAGCCAACATAAGCAGGCTCTACTATTAAATCCGAGCAAGATTACTGACATCAGAGAAAGACAGTTGGATCTGGTGATTTGAGCTTGGCGTCGTCATCCGACTTCCCAGTTCTCCACTTAACCCAGCGTAATTATGTTTCCAAGGTTGCAACTATTTCCGGAGAAGCTGAAAGGCTAAACCGCTCAATCTCCCTGTCATTTCAGTAAATTGAGCTAAGCTAGTTCCAAGCAAAACTAACCTACAGGAAAAACAAGAGAATGTGAAACAACTTCAACTGAGAATTTGGTAGGGGCCGCGCGAACGCAAGCCCCCAAGGCAACAAATATTGACGTAGGCTCTTCCTCTATGGGAAGACCTTAGACTGGCACCCCTCCAATATGTGCAATGGAGGCCACCACTCTAGGACATGACTCTTCTTGATCAGCCATTGACACCGTCCAGGTAAGTATGTTACTAAATTGCTAGGCCTTATCTATTTATACTCGGGAAAAGTTCATTTTGTTCTCTTTTAGCCAATGTGGTATTTGAAACATGGTGGATAAGAACATATTCCCCATTCAAAGCTAAGCCACCATAAGATTGATACGGCCGAACAAAACTGCATCCACTTGGTCCGGGTCGAACAATAAGATGATGCCAAGTCAGGATAGATTGATTCAGGTTGGTATTAATCATATCATTCCTTGTGTGTTGCAAATGCTTCACAGTATGAGGCATGCCATCGGGTTGGATTAAGGAATTGGTACCATTTCTTGACGGGATTCCCTGCAGCAAGCTACAGATGCAGAACCCTTCCCCTGGAAACATAAGATTATTATCAGTGGATCCATGATCCACCTATAAGATATTCAACTGACTTGGTCTTAGCCAAAAGGCCGAGAAAGGTATGATTTGACAAGTGTTTCCTGTCAGGCATCAAGATCTTTGTGTTGCTGATATATATCAGTAGTTGTGCAATGGAAGTTAGTTACTGCTCAAGGCCATAGCTCCTCTTTGATCGGTTAAATGGTGGAAAGCCACCTTATCTCAGCATATATATAGGATGCATATATGGCTTTATCGACAATATGGTTGTGGGCGACGAGAAAAAACTGCATATTTCGAGCTACAATCATGACTGTGGAAATATCATTGTGATACATCAGATTTCGGGGCAGATATTTGCAGCAGCTGGGACACACTTCTGCGGTTCGGATGTTCTTTACACTGTCTGGGACACTTGGTGAATTGGTATATCTGTTGCTTGTTGATGTAGCATATCCCTGTCGAATTGAATATTGAGATTGTCTCCTTTTGATTTAAGCTAGAAAAGATCCAAGTTTGCTGTTACGTTGTTCTTCCTTGTTCATTTTTACAGAAGATTGAGGATTTTTTGAATGATGGAGACGGACACTATGTTGTGGAGAAGGCCAAGTTTGCTGCTTCAAGTGAAGATGGTTGTTCAAGGACCTGAATTGGTTTTCAAAACCGTACCGGACAAAATATCGAAAAGTCTAGTGGTAGGAGGTTTAACGGCTCAATTGCGGTTTTAAATCGGTTCAACCGTTTGTAATATTAAATAAAAATAAAAATAATTAATTAATAGTAAAATACCATACCGTATAAATTAGTACCAACTTTTAGTGCCATATCTTCCAAAACCAAATTGTGTACAATCCGGTTTACAACTCTATGAATATTTTTAATGCAGAAGACAATAGGGATTCCTAACAGTTAAAATTTTTTCTATGGATATTTTTAATGCAGAAGACAATAAGGATTTTTAACAGTTAAAATATGATTTGCAGACATAAAATCGAATTGTACTGATAATACAAAAAGTTTTATATCAAAATTTAATTTTTAAAACATAACCTATTAAACATATTTGAAAATGTTAAAATATAAAAAACCTATCTTGCTATTATTTAAAAAAAAAATTACATATTTAAAAGTTATTTGTACTGTAGGTGCCAACTTATAAATAAACATAATCCTAATAAAATATTTAGTAATAGCATAGCAACATTTACTACGACGCTAACATATTCTTCATCGTCCTCATTGCGCTTGGGTTATTTTTTTTCCAGCATCATCATCGTTGCATGCATTATTGTCAATTTTTCTGTAACAAATCGCGATATAATGATGTGTCATTTTTTTCTTCTTTCTTAAAAATGATGAAGCTTTTCTTTTTACATAGAAAATCGTAAAATAATTTATACCGGCCGGTACAATCACGGTTTAATGATTCAACCGTTAAAATCATGAAAAAAACAATTTTTATAATACTTGGTTGTATCGGAATGGCCTAAAATAACTTTACACGGGCTGGACCAACTTCAAGAAGAAGGCCCAAGTTGTCAACGTCCATTCTCTTGGTTAATCGGGCTGTCAATTTATATTGGGCTGACATAAATATTTCTAGCCCATTACCAAAGTCAATTGAGTCTGTTATCATTTCCAAAACATTGCTAGTTCTGCAATCTGAGAGAGAAAGAAAGCTCGGGGAATCCTGGAGTGAAAAATCCGTTTCAAGAACAAAGATCAGAAATACGCGCCAACAGACGAAAGCTTAGTAAGCAAATTTACAGAAGAATACCTCGACTTCCAAGTTCCCCACTTAACCCATAAGCGAAGAAGATACGCAGATGGCAGAGAAACTGGCTCCAGAGAAGCGCCACAGCTTCCTCCACAACGGTCAATACTTCCTCACTTCCTTGGCTAATTTCATTTGTTCTCGTCTCGATTCTTTCTGCGAATTCCAATCTCCGATTGCGGTTGCGATTGGCTTATATACCCTCTGATTAGCTTCTCTTGGTTGGTATTTTCTGCAGGTAAAAAGGTGTTCGAATGGGATCAAACCCTAGACGAGGTTAACTTGTACATAGATAGACCGACGGGAATCCGTCCGCAGCAATTTCACTGCGTGATTGGGTCTAGTCATCTCACAATCGGCATCAAAGGCAGCCCTCCTTATCTCGATGTTGGTTCTGCTTTCCGTTATTTTCCTCAATTTCATCAGTTCGTTAAGTAGTTGAAAGTCTTGGAATTGGGTTGGTTATGTGATGTGTGTAATTTGATTGAATTTTCGCAGCATGACCTAGCTCATCCAGTTAAGACTGACTGTTCTTTCTGGACCTTAGGTATGTCTAACTATATGCTTTGCTACTAAAAACTTGTTCAGAGTTGTGAAGTTCACAAGCTATCTGCTTGTGAATGGGAAATGGTTTGTATAATTGATTCAAATTGGCTTTTCCTTATTCTTTCATTTTAGAGGATGATATAATGCACATTACGCTACAAAAGAGGGATAAGGGGCAGACGTGGCCTTCGCCCCTTAAGGGTGATGCTCAGCTGGATCCTCTCTCGGCTGATCTCGAGCAGAAACGTCTTATGCTCCAGAGATTTCAGGAAGAGGCAAGGCTCAAATGCTAGTGGCTTGATTTTGTCTCTTGCTATACTTCTTCATGCTTAGAAATAGGTGTATTATTTTGTGCTGTAATCATTCTGAATTGTGGCTAGATAAATTTTATGTCTATCTACCCAGTATCAGTAGCGTTCTATAATTCATTAGAAACCGGTTTGACTCTAGCTAGATACTTGGAACTTGGAAGTCTTGGTGTTTGCTGGTTTGTTTGTACCTGTGAGTAGGACAGTTATCATGTGCTGAGTGAACTATAAAGAAAATTTTGGTAGACTCTTCATGGCATTGTGAGGCAAACACTTCATTGCGTTTGAGTTTGACGATGTTGTTATTTCGGTTTAGTTAGATTCAATCTAGTTTCAACACGACGACACCGAAGTATGATCCGTGTTTCTTTTGTATGCAGTCTGGTGAAAACTGATAGACTGAGAATTGCTTCACTGAAACTGAATCTTGTTTCTTCCAGTTTTTTATGTTTTAGTTTTACTTTGTTACCTTCCACATTTGCTAATAAACTTCAACCCCTTTCCTTTATGCAGAATCCTGGGTTTGACTTCTCACAAGCTCAATTCTCAGGGAACTGCCCTGATCCAAGAACTTTCATGGGAGGGATCCGCAACGACTGACAACCTTCCCCTGGTCTAGTTTCTGTTTAACTGTTGCATCAAGTCTGTCAGTGCATTGGCCTAATTCACGCATTTGTTGTATAAACCGGAACTGCATTGGCCTACCTTGTAACTTGCAGAGGAAAATCATATGGAAGCTGAATCTATATATGTCTGCACAATTTGTATATCATTATGGTTTAAGAAAATAATTACTTTTCTCCTCTCAAATATGTTGAACGGCACATTTTGGTGCACTTGATCTTGACCCATGCACGTTTTGGTGCACTTGATCTAGACCCAACTTTCCAGTTGGATGCCACCGAATGTCTTCTTTTGCATATCTATATGCTGCTGCCCAACTAAGACCGTTGATAGTGCTGTTCATAATATGATTCTTCCCGGAAAGAAAACAATCTCATACAAACTCAACAATTCGAATTATTAAGCTTCAATTGTTCATGATATAGTATTTCAAATTTGGGTAACGTTCTCCCTTGCACATGAATTATTAAAGTTTTACAAACTCCAAGTTTTTTAAAACTTTTATTTAAAAAAGCAAATTAATTAATGATTATAAAATTAAACTGAAGTGTCTCTCCAACCATTCAAATTATAAAAATTAAATGGGTCATTACCAAAACTAATTCGTTATTATCTGTGTTTCTGAAGTCTGAAATATACAAAATCGTTATAAAAAAATGTACATAAGATTCTAAATCCTTATTTCTAATGCAAAGAAATTAAACACTGTACTAGTCTGTAGCTGCCCTGCCAGCTGCTGATATTCATCGTGTCGCCAACTTCGTTTATACATGAACCTGCCACATGATCTAGCGACACAAATCTCTCCGTGGCGCGCAATCCCGCCGTTTGGACACGGACACCTTCCTCCTCTGTCCCATCTCTGGTAAAATCCGTTTTCAACTTTTGGGCGCTGGCTTCTATGTTTTCATCTACAAATCGTCACCTATCCACCACCGCCAATCTCTTCCATCTGTCTCCCGCTCTTCTCCCTAATTTCCCCATGAACCCATCAACCCAAAACGATCAAGAACCTCCTTCATCCTCGCAATGGTCACCTCTCCCCGCCCTCCCTCCGGTGGCGACGTCCTGATCGTCGGAAACTACTGCCACGACGTCCTGATCCAAGACTCCACCGTCAAGGCGGAATCCCTCGGCGGCGCCGCCTCCTTCATCTCCAACGTCTTCAATGGCATGTCAATCCCTTGCACCTTGGTCTCCAAGGTCGGCGACGATTTTCGATACCCCGTAAGCCACCCTCCGATCGTGTCCCCGGACGCGAAAACCACCGTCTTCCACGCTTACTTCGACTCCGGCAGTCAACCGGGCGGCACCAACAACCGACCCGACCGAGTCCTCAAGAGAATCTGCGCGTGCGACGCGATCAACCCTACCGATCTCCCTACTTCAAGATTCGCGTTCGGGATGGCGATCGGCGTCGGCGGAGAATTGCTTCCGGAAACCCTAGAGAAGATGATCGAGATTTGCGATCTGGTGTTCGTCGACGTCCAAGCGTTAATTAGGGATTTCGATCGCGTGGATGGCACGGTGAGGCTGGTGAAACTGCGGGAGACGGGGTTTTACAGGCTGCTGCCGAGGATCGGGGTTCTGAAGGCTTCGTCGGAGGAGGCGGCGTTTGTGGAACTGGAGGAGGTGAGGAAGTGGTGCTGCGTGGTGGTGACGAGCGGGAAAGAAGGGTGCGGGCTGTATTGGAGAGACGGGAATACCAAAGTGTCGCCTTTTTTGGCGAGCCAGAGAGATCCGACGGGCGCAGGGGATAGTTATTTGGGTGGGTTTGTGGCTGGGTTGGTTCAAGGATTGGCTGTTCCTGATGCTGCTTTGTTAGGGAACTTCTTTGGTGCGCTTACTGTTGAACAGATTGGTTTGCCCAAGTTTTCTCCCAGTGTCTTGCAGGTTCGTTCATTACCAGATCTTTTTCTTGATGCTATTGCCTAGTGGTGTCTTGTAGTTTGCATAAGGGCAATGCCTCTAGAAGAACATTGACATAGTTTCCTGAACTGAATTAAGTGTTGCATGTATTGGTTTCTCCATCTGAAGGCCATTTAGACGAGAGGATGTGGCTTTAGGGATTTGAGGATCCACAACAAGATTAGTCTCTCTATGCTCAAATAGGCTTGGGCTTGACACGAGCTAAAATTTTCTACCTCGAGCTTGCCGGCAAGAGCTAACGAGCCAAACTTGAGCACAATAAAGTTCGGTTCGTAGATTATACCAGAGACTTCCCATACTCTATATACCGGTCGTTATGAAATTTCTGCTTGTCTGGAACGCTACGTACTTTCAGATACTTAAATGCTGTCGGTTTCAAAACATCTTTGCTGGAGGTGCTTGACGGCTTATTTGAGCTCTTAAATTTTGATGTAAAGTTTGGGTTTTTAGCAAACTTGGCTATTTCTTCCTGTCATTTTCTATCAGTATTTGCTATAGAAATCTGGTTTGTTGCTATGCAGAGAGTGAAGGAAGAGGTGCAAAAGCGGAGGATGCAACACCAAGAAGGCCGAATCATCAAGGAGCTAGATTTGTTCAAACCAGTAGGGCATGAACAATTCCAGGCCTCCCTTTGTGGTTCAAGAACTGTGCTCCAGTGTTCAGTTCAAGAATGTCATTGGCATCCGCCGGGTTCCTATGCAGCAATGGAGCAAGATATCCAGCTGCTCAAATGTACAGGGGCAACCCAGCCTAAGCTATTAGTGAACACTCTGTATGAGGAAGTCTCGAATTCAGATTCAACGTCGATGGATGGTTGATCATATAGTTTTCCAGTTTTCTGGGTTTCTTGGAGTACATGCAGCATTCCTCCCATCTCATAATTGCCATCTTGATCATTACGTGTATGATGTTTCCACTTTCCACACAAGATCAAATGTGTTTCTTAACCAGTCATTTAAATTTTCAAATGATATTCTAATCTAACTGAATCAAGTTTTCAATTTCCCCAACAGTATCGGTAAGAATCCCATTTGTAGTATTTCTGGATCTCCATCGCTTGGCTTTTGAGAGCCTTTAAATTGTCCGCGAGCGAGTTTGTTTCATGGGAGTATTTCTCTCGAGAAGGTGACGTGTTTTTTTATTAATCTTTTTGGTACCTTACCTATTTAAATAGTATATTTTGGTACATTATTTATCATTTATAATAACACACCTATTTGTTAGATTGTAACGATATGATACCTCCGTTCAATTTTTATCCAAATTTTTTTTAAATTCTTCCGAAATCATAATTAGTCACCGCTAAGTCACCAAATCATAATCGGTAAGGTATAAGTTGGTTACTAAAGTAGATATAAAAATATACGATTTGAAAAGGTAAGGTATTAAAAAAAAGGAAGTGGAGCGTGACAACAAAAGCGAGGGAAGGAGCGTGAAGTCAACCCCTCTAGTCGACAGTCATGACCAAGGTAGTGAAATCGTCAAATCAGCATGGGATCGAGAGATGACCTGAAATCGTAATCGTAAAATCGTAAGATTTCACGACCTTCTACAATAGCAAATTTAAATAAGAAAATCCATTAATTTTAGACTATTGTTATTATTTTAATTTTGACTTATTACTAAAATAATCAAAATGTATCAATAAAATAAATAAATTATTAATAATACTTAGATTTTTTAATTCTAAGCCCAACAGAGTGAGTGTAAATAACAAATGGACAATATTTACTTAGAAAGTAGAATCACAAAATACATAAAAAATCGTTGATTTCACAAGATTCTAAGATTTAAATCGAGATTTTACATGATTCCACTAACCACCGATTTTGAGTGGAATAAGAATCGTTAGACCAACTAAAATCGTAAAACCGTAAGATTTTAAAATCTAAATCGTTTATTTCACTACTCTAGTGGATAGGTACCTGAAAGTAGTAATTAATTTGTGGTAATTTACCTGAAAGGATGACAACAGGGGTACGGATACGGGTTCGACATATTCATCACCCACTCTTCTAGTCGTCGGGTTATACTTGTACCCACCCGTTTATATAAACGAGCATAAATTTTAAACTGTATCCATCCATTAACGGGTTTCGGATTTACACCCGATTATTAAATATAAATTCTTTTATTCAATAAACAAAACAAAAGTTGTTAATATTTTCAAACTATATAAAAATGTAAGGAAATCATACTCACAAATTTCATGATTTGTAGGAAGATAAAAGAGAAAAATACATTCAAGAATAGAATTTTTATTACAAAATTAGAGTAAGATCTAATAATTAAAAATTTAAAATTAAAGTAAAATATTTTAAGGGGAAATGACATAATATATTTCGGATTACCCGTTTGATAGATATCAGGACAGATATTACTAAATTCGTTCCCATCTGTTGCCCGATAATTCTGGATAATTTCAGCTTGCGATGGGTGAATTTAAAAATGGATACCCAAATCCCTCGGGAGTTGAAACTAGAGGAAAACGAAACGACAAATAGTGGCCGAGATTCTTGAACACGATCATTCATATCGTGCCGCCCCCATGGAGAAAAATATAAAAGCATTTACTAAATGCTGATCTCGCTCCCAACTACCACCACCCCCGTCCGTTGATTCTCCGCCGATCATTTTTCTATTTTCCAGCTACTCCATTTTTAGCTTTCCCCCAAAAAAATCCATCTCCATCCTAATCCTCCGATCATAAAAATCTCTCTCTCTCTCTCTCCTCTACCACCAGATCTCGCTGCTCCGATTTCGGAGCGCAATTTGTCCCCCTTCTCTCGCCCACCATAATCATGAAGGCGCAGACCAAGAGGAAGAAGAGGCGTCCCTCACGCGCCGCCTCCTCTACCCCCGCCAAAGCTCAGCCGAGCCCCCCCGCCCGGCAGCAGGAGGAGGATGAGCGCAAGGTTGTCCTAGCGCTGATGGAGGCTTTTGACTCAATTTCGATAGAGGACGCTTCTGCCGCCTACAAGGAAGCGAAAGGTGACGTCGACAAGGCTGCCGACATTTTAGCCAGCTTGACCGAGGATCCTTCGACGAGCTCCGTCTCCAGCGGGATTTCCGGCTTCGATTCCGGCTCTGGATCCGGGAGCTCTAGCGGTTCTGCTTCCAGTTCGGGATCTTCCGAAGGGTGTATGGAAGGTCGTTTGGTTGGCGGGCAGGGGTTTCGAGGGAGTCATCATAAGCAGAAGAGAGTGGTGGCTGTGACTGGTACGGTTTCTACTATGTTGGGGAAGGAGTATGTGAAGGCTAGCCAGAGGAGGGATTCCTCGAAGAAGAAGGAGCTGTTCCAGTTTGGAAATGGCGCCTCTCAGAGAGATGAGGCTGAGCAGTTTCTGTGTTCCATGCTTGGTGATGAGTGCGAGCTGAATCTAGCTGTTGTTAAAGACGTCTTATGTGAGTTGTTTTTTCCCATCATTTCTCAGTGGACGATAGCTTGTAGTGCTGTGCTGAAGCTTGTTTGAGACTGTAATGATACTCCCCTAATGATTCAGCTGTAATCACTTTGTGCAGGTCAATGTGGTTACAACGTTGAGAAGGTATAGAGTAGATTGTGAGCTATTTTTTTACACTTGTTCTTTTGATGTGCTTTGTATTTCTTCTGATGTTTAACCCTTTCCTTTCCTTTCACCATTTAACTAATCTCACTGTTACAACTTACAACGCTATCCGTCAACTTCCATTGTTCATTTACAGTTTAGATGGTAAACCAGAACTGTATATTATCTATTGCTTCGTTTGAGTATGTAAATTGTATTTTAGTGAGGTATAGGACTTAACTAATTCAAGATGGTGGATGATAATGTATGTTAATGTATGTATAAGCCAAATTGCTGATGGTGCATGATAGTTGCTTAATGCAGTCTCTTTTCTCAGGCCATGGATGCCTTGCTTGATTTATCCGGTTCCTCCTCAGAGCAAAGCAGTAACTACAATTCCGCTGCAGAACCTGGAAATCAGAAGGGACATATGGAGTACGCTGACAATGTAAGTGATGGACTTCAGCTCACCTTTTTCAACTTCTGTAGACGTGGTATTGAGCAGTCCATGGCTCTTTTTGTTTCTGGCGCATAAATGTGTATGAAACACAGTTTTCTCTCGGATTCACAGTTGGCAGACAAGGCTTCTGATAGCACATCGTATTCATCTGCAAGTGATCAGTATGAGAGCATCTGGGATTATGGATACAGGTATCTGATTGAAAGTTCTTTCAATTTCTGTAATGCTTTCTCTTCTATGAGATATATTTGTTGTATGCATGAATCTTGAGTTTGCTTTCTCTTTTATATATTAAAAAGTATTAACGGGTGTGTGGCTGTTCAGATTTCCTCTGTGAGTCCTGGATTACGTGGGATGGTTTGCTCGATAAGTTTGTCTTTCTGTGTAGTGTTCATGATGCAAGGAATTAGATACAATGCTGTAGTTTTTGTTTACCAATGAAAATAAACATCTGACCAGTAGTTTCTGTACACAGCTTGACCTTATATTGTGGTGTAATGCATAAGTTCGTTGGAAAAGCAACCTTCAAGTGGTACGCTTAAGTCAATATTATTGGGTGCAAGAACAATACGTGTTTATTGAATACTGATCATTACAGCTTGGCAAAAGTGTCGATTATCATTAATTTCCACTAAGTCAATAGTAGGCAGATGGCTAATTTTGGTTAACCAAAACCTGACTGATGGATTTTCTATTCTGTTTAGGAATTATGCTCAAGTTCTCACTGATTCTCAAGCTCCCTCCTGTACTAGTCCGAGAACTAGCAAATCAGAGATCCCTCAGAAAGTGCTGGATTCTTTGTATAGCATTACGAAGAGTTCCACACATGAACCGCATTCTATGAATTGGAAGAATATAGTAAAGAAAATGAAATCACTTGGGCCCGCTGATGTTTCACCAAGCACTGAGGTGACTCACCAAGACATCAATAGTATGGCACTCATTTATAGTTTGCATGAGTTTCTAATTCTACATCCTAGTTGGTTCTTCTGAAACTTCTTACATTAGCCAGTAGAATCCCTAGTCATTTTATTTTTAAGCATGTTTAATTACACTTTGCTTCTTTCGAGTTGTAGCTAAAGGCAATGAGTACCACATCTTGAGAGAGTCGGCAAAACAACACTGGGATTCCATGAGATCCTACTATCACAGGGTACGGAAATTTACCATTACCTTTATAAGAGGGTGTATTGGGACTCCGTTTTGGTACCTGTAGCTTAAGTGATTTTTTCAGGCTGCTACAGCTTATTCAAAGGGGGAAAAGCAGTATGCAGCTTATCTGTCCGATCAGGTGAGATAATCTGTTCAGTTGGAATATTCCAGATCTTTCTGGTTGTCATTTTGTTTGTTTGTGCAATCGATTGGTGAATCTTATACTGTCAAATTGACCTCTTCCATTGTTTTCTATAGGGGAGATCGCAGACAAAATTGGCTCAAGAAGCTGATAAGAAGGCTACCATGGATATCTTCAAGGCTAGGTTAGCACACAACACAAATCGAGATATTTCAATAATTTCCTCTTACTATGAATGGATTCACATAATACCGGTAATATCATAGGAACACGGAAATAAAAAACATGATTACAATTGATTTGCATGGTCAACATGTCAAACAAGCTATGAAGGTTTTGAAGCTTCACCTTCTGTTTGGATCTTACGTTAACTGTAAGTAACACTCCTTTTTCTACTGCATATGATGTTTTTCACTAGATTCATATTGATCTATATACTGCATTGCTGTTTCAGCAATTCAAGTCCTCAGAGTAATTACAGGATGTGGGAGTCACGGTTTCGGAAAGTCGAAGCTGAAACAATCTGTATGTAGTACTTTCATTTCTCTTATGTGCACTGCAGTCTATTAACGTCAGCAGTTGGATTACTTCATTGCAACTTAGGCCTTAGGCCATGTTTGGTTTTTATGCTTTGAGAATTGGTATTTTGTTGCAATGATGTATTTACATTTCTCAAAACCCTTGTTTGGTAGTGTACGTAAACACAAATCCAAAACACCAAAACCAAAATGCTCTTACTGTGCCTACGTGAAAATTCGGCATATGTATTTTTCCATGCAGGTGGTTCAACTGTTGGAAAGCGAACATATGGAGTTTAGTGAGGAGAACCAAGGGACTCTGCTAATCAAGATTGACGGAAGCAAAGAGTACAGCTTTATGGATTCAGATAGTGATGATGAGAGTAACTGAATTCTTAATTTGCTAGATTTAGGTCGAAGATTTCCAATTTGTTGTTGTTCTTCACATGTGACCCGCTGACTAGGGACTCAGGCTAGACAGGTATATCGTATCGAGAAGAGGGTATCGAGAAGAGGGGAGGACGGATCGTCCCACAAAAAATGTGCATATTACTTATTTAATGATTCTCCTAGGAACATATCATGGTGTTTTGTTTATCCTAGTGATAGGAAGAAGGGGGTTAGGAACTGACTCTTTTGGTAGTAAGGAAGAGAGCTGAGAGAATAGGTGAAGAACACTGAATTTGTATCTACTCCAGTTTGTACTTGTACAAAGCCTTTTGGTATCCAGTCATGTTCTTGGCCTACATCCACTCTCTGCTTATGCGTCAGAGCTCTTTGTTTTCGTGTTATGAAATCATCATCATCATCATCTGCTTGTTTATCACTTTGCTATCCTGGAGATCAATTGCATTGTTTGCAGTACACCGATACATCGGCATTGCGTGCATCAACCCGAATCCAGCTCTAACAGAGTTGCAGTTGCTGTCATTTCGCATTCTTTCTCTTTCTTTCTTTCTTCGGAACGTAAATCCTTTCTCAAATGCCCGTTTTGTTCGATTTTTATAACTAAGTGACCAGTTTGGATAATTGCCGGTTGCAGTCCACGCGTCGTGCAAGATATTTATTATTATAATGATCACTTTGAAGGAAACGTAAATATCTTGAAATTTTTTTATTAGTTTTAGAAATCGGGGGGTATGAACTTTTACAAGTCACCATCTTGATAGTTTGCGACTGACCAATCAAAACCCTCCGATTGAGTAATCCCATCCAATCAGAATTCTAATTTGACTGTCATATTCGTGACAGAACAATATAGATCGCCATCTCCCTCACCGCCATATATAAAGAAAAATGAACGCCGGCGAATAGACTCAATCAGCTCACCGTGGGAAAGAAAACATCAATACGGCTGGACGGAGAACTTCACTCAGATATTTATGTAAACAATTTGGCGGAGGCGCGTCGACCATGGACGACACCCTAACCACCACCACCAAATCAACCAAAGCTCGCTCCGGCATCACAGCCACCAACTCCGCCAAAAGCAGTCAGCAGCACCGGCTGAAGAGGAACTCGATCGGGGATTTCGAGTCGGAGGAGGGGCAGGAGGAGTGTGACAAAGAGGCATGGGTCGCGCTGAGCAAGAGTTTCAGGCAGGCGCAGAGCGTGTTGGATCAAAATCGTGACCTGATCCATCAGGTTAACGAGAACCACCAATCGAAGATCCCGGCGAATCTGAGCAGGAACGTCTCCCTGATAAACGACATCAACGGGAACATCTCCAAAGTCATGTCGATTTACTCCGACTTATCTGTCAATTTCGCAAACGCTGTGCAGGAACGGCGCCGGAGCAATGACGAAGGAGGCGGATGCGGTAATTAGCTGTCAGATTTGCGATGGTTTCTCAAATTCCCCGAGTAATCTCGATCACCTTCTAGATTATCCATGCTCGTCTCTTGAGACTATCAGTCGCGTAAGGAATTCAAAATTGAATAAGTCTTGCCTGGTTATGTGTCAGTCTCGTTGTGGTCGCTCTTTGTCGCCGACGGTGAAAAAATAAAGCAGTCTCTGCTTGCTCATCAGGTGTTTGTTGTAATGTCTGTTATGTGTTGGTATGAGTAGGTTGCTTGGACTTGCAAATCTGGTACCCGCACAAGGTACTTTGCTCCATTTCGGTGTTGATTCTATTGATTACAGTTTCGAATTTTCGTTCATTGATTTCTTGATTCACTTAGACGGATGGAATTTATGTCTGAGTCAATGGATGAGATGTGACTAATGATCTTTTTGCCTTTGCTATTAGTTGGCTGCTGCTAATTTCCGAAGATCCAGTTGGTAAGGTTTACATTCTTGTGGAAGATCGCGATGCCGAGAAAGGCTTCAACGATGTAGCAAGCGCGTAAACACATCGTTTCTTTTTTGTTCTATCGATTAAATCGCAAATTCATGTAGCTTAAATCTGTCATCGTCAAAACATATCTGAAAAACGTGCTAATACACAAGGTCTAGAGTACAACGACATCACTGTAAAAGTTCTCAACCACGCATCACTGGGAGGGTGCCTAAGCCCTCAGGTGGGGCATAGAAAAAGTCCGAAAGCAAGTTTTCGGAGGGGGTTGAAAGCACTGCAAATTGTTCAATACAGAGCTAACAAAAGAGACTTATAGAGGTAGTTCGCCGCTGTCAACAATGACGACCTTGCTCTTTGGTGTCCCACTTTGCTTGCCTTCCGCTTCAACTTTGTACACAACATCCATTCCGGATAGCACCTTTCCGAACACGACGTGCCTGCCGTCCAGCCTGCAATCAAATTGTTGCGCGGTTAAAAAATACCTTCCATACGCCAACAAGGGTGTGAATTACAAGAAAGGGGTGAAAATTACCAGCTAGTTGTAACAGTTGTGATGAAGAACTGTGAACCATTGGTGTCTTTACCGGCGTTCGCCATTGACAGAAGTCCTGCACAAAACAAATTCAATTATATTGTACAAATTTAGACTCTGGATGGTTGTAGGAGCTATCCGATTGATTTAAAGAAAGAGAAGGGAGAGATCTAACCAGGGCCAGTGTGCTTCAACTTGAAGTTCTCGTCAGCGAACTTCTCCCCATATATTGACTCCCCTCCTCTTCCATCACCATGTGTGAAGTCACCTCCTTGGAGCATAAAGCTAGGAATGATCCTGTGGAATGAGCTACCCTTGTAGTGTAGAGGTTTCCCACTCTTTCCAACGCCCTTTTCACCTATAACAATGATAATTGTAAACCACACGGTTAGCTATGAAATAGTGTATGTTTTTCGCCTTCGCTTCAGAATGAATTTGACCAATAAGACCCACAGAGCTGAATGCACATGGCGGATGTAAGGAACAATGTATTCACAAAGAAACAGTGGCAACAGAGTGATAAAGGTTAACAGCAAACCTGTGCACAATGCTCTGAAATTCTCTGCAAATAGAAACAATGAAAGGGTTTAGCTACAATTGCATCCTAAACCAATCTTAAAAGGGTAGGAGAAAAGAGAAAACAGGCTTCAACCATACAGAATGATCTACCTGCTGTCTTAGGAACTGCCTTGCCATAGAGACCCATGGTAATGCGACCTGATGTAAGTGATCAAAGAGTTATCAGCTCAGAAGGAGGTGAAATGGATGACAAAGACATTAAACAAGTTTGAGTCTAAATCTCACTGGCATTACTGAACAGCACGATTTTCGAATTGAGAAAGAAAGGGTAAATTATGTCGAACAAAACCTAAATCAGTATGAATCGTCTTCAACTCATATCAATAAAATCATCAACAGAGCATTGAGTGAATCAGAGATTCAGTTGGAAACTTACCGGCGGGCTTGCCGTCGATCTCTACATCGAAATAAACTTTATGAGTGATCTCTTTCAACTTCTCGTCCGATTTCTTAGCCTGAGGAAAAGCCAAGTCAAAAAGAGTCATTGACCTATAAAGAATCGCTAATCGGAACTCGACACAGCATTACTACACAACTTGATTGATTGTAAGCGGATCTAATATGTTCCAAATCTACGCAGCTGGATCAACCTCGCCAAATTCAACCAAAAACATGATCAGAGCAAGAAGCAAAAGAGCGTTTCCATTTTTACCTGGATGAGCGCTAGGGTTCCGAAAAGTAGAGCACCCCATAACAGAGCGACGGCCAAAGATTTCGAGTTCATAGCTTCTCCTTAGTATCTCAGTCACCGCTTCAAGTATTCAGTTCAGCGGCAGATTGGGAGAGTTTTCTTTTGATGAAGATGGGCTTGGGAGATGTTTATAGACAAAATTGTTAAGCTGGAAGTCGCCTAACCAATCTTACAATGCCGCGTGTAACGCTGACTGTTCTACTTTCACTCCATTGGTGGAGGGGACGTGGTGGACTGCAATCGTGTTGAGAATTTTATTCTTTTTTTAAACAAATCGTATACTTATATATTAATGGATCTCACTGACACATACTGCTTAAGCAAAGCTGTAAAAACAAAGAAGGTGGGTAACTTTAGAAACTTAGACGGTCTAGTGGACACATGAGCAACCTCGTTATTATCCCTCCTCGCATATCTAATCGAAAATAATGATTTTGAACATAGAATAATCAGGCACCGGTGCACGATCTCTCCAAACTCCAAAATATTATCTGCAGTATGGCTGTTAATTGCCAGTGCGACCACCTGTGCATCCGTCTCAAACTCGACCCGCTCATACCCCATACCTGCGCACCATTTGATTCCTTCCAAGAAAGTCATCGCTTCACACTCCTTGACCCAACTGCCTCCCCGCTTCCTGCACGTTTTGAATTGCACCACAGTACCATGTTCATCTCTCAGGCAAAGCCTTAAGCCAGACTCATCTCGGTCAGCAAAAACAGCAGCATCAACGTTGCATTTCAGTTATCGATCACAAGGTGGGTGCCATTTCAGACAAGCAGCATCCCCCGAGTTGGAAACAGGCCTCCTGCCCTTGTTCTGTGCCAATTCCCAGCTGGAGACTTCCTCCAATGCACCTTGAATCACCATCTCCGCACTTCTAGAATTTGAATTCCGCACAAGGTTGTTTCTTTCGCGCCAAACCGCCCACATAATGGCCACAATTTTATGTATGTCCTGCGCATTCTGCTCCTTCAAAATAAGTTCAAACCATTCGAGAAACGACTCACTTCGGTCACGGGAAGATTCGATTTTATCGGCAAGTCCTAAAATTGACCAGCAGTCCCATGCAAAGTGGCATCCCATGAAAATGTGCCAAACGCTCTCAATCTCAGTTGAGCAAACTCCACACTGCCAGGTAACATCAACATGACGGGATTGGAGATTATCCCGAGTTGCAACGATTCCCCGCATCGCTCGCCAAGCAAAGTGTTTGAGTTTCGGTGCCATCTTGGGTCCCCATAGCTTCCTCCAATCTCCTTGGACACGCAAATTAGTCATACTATCACTATTGTCAAGTAAAAGACGGTATGCCAATCGAACACTATACTCTCCGTTCTTGTTGTTTGGCCATACCGGCATATCCGATTCACCATTCCCAAGCGGCGTTGCCAAGATTTCTTCTGCCTCTTCAATATGAAATAGACTCCTAACTCTTAGTTCATCCCACTCCTCTCTGTTAGGCTCGATTAACGCGCTTGCCAGCAAATCCCGATCAGGGATAGGTGAAACAGATTTGATGCACATGTCTCCATCGCATCGAACCCAAGGGTCTGACCACACCTGATCTGATCTCCACTTCCAACCTTCCAACGATAGCCTTGCACCACAACTAGCCTTGCCTCCACAATATTACACCAAGTAAGACTTGGATTTGAGCCTAATTTGGCTGAAAGAAAATCCTTTGTAAGGTAATATATAACTTTGAGTCGAATAATTGGCGTGAAGATCATCATGTTGCTCGCTAATTAATCAGCAGCATGATGATCCTCACGCCTTCTCCAACAACTTTTAAAACTCGGGCAGCACCCTAGAGTGTTAGTAATTCACATCATCAAGCTAACCTAAAAGACTAACTACACAAGGAGAGTTAAATTACAACTAAATTCTCTCATGTCCTCTCTCTCAAGCTATTAAAAGGTTTATTACAACAAAGCTTAACTCTGCCTAGATTATTGAACATACACCCAAGTTAACACTAAACGCATAGAGATCATCTTCATTGTAACCTTGAGATGATCTTTATTGTAACTTTGAGAATTCTTTTGCAAATGAGATATTTTAGAACAAAATAATATATTATTCGGAAGCTAGTGTTATATTCTAAAGGTGCAAAACATTAAAAATGTGAGAATTACCTTGTTTATCTAACACAAAATAATGAGTTAAATCACGTACGGATTTTGAATCTAGAGTTTTGAAAATATTTGAAATATAACGATTTTCATTTCAAATGACATACATGATGGATTGAAAGCCGAGTGCTTTTTCTCCTTAGGGTTCGGCGCCCCTTTTTTCTTCGGCAGATCAGAATTCAGTATTCCTCCAATTGAGAGACTTGTGGTAACATCATTCATCGCTTTCGCTTGTCATTCATCTTTCTATCTTTCAGCGGACTCCTATTCGGTGTAAAAACGATTAGCGTTTCTGAAGCAAAAGTCAATTAGTGTTTTTCTTGAAGCAAAAAAGGGTTAGAGTTTTTGCTTCTTTCCCTCCGCGGCAAATCGGATATGACAATGGTGTCGCCAGAATGAGACGATGATGAAGATGAATGAGTAAACGATGCGATGCAGTTGGGTGAAGAAGAACCGGCGGCGGCGTTCGAGGGTATCCAGGAACACCCAAAAAATCAGGCAACAACAGGCCTCTCCACACGAACTAAATCGATGGCAGCTACTCACTCGAGATCTCGGGCCTTTCGAGTGTTTGATGTTTTGGGTGTCCCCAGTTTGGCCTCCACCAGTCATTTGTTGTTTTCTTATTTTCGGATGTTTCCTGCTTTTCGAACAGTTATTTCTTTCTTACTTTTGCTTTCAGGTAGAGTTTAGAGTTTGGGTTGTGAGGCTCCGTTTAAGGTTTTCTATGTTGGGAATGATTGGAAGTATGAATGCGGTAGCCCCGGCTACACATTTGTGGATCCGTGTGTTACTCTTTACGAATAGTAATTTTTCTAAGAAATCGTTTGACAGATTGAACAACTTTGGCCACGAGTTTAATAATATAAGTAGACCTTTTCAGAAGAAAAAAAAACATACATTATATTTCCATATAAATAACTCGATTTAAATTAACTTGGCCAAAATACCTAATTCAAATATCGGACCGGACCGGACCGGACCGCGAAGGAAACCTCTTAGCTAGTTGCCCATATTTGATGTTAGTAGGAATGTGAGAGAGGTTTTCCATGTGACATGTGTAAGTTTTTCTATTGATGAACCGGAAAGGTAGAGTTCGTTCTCGGCCATAGGATTTGAAGCATGTGTCAAATTCTCAATTGTACAGGACGACGATGATGGAAGGTGGGAAACATAGCCACCAATTGGATTTGACTTATGTCCACTGACGTTCATCTCCGGTCCTTTCCGGATTTGGAGGGTGGGACGGAATAATCACCGGCGTGAAAACGAAAATCAAGATTCCCCTAGAGAGAAAAATCAGTTGATCATGAGTAAAGGGCGGATACCCATCTCTGTAGCCTCAGAAAGTTCAGATCATCCCCCCAAAAAAAGGTAGCCAGCTGAAAATTCCTTTGCACCCAATCCATATGGGCATATTTGCTTCTTCCTTCATCTTCTTCCATTCTTCATTTCTTCCCCAATTCAATTCTCCTTCCTCTCCATTTCAACGCTTCTCCAACAATGGCGGCTCCTCCGAGACTCTCCCCTCCTCGCACGCCGTCCTACCTCCTCTCTTCCCTCCTCGCTTTAGCCCTCTTCACCTTCTTCTTCCTCTATAAGGTTATTGTTTGGCATTTCCTTGAATGGTCTGGGTTTTTGCCATTTTGTACTTGTTTTGGCTATTTTTAATTTTTTTTTTATCTTTGGGGAATTTCGTCGAACAGGTGGACGACTTCGCGACGAACACCAAAACAATCGCCGGACACAACCTGGAGCCGACACCATGGCACGTCTTCCCCGCTAAAAACTTCGACGACGAGACCCGCCACACCCGAGCTTACAAGATCATCCAATGTTCTTACCTCAGCTGTCCATATTTCAACAGGACGATTACAGAGCCGCCTCAGTTTGTTTCTTCCTCTTCCTCCAAACCGGCTGCTGCTCAGCAATGTCCTGAATTCTTCAGCTACATCCACCGCGATCTGGAGCCGTGGGCTAAGTCCGGGATCACCGAAGATCAGCTCATGGAGGCGAAGAACTTCGCTGCGTTCAGGATCGTTATCTACCAAGGGAAGCTCTACTTCGACCCTTACTATGCTTGCTTCCAGAGCCGTATGATGACGACGATCTGGGGGTTCCTGCAGCTTTTGAAGAAGTATCCTGGCATGGTTCCTGATGTTGATCTGATGTTTGATTGTATGGATAAGCCGATCTTCAACCGGACTGAGCATCAGGCGAATCCTGTGCCGTTGTTTCGGTATTGCACCACCCGTGAGCATTTCGACATTCCTTTCCCTGATTGGTCCTTCTGGGGATGGTAAGCATCATTAGCCAAAAGCATGAGCATTTCGACATTCTGTTAGATCTTTTTACATATATACCTTTTCTTGTTTGGCTGTACAGGTCAGAGATCAATATCAGGCCGTGGAGTGAGGAGTTTCCTGATATAAAGAAGGGCTCTCAGGCGAAAAGATGGGCGAAAAGGCAGCCGCATGCATTCTGGAAGGGGAATCCGGATGTTGTTTCCCCTGTTCGTTTGGAGTTGCTGCAGTGTAATGACTCCAGGAAATTTGGAGCACAGATTATGAGACAGGTCTAGTTTTGGTGACATTGCCATTTTTTTGTGTGAGGATTCTGTGAAGTTGATTGCTGAGGCATGTTTGTGCGTTTGCAGGATTGGGTACAAGAAGCCAAAGAAGGTTTTGAGGCTTCCAAGCTATCGAATCAGTGCAACTATCGGTTAGTGCTCCTTGCTCTTTGTTGAATCCAATTTAACCAGACTACCCCGAGAGCATGAGCATCTATAAATTTTTCGACATGATCTATTGTTCTCTGCTTTGGTTTGATCAGAAAGCTCCAAGTTTATAACTTTTCCTTTAATGGAACTTGTGTGGTCATAATTTCCAGATTCTTCCTGGTTGAATGGATCAGTCTGTTTTTTCCATGCATGGCATTTTCTTTAGTAACATGCTTTCTACTACGGAACTGTGATAAATGATCAAATACAGCAGCTGATAACTTAGATGCCCTCTTTCTGTTACCCGACTTGTGTTTTGTAGGTACAAGATATATGCAGAAGGCTTTGCCTGGTCAGTGAGCTTGAAGTATATCATGTCATGCGGCTCCCTTACCTTTATAATTACACCACAGTATGAGGATTTCTTTAGCCGTGGTCTGATTCCCAAGAAGAATTATTGGCCAGTATCTCCTTTCGAGTTGTGTAAATCTATAAAGTCAGCTGTTGACTGGGGAAATTCACACCCAGCTGAGGTACGTTTCCAACATGACATTGTGTTGTTGAGCATTTGCACTGCGTAAACTCCCTTTAATCAAACCCAAATCCAGGTTTATTTCATTGTTCTTGTTGTGGGATTCCGACATTCTGGTTCTTAATTCCTATGTTGCACCAAATTTTCAAAAAAAAGTTGCAATCTTTTTTCAGCTTTCTCATCAAATCTCAACATTTCTTACGTAGGCTCAGGCAATAGCAAAAGCAGGACAGAACTACATGGAAAGCATAAGCATGGACAGAATCTACGACTACATGTTCCACCTGATCTCGGAATATTCGAAGCTACAGAAGTTCAAGCCTGTCCCGCCGACCACCGCTCTCGGGGTGTGTCCAGATTCCGTGCTGTGCTTTGCAGACGAGAAACAGAGGATGTTCCTCGAAAAGTCGACGACTTCTCCCTCGTCGGAGCCTCCTTGCAACCTCCGGCCTGCTGGAGACAGCAACATCCAACGTTGGCTGGACGAGAAGGAGAGATTGCAGGAGGAAGTGAGACAAATGCAGCCGCAGCAGCAGCCGCCTCAACCATGAAGGAATCTACTGTCACGAATGGCCAATTTTTGAGTTGTACAAGTAGGAGAATGAGATATACGGTCTCTGTATATCTAATAGTCCATTTAAATTATTCTTTTAGGGTTCATGTAAGACTCTGAACATATTCTCCTGTGTAAACATACATTGCAATGTTTGCATATCATTTTAAACAGAAATATCTGCAATCAAGTGGTCATGGCTACCTGTGTCGGATGTTCTTGTCTGTTTCTTAGAATGTGCATTGGCTTTGCACATCAGCATTAATTAGTTTGTGTTGGAGCACATGCATAAATTTGGTGTTCTTAGTTTAATAGGAGCACGTACGTGACTGATTCGATTGTTTAAACTACTCTAAAGAAATGGGGAACCGCCCAAACCGTGTCGGTGGTCTTGATCGGTTTGGTTGATTCAAATTCATGTTCTGTTTTGGCTGACTGATGAATATTATCCTATCACTTGTACTTTTGTTGTGCAACGTACAAAAATACGTGCATGTTCGCGAGGTGGCGTCACCTTCAAAGGACAATTAAGCATGGGATGAAGGTTAGGGTGAGGTGAGTGTGGGTGTGTTGAACCGAGCCAATATTCAGCTACCCTTGGGTATGTGAGGTTTGAAGTCTAATAGAGATCATGACTGCTGCAACATCAGTTGATTGGGCCTGAAAACCAGCACATGAGGCCGATTGGGTAGTGGCCGGCGAGGTAACAGCAGGTGGGGGAAGAAGGCTGCTACAGTGACTGACAGTAGCTGTGGTGTGGCCTATGTTTCACTGTCTGCATCAACATTATAAATGATTGGAATCCAGTACTCTAGTGTGTGTGTGTGTGTGTAAACTAAACGCTATATATATTTCCCTTTCTCCACGTCTCTCAAGTATGAACACACACACGCACACACGAATGGATTAAGATATTGTAATTGTAAGAGACTTGTTTACGTTATCTTATATAATGTAAACGTAGCAATTTTTATAATGGAGGTTGTCAATTTCTTAATTATGGGCCAGAAATGGGACTTTTTACAATAAGAAATTTAGAAATGAAGAGTCTACGTATACTTCCTTCAAGTTGGCAACACAAAACATAATTAAGGTAATATTAGTGTCCACGTCTTAGCGTACGCATGAATAGGAAGAATACATACAGAAAAATTAATAATAATATTAAGCAAGCTAGCTGTGGATATACATGCAGAGCCTGTGGGCAATTTGGGGTGCCTCCCAGTCCCGGAATTTCATCCCGCAGTCCTCTGGCGTATTATTATGCACTCATTTGTGGATTATGGGCCAAACTTGTCTTTTTTTCTATCGAATGTGGAAATCACGGAATCTGGTTGTGTTTGATCATTGTTAATTCCAACCCGCTGTTCTTCTTCGATAATACCTACATCAGGTCTCTGAGTTTTGCCATCTCAAGTCGGAGCATGCACAGGCTGTGATCCATGCCCCTGTTATCCTCCTCCCACCTGATCACCATCGACGTCACCGAGAATTAAAATTAATGTTGATGGAGCGATGACGCCGCTGATAGGGGGCGGTGAGTTTGGTTTTTCGAGATACAGGTGGAAGACTGTTGTAAGAAGTTGGACGGACTTATCCGGTGCTCTTTGACATTTATGTTTTGGAGCTCCTGGCAGTCCGGGATGCTTGTTCGTGGTGTTTTCGGCACGGCCAGTGACAAGTCGACATTAAGGGTGACGCAGAGCTTGTTTTTTCTCGTCTCTCCCAGCGGGCTATCAGGTGCACTGCCGGTAGAGTCATCATCACGAAGATTCTATAATGGTATGATAATTGGTAATTGGGATATAGTTGCATATCTAGGGGAGTTTTGATATCGCATAATTTTTCTTGAATTTTAAAATGAATTAATATATTTTTTATACACGATCCAGTGCATTTGATTGGCTCATTGCGTACAGAAGTTCAATTGTGTTGTTTTTTTTGAAAAAATAAAAAAGTGTTTGAAGAGTATTAACAAATCAGGTAGGAAGGAGGTGTATACCCTATAGATGGAGTTCGTACGCATGTTCCGCCGTGTTGTTGGTCCTCCGCGTACCATGATCTACATATTTTAGCCAATAGATAGTTGAATATAGAACACTGTTCCTAGTTTCGTAGGGGGTCCTGAAATATTCATATTTGGTCAACTTTACTCTCCTAATTCTGTGTGTGTTCTGATCTTCTGCAAAAAAGAAAAAAGCACTGAAACTTCATATTTACTTTTTTCTCCCTCCAATTAAAAAGGCAAAAAGAGACGTTCCACATAAAAATCATGTATTTAGTTTATAATATCTGAAATTAATTATATACAGGGAATAAATCTACATGTACGTATCAATTTCAGTAAACAATATGGTGCTAAACTTGACCTCAAACTTTTGAAAAAGGAGACGATAGGGGATATATTCGGGATAAAAAGAATTGTATATTTATTTATAATTCACTTAATTAATTATTCATGTTTATCTTATGGATTTTCTTTTTTATGTTTGGAGACACTCGTCACAAAATATTGTTACATTTATACTTCAAAATCTAAAATATGAGCCTCTTTCCTTTCTTATTATTACATGTTTCATGTTGTGCACCTCAGTTGTGTTTTAGGATCGATTCGAGTGACGGCAAAAAATCCTACAGACATGGGCTGCAACAACTTTACTTCAAGTTGACACTGCTCGTTCTTCATGAAATGGAGTTGCCCTTTTGTGGCAATATTGAGTTTTAGAACCTCCTCGTAAATGTTTTTTTGCTTTTTGAATAGATGATTAATTAAATTTTACTATTATCTGTCTTCGTGTGTTTAATTCTCAAAACCACGGCTAAAAAACTATGGCAACCCTTCTTTTACCAATTCAAAATTACATTAATAATTTAAAGCGTGAGTCATGGCCGTAGATCGAGACTAGAGAGTGATGTACGTTAATGTGGTGGTCCATCATTTGAATTGGTATTACTACTTACTAGGCCTAGCTCATGATATGATATGTACGAATTGAATCATGTTGGAGACTTCCCCATTTGCCGACCTGTTTTTATTCCATTATTACCCCCCCTTTTTATTATGGATCCGGTCACACTTTTTTATCAAGTGACTAATTTATCTATTATAAGATATTATTGTTTATTAATTCATTTTTTTTCATTTCAGATTTCAAAAAAATTGGTGAATTTCAATGGTTTCCCAAACTGTATATTATTTGTACAGAATTTCTCAAGCATTAATTTCAATGATGGGATCCTTAATTATTTACTTTCCCATTGGCAACTTTGATGGGCAACTACAGCCTGATTACCAGGCAATCGACATCGTCCTTCCTCTTCCCTTGTTGCTTCGAATTCCATCACTTAGCTGGAAGTTGCCTAGTCGTCGACTCTGTTTTATTTATTTGTTCGATGATAAAATTATATATTTAGCAATTCGAAAATCTCGAATTCATATCTAATACACTAATAAAATAATATTTATTTTTTATTTTTGATAGAAATAAACTAAGCACGGAAGCAAGGCGAGTAGGCGACACTTTCCGTTAGTCCCCACCTGAGTATAAAATAATGACACAATCAAAAAGAAAATGACAAAACAGAGCAAAACACGGAAATTGTAAACAACGAGATGGCGGGAAGTGTTAAATAGTTGACGGAGTCGGAACAAAAATTAAAAAAACTTGCATTAAAATATTAACGCCGTGAGTCACAGCCGCGCAAGACAACACGGCAAATCTCTGCTGCTCTGTACATTATTAGATCTCTCTTCATCCTCCCTCTCTCTCTCTCTCTCTGTATATATAAATAAAGTTCGGATTCCTATTTCCTAATTTGAAAACGACCATTCAGAAAACAGTTGGAAGCCAGACCATCTTTTCCTCTCATCACTACGCTCAGGTGGGGAGATCCTTCGATCCATCGATCGATCCAAATGGGGAGCTACAGAATGTGCGGCTGCTTCGTCAGGAAGTTCAGAGTCTCCGAGGCTGGCCCTCCGCCGGACGTTAGGGACGCTTTTAGAAAGTACGCCGGCGGCGGTCTTTTGATGACCGTCGATCAGCTCCGCCTCTTCCTATCCGAAGTCCAGGGCGAAGGCGACTGCATTTCCGACGCCGCCGAGAAGATCGTAGCGTCGATTCTTCACAAGCGGCATCATCTCGTCGGCAGGTTTGGTAGAAATGGTCTTACCGCCGACGATTTCTATCGTTATTTGTTCTCCGCCGATCTCAACCCCGCAACCGTCGCCGATCAGGTAATTTAATTTGATTTTTAGTCGTTTGACCGTCTGGATTCCGTTGGATCATGAACCCGATGATCTAACTGTTTTATTACTAGGCTGTAGTCTTTTCGTTAATCTCGATGCTCAAATTTGTATATACTTTATAAATTTCTGGATTAGGTGAAAGAGGAATATGAACTGATTGGGGATGTAATTAAGAAGTTGCCGATTCGGGGTGTTTTAATATTTTCAGGTGTATCAGGACATGACCAAGCCATTATCCCATTACTTCATATACACAGGACACAATTCTTACTTAACTGGGAACCAGCTCAACAGTGATTGCAGCGATGTTCCAATCATCAAGGCGTTGAAGAAAGGGGTGAGAGTGATTGAGCTCGACCTCTGGCCGAATTCGGATAGAGAAGAAATCCACGTCCTACATGGAAGGTATTCATTCTGGCTGATGTAGTTATACCAAGTTCAAAAGTTACTGGAATGGTTATTTGTCAATGCTGAATGCTTCTTTGTGCTGGGATGAAATTTTTGCTTACTAGGACATTGACTACTCCTGTGGAAGTGCTAAGATGTTTGAGGTCCATAAAGGAGTATGCGTTCGAAGCTTCTCCGTATCCAGTAATAATTACCCTAGAAGATCACCTCACCACAGGACTTCAAGCTAAAGTTGCTCAGGTAACATATTATGTTACTGAAAGAACAATGCTGCTTATTAGTTTGGCAGTTGAGGAAGAGATGGAGGGTGTTATTGAACGCATTTCTGATCTTTCCAGATGATCAAAGATACGTTTGGGGATATGCTGTACTGTCCTGAAGCTGAGTGTTTGGAAGAGTTCCCTTCACCGGAAGATTTGAAGTATAGGGTAATTATTTCAACAAAGCCTCCCATGGAATACCTCAAGTCTAAGAGTTCAAGGAGAAAGCGGAGTAAATCACAGAAGGAAAAGGACTCCGAGGATGATACGTGGGGGAAGGAAGTGTCGGTTGTCTCAACCGATCGCGATGATAGTGGTTTGGTAGGTTCATATACGTTGTATTGGATGAAAATGCCTCCATTTCGTCAAAAGATTGCAAGATGCTGACTCGTTTGCTGCATTTTTCTTAAATTTTTGTGCAGCTTTCTATCAAGAGTAGTAGTGATTCGAGCGAATATACAGATGATGAGCTAGTCCCACTAGCAGCATCTGACTACAAGCGTGTAATAGCCATCCATGCTGGGAAGCCAAAGGGTGGTTTGAAGCAGGCTCTTAAAGTTGATGAAAACAAAGTTAGACGGCTTAGTTTGAGTGAACAAAAGCTCGAAAAGGCTACCGAGAATCATGGAAAAGAGGTTATTAGGTAATTGAATCATCCTTGGTTGTTTGACTTCAGCAACTTTTGCATTTGAATGATGGATGACGATGACAGAATCATTTTGGAAACTTCTACTCACAGATTCACGCAGAAGAATATATTGAGGGTGTTTCCTAAAGGTACTCGAGTCACGTCTTCTAACTACAAGCCCCTAATTGGTTGGATGCACGGAGCTCAAATGGTTGCCTTCAATATGCAGGTCTGGTTTTCTCCATAACTCTTCACTAATAACGTTCATCAGTATGTTTAACATATACTAACCATCTTATAGTAATGTCTTGATCAGGGATATGGAAGAGCTCTTTGGTTGATGCATGGAATGTTCAGGTCCAATGGAGGATGTGGATATGTCAAGAAGCCTGATATTCTGATGAATCCTGATAAATTATTCAACCCCAAATCCCAACTACCTGTAAAGAAAACATTGAAGGTAACCAAAACACCTAATCACCAAATTTATAGATATTCTCCTTAGGAAAGCAGCTTTAAACATTGCAACTGTAACAGGTTAAAGTCTACAGTGGAGATGGATGGCACTTGGATTTCAAACAGACGCATTTCGACAAATACTCTCCTCCAGATTTCTACACCAGGGTAAGTAAGTTTCAATGTAGCCAAAATCTCAGCTTTTCCTTTTATCGAGTACGATACCTCGGTCCTCACCTTCTTACCTTGTCCAATGGCAGGTGGGAATAGCAGGGGTGCCAGACGACGTGGTAATGAAGAAAACAGAAGTAAAAGAGGACGACTGGACCCCGGTCTGGAACGAAGAGTTCACATTCCCATTGACAGTTCCTGAACTGGCATTATTGAGAATCGAAGTTCACGAATACGACATGTCCGAGAAGGATGATTTCGGCGGTCAAACTTGTTTGCCAGTCTCGGAACTGAGACCGGGAATTCGAGCAGTCCCGCTCTTCAGCAGGAAGGGCGAGAAGTACAATTCGGTGAAACTCCTGATGCGGTTCGAGTTTGTCTAGAGCAGTGAAGTCAGTGTCCCTGATGTAAAAATGCCATTTTGCAGTGTAAGATAAAAAGTGTTCCATAATTATAGCCGAGCCAGAGCAGTATGAAGGTATTGCCTTTCTCTTTGTGACCTTGTGAAAGATATAGAAAGAAGAGTTTTGATGCTGGTGAATAGGAAGGAGATGGGCACATGAGTGAACAGATAAAAGGGGATAACTTGTCAGGCATTTCTGGCAAAAGTGGTGAGATATCTCTGCTAAGATATGCAAATTTTGATTCACATGACCAAATGGATGCAATCATTTCCTACATAATGTACCCAGCTACATAGGAATACCTTCTTAGCTATTAGAGGCCAATAATGAATTCCACTTTTTCCTGCATCATAGTTGGACTAAGCCCCACAACACGGATTATTATTGAGATAAAAGTGATTTTCAAACGTAACATAGCGATTGTCTTTCGATTATAATGTCGAGATTATTGTGGGTTTGGTGGCCAGATAGGGTAGCTAATCTCCAAACTCTCGACAGAGAGGGGATTCGAACAATTCCGGTGTACAAATTACAGCTTCCTCTCAGATTTGGTGGCGGAATTGGATGTCAATTCCGGACGCGCAACCAATTTCATCGGATACCTTTTCCGCAATCACAAAGCGACATCCCAGTTCCGCCATATTTGGGACGTAATTCTTCATAATTCTAACCTTCAAATTCTTTTTAGAAAGGTCCGGATTTTTCATTAAAAATTTCAACCACAATTGACGGTCTCTCAAGGGAAAACAAAAATTAGAATAAGTAGTTAGTACAACAGTACAAGCACACAACACAGGGCTTGTAATCTGTGGTAATGTGGTTTGTTGTACTTGGTCTAGTCTCAGGCATCATATCTCTGTCAATGATTTGCTGGAAAAAATCGGAAGGTTGGTTGGTGGGTGCCTGTGAGAAGGACTGGTTTGAAGCAAAAGATGATGTAATTTGGTGGGTAATCGACATGAACATCGCCTCTGCAGCCTGCTAATAAGGGCTTGTTTGTTTGTTGTCATTGTCAGCTCAACTAACGAATTAGGTAATCCGGTTGTATTATTTTAAGACCACAACAGAGGGGATTCCTTCACGAATCCCACTTGGCCAAATTCCGCCATGTCTAACATTACATTCAATAATACAACACCACATGAAAAAATCATTAGAGCTAATAAATTTAAGTAAAGAAAAACCTATTCAACTTCTGATAGTGACCCAAGTTGACATACAACAAGTAGGAACCACATTACCAGTTCATCCTCCCCGACAACTTCCCTTAGGAAGCCAATTGGCTCTAACGAGGCTCGAAATCGTCGCAAACACATCTCGATCATATATTTAACATGGATATCATCAAATAACTAAAATTAATCGATCACATGAGCAAATCCGGACCGACGAAATGATGAAAATCCATCCGAATCCAAACTCTAAAATCATGCGAAGAGATCTGGGATTCGAAGAAATTATGGAAGTTCACCCGAAACAACCACGCAGCATGTCGTCTGGGCATTGTTAAAGAGAGAGGCGCCAGGCATTGTAGTGAAGTTGGAGCAATGATGAGAACAACAACCTCTGTCGCCATTGATACGGAGAAGATTCAATTAAAGAAACCAAAAATATACTAAACGAAATTGAAATTATATTCTCCTGCATGTGATTGAGATCCCCCACCTCTAAATATTTATTAATGGCTGCATTCTATCTAAAAATCCACCATCCCTTTTCTACTTTGCCTTTTAACTTTCATCGTCATGATTTAATTGCCCACCAAAAGTTAGCCATTTTACTCAAATGCAAACAACGATGACAAAGTTAAAGCTGATGGTAGTACATCGGCCTTTTCCCAAAACCGAAGAATGAGCAACTACTCGACATCTTAGCCATTTTTTTTCTTAATTCGGGTATCGCACCTGGAGAATTTTAACAAATTTCATAATCGATCCGGCCGAATCTGAAAAGGATGTAATAGTTTTGATTATTCCATTTCCTCACTGAGCTCTCAAGTTCATGATCGTAGGAATAACCAAAGACACAAGTAAAAAGAACCAATGAATTCTTTCTCATCCAATTTCCAACCCAAAAAGTAATTACAAAACTTGCAATTCAAGACCAATACACAAGAAAAACAAAATAATGAATGTTTCAATTCAATCCGACAATGAACCACTGGAGAATGTTGCCTGAAACTCTTGGCAAAGACCAAAAGCCCTCTCCAAATTCCCCACGACGTCAACAACGTCGGGCCTCTCCACCCCTTCCAAGTTCACACACTCCGCCGCCAGCCCCGCCATGATCGCCACCGCCTCCGCCTCGTACGACCGCGGCAACCCGACCCGTTTATCCAGCACCGCCTCCAATTCCCCCGCCAAAATCAACGGCGCCGCATACTCCACTATCCCGATCGGCCCTCCCCCGTCCTCCTCACCGTTCCTGAACACCGCCCTCTTCCCCGTCAAAAGCTCCAACAACACCACCCCCAGCCCGTAAATGTCGCTCTTCGTCGTCAACACATTCGACACGTAGTACTCCGGGTCGATATACCCGACCGTCCCCACCGCCTTCGTCGACATGAAATGCTGCCCTCCGTCATTCTCCGGTCCCATCAACGACAGCCCGAAATCTGAAACTCGGGCAGTCCAGTTCGCGTCCAACAAAATGTTAGACGATTTAATGTCCCGATGAATTATCGGCGGGACAGCGTAATTGTGGAGGTACTCGATCCCTCTAGATGCATCCAGTGCGATCTTGATCCTCATTTTCCACGAATTCAAAATTATCCCCGCCGTCGATACGGCATCGTTTTGCCCCTTTTGGCGGTGGAGGTGGTCGTAGAGAGCTCCGTTCGCCATGTACTCGTAGATCAACAAATGTTCGTTGAATTCCTCGCAGAATCCGATGAGTCCCACCAGATGCTTATGGTGGAGTCGCGACAGCAGAGCGAGCTCCGAATCAAACGCGCTCTCTTTCTCCTTCAATTTTTTAATCCTCGTCGTTGCTTCCCCTCTCTTGATCGCGACTTCCCGACCATCGGCGAGTTTCCCCTTGTAGACGACGCCGAAGCTCCCCGTGCCGATCTTGTTGTCCGGTGAGAAATCGTCCGTCGCCACTGCTAATTCGGACAGGGAGAAATTCTCTGTTCTGTATTCTGTGTATTTAGACGACGATCCGCTCCTCTGCCGCCAGGAGAGTGGAACAGCTGGAATTCCCGCTGCTGTCGTTGCCGCGGCGGCTGCGGATGACGGTTGGACGGAATTTCTATTCCGTTGACGAACGATTCCGGCTACGAAGAACGCAATGCTGCAGAGTCCCGCGAAAGCACCGACGGAACCGAGCACGACGATTGCTACAGGGAGAGGATTTCCTGAAGGCGGCGGTGGCGCCGGTGGAGGAGCAGAACCGGACTCTTCAAACGGCGGCGGTGAGGTCGATGGAGGTATGTTCAGAATCGGAGGTAATGGGGCCGCAACCGGAAGGTGGACCGGGCATGATTTGCAGATATTGCCCGACCCGGAGCAGAGTGCTTCAGAATTCGGATACAATCCACAATCAGTACAAGAAGATTGAACACAAGGACCGGGAATCACAATCCCTAACGGAAGCTCACTCGGATTACCGTCGAAATCGGTCCATCCGATTCCCCAGCACGTGACCGTTAAATTCCCCGTCGTCAAGCCGCAGACGAAATCCGAGCTAGCGAAAACAGATTCGAACGAATCTGAATCTCCTCCGTTACCGGTGACGTTAAGTTGAACCCGGTTCACTCCTCTTCCCCAGCAAGTCAACAGCCCATTCTTCTCCCTAATCGCACAGTTGAAATCCGACCCGGCAGCTAAACCGGAGGAGAATTCAAAATCCGAAGTCACCGGAACGTTCAATTGACCCGATTCGTTCATCCCTTTGCATACCAAATCCCCTGAATTCGTCAAGCCACAAACATGCTTATGAGATTTCGCAGCAACTAAGCTCTCCATTTTCAAATCTCCGAATTGAGACTGAATCATCATGGAAGAATCATTATCATTATTATTATAATGATTCCCCCAGCAGTGAACCGTACTGTCATTCGTCAAAATCCCACAGGCGAACCCGTCGCCGGCGGTAATCGAACTGAAGGACAAATCCGGATCAGGATCCGGAAACCCTAAACCACGCCAGCATTTGGCAATTCCGGAATCGACCTCTCTAGCGCATACCTGGCCGCTGCTGCCGAGGGTCAAATCCGTCAGAGCGACTGTATTGCTGTGGTAGATTCGTCTGGGGCGGAAGGCGGTCGAGTAGTACCCTGAATCGTCGATGTCCCAGCAGAGGAGGCTGAGGCCGCCGGAGACGAGGCCGCAGAAGAAGGTGAGGCCGCCGGAGATAGATTCGAAGGAGAGATTGGTGGGTTGGATTGAAGTGGATTGGCCGTAGTGGAAGCATTGGATGTACTGAGTGGGCTGTCCAGCGACGATTCCGCACACCGTCGGGGGGTTGGTATGGGTGACGGCGACGGTGGAGGCGGAGGCGAGGGAGGAGAAGGCGGTGAGAAGTAGGAAGGCGAAATGTGTAAGATGGTGGGCAGTCATTTCATTTGAAGGAGTTGGAGGAGTTTGTCTTCTTTCATTTGAGATGACAAAAGAGAGACGAAAGGCAAAGGAGTTGAGGAGAAATGGCAACTAAAGAAATACCAAGCCCGAATTTACCCAAAAAAAGAAAAAGGCGGCATTTGGAAGATTATGACCGTCGGATTGGTTTGGGGCTTGTGCTGTTAGATTTGGTGGCGTGTCAGCCGTCCGATTTTTGTTGGCGCCATTTCCATGTCTTACGGGTCAACCTTATTTTTTTAAACGAGTTTGTATCCATTATTTTATTTCAATTTCTTTCATCTGCTCCTCTGTTTGGTGATTAGTCCACTACCATTCCCAAATGAATGTTCAAAATTGTACTACACTAATACTCTTTTCTCCCTAGTACGACGCACCATCAACTAATTAACCCGTTATGATTCTTTTGTCGGGTCGATCTCATACGAACTAATTAGATCGTGAACTACTAAAGAATTCAAAGGAGAGAAAAGAGAAGGCCGGAGAAAGGGAGAAGGAGAAGGAAGATGACTCGAGAGATGCAAAATTATAAAATCGAGACGTAAAAATAATACTTTAATTAAGAGTCTCGGTGTATTTCGACAAAAAAGAATTCATTATAGCTGTTCTCCTAACTTGTTATTGGTTATAAACTCAAGTGGGCTGAGTACAGTATTGGAAGTCCGTCAAATAAGAAGGCTTTATCGTGGGCCAAGAACGGCTTAACTGTCAGCCCAGGCTCGCGAAACAAGATGCCTTCACTCCCGCTGTCCATTCCATGTGCTAAAAGGCCGACGAGTCGAGGCGAGAGAGAGACCAACCCCAGGCCCAGTAATCTTGGATTCAGAAACAGTTTTATTCCAAGTGAGTGACAATGTGACATGATCAAGATTAAACATACACAACTTTTTTTAGACGATATAAGCATCATTATATTTTAGAATAGTAGGCAGAACGCCATGGAGCGTATAATATATCTAAATTGAAGGTGCAATTTTCACTAACGAGACTAACATAGATTGTGAATTCTTACAATTACAAATTATTTCAATTATTTCTCTTCAAAAATAGACATTTCATCTAAGATTCACCCAACAAAACAAAAATAACTAGCAAAGAAAGAAAACAAAACCAAAATAAATCCAAAAATTAAAAAAATAACAAAAAACTAACAATCCAAAACTAAATAAATTTGAAATTAAAAGAACCTGGCAAGCTTGGATGTAAGTACATCCTTACTGGAACCATTAAGGGAGGCTAACACCTTAATTGTCCAGCTCGGGCGGGTCATTGCAGGTACGGACCGATCGGCATAGGCTAGCCGACTGTTGGCAAAGGAGTTTATCCTTGGCCGTGCTTTTTGGGGCCTATGATGGTGTTGCTGATCGTGGCGGAGGCTGTGTTGACGGCAAGCCGATTAGAGACGAGAGGGCACGATAGCGGTGTGATGCGAGGTGGCGCCCACGATGGAGGTGCGGCATTGATGTTGGTGGTAGTGGCAATCTTCATCAAACCCGAGAGTATTAACTCAAAAACAGCAAGAAAAATCACTCAGATGAGCGGCAACCACGCGCTCATACGATCAATGACAATAAACAGCGCTACGGCATCCCGACTGCGGCAGCGATGACAATACACACCTTCAGATTCTAAATTCCATGAACTAAACGAATTGTCCATATTGTATTTCAATTCCCAAATGAACCCTTGTTGTAACTTCATCCAACTTTTACTTTTCCAGAATCAAAATAGATTCGTGTTCTCTCTTGGAAAATCGATCTGCACTTCTTGACAGTGATATTATCCTATATTCCACAATAAGCTGACAAATGCAATGATGCCGGCATCTGTAGCTTATTCTTCGTTTTTTTCTTCGCAGTCGACATAACAAAAAGATTGATTGAACGCTTTTCTACCTCCGTGTCAGTAGTTGTTACACAGCTTCATCTTCAGCTTCAAGTAAACACACTACTCTTCCAAACGTACTTGCACACAGCACACCGTCACAGGTTTAAAATAAAGATTCTCAGAAAAACCAAGTACACCGATTCATTACTTAATCTGAAACGCAGGAAGAGGCATGCAGACGGTGCAGACTATGCCACGTCATATGGCTGGGGCCCATAAAGGTGTCGGGTTGCTCCCTTTTGTTTTGGTGCGGCTATTTGGGGAAGCATGAATGAAAGGTACACGTGTCGATTTTGCAGTCGGAGGGCGGTAATGTACTAAAAAACAATTGTAAAATGTCTAATTGTTGTTAAAATGAATTGTCATTTGGTTCGTCTTGTTTAGGTTGGTTGAAGATATTAATAATTGTAAGCTAATTTTGTTTTGATTGTTTGGTTGGATTGTAAGTTGTATGTTTACTATAAATGGATTAATATATTATTATATATAAATTGTAGTAGTAAAATATTAGTTTCTTTAAATAAAAATAATAATTTAAATTGTATTAAATAATAAAAACTAACACAAATTTTAAATAAAAAAGGAAAATACAAATCTTAAATCTAAATAGAAAAAAATAAGAACATGTTAATAAATACAAATCATTCATCAACTAAACAATCCATAGTTAATTTTTCATTCAAACGAAATCAAAGTTATTGATTCCAATCAATCCACGATTAAGTTGTTTTATGAGATTTATAAAGTTCTTCGTTATTGGTAAGTCAATTATCGATTTACTTTTTAATATCGTCTTTTATTCACAGCGTTTCAATTCATTGCCTCTCAACTTTTTATTCGTACATGTTGTGTTCAAAATATTCTATGAATAGTAGTTTTCATATTTATATTTAGAATATTTATATATATAAAACATACAGTGCAAAGTAAAAAACGGACTGCAGAAAGTAAAAATGGACGGTATTAGAATAAAAAGACTGCACGAAGTAAATACGGATTGCGTTAATAAATTTTTTTAACTAAGGGTATTTTAGTCTATTTACAGACTACGCGAAGCAAAAAACAGACTATATATGGAAAACACCTTGATTTATTCCAATGTGCATTGAGTTGATTAAACGATATAAATAGGTATCTAATCTACCTGCATTTTGAGGTAGAGATGTGATTTCATAAGCTTATGTGGAGGAGGCATATGAGCGAAAATATTCATGTTTAGAGAATTGTATTGCCGAATATTTCCATTAGAGAATTAAGTTTGTGTTTGTGTTTTGATATCAACAACCTAACACCATCATATAGTATATGATTCTATCATTGTTTCAAACTATGTCCTTTTCCCATTCTCAAATCGCACCTGGAGTTTCTCGTGTATTAATGGTGGGACTCAGTAATCAATGAATACAATCCTAATATGAAATCATAATTTCCGGTCGATTAATTATAAATTTTGGATTGTCTGTCGTAATTGAAGTAAATTTCGGATTTCAGATTGCCCGTAAATTAAAATATGGTTTCTATCTAAAATAATATATTGCATCCTTTTAATTAATTATGTTACGGAGGAAGTATATATATCCCAATTTGAACATGCCTCAAGTACAATGAACTTAAGTAACATTTTAGTAATTAGTACGTAATTGGTAACCAAATTAACTAATTCAGCAGCCTAAGCAAACCTTATCAAGAACACAAGTTAGACTTGGATTTGACCCCAAAAGGAAACCATAAAAGAAGCGCAATTTTGTAATAATAATTTTAGTTTTATTAAAAAAAAAAGAGAGAGAAACCAAAGGTTAAAAAGGCAGCTGAATTGAAATACAGCTTCCTGCAATCGGCCCCCCATTTTTGACTTTCAGTAAACCCAACCCAGAATAGTCTTTCATTCTTTCCCCTTTATCCATTCACCTCTGATCATCGTACGTAGAAGAGGTCACCAACTGAGCAGCAAACACCCAACACATCACTATCTCTATCTCCCCGAAGTTTCCACCGCCGGCGGCACCGGAGAGTAAACGGTACAGTCTCCAATATCGGATGAATTTTGGTGCCGAATATTTAAATTATTTTGAAGTTCCATTTGAGCTGTTGCTGGGTTTGTGAACCAGAGAAACGAGGAAGGTGTTGGATGTTACAGTTAACGTTCACTGTTGTTGTTGTTGTTGCCAAATTCTTTGATTTTAATTCAAACCTAATTCTTGTTTCCTTTTCGGTTACAGTCCTAATTCCCCGTATTTGCTTAAAAGAGACAGAGAGAGACAGAGTGATTCTCCATTACTTATTAGTTTGTTCAACCGGCTCTGAATTTCTGCAGAGCATAATCCCAAATCGGAGCTATCTATCTCAGCCTCTCAGATGTGCAGCGGAATCGACATGGACGCCGATAAGCACGACGATGGCGGTGGTGGCTCGCTCTGCCGCGACTTCTCGCCGTTGCTCGAATTCTCAGCCTCCGATGACCTCCACAGCTTCAAGAGATTCGTCGAAGACGAAGGCCTCCAAGACGTTAACGAGCCAGGATTGTGGTACGGCCGCCGGATCGGGTCGAACAAAATGGGCTTGGAGGTCCGAACTCCGCTAATGATCGCTGCCTTGTACGGAAGCAAATCCGTCTTGAGCTATATCCTCGAAACCCTCCCATCTGAGGATGACGTCATCAACAAGCCGTGTGGTTCCGACGGCGCCACCGCGCTCCACTGCGCCGCCGCAGCGGGAAACTCCGATGTCGTCAAGCTATTGCTCCGCGCCTCGGCCGATCCTAATTCGTTGAACGCGGCCGGAAACCGCCCCGCTGATTTGATCATCGGGAGAAGAAATTCGCTGGAACGACTGTTGGGAGTAGAAATCGGTTCGTCGTTGCCGGATGAAATTGATGTGTTGTCGACGGCGACGCCGAAGAAAGAGTACCCGATCGATCTGACGCTGCCGGACATCAAGAACGGGATCTACGGTACGGATGAGTTCAGGATGTACAGTTTCAAGGTGAAGCCATGCTCGAGGGCGTATTCACACGATTGGACGGAGTGTCCGTTCGTTCACCCAGGCGAAAACGCGCGGCGGAGGGATCCGAGGAAATATCTCTACACCTGCGTCCCTTGCCCGGAGTTTCGTAAAGGTTCCTCCTGCCGGCAAGGAGACTCCTGTGAGTATGCTCACGGGATCTTCGAGTGCTGGCTTCATCCAGCTCAGTACAGAACTCGATTGTGCAAAGACGAGACGAATTGCAATCGACGTGTTTGTTTTTTTGCCCACAAGACGGAGGAGCTTCGTCCGTTGTACGCCTCCACTGGTTCTGCGGTTCCTAATTCTCCGGGAGGACCGTCGAATGCGACGTCGTTTTCGGGTAATGGATTTGATATTGGTTCGTTGACTCCTCCTCCGTTGACCTCCCCTGGCGGTGGCTCGCCGGGATGGCCGACGAGTGTGATTACTCCTCCTCCACCGCAGCTGCAGCTTCCTGGAAGTAGGTTGAAGTCCAGTCTGAGCGCTAGAGATATCGATGTCGATATGGATTTTCTTGGGATAGAAGCTCATCGGAGGAGGAAGCAATTGATGGATGAATTCGCCGGCTTGAGTTCACCATCCGACTGGACTGGCGAACGAACCGGAGAGTTCAACAAAATCGGAGGGTTGAATTTAAATCCGACGAGTCTTGAAGACATATACGGAGCTGTAGATCATCCCCTGCTTCTGTCTCAATTACAGGACATGAAATTGAAGCTCCGATCCACCTACCCGGCGGCTTTCCCGTCGTCTCCGGCGATGGATCAGACCGGGTTCAATAACAATTCCGGCCGGGCTGCTGCTTTTGCGAAGAGGAGCCAGAGCTTTGTGGGACGGAGCTCGGTGAACCATCATCCGATCGGGTTTCCTACCTCGCCGGGGAAGCTTTCTGATTGGGGATCGCCGGACGGGAAATTGGAATGGAAAATCCAAGGAGAAGAGCTGAGCAGGTTCAGGAAGTCTGCCTCCTTCGCTTACCGCAGCAGCAGCAATGGGAACTTTGGGGAGCCGGATCTGGGTTCGGGTATGAGATCCGGGCAAATGGGTGTTGGGGGTCCGAATCAGCAGCAAGGCCACCCGGATATCGGTATCCCGGAAATGCAGCCTGCTTGGATGGAGCAATTCTATAGCGAGACGGAGCAGATGGTGGCTTCTTAATTAACCGGCCGAAGAATATGACGGCCGGTTGGCTTGTCATACAACAATCTTCTTTAACTGAATAAATAATTAAAAATAAGGTTATATACATTTAAGATTATTATTACCATATAATTAAGGGAAATTGTAGGGGGGTGAGGTGGCAGGAACGAAATTTAGGTTTGTGTTGGCCTCTGGGTTCGTTAGCTCATAATATTTGCATTGTTTAATACTTTAATTAGCATTTGAGGTTTATATTTTGATTTATTTTTTGTTGTAATTTTTCATCTGCTCAGCTTATCTCCTTTTGTATACATTACATTTACAACACATTATATCAATGAGTATCAGCCTCTCAATAATACATTATTATTATTATTTATTGTCAGGGCGGTAGTCTTAATGTCACGGTGGAGTTCATTTTTTTAAATTACATTTTCTTTTGAAAAAAAGTGGATAATAAGTCCCAATCATTTATTAAAATAATATAGGAAATGAGAACTCAAAAGTATGTGAAACGAGTACATCTCTATTTCTATCGTAGGATAAGTGGCGTATTTAATCAAGGGCTCACAAAATTATCTAAAATCGCACATGTCGAATCAAGTTGAAGATTGATTTGCAAAATTCCCAATTTGTATTTTCTCTTTGAAGGTCAATATATTCTAATATATATATACAATTCGACTCAGTACGTACATTAAACCATCCTAAAACTGCACGTGCACGAGTGTTATAGCAACAAATAACCCATATAAATGTATAGATGTATCCGATTCCTAATTAAATTTGATGGTGGCCGGCAGAGTGCAATGACGCGTCATCTTGTTCATAATGTTTGATATGATGGATTTCCAACAAAGAGGAAGCTTACTGGGATTCAATTCCTTCCATATATCCATCATCTTTTTGCTTACTTTTACATCACTGGTGGCTGAAAATTGTTAAAAGAAGTTTGTTCATGGAATTTACGGTTATTGTACACAAACTTCCACTGAGATGAGAACAAAATAAAGGAGTGGGTAGAGCATTTTATTATGAGTATTGAGGAGTAGAGTAAAAAAATTTTAATGATTCGAGAGGCCTAATCTTTTAGATTGCTCAGACAGTAATTTAATGGTTTAAAATTAGTTTTATCAATTTTAATTTGACGATTGGAATTTCATTAGAATATAACGGAAATTTTAAAAATATTCTCTCTTTTTAAAATTTTCTTTCTCTCTCTTCTTTCTACTTTACTCACGTAAATTGGATTTACCAATAATGTAATAATGACGTAACATGGATATAACAATTTACATATAACGTGAACATAACAATGATGTAATAATGACGTAACGTGGACATAATAAAAACGCATAACAAACTCGTAAAGTATATATATCACCGACATAAAAGAGTGGTAAACTAGACATAACGATGATGAATTCAACTACTCGTAAAGTGGACGTAACAACGACATAACAAGCTTTTAACATGGTCGTATTAGCAACATAACATGCTCGTACAGACCACAACTATGTGATTTTTCCAATTTTTTTGTTCTGAAAAATACCCCATTCAAATCAATTTGTTTGATTAATTTTCAGCCGTTGGATAAAATTTAACCAAAAAAACGCTTAATCCAACAATAAAAATCTGTCGGGACCATCTCTCTAAACCAATCTCTCGGATCATTAGCCTCATTCGAGTGGAGTGGGATGTGCACTTGGAAGTAAATGAATGTTTTTATTTTTTACTATTTTGTCTTATTTGCAAATGATACAAGTTAGATTCACAAAAATTTAACTTAATTTTAATATCTATCATAGGTTATAAAAATTATTGTAATAAAAATTATTACTAGAAAATAGTTCATGTTTTGCTTTATGCCATTTGATTTTTATGAACAAATTTTAATATACTTGTAATGGTTTATGCATGGAGTCTGTGTTTAATTTGCTAAATACAGAATACTAAGTATTTTTAGTAACACTTTTCATGTTTTACTACCACAGTTTGTATAATCAATAATTTTCGTAGGAGTATATTATTTAGCAAAAATACGAATGGTTGGAAGTAGAATAGAAATCGCACATGGTCGCGTCCAAAATGATTTACGTGTTAGGACGACTAAGCTCGGCTGCAAAATATAAATACGAGAGAAACAATCATCTTCAGAACACGATTAGAGCTGGCCGGTGATTTTGAGATTTGTCATATTTATAGGAAAAAATAATCATATTTCAGACTACTGTTGTAGTTTTAAATTACCTATTCTTATTTAGCAGCGAATAATATATACTTTATTTTTGAATCTCTTATTATCGAAAGAAAAATAGACCCGAGGTCACTACTTCAATATAGAAAAAGAAAAAAGGAAAAAAATCCGATGACCATTTAACTAATTTTCTAACATGGCTAATTAATTAAGACCATTAACCCATGAATGAAACCAAAGTGCAAATTTTTAAATCCGATGATGACATGATCAACCTTGTTTACAAGTTCTCCGGAAAGCCAAGTGTAAGGTGGTTAACTTAATTAATGGCTGCATTTTAATTACTTTGCTTATAATTTTGCACTAACGACGACATGGTTGTGGTACGTACTAGCAAACAAACAGACATTCTTTCTCCTTGTTTGATGTCAGTAAGTAAAGCTATTCTATATCTAATTTAATTAACACGACACTTAAATAAATATATATATAATAACCTAAAGTCTCTTATCTAATTCTCTCTTTGATTAAGCAATATAATTTTGATGATGGAAATAGTCAAATATAATTCTCTCATTGTTTAATTATTATAGGCGGAAGAAACAAAGATTAGCTGAAAAGGACGTTGATTGATTAAGGATTAAGGAAGGAGAGGTATGAACAAAGAGATGAAGCTATTCATTAGTGATAATGATGTTCATTATTTTTAAGGGATTCGGCGGAGATTTTTTCAAACTTCGTAAGTCATCATTAGGAATGGCTACAAGTCATTGGTTGATCCTCGCCGGCCACTGATTTTTCAAAGAATGTAGGATGAAAATTAAAATTTAAGAGTGATACAGATAAAATTGATTATTGTGTGTGATTTTGCGGCAAATCATGAAGACTCTGCTCCTTGAGAATTCTTCAAATCTATCTCCGACAAAACATCAAGAAGTTTCATTCAAATGTTCATCGGAACGGGGAGGTGTAAGTGTCAACAATCAATGGTGATACTTTTAGTCCTTTTAGCTGGCCGGATTTCACCTCCATTAGTGATAAACCTAGTACCAATGCTGCAACTTTGACTCCAATCATGATTATGCTCGCCGACCCCTGCCCGTATTTGATTCCTTGTGTTTCCCACCCAATCATTTGATTTCTCCCCAACAAAACACCATTAACGATAACAAACAAGATTCAATATTATCAGCAAACAAGATTCAATCTAGGGATATGTATGGAACCCCTAAAGCCATGAACAGTACAGAGAAAGGAGAGTTGGATAAACCTGGGCAGCAAAAGCCAATCTGAAGTCAATATTATCAGCAAACAAGATTCACATTCACTGCTTTAATTTGAATTTTTATTCACAGCTGAAACTGAAAGAGACACCACAGCTTACAATGTTTCCCCTCACAAGGTACTAAAACTCGAACAAATATTGTTAGATCCCCGACAAAAAAGAAGTTACTACCTATGTGATGTACATTCTACAGCCACCAGTTCATCTAACAACTGATCCAGTATGTACGATTCCAATTCGGCCCCGACCATTTCGATTTCGAAATGTCTGATCTCGTTCTTTGATCGGGGCATTCGATTCCAGTTCAACCCTTCTACGACATCGGATTCAGCCATCTTGCAGATACCCTCCCACAGATCCGGAGGAAGCCGCTTGAGCAAAACTTTCTTCAGTTTACCCGATGGCTCTGTTTCCGAATCCTCTGTTTTTTATGGGTCATAAGAAGAGAAGATTCAAAAAAGTCAGAAACTTTACTGAACTGATAGCTGTAATTACTAATTAGGCCGATCGGTCAACAACTCAGACTAACCTGATGACGTGGAGACTTCGTTATCGAGAGTGAATTGACGGCTGGAATCAAGAACGGAGACCGGACTCAAAGATGAAGAACTGCAACATTCCGTTGCTTCTTGGCATCTAGAATTCGAAATCTTAGGGTTTTCTCGGGACGGGTGAAAAGTTTCTTCGCCGGAGAAGAATCGATCTCTGACGGCGGATTCCTCCGACAGGATTCTAGACACCATTCGCTCGATGAACTCTGTTTCCTCTGTTTTCCCATCTCCTCTGTTTCCAAATTCTTCAAAGCTGAGGACAAGGAACTCATCGTTTTCGGTCAACGACATCGTTCTGCTCTTGGTCCGCCTGTGATGCTTCTTCTTCCCCTCAAATCCATCCATTGCAGCTTTACCAAACTCGAGTGAATTCATCGACCGGCTTCTGTAAATCGAACCACCACCCGGTTGCTCCAAACCCATCAACCTAGCGATAATTCCTGGAGCAGCAACAGGATTATGACAAATTGGGTTAGTACCCAGTTCAACATCGCAATTAGCATCATAGGAAAGGTGAGTCGGGGCAGAGCGAGGGCAGAGGATCCGAGTGAGAAGGCCGGAGATGCAGCCGGAAGTCGTAAAGCTACGGGAAGAGGAACACATTTCCCGGTCTGGAAGCAAATGTTTCATCGTTTTGAAAACGTTGACGAAATTAAGGAAGTAAAGTGAAGTTGGTATTGCAGAACAGAGTTGGTGGTGAGATTGGTTTGAATATATTGGTGGGCCGGTAAAGAAGAAAGCAGAAGTAGGATGCTTTGGGACGTACGTGGCGACTGGCGAGTAGTTAGTTGGTGAAGCTTGCTGGCCTGCCACTGAACCAAAAGAGGAAAAGAAGCCAAGAAGGAAGCTTTGGAGAAGAAAGAAAAATGGAAGATCGAGATAGAAAGTGGCGGGATTTTGGGGTTTTATTTATTTTGACTGAGGATATAAATTTGGCTGAACGGTGACTGGAAGTGGAGAACTGGATTGGATTTTTGAGTGGAATGATAATGGTGATTGCAAAGTTGGGCGTTGACAAGTCAATTCTTCTGTTCATTTTTGTTTGTATTTGATCAAAAGAAGAAGGCGGAGGAAACAGAGCTGCTGGCTTGATTCTGCACCACAGTAAATCTACGACTGTGATTAACTTTTTAATGGTGGATTAATCACACGATTAAGTTGTTACTGAACCAGGTGTTACTACTGGTCTAATGTTCCTAAGGTTCATCCATAACTCGAGATTGGACTATCGAGGTCCTCCAAGGCGGTAGAGGTTCCTGAGACGGTGCGAGTATTGACTGTCTGCTTAGATTTTGAACCACTCATTAAAATGGTTTAGTACGATTCTGATATAATTACGATTCAATTGTAATTTATGACAGTTGAGAAAGTTGAAGAACTTACCATTCGAGTTACCAGTCCGACGTTCTGATTTCAGTACACAAATAGTGTAACATGTGTATACCAGGAAACGATCAGAGGCTGGGAATTTTTGTGTTTCTTGTGTGTGTGGTTGAAGTGCCGCCATTGATGACCGTTAATTAGCTTGGTATGTGGTTTGATGAAATTAAGCGGTGGGTTTGATCTTCTTTTTCTTTGGAAAATGCTTTGGTCCTCACCCAGCGACCACACACCTGTTAGTTCTTCTGTGATTCTCATTCCCTCTGCTCTGTCTGTCTGCTGTCGTTGTTGGTCGACAACTTCATCAGCAGATAACCGACGTGTTGAGTTATACGGGCTGGGTAGAAATATGGGCCTATGCCAGATGTCATCTTTCGGGCCCGACACATTTTTAGCTCACTAGTTTCCACGGCCTACCCATTATAGCTGAGGCCCATTTCAAAAGCCCCCACTCCTTTTACCTTAATCGTGATTGACACATGTTGATAGAAACTGATTCCTGCTACTTCTACTCCACTTGTCACGTAATATGGAAGTTTCTTTATTCTTGGACTTATAATCTGAAAATGTACTTGACTAATTCAAAGACTATTCTACGGTAAGCATTTTGGATTGACCGGTAAATCACTCATCTTCGAAATGGGGATTGGGCATGCAAGTGCGATCACTCATCACTAACTAAAACTTACTCTCGTCAGGAATCAAACTCGTAGCTTGAAGTAACCAGAACCACTTGAATGTTAACGGCTTATCGAATATACCCAATGGAAATGTTAAATCCTATAAACTGATTTTGGTATCTTAATTTCATCCAAGTGCCTGCAGGTGGCTAAATTCCATCTAACTTTCTACCGATTAAGTCAAGCTCAGTTTCCGGGAATGGAGTGCTGGCTGAGAAATTAATGCCTGAAATAGTATACGTTGTTACATTGTACTTCACTGTTGACAATGTTGAGTTGTACTGGTAAACAGTGAATAAGCAGACACATGTTTCAAGCTATGTAGCTGAAGCTGCTGCTGCTGCTGCTGCATCCATGTCTAAGATATGGTATGTCCTCCAACAAACCAATCATCGTCCTCTGGGGGGAGTTATGTTTTAGATTTTCTGTTGTTTTCGTAGTATCTCACTGATAGTGAAGAATGCCGTCACTTTCATCCAATTATCAACCCCAGAAATCCACCATAAAATCCAACAGCATTGAATGCTCTTCACTACTTCCCCTCAATACTAATAATCATGACCTTCCATTCAACCATATTATTTTTGGCCGGCCCGCCGTTTGAAGAATTCTCCTTCTGAGAAAACTCTTGTTTTGCCCACTCATTAATGGCCATTTATGCCGCCGCTCCCCAGCTACAAGTTAGAAAACCATCCCCATCGTCGTACAATAGCCAACTGGTTTAGTGTTTGGGTTTTAGCTTGATGGTCCCTGCACTGACCACGACACGGATGCAACGACAGTGTTCGTACTTTTGAAAAATCACGAAACTCTGCAACCGACAGAGGATCGACTGATATCTTGATCGTAATCGAACATTTAATAGGATCGATCCGTAGATTTCTAAATATCTGACTTTATTCAGCAAGCAAGTTCAGAGACCAAAACAGTTTCAGTTTAGGATAAGAAAGACAAAATAGTGGAAGAAAATGATATCCAAAAAGACCAAGTTACAAACCTAGCCTAAAAAATAACACTACAATTCTAAACAGCCAAGCTTGATGAATGAAGATCAAGCTTGAGTCAGGATGAGTATTACTCTATAGAATCTGGCTCGAAATCGATAGCCAATTCGAATACTAATTTGAGTATAAGACCTATTAATTAGTAGACTCAAATTTTTGCAATATGTGTTTTCCTTTGAATATATCATATATATAATTTATGATTGTGGTACCGAAAATGAAAGTGGTGCATTTTTAAGGTTAGACAATTTTAATCAAGACATGAAGCGGTGGTGGCCTAGTATGAGTGATCTTAAGGTTGAGAGTTTGAACCTCTCACACTCCCAAATAAGTTTTAAAATAGCTTGTCGTATTCATATTTTTTTAGTTTACAGACTTCAAATTGGACTCACGGGAAAGTTTTAATGAGTGAAGTTTGAGTTGAACTCCAATTTGTCTCGTGAAAGGTAGTTAACGAACCATGTTCGAACTCGACATGAGCTAAACTTTGGTAGCTGAATTTAGCTGGAACTTGGCTAAAAAATGAGCTAGTAAAATTCGACTATGTTCGGTTCATGAACGGCCCTAACTGTACTCCTCTATCTACCTATTCTGTTTCCTCCATTATGGCATTACATTCGCCTCCTCGTAACTGTATCTCACTATCTAACTGTTCCATTCAATCCATTTTTCAGCCATGACCACGTCCCATTCCATAAAGTCATGTCACGAAGAAGCTTATTTTACATCATTTAGTTTCAAGCACCTGTAAGGCTGTAACTGCAAACTGTTACATGTTGGCAAGTTCGTAATGCAAATCGATATATCGTTCATACTTAATACCATACCCGGTAAATTCGAGCTTCCCCGTCATACTAGAGGCGATTTCGAACCGTTTTTCGATTCTGGCAACCCTACTCCGAATCCAGTATTTGATTATATAAACCCCAAACGCAATAACTCAGAAGACAAAAGGAATCCAAGAGGGAGTAAGCTAAAATTATCATTTTAATTTATAAGGAATCGTGAAAATGCAACAGGCACATTACTCCTTCAAAAAGTCTGCATTTTCTTGTTGACTGATTCTACTAAATTACCTGAGAAACTTATATAATTGCGTAAAAAACAAAACTTTTTTTGGGGGGCCACAGCAAGGAAAAGAAATTGAATCCATCTCTTCTGTTGAAGCATTAATGAAGCAGAGCAAGTAGTAAATTAGGCTGACTTGGACTTGGAAAACTTGAAGATTTCTGGGTCAGACTGATAGAACACGACATCCCCTGCATCACTAACATAGTGATCTTCGCCAAGGCTTCTCACTAAGTTGTCGAACAAGTGGAATGGGAATGGTCCTGATTTCTTTGGCTCTCTGTAGTACTTCCCAAGCACCGACTTTGCTGCCTTTGTCTGCCACCATTTTAATAATAATATCATATTATTATAAGTTCGAAAGATCCAAACAACCCCCCCCCCCCCCCCCCCGCGGCCAAAAACCCAGAAGTGATATTTAATAATATAGAGTCAGAAATCACTGCAGTAAGTAATAATAATATGGGGTTTTGTTTACTACTACTGTACCGCTTCTACGAGATGGTAGTGAGGGATTTGAGGGAACAGATGGTGAATCACGTGAGTGCCAATGTCGTGGTGGATGTTGTTGATAATCCCGTAATCTCTATCTACGGTTGTCAGCCCTCCACGTAGGTAGCTCCACTCTTGACCTCTGTACCACGGCAGCTTCTCTTCGTGCCCGTGGTGGTGCAGGTATGTCACCATGTCCAGCCACGCCACAAATATCTGCAAAATTGCTCAAAGTTTCAGCCTTGTTTGTGCTAATCACCATCCTATTCATTGGATTCCTCGTACCAAGGATTAACAAGTTGCAATAACGTATGTAGCAGTTTGATTATAGTAAAATGCAGCCAATAGTGAGATGGCACAAAGTTATCAAATAACAAGTTACACTGCTAGGAGAAACTTGACAGGGAACTCAGGAGCCAAAGCAAATGAAATGAAGCTTACAGATTGTTGAATTTGGAGATAGTAGTTTTACCAGGTAAGGGACGGTATAGACTTTGAAGACAGTGAGGAAACCAAAAAGGAAGGAGGCGTAGAGGAGGATTAGGACCATGGAAATCCAAGAGATGGTAGAGATTAAGACTGATTTCCTTTCTTGTGGGGCAAACAGGTCACTGTAGGGGTTGAAATGGGACCCTTTCTTCCCTGGGCTCCTCGTCCACTGTAACCATTCATTCATTTCAAAGGCACACAATCAATTCCCCAAATCTGAATCCAAATCCAACCAGAAACCAATACACAACATGCAAGGATGTAAGAATGTGGGGTGGTTCTTACCAAGTAGATAGGATAAGCAAACATTGGGAGAGGGATAGTGAACCTCATGAATTTGGTGCTTGTGTCCAGGGTCTTGTATACTTTCTCCGGCAGCTGCATTATATCACCCAATTCATATCAAGCATTGAAACAGAACAAACTGATGCCAATTGACGAGAGAAAAAATGAAATAAAACTCACCGGAACCCATGATTCATCTTTCTCAACATTGCCATGATTCTGGTGGTGTGTTTTGTGGCTAATTCTCCTGTTCAATCAATTAAACAACACAGAATGTGACTTTAGTTCAGCTGAATGACCTACATTTTACAGTTGTAAGGATAAAGGATCTGTTCATATTCTTTTCTTACCATCCATGGTAAGGCACAAGGATTGCAGAATGCAGAATATGCCCCACCACATTGTTCAGCCACCAGCTATCCGAGAAACTCCCATGGCCGCTGCACCATCCAATTCCAATTCATTCAACAATGGCGGATGCTTTTCACTTTTCTCTAGGGTTAATCTTATATATCATATCAACCAATAATATAACAAAACAGCATCGGATTGAAATTTTAAAAAAAAACCTCCTCCTCTTACCAATCGTGGCCGAGAACGAAGACAGCCCAAAACATGGTGCCCTGAGCGATCCAGTAGAGCGGCCAAACAGCCCAGAGGTCGAGCTTGAGGGCGGCAGCTGCGAATGCGAGAATGACGACGGCGTCCCTAAGGACGTAGCTAAGAGACCTCCATGGATTCTTCACCCAGCAATGCGGGGGGATGGCGGCTCGGATGTCGGCAATCTTGAAGGGAGGAGCCTCGCTGGGATCGAAATCGGGTTTGTTAGCGGAGGCGCCGTTCATGACTGCGACGCCATTGCCGTTGCCGGTAGGATGAGCAGCTTCCATTCCCATGGAGTTTGGAGGGCTCATTTTTGGCGTTGGTGTTTGGAATCCCTACACTAGGAGAGAGTCCAGAGACAGAGAGCCGTCAAGTCACGGTAGTCTGCAGAGGGAATTCCAATCCCAGCCCTCATTAGCTGCCGTTATTTATAACCTGGAAAAATAAATTATAAGGTAACGCAAAAGAAAAGGAAAAAAGATAGGAGAAAAAAAGGTAACGGCACTATGCCCACTGTAACCATTTCTGTCACGTACAAATACGTAAATACATTGCGTATTATTATTATTATAATATAAAGTGTACATGCTCAATATACGGTGTATACTTTGTACATTTATACATGATCTGGACCAAACCAAACTCAACCAATTTATTAGAGAGACGTGAATTAACAAACAAGATCAAAGGAATAATGGGGAATGAGAAGTGATGTCTCAACGAGTAGTTCAGTAATTAATACCCATTCGAATATGGTAATTTTAATAGAAAAATTGGTGGAAACTAATTTAGTTTCTACAACCAAAAAAAACTCATTTATGGTACCAAAATATTTTATTTTCTTTTATTCAAAAGAAAATAAGAATTAAATTATTTAAGAGAATAAGGTAAACCTAAGCCATATTTAGACATGAGCAGAAATCTATAAGAATGAATATTATTGGATCCGGATTGGGAATGGATGGGTAGAGATAATTGCGAGATGTAAAAAAGATTCATGTTCTAATTATACTATTGAATAATTTTCATTGTCGACCGAGACGAATCATGTTTAAATTGTCGTTTTTATAGATTATGAGCGCGATATGTTTTATGTTAGATAGTTTTCATTTGGATTTATTATATTAACTTTAAAAAAATTTAAGATTGGCAACCAAACCGAAAAACTGAAAAAACAGCCCACAATCACTCAAGTTTGACATGAACATAAAAAATTTAAGGTTGGAAACCAAATCAAAAACTATTTAAAATCACCTTAAGTTTAACGTGAAAAATGAATTGACCTAATATTAAACGGACATTCAGATTGAAACCCACCCAATATGTTTATAAACACATCAAAACAAAGGAAAATGCAGAAAAGAGGGGAATATATTGATGGAGACAAAGACGGAAGGGAATGACGTCAAATTTACCGTAAATACGAGAAATAATAGATTATGAAAAATCGATAAGCAAAAAACTGCAACATAAAAACCAAATCATGTATCATAAACGCATTGCCAACTGGTTTAATATGATGGGTTTGATTAGCCAACCGCCCAAAAATTGGGTAGGCACAATTCCTAAAGATTAGGAGGAAGATATTTAATTTGGTACCGCAAGATGCTTATTCAAAATTAGTATATGATTTGGTATAAACCTTTTGGTTGGTAATGTTTGGCCAAATCTTGGATTCAACAAATGACAAATTCCCTTTTTGAACACTGTCGTTTACTTGGTGTTGTCATCGTAAATGACCATATTGCCTAAAGTAATTAAGCGGACGGTCCATAATTAATTAATTTGTGTTCAGAAGAGGGGTTGGAATTAAATAATATGCGCAAAAACACCTTTATTAGAAAGCTTAATGAGATACGAATTGTTGGTACAATGGTATTTGGGGTTGTATTTGAAAGGGATAATTAAGGTTTGATTCTTCGTAACAATATTGAAAAAAAATTAAAACCTTAATTTTAAGACCATGCTCAACTGGATTAGTCGATCAATAAGTCGGATATCGGATTTAAAAAAAAAATTGAATGGAACAGTGGCATGGTTATGTTCAAAAGGGAACAAATTAATACCGGCAGCTTAACACTAACTACTCGACTAACACTATTTACAGGAAGTCTGAGAGTGGAACCGTGTCTTTTGCGTGGGGACAGATTACGTATTTGGTCACTCCACTTTGCTCTTTTGACTTGTTCATCATTGAAGTCATTATAGTCTGGTAAAATAATTATGTAGTCACTCCAGACTAAGGGCATCTATTCCGCATATGTGAGTCGGTTTTTTGAAGCTTCAACATAATATGCATGGTGGAAGTGTACTGTACCAATGTGCATGGTGTATAGTGAAAGTGTAATGTGTGCACAATGTATGATGAAAGTGCGACATATCAAAATGCACGGTTTAAATTGATAAAAAAATAATGAATGGCGAAAAGCACCAAGAAACAAGAGATACAAGGAAGAGATCGTGGAAAGATGGTGATTGGAGAATTTAGGTTGATAATTATGAGGAACAACAAAGACAATTCTTAGGTTGGGCATTGAGTTTTGGATTGGGTTTGAAAGAGTTGAGTTTAAGTTAGACCAATGGATAGAAAATATGACATCTAAATAGGAAAGTGACCAGTATCTAATCTTTCCAAAGTTTAGTGACTGTTGAACTAATTTATAAACTTCAGTGATGTACGAGTTAAATTTTGATAAAGCCAGTGACTGAAATGAAAACTTGTGGAGAAGTGCAACTTGGTACTTTACTTTAAAGCAGAGTGCACACGCGCATGTAAAAGCATAAAGTATAAACCTTTTTTCTTATCATCGTTACACACACTTGCTTGGTAATAGCCATCTTCCATGTTGAATATTGAAAAACATCATTATTATTTGTCCCTAAGTTGAATGATGAATGGTGCTGGTAACAAGTTACTATCACATTTAGTGATGTCGTTGTTGTTAGATAAATTTAAAAATTGTCGACCTTCAATGTAATATTGGTGATGCTATTATATTAACTAAAATAATTGTGTATTTTGGATTTTGAACCCAAAATTTACGAAAATAAAATCAAGCATTACAACATCTAACACTTTCAAAATACCCCATCTGATAGTCATTTTCTATTCAAATTTAGTAAGGAGTAACTCATTCAAAATCCGAAGTTTATTTCACTAAGTGTATCTCAAATTTTTCATAAAAAATAAAACTTCTCTTAATTCAATAACTAAAATTTTAATTCAAATAGTTTGAATAATAATTTTAATTATTTTCGTGATAGAGTTACATGTTCGCCCATTTTTTTAAATGTTTTTTTTGGATAAAATGTGCTTGCCTAAATTAAAACATATATGTAATGGCCAAAAACTCTAGTTTACATTTTTCTTTTACAAATAACTATTAAAAATTTAAAATATTATTAACCTCTTGTTTGTTTGTTTGTTTGTCGAGAGCTCTAGCCCCGATTAAAAGAAACTAATGCATATGTGTACGTAAGTTTGAAGCTATAACTAAAAGTAGCATCTTTTTTTGACTCGATCTAAAAACGGGAGCGGAGGGTTAATCGGTAATATCGAGGAGTTGAGTGGTGGGTGGGTGGGTGGATGCGCTGCGCACTGTCGTATTCGAACAACAGCCATTAGAATGAATGATCCTGTTGGTTTTTACTGGTGGGAAATATCCAACGATCTGGATCAAAATTCGGACAATCTTTCGTTTGTGGAGTGTTTTAATTTGATTCTCTGTTCCACAAAGGGTTTGGTTCTGTTTACTGCCTCCACCCATTCTGACATTCGTTTGTTATTATCACCCGACAATACAAACCCTAATCACGATTCCGTTACAGTAATATCTTCACTAATTAATAGAGAAACTGTACTGTAGTTAGGGATCTAAATAATCCCAGATTCATACTTAATTTTAAACTGACGATGATGATGATGCTAAAGTAAAATATCAGCTGCAGAAACAGAGAGTAAAGTAATGGTTTTATAGACCGGAAGCGGAGCAAAAGTTGTCGGAAGAAACAAACAAGCAAGCAAAGCATAATGTGGTTTCTGACGGCGGTGCGTTACTTTTGTTATTTTATGATGATGAAACTATTTCTTCTTTCATTTACGGTCTGATGGATCAGTTAAATTCAGTCCGTTTATTAACCAGAGTCTGTCCATGAAATAAAAATTAAGGTGATTCTCGATTCATTTGGTGAATCAGGAATTTATGTCATTTTAAAATGAATTATTTTTAAAATTTATTCTGAAATGATTTTTTTATGTTTAAAATGTTATATTCAATTTTTAAAAATAAATTGAATTGAATTCTCAATTCATATTTGATATACAATTCATAATTGAACTAAATAAAAAGTTTTCATATATACCCTTTTAACAGACAAGACATTAGTGTTACTCATTGAATGTATGGGCTTGTTGAATTATCAACTACATCACCTTAATCGACATGTTCTAAAAAACAATAATAATTAACAAAGAACGAATGCATTTGGTGACAACCACAATAATTAATAAATAAATAATATGATGGTTATTGAATGAAGAAGATGAAATGAGGTATCCAACCTCTTTTAAATCGGTATTTTTGTTGCCGGCAACAAAAATGAGAAGATTTGAGCAAACAGAGAGTCGACCACATATATATATATATATATATTAGGCTTTATGGTTATTGTGTTAATTTAATTGTTAGTTGAAGGTAGATAAGTCATTTTAATGTAATTAGTAAAAAATTTTGGAATTCATTTAGAGATACCTACTCAATTCCGCGGAATTGCTAACACTAACTTCAATTCCGCAGAATTCAAAATTTACAATTGAAAATGAATTCTTTTGCAAACCAAACACAAAAACATTCATTTCGAAATGAATTCCATAAGTTTTAAAAATTTTATTCATACCAATCAAGGTTAGCTAGCAATGTTAGATGAAAACTTATGTAATTGATGTTTTTCTATTTTGTTGTTGCCTTTTTGAATTGTTCGAGGAAAGTTAATACTTTCTTTTTGTATTTGTGTGACAGGAATATAAAGAATTTGATGATAAATTAAGATTGTTAGATCGAATATCTTAATATCAATACTATATATATAAACCGAATGAAGAGCTACAAATTATTCAACGATTGCATGATATAATGAACTGCATTTCAAGTTTTTATTTTCGAGTAATCGAGCAAAGATAATTTGAAAAGTAGATAGGAAAATTAAAAAAAAAAACAAAAGAACAAACGTTGAATGGGGCTGGGAATTGTACCTGAAAGAATGGAGAAGAGGGGGATTATATAGATGTTTATTTACTTCGGATTTGTTTGGTAACGATGGTGATGATGGTTTTCCCTGTAAAATGGTGGAGAAGAGCAAACAGGGGTCAAATATGATGATGTTTGCCCTAAATGGTTTGTAATTTCTGTTATAAAGCAGTTAGCAATTAATGTTAGGCAACGATAATTAGATACTATACCTAATTACATACAAAGGTTAAGTTGTTACGTTACCCTAAAACTCGTTACGTAAGCCACATGTCAAATTTTACATATTACGTATGGAATAACAGTCGTTACGTACGCAAGCCTTACGTGTATACTTACATAACATGTTGAATTTTACATGTTGCACAATAAATAACCACCGTTGTGCAAGGCTTACATAATGAGATTTGGACTTATGTAACGGGTTAATTAGATTTTACATGTTATGTAAGAAATAAATGTCGTTATGTAAGGTTTACGTAACAAGTTGAATTTTACATGTTAACGTAAGCTTTATGTAAAAAGCTTTAGGTTTAAGTAACAAGTTAAATTTTACATGTTACGTAAGTTGTACTATTGTTACGTACGTATGGCTTACGTAACGAGCTTTAGGCTTATGTACCAAGACTTACTAACTCAAAATTGCCTTAAAATACATATATATATATATATATATATATATATATATATATACAAAAATATAACCAAACTTGATTGACATGTGGCACATTTAACAATTTCTATTGGCTCCATTTTTACTCCACCCCACAAATCATATCTCACCTCCCATAATAAATACACTTGTAATCTATTCTCTAATTTCTCACCAAATTATTTTCCCCTCTCTATTAGTTTTTCTTCCATAACATTTTTTAAACTACTCAAAATAAATTATTATCTTCACAAATATCGTTCATAATAATTTTTCGATTTCAAGAACATCCATTTTCATATATTTAATTTCAATTTCACTCCATTCACAAAAATATTCATCTAATATTGAAAACTAATATGTGGTTGATTCAAAACCTCAAATCGTTATAACATGTACAAAAATTATTAAATCGATCTAATGTATGATTCAGTTAACATAATAAATGGTTTTAAAATCATTCAATCCTCCATTCAGTATAAACGGGCAAATTAAGATTTTGCCTTCGTAAGTTAATTGAATTACGCATCATTAACTCTTGAACAAATCAACACCTGAGTCGGTTTGAATTGGGAAAATCCTTACATACAAGCATAGTTCATATGATATGATAATTCGTTCAAGATTTTTTTAACGAGCCAATTGAGGTTTCATTTATTTAAGCTAATAAGGTTACGGTCATCATGTCTTGACCAATTCAAAACACGAATTGGACATATTCATCAAACATAAGCTCATATAAGATAATCTTACATTAAAGGTTCTTTTAATGGGTCAATTGAAGCCAACAGGCCGAGGATTAATCTTGATATATATACTCTTCAAATGGGCTCGAGTCAATCTATATACATGAATATTCACATCCATCACATATGAGTGACTGGTGAAAGTTTGAGTGGGCATATCTAGAACCTATATTAGACCTAGCAATTTGGGTGAATCGAGTCAATTTGGGCGGGTCGCTTTGGGTTACAGGTTGTTTCACGTTGGGTCATTCGGGTCACGAATCACTATTTTTAAAAATTGACCATAACCCTAAAATTATGGGTTGGATTGCGAGTCATTTCGGTTATAAGCGCTTTGTTATAACAAAATTATATTTATCATTATGAAAAAATTATTGAAATAACTATACTAAAATTTGACTAATTCAAGTTAAACTAATAAATGTATATAGTAAGATATAGAAACAGATAGATATATAATAGTTCATAACATAGAAAATAAACATATTTTGAAAATGCAAATTCACGATTTAACTTACTTGTATTAATAAGAGGATACACAAACTAAATATTCATTATTTTATTGTTCTTTTAAAAAGATTTACCAATGATATCGTTAAGTAAATATTAAATAGACCAATGATTTTTAGTTACATTCCACATGGCATATGTGGAATAATAATGTGAAATTTATGAATAGTGTAATATATAGTAATATGAACAAAAGTGAAAAATACTATAACATAAAAAATCATAATCATAAGTAGGATTAAGTATTAAAAATACTTTGAGTGATGTTAAAAATAGTAATTTTAATATGCACTATAAAATTTTTCGGGTTAGCGGGTCGACCCTAAATCCGACCCTAACTCATCCAGAAAAATGTCGGGTTGTCGGGTTCGGATCATCAAACTCAACCCTAATGTGTCTGGTGCCACGGTAATGCACGGGCTACTTATTTTTTAGGATTCTACCTAAAAATATATTAATTAGAATTATACACGGCTTATGACCTAACTATGTCTTTCTTTTAGAATTTTTCAAACAAACAGTGTTTTAGTTCGTTAGACTTTCGGCCAACCGGCCGGGTATATAGCTTTTCATATATAAATACTTAGCTAGTTTGGTTTGTTATGGATCCCGGAAAGATGGAATCCTAACCAATCAGGTGAACTCTTGGACCCTCCTCTGTCAGTCTTCATGCATGGTTACTGCAATCAATCAATCAATCATCGTCCCTTGTTGTTTCAAAGCTATCATGGAACCAGATACCATTGTCGTGCCTGCTACTATGCCACAAAAAGCACCTAATTCCAATAACCTACTGTCGGCTCAGCCTATGTCTTGTTCTTTGGCAAAACACCTGAGAAATTTGAAGGTTTCTTTTCAGCTAAGTTTTATTCTGATTCAAACAACATTAAAGAGGGTATGTACGACACCAATAATAATTAGTTATGGGAAAGTGAGGTGAGTTGATGTGCACCGGTAACTAATTTCTCAGCTGATTTCCCAGTTGGGTGTCTCCTTTGAATTTCTATGCTTTCGTACGTGGCCAATTCTATAACACGACAGTCAAAATATGCAACCTTTAATGCTCAAATTAGAAATTCCTATACCAATATATACAAGCTAAGGTCCTTTTCTTTTGCTGTTGATGTTGACCTGTTGCTGTCAAATATTTTAAACAATGATGATGAGTCCATTGTCGTCGCAATCCATCCAAATAACTAACTAACTAAGTAGCTTTCATGTTTGACATTCAACTAACCTGGCATTTTACTTATTAAACTGGTGCAGAGAATGTGCACATCAAAATCGGAAGCTAAGGCTTAGTTCGGCAGCTGGAACGTGAATGGAATTTGGATGGGGATGAGAAAGTTAGCTCACAAAATGCCTAACGAAGTTTCCCGCTCGAATGAGAAAAATGCTAAGGATTCCATCCCTCATTTCACGGACCAAACGGACCTTAAATCACAAGCAGGTTAGGATACCCAGATTCATAAATGAATTGATACAGACAATCCATTTGAGATTAATCTAAATCAGCACACACACCCATCACCACAAATGTCATATACTTGAAGGCTTCATGAATGGATACAAGAAGCAAAATTGAACGCTATACACATGAAATTCTTCTGCTAATAATGATACATGATAAAGATTACGGTGTTAAGTGTAAAGAACGAAGAAGTGGCAAAGACTTGCAGATGTGATGTGCGTATTGCTGTCATCTTTGGGAGGGAACTTGGTAGGAACCAGTCCCGCTAACACCGGACAACTGTTTCAGATTCGTCAGGGCATCCTGAGCGTACCTTTTGGTGTTCCCATTCCCATGCTTCAACGCCTCGACCAAAGCTCCAACTAGCGCCTGGTTCAGCGAATGCCTATGGCTACAACCTTCTGCTCTCAAGAACTTGTCAACCATCCATAACGTCTTCTCTTGCAGCTCACCTGGTCTTAGCTTCATGAACAGATCAATCACAGCATCCACCATCCGCAATTGTTCAAACTCGTTCATTCCCCTCTTGGTAATCTCGGACGAATTATCAGCTGGTACGAGTGTCGACAATGCCTCCACTGCTGCGATTTGCACGTTGGTATTATCGTCCGAAAGAAGATCGATCAATGGCTTGATGCAGTCGTTACTTAGTAGACACAGCTGGGAGCCTTCATCGTCACAGGAGAATTCGTTGTGTATCGGGCAAGTCGACGGTTCCGAAGGGACTCTGCCACAGATGAAGATTATAGGAACACAGAATCCCTGAGGAGGTGAAGGAGGTTGTTGATCCGGATTCCAGGTAGCTGATTCTGATAAGTTTCTCAGTCCAAGAGCAGCTAGCTGTTTGATTCTCGGCTTGGAAGGGAAACCGAGCTCTTCGCGGAGTAAGGTCATGAGTTGAAGCCCTCTCACCAGGGTAAGAACAGTTTGATCATCGTTGAGGCGTTTGGTGAAGCGGAGTAGTATTCCGAGAAGCCCTTCTGTCATGCTTGACGATGATGAAGATGAAGTTCGAGACGATTTGCCATTGGCGTTGCGATTCCGGGTTTTGAGAGTGGAGACGATCCATTTTATGAAACTGGGATCAAGCAGTGTTTTCACTTCGTCGCCTGAGAAAGGAAGGTTAGCCAATATGCAGGCGGAGTCTGATCTTTCTGTATCTGTAGATTGGTCATCCAATAGTTTGTCTTTCAGCAATGAATTCTTGTTACAAGTTTGTAGCTCATAGAGTAAGGCTTGGGCGAACCTTTCCGAGAGCAATCTTGTAAGCCTAAAAGCGTTGATTCGATGTCCAACTTCTGGGTGCTCGAGATAACTGATCACTGTTTTAATGCCATTACTACTCTTGATTCTGCTAGCTACTGATTCTGCACCAATCAGAAACAATAAAGAACTGAAATCCAAGTCTGATGCGATTATTCATGAAATGCAGACGGTAAGCGTAAAAGAAATCCGGTCTCGTACCTGCAGCCCTGGGAGACGATGCTATTCCGTAGAGGATTTGGAGTATGGAAGCTTGAGCAGGGGACGAGGCAACAGATAGAAGCTGAAGAAGACTCGAGACGATCGATGCAGACTGCATTGTATTACCACTCTTGTCAACAGCAGTCAACTCCCAGTGTCCTGGATTCGATACTATATTCGCGATTGCCGATGTGGCCAATTCCACGAGTTTTGATGACGACAAGGTCTCGTTTTCCAAAATGATTTCAGTAAGCACAGGAAGTGCATTAGCATCAACAAGGATAGTTGCATTGTCATCCAAACTCGATAGGTTACACAAGGCTTTCAAGCTTGGTACCCGTGCGTCAGGATTAGAAAGCAACTCAACAAGTATCTTAGCACTTGTCCTCGCAATTTCTTCTTTACTGCTATTTGTTAAGGTCATCTTTCCCAGAATAGATGCCATTCCTATTTTATCGTCATCAGAACCTGTAGAATAGTTACAATTTATGTCCACCATTTCTCAAAAGAATTTGATGCTTATAGATAATCAAACGAAAAGGACGGCGCGGCTATCTACCTTCACATAGACGAGCAAGCAAGGGCTTGAATCTGCCAGCTGCGGCCAATACCTGAACATTCTCTTCCATGCTTTCCATCCTCTTTAACAACTCATCTGCAAGATTTGACAAAGCAGGATTCTCCAGATTGCCTGCCATACTAGATAGAAGAAATAGTGCTCCCTTTTCTGATGTAATTTTGATGCAGTAATCTTCATCATTACTGAACTCCAGCAATAACTTCACAGCATATTCTCTCTCTTTGTCTGAATTTCCAACAAGACTATGTACAGCTAGTCTAGTCACACCCTCTTCCAGCATTATTTTCTGCAAATAGTAAAACGCACACCAATCAGATCAAGAGATAACTGATAATCCCAGAACATAGCATTAAAGGTATCCAGTCAAAAAGAGATTCATACTTAATATGTGATTCTACAAGTACACAAATCAAACTAACCTTGCTTTCTTCATCCTTGGCCATGCTAAGCAAAGCCATGAGAGCTTTGCCCCTCAGACGACTGCCTAAGTCCTTGGACGATTTTCGAAGCAAGTTGACAATAAGGGCAACCAAGCCAGCGTTCCTCACTTTATACTGATAAGAAGAATGCTCTTCAGAGATCCTGTAAACACTGTCCAATGCACGTTCAATTGACTCCTTAACAAATGGCTCTTTACTGATATGCTCCACTGAAGAATTAACCCGGACTTCGACGTTCCTACAAATCCACTCATCTATCGCTCCGGCCAGCCCAAGATTCGGCTTCAGTTCCGTCGTCTTCAGAACCATCCCAGTGACAGGACAAGTAGGGTCACGGCCATCCTCAACACATCTGGAAAACCAGTATAATATGGCTTTCTTATCATAGTTCTGGGAAGACTCCAACACCACAACAGGTTCCTTCATATATTCTTTGGTCAATGGACAAAGGAAATTCCTGAATGGTGACAAGTGCGCCTCATCTTCTGAATTCAAATCCTCATTCAGTGCCTCCGCGTCCGGGTCGCTCGACCAGTTATCAAGAATTTTCTCCAAAGAGATCATAATTCTCCTTTCTGCGACGGAACTTGACCGCGCCACATCAGTTTTGAACAGCTTCACTTGCTCAGATAGCTCTTGGTGGTTACTCGCATCAATTCCGAGAGCTCTTGCCAAATCCATGATGATCGCGCTTTGCACAGCTTTGCTCGACATCCTTCCCTGTCCTTCCTTCTCTAATGTGCGGCGGACTCTCTCTTCGTTTTCCGTCACCTGAACTCAGCTCGCCATTTCTATAGGATGAGCGACAAATTCACACAACAGAGACTCAAATTCGGATGAGAGATGAATTTCGCATAAATTCTATGGACTTACTCTGAATTTCGCTTGTTTCATGTCACGGGAGAGATCGGAGGTCTTCTTGCGAAGATCGGAGAGGAAGTCGTCAAGCAGCGAAGACTCAATCAGTTCCAGCCACGTCCCCATCGCCACCGTCCGCTCCAGTAGAGACGCGCAAAGTGACTGGCAGTTGACCAGCACGAAGATCTTGCTCCTCTTCCTGTACACAGAAACTGTTTCTGCAGCATCAGAGAGATCCTCGGAGATTCCTCTGAGCCCGGTCTCAACGGAAGCTGGAAGTTCTTCGAGTGACGCCGAGGACCGGAGTAGCTGACTGAAAACAAGCTGAAGACGGTGGGCGTAGCCGGTGAACTGCTTAGAGTTCTCGAAGGACTCTTGGTCGGGGCTGGTGGAGCAGAGTTCAGAAAGTGAGCGGTGGATTGAGTCGACGGCGGCCGGGAGTGGCGGCGCCGGGGTCATTTCACGTCAACGAAGTTGGATTGCTGAATTCGACTGCGGAATCTGGAGATGTCGCGTCTCAAGAACCATTCTGAAGCAACTGGAGGTCTCTACTGCTGTTCGTCTTCGCTGTGCTGAACGACGAAAAGTCAAAATCTTGACTTCCTTTTTTGCGCAGACTTTATTAATTATTATTTCTTCCCTTTCGAGGAAGCTGAAGCCGACGTGTGAAACCGAGTTATTACTCATTACGAGTTCCCGGATCCAAGGTGACCCGCAACTGGATGTTTTTCTTATTAGTTATTTGAAATGTAAACCCGACCGATGACCCGGATATGAATTCGGAGCTCCAGACAGAAGGCTAAAAATAGATTATTGACTCGTTCTGCAAATAACAGTCGACAGAAAGAACTCAGCTAACTGGATTTTTCTGGTTCTTAATCGCGGAAGAGATGGACAGAGTACAGCTTCTACTGTTTGGACTCCCGCTCTTCCTACTGTTTTCCGATCTCGTAAATCTCTTCACTCCGCCGCCTGCTAAACCGGCTTCACATCATCAACTCCACCACCACCATCACAAACAATCACCAGCGGTTGTGGAAACCCTAGATGTTCCGGTGCAGGTAAGTTTCCGTACCTGCGCTGAAACTATGTCGAGATCGAAGCTGCTGATTTATGTAATAGACGTGACTGATTGTTGCAGAAGCCGGTGATTGGAGGCATCGGTATCGGCGGTACTGTGAAGATTGATTTCTGCTCATCATGCTCTTACAAGTAACGTGATCGGTTCCGTTGAATGTTTCCGGCTGTTTAGTTATCCAATATCTCATATGATTGATTGAATGGCCTCAATTTGATTTAGTCTAATGCAAGAACTTTATATTTGACCTGTGTTTGACCTTAGTGCTGGTGATGGAAATGCAAGATGAGCTAATTGTTGATTATTACGGCAACTATAAGAACCTTACATTTTCATTGCTAATTCATCAGGGGCACTGCTGTATCGATGACAAAAATGTTGGAGAATCAGTTTCCTGGAGTTGAAGTGATTCTAGCAAATTATCCTGCGCCACTGCCAAAAAGGATAGCATCTAAGTTGGTTCCGGTTCTGCAAGTTGGGGTGATTGCAGTGGTTGTGGCTGGGGAACATATTTTTCCTATGATAGGGATCATGGCTCCACCCCCATGGTATCATACGTTGCAGGCAAATAAATTTGGCACCATGGCATCTGTTTGGCTTCTCGGCAATACGTTGCAGTCTTTCCTACAAGGCTCCGGTGCTTTTGAAGTTTACTGCAACAATGAACTGGTAAAAAGCTCCCTCCTTTTGTACATGTATGCCCTTTCCAAACTTGTAACTATTGGGAAGTTGCGTTGTTACTCATTTGATTCAACTTATGTATTAACAGGCCTTCTCGAAGCTGAAGGAAGGCAGGTTTCCAGGAGAGATTGAGTTGCGAGAACTTGTACGCAAAGCATTGACCGGAACCAGCATTTCAAATGCGCGGTGATATATCATTTACCTGCCAGTCCTCCCTATCTCAGAAGAGCTCTTCGGATGGTTTATGTTACAAAGGTGATTCTCAATGTACAATCTTGTCTTTAGCATTTAGTATGGTACAATGATTTTTGCGGAAATGCAGTCCCCCGCCACATGTGTGCACCAACAGGGTGACCGTTGTATGATTAGATTGAACCTGTCATAGGCCAACGTATATTTATGTTTCATCATTATCTTTACAGAATCTGAAATCCAAACAGCATAAACCTCACTTGATGATTGCTTGCTTTGAATTTTCTGTTATGTTCATAGTCTGCTTATATCGCGGCCAAATACCATAGTTGTGAGCCAGTTAACAGCAACGTAGAACCTGTTCCTCCAGCTTACGACTCGTGTAAGATACGCCGACCGCCATATGAACCAGCTTACGAAACCAGCCATGGATATTCCTTTACCCTTCTGCAAGGTAAAAGGGAAATTGAAACTGCCTGAGAAATCAATGGAAGACTGAAACAAAAGGGTACAAACCAAAATATAAGAAAGAAGGGCTACGACTTTGCTTTGCCGAAGATCCACAAGAGCCTTATGCCGCCCGATTGTAGCCATGCTTCCCATATGTTTGTACACAAACGGCTCCCCTACATCCATGTCCGCTCCACTGTTTGCGTGACCTCCGCCAGCTTTACCTATTCGATTTAGTTGAGCCGCGAGATATTTCCCTTGCCTCTCTGCAACCTGAACAAGGCATCAAACGATGTAACCCGGTCCGGTAGGTTTTGATAGTGTTCAGTTTGTTCATATATTGGACCTGTGCCAATGCTGGCAGGACTTGTTTGCCGGTACTTTCGACGAACCCACTGCAGTCGCCAATTGCAAACACATCCGGCATGTTAGGTACCCGTAGCCATTCGTCAATCCCAATCCTGCAGTTGACGACTTTAGAGATGGTTAAGAGGATGTCACTAAAATACGATAAGCATTCGACAACTTCTGATAACCACAAACATCTTACCTTCCACCTGGAGATTTTGGAAGGTCCAGAGATTTCACTAGAGACGAAGGGCCAACGCCAGTAGACCAAACTAATAAACCATATGGAACTTCAGTCCCATTGTCGAGAATTATCTTGTGAGGTTCGACATCCTTCACTATGCCGCGAACAAGTCGAACCCCTGACTGAGGGGAAACAAAAAGGTGAGTAATCAAAATTCGGAACCGAGAAGGGATCTACTTTCACCATTGATGCGAAATCCGACCTTGGTCAACTGCCTGGTTGCATACTGGCGCAAACGATCGTCGAAAGAAGACAATATCTCATTTGCCTATAGTAAAAAAACAAGTACATATGAGACAGTTGTAGAACTGTTATGAGGGGATCTCACCCTCCGATGTAGTAGTAACTTCCCTTGTTACTTGTTTATACATGGAACAATATTACCGTACCTCTATCAAAGTAACACGGATGTAATCCTTGACATGTGCGTGCCTTTTGCGGACATCTTTCATGATGAAATCACTAAGCTCGCCGCTGAATTCGACTCCCGTGGGTCCACCTCCGACTACGACGCAGTGCAGCAGTCTGCTCTTCTCTTGCTCCGTAGTGCCCGGGATGTCTGACAGCATCAAATTGAGGAGCAGCTTCCTCCGAATTTGTTGAGCATGGTGAACTTCCCTGAGGAAGACGGCGTGTTCTTTGACTCCATGGATTCCGAACGTGGTGGCCTCTGCTCCCAAGGCGATTACCAGCTTGTCGTACGCTATGTTGAACTTCCATGGCTCCAGGCTGGTTTGCCCATCAGTCACACTCTCGCAATTCACCTTCCAAAATGAATAGATTAAGTTAAAATGATGATAGTATATTCTCGTGTCACGATAAAATTTAACATTTTCACTATAGTTAATTTTAAATTTATTTTTTCAAAAGATCTTACTGGACTTACTTGCATCAATAAATTTATCAATCACAATGTATTGCAACATCACACACAAGAAAATATGCAGTTAGTCACGGTTTTGAAAAAATCTTGTTACATCCACAACATGGACCAATTCATATTGGTCACGGATATATTAAATGTGACCTTAGTAAAATTGGTCGCAAACCTTCTTAACTCGTGACGGATTGATCACGATCTCACGGAGACGAACCGCGACAGACTGGTCGTATAAATATTTCGTGACCACACTCTTACTGATTATTTTCGTGACCGGTCCGTTACAGTTTTTTGTGACCATCCCTCACAGATGTACATATGAGATCCTAGTATTAGGAGTAGATTAAGGACACGTTTTTACTTTTTACGCCGGAATTAGTTGGATTTGGAGGCCAACTTTGGCACCAGATCGATTTTATCAGATGCATTTTCTAAAGCCACCAAAAAACATCATCAATTTTGCAGGATTTGAAAGTTTAGTTCTGCCAAATTCCGTTTGAAGAGATATGAAATTTTCAAATTCAACGAATTTATCCTCAAATTCGAATCCAACTTTTGGGGAGTTTTGTCATTTCGACCGGAATTAAAAGTTGAGAAACGAAAAAACGTGCCTTCAACTTTTCTCTAGTGCCAGATTATGTACCAAATTAATATCCATACGATTGAAACAGTGAAAAAAAGAGTTGAGAAGCCCAACCCACCAAATGATTCTTAGCATCCATCCCCTTGCAACGAGACAGGAAGAAGTATGACCCGGGTTCGGTAGAAATGGCAGGCTGGATCCGGGCCACGTGCTCCGAAACCGACCTGAACTCCAGCGTACCCACGCACGTCGACGCAAGCAGCGGCGTGAACACCATGTGGTTCCTCGGCGACACGCAAACGACGTCGTAGATGCTAGTATCAATGCCCTTCATCAACCGGCACCCTGCCCATCCGGATCCCAGCACCACCACCCTCGGCTTCTCCCCTGCCCTCGTCGCCTCCAAGTCCCCCAAACTCGGAGGCCGAATTTCGACCGCCGGTGACGCTCCGGGGGCGGTGCTGAAATGCGAAGAAAGAGATGTCAGTAGCAGAGACGGATGAGAGGCGAAAGTGGGTGAGGATTTGAGGGAGGTGGAGATTCGGGTCAGGGTGCGGAACCAGGCCATGGAATGTTGCTGTGTGTTTGAAGGAAATGGATTGGATGGTAAGATGGCTGGAGAGATTTTTAATTAGTGAGTAGTGACAGAGTCCAACTATTTTGGGTGGCAGAGGGACTGGATCAGGTGGTGAGTCAGCAAAATAACTGGACTAATCGGAACTGCGATCGGTTACGTGGCAGTCAGATGATAGCTATTTCAGTAGAATAGGACCCACCGCGGCCATGGGCCTGCCGGGGTTGGAGTGTGACGGAGAGAGTGTTTCGAATGGCTGGAGGAGAAGAACTACCTTATCCTACTGTGGTTTGGATTCATGCAATGGTATCACAACAGAATATCTGATATCGCATTTAAAATCTAGAAGTTAACTAGTACAAAACTTCAAAATTAGAAGTCCAATATCGAAACGATTTTACGACTTTACCGTTTTGAAATTGGAATATCGTAAACAAACATATCAGATTAACCCATCTAAATTTCGTAATTAACAACCTGCATAGTTGTTGAACCACAAAAGTGTGACATATAGAATCATCATTTTAACCAGTTGGAATTTTATGAAACAGCAAGAACTAAACACAAATAAAAGCAGTTGAAAACTCCCCCATTACACATTCAATCAACCAAAAACCCTAAAACAAAATCCCCAAATCTTCTATGGCATATTGCTAAACTTGTCGACAAACTTCATCTTGGACATATCAAACTTCTTCAGAATCTCCTGCTGCTCAATCTCCGCACTGGTAGGCAACCCTCTCTGTTTCTGCCTCTGGTCGAACATCATCTTCTCCACCGCCGACCTCGTCTCCGAATCCAAATCGCTCATCTTGCTAGGCTCCGGCTCCACCTTCTGCACGTCTATCTCCGGCCCTCCTTTCATCAGCGACTTCCACCAATTCGTCTTGTCGTCCAATTTCGTCAGCAGAATCGAGACAATCCTCTGGTCCTCCAAGTTCCAGAACGACTCCCCGACTTTCACCGACCCGTACAGCTCCCCTTCGATGATCGTCGGCGATCCCTTGATTTCGAGCTTCAGGGATTTCTTCTTGATCTCGCAGGTGATCTGCTTCGATCTTGTCCCTTGAGGTACCGGGATTGTGATCGTCACCTCCTGGAGGGTCTGCCCCCATGAGTAGTTCCCCAAATCGAGGCCGTTTCCGGCGTTGGGAACCGGAGACGATGAGGCTTTTTTCTCCTTCTTTGATTCGATCGGTTGTTGGTGTTGCGGTTGGGTTTCTTCGACGATTTCGGAGAGGATCGCCATGGCTGCGTGTTTGAAATTGAGTTGAGTTTGTGAAATTAGGGTTTTGGGATTTGTTGGGTTTGTGAATGGGAAGAGATTAGTACTCGATCGTATTTATAAGGAAGGAACTGGGGGGGGGGGGGGGGATTTTTTTAGTTTCCGACTATGATTTGGTAAACTATTAATCCGTATCGATGTAGGAGAAAGGGAATCCGTATCCGATTGGTCACTGGACTTGGATTTTTCTCCGTTAAGTATTATGACTTTTGACGTTTTTCATGTTGGTCCTTTCCGTAATTCCGTTCGAGTTAACCCATTTTTGTCGTCAAGTGAAGGGTCAATGGAGCCCAATTTGTTTGAGTCGATCTTGGCCAACCCATATCGCGAGTGTGAATCTCATTTTTCGCCCTCAATCAATCAATCCATTAATGGGAGTTAAGAGCTGAAACATGTTCGACGAGAAGACAATTTTGTGACAGATTTGATTGCAAAGTTGGGTTATTCGATGTAACATGGGGAGGAGTATTGGTTCCCTGACACTTCCATCAAAAGTTCAGGATATTATGTTGTTGATGGTGACGAAAATAGAAGTCCTCTAAGCTCTAAAAACAGAAATTTACTCCTAACATCAATAGAGAATCACTAGAGAATACAAATAAATCGCCTACAAAGTTATAAGTGGATCATCGATAATGATATGGAAAATACTCATCTCAAGCTGTATGATTCAGATGGCGGACAAAAAATGCTCCGTTGCCACAACAAACAAATACGAGGACAATGACCCTTTGTCCCAATCCCTTATTTGTAACAAATTATCCGCATACTCCCTTATTCATAAAGATTCGTTAAATTATGAATAAATTATAGACGATTTCAAATACTTCTCTCTATTTAAGAAATTGAACAAGAAAACATACCAACTTAAGACTACAATCATATATTTTCAATCTATCGAAATCAAAGACTTTCATAAAATCAACTTTAACAACTAGTATTATAATTTCATGAAACATCATAATATCGTCACTGATTACTATGGTTTTAGCCAAAGGAGATTGATTAGGACTAATAATACTAGCGAGAGAGTAGCTTGCTAATCCTAATTAGCAATCAACATCAATATGAACTTGCACGAGGCCTTTTTATTTATTGATAATAAGTAGGTACTAAAAGTGTAGTTAAACATGGGGGAAGTTGTCCCCCAATTCGTTAAACCCGTATTCATAAATGGAAATATCTACCCTCGAAATTGTCGGAGTATATGTTACATCGTTACACCGGCGGTCGTTCGCCGTAAAACAAGAACGAAAACTGGGAAACTTGCTTTCGCCGTTAATTAGCGCAAGCTATCCTCTCCGCTGACTATGACGATGACGATGGCCATGACGGCTACGAACTCTGCTTGGAGAAGGATCGTGGCCAGTGTTGGCCGAAGTTTCTCCATAGTCTGCAAGCGACACCTTCAACGACCTCCCTTCCTCCGACAACATCTCCTCCTCTGCCCCTCAAAAATAACAAAAGTTAGAATATGTTGTGCATGTTATGCATGTGATTGTTGTTAGATTAATTATTGCATGTAATTAATCAAACAAGACATGTACCTGAGAAGGAAACAGAAGTGTAGCGAGCTGAAGAGAGGAGAGCCAGAGCAAGCAGCAATATGCAAACGAATGCCGAAATCCGAATCAACGACGCCATAATCTTCTTCTTCTTCCTGATCTTCTTCTTTTTGTTGTATATGACTGGAGATGCAGAGAGATGACCATGGGCTGTATTTATAGGCGGGTGGAGTTGACATTGTGTAAGGTGGATGGTAGGTACCATGTTATCTGTCTCTGCCGTCCAATTTTAGTGGGTCAACGAGCGAGTACGGTCCCTTTCTTCACCAGAAAAGGGGAACCAAATTAACTCTGTGCTATATACATATATGTGATTGCCTGACTATCATAAATTAATAATCAGTTTGGTACAAACTCACTAGACGAACGCTTAAGTCCAAACTCCAAACCGACCACTAAATTCCACACGAAATAAAACCAGTTTGACCTTTTGGTTACAGCTTGCTGTTTCCAATACTACAGAGCTTGAAGCAGCACTTGAGCATATATAGTGAGCTTTTATCTGTTCCGGCACCTTTTCTTTCTAGGCCGCAAGTATATTTGATAGTTATGAAATTGAAGTATCTGAATAAAGTGTGGATCGAGAACCTGGCTACCATTCCTTCAGCTTTACATTCTTTTTCCAGCTCTATGTATCTAAGCATCTTTGCTGTCCATGCGTACGAGTCATAACCAACAAAAGAATAAAGAAATTTGCACACGTTGTAGTTTTGACTCGGAATGAGTATCTTTATCCCCTTCTCCAGCAACCTTAGTTTATAGCAGAAACAGAAGAACAAGGATACCCATTAGCAGATAAGGATATCGCAGCTGGCTGGGCGGGTCAGACGAATATATCATTCATTATCATGTCACATGGCCACTTCGCCATCTTCAAGAAAACGAAGGATCTTGGTCTGAGCATTTTGGTCCGGCTGGTAATTAGCAGACTGGTTCGAAACTTTGTTCGGAGTCTGCGTTCCAGATTCTAATGGATTATTGAAGCATTTGGTGACTTAGTGTATGTCGGTAGGACGATAATTGTCTGTTCGACTACGTACCCATATAGATTCACTAGCAGTCCTATATACAAAGAGAAGCAATCACTGAAGCAGATATACTGTAGAATCCATTCAAGTGTCACGATAGTTCTCTGACTTGATAAAATCGTTAGTTTTGGGGCCAACAAGTGTCGGATCAAAACTACAGATACTCGGCACAACATTACATCATAAGCAAGGTCAACCAATACAAAAGTAAAATAAATATTCCTCCTCGATGATCATCATCGTTTCTTAAAACCGTATTTCTTCCGTTCGTAGAACAAGTCTGTCTTCGCGCTGCCTAAATTCACGATCTTCGGACAGCCATCCCGATCTTTCTCCTGCTGCGTGCACTCCTTGCAGTAGTATGCATCAGATATACCCACTCCTCCGCAGATAACACAGCGACCCTGGAAGGAACCGTAGTTGCACTCGTCGCAGACTCGCACCAGCGTGCAAGGACGGACATAGGAGTCGCAGATTACACATTTACCGTCACACTTCTCGCAGAGTCTTCCAATGGCTATCCCCGGTTGCTTTCTGCACATGATCAAATCAGGATGATGCTTTGCCATGGCTGATTATGGCTGTCTGATACGACAGACTTGCCTGCAAAAGAAGCCATACCTCCCAATTAATGTCAAGTACATTCTTCCTCAAGGTGCAACATGACTAAGATTATATCAACAAGGTAGCAATCAACTATACAACTTATATAAAAACGAGCCAGGCCAAACGGAGTTACAAATGGCTAGGTAAAACTTAAAAAGAGTGTAAGCTCTCAGTCATTTGGATATCAGAAGGTGTCCAAGGAGAGTGGTTGAGACTCATTTCGAACTATACCCTACTGATTCTCAACAACAATAACAAAAGGGAAGGAAGGATCTGAAGTTTTAGCCAGCTGACGTCTTATGAGCATGATGTAACCTGACCTATCATACATCTTTCGGTAGGACTTAATATATGAATTCTTATAATTTGTGAAATCTCTCATCATAACAAACTCATATACCTACAACATGACATCTTAATTTCACTATTCCAAAAAATCTGACTAATAAACAAATTGGAGGCTGAACGAAAATGCCTCAGAACTATGAAGCATCTGCTGAGAAGATTAAGAAATTCCAAATCCTCACAGCCCACCAGATTGACCAACAGTCATAGACAGATTTCAAAGGACCTTTAACACAACACCGCACATAAATTACTACCACTTCTAGAGCGAAAGAACTGAGATATGGATGGACTGAAGGGAACATATAAATTCAGAAGGAAATCGGAGACTGAGGAGGAAAGATGACAAACCCTAAATCATCGATTATTGACATGAAATCCAAGAAAAGACCTCCCAGTGACAGCACCTCAAATCACATGACAATTAGCTTGAGAAAACGAACAACACATAGGGAACGAAGAAGAAATACTAACCCAATTCAAAGGGAAAGACTGTTCGAAGCTCAAGTTCACTCGCGCACTTGCTTCTCCTCGTTTTTTGCGGGCAGCAGCGAAATTTGCAGAGAGCTCGAGGGAGATGCCGGAATCGTATATCGCCTGAGAAATATTGGATGGGCTTCACGAAACTTAATACTAGAAGAATCGAGAGACCGAATCCAAAAGAAAGCCCAGCCGACCTGCTGAAATTGGGCTTGGGCTGATTCTGAACCGGCCGCCGGCTTTTAGTGACGTTATTTTACTTTTACCGGATCTCTGCCGCCGTTGAATTTGTTTATAAATTTGTCAACTTCAACACGGCCAACTGAAGAAGCACATTGACATTTTGAGATATAGTTGTTAATGTTATTACTTGGTTTGTCAATTCTGTCACGTTGATGATGAAATAATAACATAAAAGAAGTACCAAAGTTTTTCCAACAGGACGTGACAAAATAGTCTTCTTCTTCGTTTCAAGTCTAGAATGAGAATTGAGGATGGAATATTGTTGGGTGTAATTTGGGGATTCCAGTTTTTATAAGAAATGGCATGTGAATTAGTTAGTTGAATAACACTGAAACTTGTGGATCTAAATAGTAATTCTTTTTATATCTTACCTTCTAACTTTTTCATCTCCTTTATTTTTTATTTTCTTCGTATTAAAACGAGCAAGAAACGTGTGTTTTTGAAAAAAAAAATTAGTTAAAAAATTGAGTTGCCGTTTAGGTGATAAAATTTTATGTTAGTGACAAGAATGTTTCGGATTCGAATCCATCACACCTCAAGAACAAACACCAATGTAATATTAATATTTTTCTATTTTATATTAAAAGAGAGTCATGATCTATCACGATAAAATAATTTTATATATTGTTGCATTGTGCTAAAATACAAAAATTAAAATGCATCATACTATATATAGAAATACATCAATAAGCCTATTAATTATAAACAAAATTACTTATTGTCCAAGGTTTTTTTTCATGCGGTAAGCTAAAATATGATTAGAAAATGCCCCTACATCTAATAAAAAAATGCCACCTAACTCACACTTATTACCACTGTTGTTGATACGGAACCATAGTTTTGGTTCCGAATTTTAAAATTCGTTATATTTTTGTAAGATTATTGAATGAATTTTAATTTAGACTCAATATTTGGAAAAGACGGATTTATAAGGTGTAAGGGAGAGTCTAAAGTACTCATTTATATGTAAAAAAATTATACATTTTTTCTAATTCAGATCAATAATATTCTAAATTCCACTTCCCATTTTTTATGATAAGCTAAATGATTTGTCAAACTAAATCCAATTACGATTCATAATTTACATATGTAATGATCAAACATCTGACCAAAGTAAACCAAATTCATAAAAAATAAATTGTCGATGACACATTAGAATTTAGTTTAATGAAAAGAGGACTATAAATAATTTTTCATATGAATGAACACACTATATCATCTCACATAAATGAAAGTACTTAATACTCCGAGAGTATAATTTTTTTTTCCTTTTCATATACTTAAAAATAAATTCATCAACCTTTAAAAAAAATTAATATTCGTTAAAATATTTGGTAATTAAAATCCAGCTCAATCTATACTTCAATTCTAAGTTGTATATCTGCGGGTTGACAAGCACAAAAGTCAGTGCACTGTCTCTTAGCTGGTTTCTTAAAGAGTCTCCCCCTCATAGCCTAAGAGGCCGTCTACTCGTTCATTGATATGAACAATACAAGTAACGAAATACGTATTACAGGACAGGAATCTAATTTCTACATTATCTAGAAATCCCATATTTTTTCTCCTGCAAAAAAACCCAGAAATACCATTCTCCCATTAAATCCATACAATCACCCTCTTCCACTCCAAAACCATTTATACCATAAACCCAATATTATTCACATTTTATTCTCTTTCCCCCCCAACATTTACAGTTCTAATTCAATCCCTCGTGTCGTCCGCTTTCCAACACTACTTCTCCGACAGCAAAACCCACCTCCTTCCTGATGGAGAAACAAAAACCTCTTCAATCTTTCTCCTCCTCCTAAATTCAGCATTGCCATGAATTTACCTCCCAACACAGTCTCTGCGGCGGCGGCTGTGGTGGCTCTGGCTCTGCTAATTCTCTGCTCTTTCTCAGTCGTTGACTCCGACAATGGCTTCTACCCTGACGAAAGAAACGCCCTGCTCCAGATCAGAGATTCCGTCCCTTCCACGGCGAATCTCCACGCGCTCTGGACGGGTCCCCCTTGCCGTGGGAATTCGAGCAGGTGGGCAGGGATCGCCTGCAGGAACGGCCACGTGGTTCATTTGGTTCTCCAGGGGATCAACCTGACGGGGAATCTCCCCACAGGTTTTCTCCGGAACATAACATTTCTGACCAAGCTCAGCTTGGTCAACAACTCTATCTCCGGTTCTCTCCCGAACCTGACCGGTCTGGTCCGGATGGAGCAGGTGATCCTCTCTTCCAACAGCTTCACCGGTTCGATCCCTCCGGACTATACTTCCTTACCGAATTTAGAGTTCCTGGAGCTGGAACTTAACTCTCTAGAGGGACCGATTCCAAGTTTTAACCAGTCCGGGTTGACCCGGTTCAACGTGTCGTACAACCGGCTCGGTGGGCCGATTCCTCAGACCGAAACTTTGGGGAGGTTTCCGAAAAGCTCCTTTGATCATAACTCAGATGGTCTATGTGGGCCGCCGTTGGCGGCTTGTCCTGTTTTTCCTCCGCTTCTTCCGCCGCCGCAGCCGCCGAAACCAAGTCCGCCGGTGGGGGGAAGGAAGAGGAGGTTTAATCTGTGGTTGATTGTGGTGATCGCACTGGGAGCCGCCATTTTAGCATTCTTGATCGTCATGCTTTGCTTGATCCGTTTCAGGAAGCAGGGGAAATTAGGGAAACAAACACCGGAAGGTAACAAAAACAAAACTCTCCCACCGTCTCAATTGGAGTATGGAATTTTGACTTGTGTGTAAAATGCCAAAAAATTTGGTTGTGTGTCATTTTCTTCTTCCTGTTCTTTCTTATATACCCACACTAATTAACAGAGTTGAGTAAACAAATTAAAACTAGACTTCACTCGTATTTTACTTTAAATCTATAATCATTGAGAGCCAATGTTACAAAATTCTTCTACTTTGAAGTGGCACGAAATTCTACTTTCTAGGGGAATGGTGGTGAGTAGGGTTAGAAACGGGGTTGGAACATGTATTTTCGTGCTTTATAAAGGGCGAGCGAGATTCATTTTGAAAAAATATAGGAAAGAAAATTTATTTTATGAAATATTATGAATTGTGTCAAAAGAAGATTGGAATTGTGAAGAATAAATTTTATGAATATAGCATTGCTAGATAGTAGATAAAAGGCAAAGCTAATGAGAAACTACCCTATGTTATAATTAAATATTTTATTAGTACGTACACAGTTTGATAGAATGGGTTTAGAATGTATGGATTGAAATAAAATATTTTGTAACTTATAAAGAAGACAATTTTCATATCATACTCATTACAAATTAAATATTATCGGTACAAAACAAGTGGATCAGATCAATTAAAGTAATTTAAATTAAAATTTCTACACTTTCTACTAGTTTAGCGTTTCAAAAAGAGTGAATACCTTTTATTTCATTGTAAATTTCAATTATGTTTTATAAAGATTAACACTAAAAAATTCTTCCACTTCCAAGTGGAAAATTCTACATACTTTCTCATAGTTTAATGTCTCCTACTTAATCAGACTTTAAGCATCTAACAAAAAGTCCAAGCAAAAAATTGTTTAGAAATGAGTCTACAGTTGTGGTTACATTTGAAATTTGATTTGGTAGTTGGTACCTCCCCATGGTCCTTACTATTGACAAATTTGATGCTTTGACTTCTTATATACATGGGTGGTTGAAGTTGAGATCCCTCAAATTTCTTGAATGATAGTTTAGATTACACCTATTTTCTAAGAAATGAGGAGAAATAGTTGGGATTGGTGTGCGAATGGAAATGAAGAAATGATTTGAATCGTTTTGATTTTAATTGAATTAATTTATATCTAATTAATTTTGATCAGATTGAATCGATTAAAAATCAATAAATGGTGATTATATCCAAATATATACAAACCATACTACATGTTTGATATGTTCTCTTGACTAAACAGGTGTGAGCTACATAGAGTGGTCGGAAGGAAGGAAAATATATTCAGGAAGCGGAACAGACCCAGAAAAAACAGTAGAGTTAGACTTCTTTGTGAAAGAAATTCCAATTTTCGACCTTGAAGACTTGCTTAGAGCTTCTGCGGAAGTCCTTGGGAAAGGAAAAAACGGAAGCACTTACAAGGCAACTCTGGAATCAGGCTCCGTCGTTGCTGTCAAACGCCTTAGAAAAGTCAACGTCCTGCCACATAAAGAATTCGTCCAGCAAATGCAACTCCTCGGAAATCTCAAGCACCACAACCTTGCACCTGTCATCTCATTTTACTACTCTCCCGATCAGAAGCTCATCATCTACGAATTCATCCCCGGCGGCAACCTTCATGAATTGCTACACGGTACGTTAGAAACTTGAATGATATGTTACATCCAATTCGATCTAACCGAAACTCGAATTTAAGGGTGGATCTGTCGGATTTAACAATTTCATATCTCTACAAATGAAATCTGGTGGAATAAAGCCCTCCAAACCTAGCAAAATTGGAGATGTTCCGGAAAATCTATTTGATGAAATTGGTTGGGTTTCCGGAATTGACCCCAAACCCGGGCAATTTCGTCTCCAATTTCGGATACCCAACGAATTCCGCCAGATACTTTTTTCCAGGCCACAAAGCAAACCATCAGATTTGAAGGTTTAATTATACCTGGTCTCAACCTCCGAGTTTCATTTAAAAATCTATGAATTTTTCATATTTGAGGAATTTTATCTTGAACCCGAATTCTAACAACTAGAAGAATTCCAACCGAAATTGACATGGAGTAGAATGATAGCCTAAATTCTTCAATATATGCATCGATTTCTGAAATATTTTAATTTGTTCTTGGGACGGTAGAGAACAGAGGAATGGGAAGAATGCCGCTAGATTGGACGGCGAGGCTATCAATAATCAAAGACATAGCCAAAGGACTAGCATATCTCCACAATTCACTCCCCTCCCACAGAGCTCCTCACGGCAACCTCAAATCCTCCAACGTCCTCGTCCAAAGGGAAGGACTAAACTACTACTGCAAGCTCACCGACTACGGCCTCCTCCCGCTCCTCCAATCCCAAAAGGTCTCCGAGAGGCTCGCCGTCGGTAGGTCGCCGGAGTACGGCCTGGGGAAGCGGCTGACCCACAAGGCCGACGTCTACTGCTTCGGAATCGTGCTGCTGGAAGCCATCACCGGTAAGATTCCCGACGATGGGCCGCCGCCGCAGCAGAGGGACAAGGAAGGGACGACGTCGATGGAGGATCTGTCCGGCTGGGTTCGGTCGGCGGTGAACAGTGACTGGTCGACTGATATATTGGATTTGGAGATAATGCAGTCGAGGGAAGGGCACGGGGAGATGTTTCAGTTGACCGATTTGGCGTTGGAGTGTACCTGTGTGTTGCCGGAGAAACGGCCGAAGATGGCGGAGGTTGTGAGGAGGATTGAGGAGATTGAGCAGAGAAGGAAATGAAATTTGTTGAAAAGGGTTTGTAAATGAAGAGGAAAAGATTTGATATTGGATTTGTTTGTTTTGTGGGGAGGAAGAAACAGAGTTGTGTGATTCTTTGTGAGGGATCCAAATTGGAATTTGTAACATTTGCCAATGTAATTAATGAGATAAAGGTAGAAAACCGGTTCATCCTGTTATGAATCGACAAGTAAAAAAAAGAAATTAAGATGGATCGAAAAAAAGAAAATGTAAAAAAATTTACGGAAAAAACATCATAGACGTACGAAAGCGACCAAAGCTCCATTATAATCATTGAAAATATATTTGAAAGGGATTTACAATGATTTCAAGATAGTTCAATCGATACAAAGTTTGACTATTCCTGCTTTTCTGATTCTTTTTAGTGAAAGGATTTAGATCAACTAACTTAAACATTGATTTAGTATGTGATATAACCACCATTCAATAACGAAGTTTAACATTTTCGAGTTCCGGTTCACCTTACTTTGACCCTTGAGCAATGAAATTGTATATTTATGATTTTCTTGAATCCGGATCGGTCAATTTAATTATGGCTGATCAGTGTTGGATTATTGCTAAAGACGAAATTAGAAGGAAATATTGAGAGTTTCATGTACATCATATGTAAAATTTGAAATTTTTTATGATTTGAGTTGAATGATACTTGAAGATATGTTCCATTATTTCTTTATTAAAACAAAATGACCTATCAAATTTAACTCCATTACTATTCATAACCTGCAAAAACTTAGTTGGAAGAGAAACACCTGCAGAAAGAGCGAGGTTGCATTTATTCCTGTACGCGGCAAACAACCTTAGTTTTTTTTTGGTCGATCGCCAATGGACAAACAGAGAAGAAGATGCATTTACAGAGGATAGGGACGAGAAAACTTCGTCACGGCATCAAGACAATTAGTTTCTACGTGGCTATCCACATGCATGAAATTCCAAAACAGGTGTCCCCAAAATGAGTCCAAACTCTCCCTTCCCAACTTCATATACAACACTTCCACCTCCCATCCCATGCATACACCTCAATTGTTTCTCTGTTCTCTTCTGCCTCTTCGCTTACCGTCTTATCAAAAACCATACTTGACAATCACTTCCAGATTTGCTAAGCCAAAATACTGATATCAACAAGTCATCATCATGCCTAGAAGATACGGATTTGGGAGAGCGGAAGAGGCCACCCACCCTGATTCCTTCAGAGCTACTCTAGCTGAACTCGTTTCTACTTTCATCTTTGTCTTTGCTGGGGAAGGCTCCGGTCTTGCTCTTGGTACTACTGCACATATAACCAGTTATTTTGTTTCTTAATTTGCTTCTTTATAACCAGTTATTTGTTTGTAATCAGACTGTTTGATTTCGTGTGTTGTGTAGACAAGCTGTACCAGGAAACAGGCCCCCCTGCTTCTGGACTGGTGATGATTGCACTTGCGCATGCACTAGCACTCTTCGCCGCAGTAGCATCCAGCATCAACGTCTCCGGTGGACATGTCAATCCAGCTATCACCTTTGCTGCTCTTCTTGGAGGAAGGATTTCGGTCGTCCGAGCCATATATTACTGGATTGCTCAGCTTCTCGGCTCCATCGTCGCCTCCCTCTTGCTCCGCCTTGTCACCAACGGGATGGTAATATTGATGAATAATATAAAATTTAATTTAAAATCTTCCCAATAACACGAGTTATTAGGACCTATATAATATTTAAGCCTTTAAAGATGGAGAGGTTTCTCTTTCGAATCCTAACAGCCCCATTCGGTGCACATATCGTGCAAATCTTAGCTTTTTTGAAGCTTTTACCTGGGGGTGTTTGCGGGTTCGTAAGTAATATAGAAATCAATCTGAATACTCTCTTAACAACTCGAATTGTTATGGATGAAATGGTTCACCGCAAACTCGAGTCATTGGGATGAAATCAACAATTTGAGTTGTTAAAGCTCAAATTGTTAGGGATGAAATGGTTCACAGCAAACTCGAGTCATTGGGATGAAATCAACAATTTGAGTTGTTAAGAGTCATTGGGATGAAATCAACCATTTGAGTTGTTAAGGATGAAATGGTTCACAACAAACTCGAGTCATTCAGATGAAATGGTTTACCACTTGAATAATTTCAAGTGCGGTTGTGGCTACTAAAATTTAGGTTGAGATTCTTGTTGTTTATCTCGCAGAGGCCGGTCGGGTTCTACGTGCACTCCGAAGTGAGCGAGGTGGAAGGATTGATACTCGAAATCGCGCTGACGTTCGGGCTAGTTTACACGGTTTACGCGACTGCAATCGATCCCAAGAGAGGGAGCATCGGGATCATGGCGCCCCTGGCGATCGGGTTGATCGTCGGGGCAAACATCTTGGTCGGAGGGCCGTTCGATGGTGCAGCAATGAATCCAGCCAGAGCATTCGGGCCAACATTGGTCGGGTGGAGATGGAAGAACCACTGGATCTACTGGTTGGGTCCTTTCCTTGGTGTGGGTTTGGCAGCGATTGTTTACGAGTTCTTGGTTATCCCCACTGAGCCAACAATTCATACCCATCATCAGCCTTTGGCTCCTGAAGACTACTAAATGAAACTGTTTGCTTGGCAGTGAATCTTAGTTGTAAAGCTCTGTACTTTTCCACCTGTGTTTGTACATTTCATGGTTTAATAAAATTTGTATTCACTTTGTATACAATAACAACCAAGAAGGGGGTTTGTTTTTGTTGATTCGAAAATTACAAAGAGATTTGAGTAACAGCAAGCAAGCATCTGCTATCTAATGCTTTGTTTATAGAACCTGGCAACCCAAGGGGCAAGTTGGGTGTTATGAGGTGTTCTTGGGTTGGCAGCGTAATAATCCGACCAAAAACAAGGTGACATCTTGTCGGAAAATTCTCCGTCGGAATAAACGCAAAACGGCAGCCAGTTGTCGCCTCCATTCATCCTCCTTTCTCTTTCTCTTGGGTAAGCCAATGGCGCCTGAACGTACCTGTGTGGGGTGAACAAGATGATCACATTAACCAAATGCAAAAGGTAGGATTGTTTGCATGCAAGCTATTCCTCGGATGCTTAACAAAGATTCCAAATTTCCTCCCTTGAGAGTTGGAAATCTATATTCCGACAATAATTTTTTACCTGATGCCGTCAATCATGGCATCCCAACAAAAATGCGTATGGCCAAACACATGGCAGGCGCATTCACTGTCTTCAGTTCCATGGATTGATCTGATGCGTTCTTCCAGACTATCCGAGCCAATTACTTTGGGAAGATTTGGATAGAACAGCATTCTCTTCTCTGGACATAGCTCTTGCCTGGGGAGGAAGTGAGAGAATGTAATGATCTGGCTACAAGTGCTCTGGAGCAGCTTGATTTTCTCCTCATTTCCTTTGTTCATTGCATCAAAATGTAGAGCCAGAGAGTCGTCTCTGATCGAGAGTTCCTCTGGCCATTTGCAAGCATGGAAGTCCTTGCACGCCTTCAGAAAGAAACAATTTGCAAGTGAAACACGAAATCAGCCTATATTACCTGCGTAAGAACCATTACTAGTTCGCGATTAAAGTGAATCGATTTTGTTACTTACGATTCCTATTAAGCTACAGAACTCAAACCCCAAGAGGTAACTAAGATTGTCAGTATCTTAATGTATTCATAGCAACCATGTTGGTAACTTGTTCATTAGAGTAAGGATTCAGCAATGTGTATCCACAAGTAGCATCACGAGCTCCATATGATATTGTGTTCATGCAATTATCTACCGCCCAACACCATCACTAAGGACATTTCGAGGTTCTTACAGAAATTAAACATCATAGAATTCCAAGGTACCACCATTTCAAATCGGGATGCACATTCTATTGATACCTTGATACTGTAAACGAGTTTCACGAGACCCTTACTAGGAGAAAAGAAAGTAAATCACCATCTCCAAGGGCGGAATTCTGAAGCCAGTGATGTCAGTCTCTCTGTCAAAACTCTGCAAAATGACGAGTTTCAATCAATCAATACTGTGCAAACACGCAATCATTCATTCAGCTGCCAATCATAGAGCAAGAAAGTTTCATTTCAACTATTGAAACTACCTCATGATACCAGGAGAACAAAGGAATGATCCCAAGGCCATTAATCACCAAAGGGTGTGTCTCCACTCCAAGCCCTCTACAAGCACCAAGCAACTTATTCAGCTTTTCGAGAGAATCAAGCTGAAAGCAAAAAGGCAGTCACATTCTAACATCAATCAGATTACAATTCAGTAACACATAAGGAGTTGAACAAAAAAGTTTCCTTACAGAATCCTCTTCTTCTTTGCGACACCAGAGATCATGATTCCCAGGGACAAAGAAAACATGCTCGAATTTCTCCTTCAAAAGCGCCATGGTTAAATAGAAGTTCTTGTAAGTCTCGGCTACATCGCCGGCCACGATAAGAACGTCTCTCCGATGCTTTTTGGTCGGCAAGCACTTGACCCATGTCATATTCTCATTGTAATCCGTGTGCAAATCGGAGACCACGAACACCCCGAAATCCGAGTCATCCAAAGAAGCAATTGAACGCACCTCGGGCCTTGTGGTACACAATCTTCTCCAGTTTCTTGCTCTCGTCTGAATTTGTGTGTGCCCTTGGAGAAGGTGAGGATTGCTAGGTCGCTGAGGTGCCCCTCGACAGTAAGGGAAAGCTCGAACCACCATGTTTGGATTCGAAGCGGACGACGATAGCTGCGGAGAACGGAGAATGTGGTGGTTTTCTTCCTTCTCCTCCGCCGGCGATAATGCGATGATTGCAAGAATTGAGCAGGGAATCGCTAAGAGGCTCCGTCGGCGTGTTCAGTGGATCGTAATGAGACGGTCGGTCAGGGGACCAATGGTTTACAGAAGGAGAAGACGTCGACAGTAGTTGGGTTGAAAAGCTCGTTCCGGCCCGTCATGGTAACAGCTCAATTTTGGAGGCCCGTAATCTCTATCTTGCATATTGGGCTTAATGACTCGGACTGTATACCAAAATAAAACAGATAAAACCTTATCCTTAACCATAATAATAGAATACACTTTGTGACAAGAATGTCTGTGAAAGGATTGAATATTGTTATAGATGATAAATACTTTAATTAAAAAAAAACAGATAAAATTGTTATTGTATCATGCATAATAGCTGGTTTTCGGGTAAACAGCCGGTAATTTTCTTACGTGGATGCCAACCGTGCATGGGGGCCTAAATTTAATTTTAAAATAATTCGAATTACATTATTGGAAAATTTTAACTAAATTTGGATATTAGACCTAATAGTTAAATTCAAAGAGTATTCATTATTATTTATTAGAGTGCTTTGTCTCACTTCTGTCCTTTCTTTGGATATTAGTTGTCTATCTCCAACGAAAACTCTGTCCATATAGACAAACAGTGACTACGATGTTTACAATGTGAACTTGACTGTCTATGTTTTATATTTAAAAAGATATAAAAAAAAAACATCAAACATTTATTTCGGTTTTCTGTTAGACCTTACATCGGTTATAAACAATGATGTTTAGCTTAGGTAATCGGGTGGGTCGGAGTCGGATTTATATAAATCCGTTCCCCACCTATTGAATTTTCGAATTCGGAGATTCCCCGCCCGATAATAGCAATTGTCTCCGCCGCCGGTCGGTCGTCACCCTGGTGCTGCTCCATTTATTTGCCGCCGCCGCCGGAAGAGACATTGGGCTAAGTTTAATGAGGAGGAACCTTATTTCCAATGGTCTTGGTCTCACACCACCCATGGGGTAAAGTTGAACGGTTTAGTTCTTCATAAGCACTTAAGTTTACAATTGCAATCATTTAACTTCATCAGAATTCATGCAGATGGAATAGTTGGAATCATTTTCACTGTAATGTTGAAGAGCGGTTGATCAAGGAAACGGGTAATTAGTTCATAATTAACTATCATCATATCCTCAAATGAAACTTCCAACACCAAAACCAAATTTCTTCTTTGGTTGGAGCTGATGCCATGGTTTCATCCGGACTTGCGGAGCTAGGCTATCACTACATAAACTTGGTTAAATGATTAATATCCTAATTAAAGCATTTCATAGTCAACCTCACAATCATCATGTAGCTGATATTTGTTCTGTTTCAAAATTTTGATTCTGTCCCCTAGATGATTGTTGGGCTGAACTTAACAGAGACCCTCCGGTGATATACTCAGTTTACTGTAAGATTACATCTAATCAAAAGTGACCGATTTTGGTTTGTGAATCACAGGGGAATATGGTTCCTAAAGCTTCAACGTTTCCCTCTGGAATCAAGGGTTTGGCAGACTATGTTCACTCCAAAGGCCTCAAGCTTGGGATTTACTCTGATGCAGGGTACATACATATGGCTTCTGAAAACTCCAATTATCCTTAATAAGCCAATTTAATGGAAAATGTAAACATACAAAATGATGCAGGAACCAGACATGCAGCAAGAAAATGCCAGGATTATTAGGCCACGAAGAACAAGATGCCAAAACCATTGCTTCCTGGGTATTTCTTTCCTTTTCACAAACTTCTAACTGTATCTATAGTCAGATTTTTTACTGCCTTTTTTTGTCAAAAATCATTACATTCCAATAATTCGAGTTGTGATTGACAGCTATTAGGATACGAAACGGAGGCCCCTTGGTCTTTTCTGACACTGATATCATGTCAAGAACCATTGAATTCCAATAACTCGAATTGTCAAAAGAAAATTCAAATTAATTTTACATATCATTAACAGTTTTTAATATCGTTCATAATCACAGGAAATCGACTACTTGAAATATGACAATTGTAATGATGATGGTACAAGCCCAACAGTCAGGTATACAGTCTATAATACATGCATATACAGTGAATTATTTGTATGATTTTATGCAAATAATTTGTTAAATATCTTTATGAATGTGATTAGGTATCCAGTAATGAGCAAAGCACTGATAAACACAGGAAGACCAATCTTCTCCTCTATGTGCGAATGGTATTTAAATTACAAAACCCTAGATAGTTAATTTTGGTTATTACTAGTGGCTATAATTTCTATTGAATCTGAATCCCAAAATATGCTTCAGGGGTGTCGAAGACCCTGCAACCTGGGCCAGCACCATAGGAAATAGTTGGAGGACAACTGGGGACATCAGTGATACCTGGGAAAAGTAGGACATCCTGAAAAAAACCTTATTCAATCTACAGGTCAGAAATTAATTACCATGTTCTGTTTTGTCTTTTTTATTCTGGAATCAGAATGCTGAAACGGGCCGATAAGAACGATCAATGGGCATCTTATGCCGGACCGGGTGGCTGGAAATTACTAATTTTCACTTTCATTAAATGATCATCAAACTGTTACAGTAATGCAAAGTTTAAGGATCTTAATCATCTTACATAATATTCAGGTGTGGGCTGGTCCACTGAGCAATAATAAGGTGGCAGTTGTGCTTTGGAACAGAAGTCCAGTGCAGGCAAATGTTACTGCAGAGTGGTCCGATATCGGTCTCCATTCGTCTGATGTTGTGGATGGCAGAGATTTATGGACGGTGAGAGATTGAGAATACCAACTAAGTATACTATCATTAGCAATTATTGTAATTTGTTGATGATTAAGGCCAGAAAGCCTAAATGTTTAAACCTGTTGCGTCTGCAGAAATGGACTCTGCAATCTGTGAGTGGAGGAATCTCAGCAGAGTTGGAGTCTCATGCATGTAAAATGTATGTTCTTACTCCCAAGTCATGATCTAACAGCGAAAAAAGAAAGATCATTCGTGGAGATGGCTGGAGGATAGATTATTAGGTCTTGTAATCGATAATAATTCGTGATCGCAATTTCCACTTAGGGGAAATTAGTATCAAGCACGTTTGTTTTGTTGATTTCAATCTCATTGCAGAACTCTGACCATCTGTTATTGATTAAAACGAGTTACAATTTTAGGATACAAGCCATGTTATATGTTTGTTTGATTAGTTTCAATGTCATGGATTATTAGTCACATTACCAGTCGATTTAACATATGCCTGTTCAAATTTCTGCAAAGTACGTAAAGCTAATATACCCGTTCAGGACTGGATGAAAACATTTTGACGAACTTGGACAGAAGTACGAGATAATTTGAAACGTTTATTACTAGAATGAAATAAATTTGTGAAAGTTTGAGCATCACTGTAAACTATAGAATCCACAAGTACAATTTCACAGGCAAATCAACAAATTAATTCTAGTTCTGGAAAAAGAAATCACCAAACAAACAGTGCTTAATTAATGTCCCAAACAGCATGATGCTAAAGTAAATAGGGGACATGGTGGTTGATCAATTTCCTTTGGCAAATGCTGGCAAACAGAATGCAGCTGAATGTACCTATAACACACAAAACAAGTTATAGTTAGAACAAAAGAATATACAAGACTACATCGTCTCAGCTAAGTAATTGAAAATCATTCATCGACGTGTACGTACCTCCGAGTTGTAAAACCTTGGGGGTTGTTTGGCCACACCAAGATTTTGAGGATCCAGAGGATTGATAGGGTTCCGGAAATCGACCGCCGGTCGACTTCCGTCGAGCAAAGCATATACCCTATCATTCCACTAATCCAACAGAAGACGAGACAAGCAAAATGAGGATTTCATGAACATGATTGATATAACTAAAATGAAGTAGACTGTAGATATATTAATAATATTCGAGGTCCCATGCACGCTAGAGTCCGATTCTGGATCTAGGAGCAATCTGGGCCTTTAATTAGATCCCCACATGATCTAAAGGTCAAAATTAACTAGGTCTAATATGGTCATATGTTTTTTTTAAATATTTTTGTTGGATTAGAACCCAGTTATCTCCGATCGTCCGACCACCGTCTCCGATGACCAGACCACCGTCTTCGGTGACCGAAAAGTTTCTCGATCAATTTCCTGGCGATTCTGACCTCCGTTGACGAAATTTTTGCACCCACATGATCACCGTCGTCAGCTCCATGAGGAGTTGTACGGATCATAAAAATGTATATAGGTTTTACAAACCCGTACAGAAGTGTATACACATTTGTATGACTGTAGAATGTCAATTTTGTCCCCGTATTTTCAACCGTTAATTCTATGACGCAATTTTTAGATGGCTGAAATTTGTACTCATTTTTCAAATCTAATCCAAAATTCATTTCTCTAACTCCAATTCAGACTCATGCACACTAATCATTTATGTTATTTTTTAGCATCATGTATATTTTTGTGAAAATCATAAGATGATGTTTGCCTGGAATCTAAGTGGTGACATAAGTGGTTAGTATGTATACATCAAAGTTAAAAAACAGATTGTTTTTAAAAAAAGATGGTTGCTTGCCTGGAGTAAGTGGGGACAGAGGCCCAAGCATAGTTAACAGAGCCCTTGAAGGATTTGCGACATTTGGCAACTGTCTCCTCTACTGAAAACCCTTTCCGCCACAGACTCTCCGCCGGCGAACACAATACTCCTCCGGGCCTCAGTGCTTTCGCCACTGATTTCAAAAACGACTCATCTTCTACGTACTTCCCATCAGGCCCTGCATGCATGAAATCAAAGCTTGGAATTAGTTCTTTACATGCAAGTAACTAAATAATTAGTCAACTCTTTTTATGAAATGAGCTGGGACGTTGACTTGACATACCCATGGCGACAAATGCGTCCAATATGATAGCGTCATATGTGCCAGCAGGGACACCTTTCATGAACCTTCCAAAAGCCCTTAGTTGACCGGATCGGGCTAAGCCCGACCTACCGATCCCACCCCTACATATATACACTAATTACCTTCTTAGGATCGGGGATGGAGCAGAGCGGGAGATGAGTCATCATTTCTTGGTATGCAAACTCGTCCTTCTCAGTAAGTTGAAGAGACCCATCCACCATTACAACCTTCCCAAACGATAATGACTTGCAAATTACACAATAAAAGGCACAATTAATTATGTGAAAACTATTTCACTTCCTAGCTTGAAGGCAACCAAACAATTTAGCAGAGAAGTCAAAGCGCATTAGTCAACGGTCATCGAAAAAAAACACAACGAGTTATACCTCAAAGACAACTATTTCTTGGTACTTAGATTTGCCCTGGAACAGAACCTTCTCCACCTTAAAGCTAATGGCTTCTCCTGTATATATGATGAATCAAGAAATTATGTCAAACCATGTGTTGTCCTAATGAATACTATAGAAAACCAATTTGAATTCTAGTTAATTATTGGGATGTAATGGAGAACAAATGAACCTGGCCATCCTTGTTTGACATCGACGAACCAACCAGGAAGCTTTGGGGTAGAATCGCCATTTTGATCAACAGTAGTTTCGGCCATATGTATTTTTGACAAATTTTTTTATATCTTTCTTGAGATTAACTGATTGCAGACTGTTCTATGTATCTTTAATTTGTTTGTATTATCTGTATCTTTATCGCCGTCGTATGTACATAATTTTTTCCCGCAAAAATACTCGATACAAAATCATTGTTGACACTTATCTTATTTAATTTATCTTCATCGTCTATTGATTTATACCGGCATAATTGTACTTTATAAATACATGGATCAATAATTGTACTTTTAAAATACATGGATCAAAACATGTTTATTCCATATAATTATGAGATTTTGATACGTTACATCATTGACATAACACTTACGTAAGAGTCTAAACAAAATATGTTGCGTATGAAATTGATGTCGATGACCACCAAAGAAAGGCCAGAAAAAGAATACAAGGTATCATCCAGAAATAGCCATTCTCTATATTATTCGACTCTTCCTTCTTCACTTGTTCTCCCTGCAAATCTGCAGATCAGCTCTGTACAATTACTCTTATACTCTGTTTTCAGTTTTAACCATGGAATTTTCCATTCAGCAGTTCATCTCTTCTTCCTCCTACTTATCCCCAGTCTTTCTCATCACTTCCGCAATCCCGCCGAATCTGGATAATTTTCAAGTTCCGAAACAAGGCTGAGATGACTAACAAGTTGTCGTCTATACCATTATTCAACTCCAGAAAGCCATCACTGTATCTCTGGAATTTGAAAATACGAGACGCTGCAAATCGCTGCCTCTTCAACCAAACTTTTCACCTCTACCGTTCCCTGTTGAGCTCCGGCATCCGTGGCGGCAGTAGCTTCACTTACCCATTACTCCTCAAATCCGCCGCCTCCTGCTCCATCCCCGACGCATTCCATCTCGGTAAAACGATCCATTCCCACGTTCTGCATCTAGGTTTCCAGTCGGATGTGTACGTGCAGACATCACTCCTTGACATGTACTCGAAATGTCGTGACTTGGTTTCATCCCGCCAAGTGTTCGACGAAATGTCTGAAAGGAATGTTGTGTCTTGGAACTCCATGATCTCTGCTTATTGTAGTTGCTCTCTGTTTGACCAAGCCGTTTCTTTCCTTAACGAAATGAGGGGTCTTGGTCTGGGACCAAATTGGACAACTTTCGTTGTGCTGCTTTCTGCTTGTGGCGGCTCTGGTTCACTTCTTCAGGGCCTTTCAGCTCAGTGCTGCGTCTTCAAGATGGGGCTTCTGGATTTAGACAATGTGCCGTTAACTAACGCTGTGATGGGAATGCTCGTTAATCACGGACAGACTCGTGAAGCTCGTGCCATTCTTGACAAGATGCACGAGCCTTCGCTCATCTCTTGGACAACGGTACTTAACGGTTATGTAGAGTCTAACAACACGGCCGAAGCTTTCTCTGTATTCAATCAGATGAGAAGAAGAGAAATCGTCAGCCAGCTGGATTTCGTAGCTTTCCTTGCCATGATCGCTTGTTGTGGACAACATGGTGACCTGGCAATAGCTTCGTCACTCCATTCGCTGATAATCAAAACCGGATGTGATGTCGAGAATGCCATTGCCATTCTGCTAGTGAGCATGTACACAAAATGTGGCGATCTTAGCTCAGCTAGACTTGTATTTGATTTCACAGGAGAGAAGACTATCTCGGTTTGGACATCGATAATGGCTGCATATAATCACTCTAGTCATCCATCTGAAGCTCTGATTCTTTTCAAGAAGCTGCTGAGAACGAATGTTAAACCAGACGCAGCAGCTCTTGCAACAGTTCTTTCCGCTTGTGCCAATACGGGTTCTTTGAGTGTCGGTGAAGAAATCAAAGAGTACGTCACAAGAAATGGATTGAAATCCGATCAGCAGGTCCAGACATCTTTAATACACATGTTCTCCAAATGCGGAAGCGTAGAAAAGGCAAGAATAGTGTTCGATAAGATGTCAGTTAAGGACTTGACAGCGTGGAGCTCCATGATTAACGGATACGCGATTCACGGGATGGGAAACGAAGCTCTCGTTTTATTCCATAAGATGCGAGAATCGGAAGGAATAGTGCCGGATAGCGTTACTTACACGAGCGTGTTACTAGCGTGCAGTCATTTGGGACTCGTTGAGGATGGACTGAATTATTTTCGGAGCATGCAGAAGGATTTCGGAATTGAACCGGGGATAGAACATTATACCTGCTTGGTGGATCTTCTTGGGAGAGCTGGTCGGCTCGACTTGGCGATGGAAACGACATTAGAAATTCCTGGAGAGATTCAGGCGCACATGTGGCCTTCGTTTCTGAGTTCGTGCAGGAAATATGGAAATGTTGAACTGGGCGAATATGCTGCTAAGAAGCTGTTAGAACTGAGTCCTGATCGGACTGGGAATTATGTTCTGATGGCTAATCTGTACACGTCAGAAGGCAAGTGGAAGGAGGCTGCCGAGATGAGAAGCTCGATGGATGGTCGAGGATTAGTAAAGAAACCTGCTTGGAGCCAGGTCGAGATTAATGGTTCGGTGAATGATTCCATTGCCGGAGATCGATGAGAGCTTCATGTTCAGCTTCTGGAAACTGAAACGTGTCTCCGGAAAGAGTCATTAACGAGAGCTGTTCTGCAGCAAGCGTTTCTATATATCTGTTCGAAGGAACATAAGTGAAGTGAAGTACAAATTATGTATACAAGTAGAATACACAACAAAACTGGCCAACTCCAATCGATCAAAGTTCCTAAACAAAAGAACAAGGGAGCCAAAAAGTTGTCCTGTTAGTAGCTATCTGTGTATTGTCTTTACAACACTGCAACGAAATTCGTCCTCCCGGAAGAAATCGGAAGAGCATCTTGATAATACCAGCCCTGCAAGAGTCAAAAGTTGAAAAACCATTCCTCAAGATCTCAATGCAGTGCTTCTTTTTCTTCCGGTGTTCGACAGGCAGTGAACCTTTCTATACCAATGGCATTATGATTGCCACTATAAAACCGAACTGTACATACTCATTGCTAATAAACAGCGATGACTGACTTCATTCATCTCTTGATCTATGATTTCTCCCACCATTCATTTATGTTCAGCTTTATCTCTCATCTTCTCCACAAAGCTTCTACTCCTTTCTTCAAGATGGCGCCTCTTCTCTTCAAGCTTCTCACTCATTTTCTTCCCCAGATCAAGCATCCTCACCCTACGTCCTGATTTCTTCGAATCGTCAACAGCTTCTATCGACCTATCCACATTTATTAGAGCCCTAGATGTTGATGAGCTTTCAGAAACATGGTTCCCATTATGCTCGTGGTGGTCGTCTTGTGATTCGCGGCGGTCCAACAAGGGAGTTCTTAGCTCCTCCACTAATTTACTGGTTTCTGTTGGTGACTTCTCCGAGCTAGCCGAGGAATCTGTAGAGTCAGGTTTCAGTTGATTTTCGCCACCATTCCTATTAGTAGCTCCATGATTGCTGTCTGGTGGACTATTATTGTTGCTGGAGGCCCCCGTTTTTTCTTCGGACTTGGATTTTGGTTTAGGTGGAAGGGAACTAACAGCTTCGCCTGTGGGTGGATGGTCAGTGGTTACTTCTCGATTAAGCCACATAAAAGGCGCAGCTTTTCGAGGAACCCAATCGTTCTTTTCTGCCAACATACACGGAATGCACATACTCTCGCAGTTTGGAAGTACCAAAGTTTCTTTGATTGAATTCTGCATTAGCAAAAGTAGTAATGAAGTAAATTTTATGTAGATCAAAGGATTTTCCACATGTAGTAAATTCAATCTATGACGGTTATACAATAATTTCGTAGAGAGTTCAAGAGCTATATACAACTGGAGATGTCAATAATGAATTTGATGAGCTATAAACATTACGAGAGATCAGTGTGTTATAGAAGCAAAGGACATACCTTGAACCGATTGATGAGGAACAAAGCAATATGGCCACTAGTAATCTTGTGTTCTCCAACAGAAGATTCCAGTTCAAACTCTATATCAGGCATGGATGTGAAACCAAACCACAGCTGATCAGAAGGAGGTGGCTTTATGTGGAACCGCAATGTTCCCCTGAGAGAAGAAACCCTTATGGACAGAGAAAGTGGCACCTACAATTGGAAAATCTCACCTTAAGGCCTTTTTATATATAGGTCAAACATGCAGAGCATTTAACATAGTAGGCATTACAGGAATGAAACAGGAAATAAAAGTTAATAACACTGCATAATTTCTTGCCAGACACTGATTTCTAAGTGTAAGATAATGTTAAGCCGATTCAATTGGCCACTGGATGGGAGCATGGGTGAAGCAAATATACCAATATGCTCTCAAAGTGGAAAATATACAGATAGCCAAGGATGATTAACCAACCTGTGAAACCTGTTTTGCAATTGAATTAACAATGGTCTTCCACTTAGACATGTTTGTAGAAGGTGGCAGACTGCTTGAAATGCTTTTCGACGCATCTGTACAAATAAAAAGGCATAATAAACAAGTTTTGTCACATTATAGGACGAACAATTGCTCCAGTCTTGCACGAACCAATCATTTGACTGCATCACTTCAGGCTGCTTACAATATTGCATATTTTCATTAGGTGAAACTCAGTTGGAGTTTACAAGGTTGGACTATCTTTGTATCTTCAAATCTAAAGTTAAAGTTATTAACAATCTCCTTTCCAAAATGCATTTTTCTCATCATAAAAACATTCAGGGACGTTATGCAAGTGTGTCAAGTTCAATTGGTTTAAGGCCTTTGGAATTGTGCAAGTTTAAACATTAGAAATGATGACTGACTATGTTTTAGCAACCACATAAATTTAATGCACGTAACAGTGAAGAGATTTATGCTTCCACAGTTCCACTATGACCAGACACAAATACAGACGTACCAAATATAAATATATAATACATGTGTAAGTTGCATTCCGTGAATTAGCATCTGATGTCACTAAAATCAAAGGAGAAAAAAGAAACTAAAAAGGGAAGTGTAGGAAGTCTACTCACCGATTTTAGGATCCCCTTCCTCTTTATGCTCTTGGGTGTCAACATTACCCTCAGGAAGATTGAACTGCTTCCCATAATTTTGGAAACCTTCCAGCAGGTCTGAAGGGATATCTCCCCCTGAGTTTGGTTCTCCATTCGTGTCTCCAATACCTTTTTGAAGATCTAGATCACGAACTTCCAGCCGTGTTTCGATATCCAGTACCACTCCACCACAATATTCTAAATCAACATCCCACATCCAAACATCACTCATGTCCACAGGATGAACCCTAATTCCATGGATGTAAGGAGGGAGGTTCCCGAGGTGTAGGCTTGTGCATATAACTTCACCGATGTAAGTTGGGATTCTCATATTAGACAATGTTCTCTGTTGTAGTTATAGAAACGAACAAACATTGAAGTCAGCACTCGCTGGATGAAGAGGGGCAGAAGATGTGTGGCGAAGTGAAAATAAAAATGAAACTCACGCAATCTACTTCTTCTAGGAAAACATATGCTCAGTTTAAGCAATTCTCGCCTAGGTAATAACATATTTCATCCCTAGCCTACATCAGAAAATCACCAAATCCTGAACGTGGCAGACATTACAATGGCTTATTTTTTACACTGAACCATATAATTTTAACTAGAAAGATTAAGAAGAACAAGAAAGTCGAGATATGAATGCATCAGAACAATTACACCACTCCAAAGTCTACCTACCCTCTACGCATCTGCTCTAAAGCTGAAAGCATGGACATATACACCTAGAGCAAAGGAATGAATGTCAAGTGTAATACCACTTGCAGCACATGTTCTATTTATCTTTAGGAAACGACGTTCCCCCTTGTTAAAACAATGTAAGTTAGCTTATTTTTTCATAGCCAACCAACCTGAATCCGTGCTTGTACTGAATTCTTTGTCTCCGGATTTCCTTTGACATCAAAGAAGAGGCGAGAAATAAGCAAATTCCAGCACAGTGTTCCATCATCTACATTGTACCTGTCATCATATTCTCCATCAGAAGAGGCATAGCTTTGGGAGCGAGAATAGACTGCTGATGAGGCCGTACTGTCTTCTTCAGAGATGGTAGGGACTTTCCCTGATGGAGCAGCCTTTAGCATGCTACCAACCGGTAAGGAATCTTGACACAGACGAGACCTTTCACGGCTTGATGAAGGATTTGTCTTATTCTCTGAATGATTCTTTGAAGCTTTTTTAGAAAGCTTTTTCCAAAATGACCGAACCTTGGATGTTGAACCATCCAACTTATTAATCCTATCTATGATTTCTCCATTGCACCCTGTAGAGGGTTTCATAAACGCAGGATATCCTGTATTCATGGACATCAAATAAGAGTGGAACTCTTCAGTCACTTTGGTAAACCATGAAAGTTTCTGTTTGTCGTCACATGCGGCAAGACGGAGGGCTTTACACCATGACTCCTTCTCCCATGATGTTTCAAGATAAATGTAAACTGTTCTACTTCCCTTGTAGATCAAGGAACTCTTGCTTTCAACTTTAATAGGATACCTTTTGGCCCTGTTGTACAATGAATAGAACAGGAATACACAAGTTATATACTTGGTCAATTGTAGAACTTCACTTCCTGCACGACTACATGTCATCTTATGAATCCATGATATCATTTGTGTACAATTGTGCAGCTATACGTTATCTTAATGATGTTCTCAGAATCAGATAAGCCAAGTGCACATAGCCAAAATGCAAACCAATAGAAACATGCCAGCAGAATGCAAATGAAGGTAGTGTATGTAGAGTTTCTGGTGAATTCTGCTTACCATTTTCTTGAAGGCATACTAGTAGCAGAAATAGCGTCTACAATGCAACCGACCAAAGGAACAGCTGTATGCGTACCATCTGAATCAACCAGAATAAGGAAACGGTCCCTGATTTTAGCTGATCTTCGAACAGGGAGAACCTCATACATATCTTTCTTCTTCTTTTGCTCCTTTTCTCCCGACCAATTTTTCGGAACTTTATCCGGCTCAAGAACCCAAACCACTCCCTGAGGCCACAAATGACGTGACAAACAATAAACACCAAGCAAAACGCAGGGTAAGGCTAGCAAAATCCACAGGTAACAAGACCACATACAGACAACATTCAAATTATTCGTTTAGAAAGCAGCATGATGATCCACTAGAACAAATTAGATTGACACATTCAGAACACCGAATCCTCTCACCTATGATCCACACCATAAGATCTCACTGACACTTGAAATTTAACGATCATATCAATAACCAAGAGGTCATCATACAATTAGCATACTGACTCAGCTTTTAAATTCAGTTGATTCAAACACTTGAAAGAAAAAAAGATAAGTAACGCGAATTATGCTACCTTCTTGTCATGAGCGTATTTGAGCGACTGGCGGGGATCAAGGTCCCTCTGAGAATCCGTAGAGTCGTTCAATTTGGCAGCCTGATGAGAAACCTTATGTTTGAGTCGAAGCAGCAAGACATAAGCGGCCAGAGCTTGGAAAGCAGCAAGAGCAAGCGCCCCAAGCAAGAAGCCAAGGAAGAAAAAGAGCGACAGCCACATTTTGACTGTTTCTTAACGGCAATCAGTCAATCCCGATCGATCAACGGAGAGAGAATCTCCTAAGCGCCGGCAATGCGTTTGCCTTCCACCTCAGGATGTTTCGGGTGACACGGGGGGAAAGTGAAACGGAAGATTGCTTGGGTGATTTTGGGAATGCTAAGAATTCAGTGGTTGGGAAGGATGGAGATCAAGGAGAGTAAGAGAAAAGAATCAGGTTCTGGATTTTCTTCCGATTACTTTGGAATTTAATTTTTTGCATCCGCGTTATTGGGGGGAGGAATTGCCTTCTACTTTCTGTTGTTATCAGAGAAAGGGATTTGAAAGAAATGGAGGAGTGGAGGAAGACGAAAGGAGACCAAACTGAACAAAATAAAAAGAAATTGATAATAAATGTAAATAAAATAAATAGGAGAAGAGGCGTGTGTTGGAGAAAGACAAAGGACGGTGTCGGATTGGGAACTCGGTAGGAAACCAAACCGGCAAACCGACCGTTGCTGCTCTCCTCCCGCTCACTGATAATCAGTTAAAAAAAGTACACATGTGATTTGTTGGATTAGACCTTTATGGCAGCTCTGGTGAATTTTCTAAACCGTGATAAATTTAAGATAATTCATTGAACTAGATGAAATTTACAATATATTTCGTTGGGTGGAAAAATATACTGATCAACCTAAATATATAAGAAATAGTCGTAATTGTAAATTCGAAAGTGGGGTTGGTCATGGCTCGAAGAAGCCCATGTATTTGTTATTATTTATTTTTTAATTTTTATAGATAGCTTCCGACAAGAGTAATCAATAAAAGATTAAAAATACAAATAAAATTAAGAATCTATCTAGACTATGAAATGGATCTCAACATGGCTAGAAAGATAAATAAGAACCTTTCTTGCCACTTTATAAATTTTGCTCAGTTAAACAATCAGCATCTACAAACAAGGACACAACGCCAAGAGGAACAAAACTTTCCCAATGACTACTCTACAGCCACACAGCATCGTGTCTACCTCTCCGGAAAGGACCCAAGGCAGCATAATGCCAATAGATTTACATTACAAAGGTGAAGCAATTAACCATTATATGTATGTATAATTTGAACATATATATTTTTCAAATGTAATTAATACAAACTCAGAACCTTTAAATCTTCGACACACAATTCTACTAACGGAACTATCCGCTTGCACCTATATCCGCCAGAACATGCATTTTAAAGTTGAATGTATTCAACCTGTGATAATTTTTCGGTTGTTTACTTACCAGCAGAAAAGAAATAGAAACTGGACTTGCGTCATATGCAAGTCAAGTCATAGAGGATGGCTGAGCTCAACAAATACCTATCTTGGGGAAACCAACGATGACAATATTATTCAATTGAAGAATCCGGTAACAGACAGATTTCAGAATGACGGTAGAAGGTAGAAATCGGCAACTAGCCGACTTCACAATTCCGTCATCTGCCCAACAGCGACAAGACTCAAAATTCTTGTGCCAACGTGGCTAGAGAGACACCCTGTCAGTCCACGTCAGCAATGTCCACCAAAACGAAACTGGAAACAACAGCAGTTCTACACAGAATCCCAACACGGACCATATCCAGAATGCATCAGCAAAATTACAGGACAATTCTAAAGAAGACTCTTTTCTAACGGCGGAGAAGACCGGTTGGCTAGTTAGTCATCATAATTCTGTTTGAAGAAGAACTCGTAGTCATTGTGGAAGACACCCAGCTTCTTCAGCCATGAATCTGCAGCATTGCCAAGGTTGTTATAGTTTTCGAAATCCGCACCATCGGCTATCCAGAAATCCCCGCGCAGCTTGTATGTTCCCAGACCAAATGGCGGAAGGGGAATTCCAACCTTGCCATCGTCTCTTGTCACTCTGCTTCCGTCTGCAGTTATACATAGCCATATCAACAACGTCAGCAGAGAGAAATGAACTATGAAAGATCGATGTACGGTACGATGTGAAAGTTACATGGTGCATTTGTACGCTATAGTTGATAACTGTCTAGTGACCAAGAGGTTAATTATATGTTAGTAACAACTACCAAAATGGGAGTACCTTGGGAAGATGAGGATAAAGCATGGAATGTAAGGAAGCACGTCTCCAAGTCCTCCTGACCTCTTCGACTAATATTATAAATCGGATCCCTGATTAAAAGTTCAAAACAAAGAGCCATAAATTGCTACATCTAATTATCAAATGAAACATTAAAGGAATGGATACGTAAACACTTACTCCACAAAGAGATACTTATTTAAGTTAAAACAGTATTAAGATGCAGATATGTTTCAGACCAAGCAAAAATCAGCTAGATTAAGAAAGAAGTTTGTTACATTAGGATGATAGTGGAGGGGAGCACAATGAATTGACACATTCCAAATGTGATCGGAATTGAGTAATCAATCTTCACAATCCTCTTGATGGTGTAGCCCTTAACTCCTTTGATTCGAGGTCGAACATTTAGCAAAAATTGTGATACTTGATTAGTTGGCTTATGAAGCCATACTCCGTAAGCCTTTTTGGAATAACACCGTTAAATATGCGGTTGACGACTTTTGTTACTTGGATTGGACAATCTCGTGAGGGAATATATTGCCAAGAATATCTCTACTCGTCCCAGATAATGATTCACGACGAGTGAAAATGACATTTAGGCATATAGAGCTTGACAACGGAAGCTATTCCGTGAGATAATGGTTGATATCACGACGCATTTCATAGGATAACATTTCCAAATGCGATTGGAATTATTGTAGTCAAACTTCACATCCTTCTTTAAGGAGGCATCACTTAGATCCCATCCACGCTGAACGTTAAGCAAAATTCGCAATACTAGGCTAGTTAGCCATATTTCATAAGCCTTTCCGCGACGAAGCAGAAATAACATCTATCGACCACGGCTATAATTAGGCTATAGATCCTGACAATGGACGTTGTTTCATAAGATAGTTTTTTTATATCGCCATAGTTTTAATAGGATAACATTCCAAATGTGATTGGAATTATAGCAGTCAAACTTCACAAAGATGCATCACTTTAGATATGATTCCCACGGAACGTTTAGCGAAATTCGCAATACTTGGCTTGTTAGCCATACTCAGTAAGACCTTTATGGGATAATACCATAAAAGATGTGATTGAAGGGATTTTGCTTATTTTACTTGGATTGGACAATCTTGTCAGGGAATCTACTTCCACGATTACCTCCTGACTTGAAATATGGTCCACAACGAAGTGGAAATGGGAGTTAGGCTTATAAAGCTTGGCAATGGAAGTTGTACCATGAGATAGTTCGTGATATCACGATACATTTCATAGGATAACATTTCCAAATGCGATTGGAATTATAGTAGTTAACCTCTTAAGGATGCATCACTTTGCCAGTCCACGATGAACATTTAATAAAACTCACAATACTAGACTAGTTGGCCATACTCCATAAGCCCTTCTTAATTACGGGATACCACCGTTAAACATGGGGTTGGGGGACTTTTCCTACTTGGACTTGGATGGGACAATCTCGCCGTAAAATCTACTTCCATGAAGACCTCTTGTCCCATATGATGATTTACGACGAAGCAGAAATAACAATTGTCATCCAAGACTCTAAGGCAATAGAGCTTGACAATGCAAGTTGTTCCATGAGATATTTGTTGATACCGCCGTGCATTTTGTAGGATAGCACTCGAAATGTGATTGGAATTATAGTAGTCAAACTTCACATTCCACTTAAGGATGCATCACATAGATCCGGTCCATGCCGAAAGTAGAGTAGAATTTGCAATACTTGGCTAGTTGGCCATACTTGGTAAGAACTTTATGAGATAACACCATACAAGATGTGCTTGAAGAGATTTTTCTACTTGGACTTAGATTGGACAATCTCCTCAAGGAATCTACTTCCACGAACGTCCCAGAATATGGTCCACAGCGAAGTGGAAATGAGATTTAGGCTTATAGAGTTTGATAATGGAAGTTGTACAATGCGATAGTTGTTGAGATCACGATACATTTCATAGGATAAGCCTTCCAAATGTAACAGGAACTAATAGATGCATCACTGAGATCCGGTCCACGCTGAACGTTTAGCAAAATTCGCAATACTAGACTAGTTGGATTTCGATTGGAGAAAATCATCAGCGAGCCTACTTCCGTGAAGACTTCTCATTCAAAGCTATGGCGAGCAAGATGAAGCAGGATGGCATTCAATGTCCAAGATTTTATGGTTCTAGAGCCGACAATATAAATCATTCCATGATGTATTTCATTTCCTAATTTAGATTTTCGGTATTACAATTTCAACTACTTTTTTTGTTAGACTTCTCCATTAGACATTTAGACTATAATTTAAAAGTTGCTCACTTACATTTTAGGGTCATAGCCATCAATGTATGCACAACTCTTCCACTTGCATCTTAATAACTATGCTTAATTGTCTAAAATTGTAAAGGAACAAGTGAATGCAATTACGAATGCTAGCATAGTAGTCTATGTATTGCATTCTTATTCAGCTTTAATAGATTAAGAAACTTCTCTAAGCACAAAATGAAATTACATAACCTCTAACAAGATGGAGAGCGCATAATGGTAGGTCTACGGAAAGACAAGCAGTTGGGCAGAGTAAAAAACTATGATCAAACAGTGTACAAAGTGAAGATCACTCATCTTCACTAGTTACACTGCAACCGTTATGCTACCGCTAGGAAGTTATGTCGTTGACACATGATCAACATTCAGGAATAAAGCATTAACTGTAAATATGAAATCACAGCAAGCGCATATACAATCATCATTACCAAGCAATGGAGATCCAGCTAGCCGGTGAGAGATCCACGCTCTTAAGTGTCATTAGCCCTGGATTCTTTACTGCTAACTGAGCCACCTAAAGATCAACAATGAATTGAATTCCAACACAAATGCAAGAAACAAATCATCTCCATGTATCTACTCTGTTTCACATTATCCAACAAAAAAATCCAAGCCTCAAAATAAAACCAAAGTAAACATTTATTATTCAGTAGCTAAGCAAGGAAATGGAGCTAGGCAGCTTGATAAGACACATACCTTCTCAGACAGTGGGTGTCTTTGGTAAGGAGAGCACGACTCAATGAAATGTAAGTAACGAGTACCAAGTTTGTCCTCCTTATGAGAGGATCCATCATGAACATTGTCTCCATCAGTCGACTCCTTCTCAACTTCCACCGAGTTGCAGTCATGGCCACCGCTGGACCTAGGGCTACTTCAAGCCAAATTAACGACACCAAATCTCAGATCATGATGCCTTATCCATATCTTGACCAGAACCAAACAGCGAGGGTAGTGGACTACAAGAATAAAATTGCATTTTTGCGAACCTGAAAGCAGAGAAGGGCTCGTTGGTATAGAGCTGGATAGCAGAGAGGTAAGGGACGTAATACTGAGAAGTGATGTCACTACCGCCGAGCGACACCACAGTTTCAGCGCCGGAGGCACTAAACTCGTCGTAGCATTTCCACAGATCCGCTAAGGTGAAGTATTCAATCCCGTTGTTGATCTGAAGCAGCTGCAACTGACTGTTGAGATCACGGCTCTGTCAAAAAAAAATTCAGTAAAGAATACATGTGAGAAACAACAAACTCAACGGTCATTTTTGTGAAACGAAACGGGGGCACATAAAGCCTAACTTTTCCGCAAGATGGATCGATGATGAAAATGGTAGAAAGATGGCTTCAAAAGTGGGCCTGAATTGGATATTCCCGGCTTCATGATGATGAAAGCCCCACCAAAATATGGCCCAAAATAGGTTACTGATTTTAGTGTACTAAATGCTCATAATCTAGTTAGTTAAAGTTGTCGATAATGCTTTTAGTCCAGTTGGTTAAAGTTATCGATTAGTGTTGTTATTATATTTGAAAGTTTTAAATTAGAATCTTAGTTTTTTCTTAAGAAGAAAGAAGTGAGAAATTAAATGTAAGACTAAAGACTTGACTTAAACCCAATTGGTATTGGGTCTGGTGGATATAGACAAGGCTAATAAATTGGAAGTGAAGGATGAAGTAATATGCCGCTCTTTGAAAAAGGGTGTCTAATCATTCTGTATGGGGATGTCCTTATAGAGGATTATAGTTTAACCGAACTCAGATATTAAAAGATTGGCACATTAAATCTGGAAACCAAACGAATACAAACTTTTTTTAAGAAATAAAAAAGGTAATCAATAATGTCATTGTAAGAGAAAGAAAAAGAAGTAGATATAATATCAATCTCCATATGCAGTGTACTTAATTCGAATTTGGTACATCAAAATTGTAAGCACAATGCAACAAACTGCGCTACGTACTCCGAAAATACACCAAGAACAAAAAAAACCCATCACAAATAACACCAAACAAGAGTTCCTTTCACAACTTGATACCTGAGGAGGAGGAGCAGGAGTAGGGGCAAACTTCAATGGAGGGGCGGGAGTGACGGTTTGGAGGAAGCTCGTGAGGTTGGTTGGCTCCGGCATAGCAGCGCCACTGATGGTCGACGATGAAGAAGACATCTTGTGAATCAAAAGTTTAATTTCCGATTTCAATTTGACTTAAAAACTGATGACAGAGAGCAAGTGAAGCTGGAGAAGAAGAAAGGAGAATGCCGGAGAATAGAGAGGAATGCAAATAACAAAACACAAATAATGAAAAGACCAAAAGGACCTCAACGGCCGTAATTAATTGACCTGGCGGACCCACACTTGACAATAATTTTGAAATCTTATTATCGTTTTATTTTGTTATGGGTAACGCTTTTTTCTTCTTATCTCAACACAACGACTTTAAATTAATTACCAGAAATTAACTGGTCACTGTATTTATCACATATATTTTAAGCATTTTCTTTTTAAGAAGAATCTAATATGGACAATAAGTCACTAATAAAGTAATTATAATTTTTTGTCATTGTATTCAAATTACTTGATTTAGTTTTAGGAAATCTAGTAATGAAAATTCATTTCCTTTATTTAGTTATTTTATCTTTATTGTTATCTCTCTTTTTTGGTAAATTAATAAGTGCACAATTTAAACAGATGTAATGGAATATTGCTTGCTAAATTAGTACGTCAATTATCAATGTCACATAGGTAAAATGACTTACTCTTTAAGAAATTTGTTTACGAATAAAAATAAATTAAAGATAAATAATAGATAATGATTTTTATTGGTCCATTTTAATTATGTTTATCTGTAAAAATGATGGATAAAAATTGCTAAATAATTGTTGGGATGGAGATGATTAGAAATTGCTAATGTTATCTATATGACGATAAAGTGCTTATTAGAAATTGTTAATCAATTTTTTAGATGGAAATTATATAATAATCCCATACCCAATAAGACTTTGATAATAATTCAATGTTTTATCCATTTGAATTATATTTTTCAAAAACATTTTAACCTTTATTAAGTTATAGATTTGTTTGTTCAAAATCATTCAATGACCTTTTAGTTATCACCCAACCACCTTTTTATGTGACCATCAGTAATTCAGTACTTTTAACAAAAGGAAAAAAATGTTGAAAATTAATACAAGGAATGAGAGATAGAAATCAAATCATTCATAAATTTATTCAGAATTCTTTATCTCAACATTGTCAATTGCACAACATACGGCTTCTCTTTTACTTGAAAGTCGAAACAAATTGTGAACTGTTTAGCATGCTATTTTTATTTGACTCGAACATACCTTTTAAATTGCCAACTGTTTGACATGCAATTTCTTTTTTACTCTGACATGCACTTTCAGATTGCCAAATGTTCAACATGCCATTTAACATGAATATACATTTTGAGATAAGTGCATGTAATAATGTCAACAAATCTAACATTCTAAGGTACATTGGCAAGTGGTTTCCATGCATGCATCCTGGTAGTTTGTTTAACTTGCAAACAAAATAAGAGCATGCAAATGCCAGATGGTAAGATTTAACAGTAATTGGCCCCAACTGTCAAGCAAACATGCATTAACCGCTATGACTACGGTTGAAAAAAAATTGTTGTTGACTGTAACTGTAAAATCACAGCAAGTGTATATACAATCACATCATTATGGCCAAGCAATGGAGATCCAGCTTGCAGGTGAGAGATCCATGCTCTTACGTGTCATCATCCCTGGATTCCTTACTGCTAACTGCCTAACTCAGCCACCTTCTCCCTATAGCTTAACCCGACTCCAAGAAATGTAAGTAAGGAGCAGGGCCGACCTTTGTCCTCCTCACACGTGGACCCTGTGGGAGCATTTTGTCCACAGCTTTACCAGAATTATGGCTGTTGATGTTTCCATCCCTCGACTCCTTCTCAACCTCCACCGGGTCGCCGTCATTGCCACCGTTGGACCTAGCGCTGTTGAGATCACAACTCTGTTGAAAAAATAAATAGGTATAAATTCAGGGGAAAATATTTATCTTTATCCAAGAAAAAAATATTATAATAATAATATCAATGTCTTTATATAGAGTGTAATAGATTTGAACCCTGTATTTATAGATGGTAAACATATAACGCAATCAACTATGTTACTTCATATGGACATAATGAACAAAAACAAGCATCAATAAGAGCAGTTTCAACTTGATACCAGAGGAGGAGTGACGGTTTGGAGGAAGCGCATAAGGTTGGTGGGTGTAGAAGCGTCACCGATGATAAAGACTTATTTGGAATTAAATGTTCAATTTCGATTTTGAATTAGGAGCTTCACTCGCTCTTTTTTAGTAATAAGGAAGAGCGTGAATGAAGCTGAAAAAGAGAGAGGGATGCGAAAGAAAGAAACACAATAAGAAACCGCAAATAATGAAAGGCGAAAAGTGAATTTTAAAAGAAAACCAAACTCTCTATATACAAGGGATTTTACACGATCGTATTTAATAGACGGGACAGAACCACACATCACAATAATCACTTTATTGAATTTTATTTTTCTTTTCATTTAGAAATCTTTTTTTTTATGGATAATGTTTTTTTCTTCTCATCTCGACTACTTTAAATTAAGGTTAATTACCATAAATCAAAAGAATATCATAAATAACCTTATTATTAATTTATTATATATATTTTCAGCATGTATCTTTTTTCTAAATCTAATATACACACTAAATCACTAATACAGTAATTATGATTTGTGGTTATTGCATTCAATTTTTTAATTTAGTTTTTAGGAAAGCTATATCAATCAAAATTTATTTATTTTTTTGTTTATTACCTTTCTTTTCATCTCTTGCTTTAGTAAATTAACAAATGACCAAATTAAATAGTATGTAGTACGTCCAAATTGGGATAATCTCAAAGGATGATAAACAAGTCAACATCTTTACTAAGTTATGGATTTGTTTGTTCAAAATCAGTTATCACCCAGCCATAATTTTAGCGACCACCAATGCTTTTAAAAAAAGAAACAAAATTGTGAAAAATTAAGATGAAAAATGAGAGATAAGAATTAAGTCGTTTATGAATTTATTTAGCGATTTTTTACTTTAGCAATGTCAACGGTTTGATATGTAGCTTCTCTTTAACTAGAAAGTTAAATATGTATTCTCATAATACCAACCGTAACATATAATTTTTCTTTAACTTAAATATGCACTTTTAGATAAATGCATGCATCGGAGCGCGAAAATAATTAAATGTAATAATGGCAACTAAGCAACATTTTAATGTACACATGCAAGAGGTTGTCATGCACCATGGGTAATCAATTTAATTTAACTTCCAAACATATTAGAGCATGCAAACGGTGAGAGTTAACATTAATTTCCCATTTGTAAAGCACAAAAATGCATTAAATGCTTTGACTACGATAAAAAAACAAAAGAAAAAAGATATGTGATTTCAATCTAAGGTTTCACTTAAGATACATTCTCGACCTAAATTTAAAGTTTAGGATTTCGAATCGAGATATTAATATGTCATCAATAAGCAATTCTATTATCCCGACGAAGGAAGAATTTGAGATTGATAATGAAAAGCCACTGAAGAAGCTGTCGAGTTTCATCGAGGAGGAGACTGAATCTGATGTCCGAATGACCATCTCGTAGACAAAAGTAATAGTATTGTGCTTGCCATGTGCCCTTCATTGTTTGTGACATTGGGCTTTTCTTTCAGTCTATTATCGAGCTTTGAAGCCCATTCGTCCGAGTCGTAAGCCCAAGACTAACCTCATATAGTCCGTCAACCAAATAAGAGACAAGGCCCAATTAACAATTCATTTCACTCACAATCAATAATAAAACCTGCTACTACAAACTGCCAATTCAGGAGGTGGGGGGAGGGAATTAACTGCAAACAAACAATGATAATGGCAGGCATTAACTCCTAACCATGAAACGACATTATCAATGTAATGTGAACACTGAAAACGACTCCACCTAATATCGTTTTAATTTTGGGTTCATCACTAGTCTGGCAATAGGGGATATGGGAAACTTCACTAAAATAGTATAAGCAAACCGAAAAAAAATGTATATATATATAAAGGTTTCGAATTTGAATACGAATTCTTTTTATGAAAAATTATATTTAGAACCAACGTTAGATTGACCATTTAGAACATCTTCATCTATAATTTTTAGCAATTGCTCAAATGAGGTGACATTCTTTTAGTAATTATTAAGAATGGAAAAGTGCTTTTTAAATTAACAACAATGCTAATATTTTTAATTTAGAAAAATAAATTAGCAATGTGATATAGACAATAGACCAACTTTCAAAAAATAACCATTTATGATTAGAAAATACATCTACCATTATTGGTGCAAAAATTTTCTTAAGAAAAATACAAATAGTGAATAAAAATTGCTAACAAATTGCAATGATGGAGGTGTTAATTAAAAATTACTAACGAGTTAAATTACAAAATTGTTGATATGTCGATAAAAATTTATTAGAAATTGTTAATTTTTTTATGAAATAAAGATGATCTTCCCTCACCAAGTAAATAGTTGACCCTAAGGCCTAGGTGATATTGGATTTGATCTACTGGGTATACTTGTGGTGGATCTAGACAAAGCTACCAAGTCCTAAATTGATGATAACGTAACATACAGTTCTTAAGAAAAGAGTGTTCAACTGTTCTATACAAAATTTTGTTGATGCATAAGATTTAAGTTTAATCGCGCTCGAATATCGGAAGATTAATACAAGGGTCGGGGTTTTAAAAAAAAAATAAGTTTGGTCAGCCGTAGTAGCGGGCGGCCAACTGAAATAGTAGTTAAATCTCCATCCACACTAGTTGGGGGGAATGGGCTACCCATGTCGTGTTGTGGCCCATAAACATTGCCCCATCGCCATTCCTATCAGTCTCCCAACCAACACTTTTTAATTAATTGGCGGCCATGCAGTTGGTTGTTCGTTCTTACTCCTTAGTTTCTACTTCCTTCGTCAAATTGGGTGTCCAAAATTTATGTATTATGGAAAAAGTGCCAATCATGATCCATACAAAAGTCTGATTTTTTTATTGCAAAATGAGACCAAGACTGGAATTAATTTGGATAGTGTTTGAACTTCCAATAAAAAATATAATATTTAATTTACTCGGTCGATAAATTTAATTGTATCGAAAAAATATAAATATTAACAGATAGTTCGTCATTTTGGATTAGTTAAAATTTAAACAGAATATCAAATCTATGGATGATGGATAACTACCAATATTTTATAATCAAACATGAGCATGCCCCCATTATATAAGTTTGTATGTTTATATGTAATAAACAGGAAAATTATAAACTTTCTAAAAATATATCCTTATATGATATAAAAACAATATTCAATCTATTATTGTACATCTCTTAACAAGTATAATTTGAAAATAAAAATTACTTTTTTACATAAAATTGATGATAAAAAAAATGTAGTTGAGAAATACTCAGATCCAAATTAGTATGTATAAAATTTTAATTCATAATTACCCTTATTAGATATCTTCAGCAGAATAATCAACAGTGTAATATCCACGTCGCGACTCGCAACCCGTCCATTTCATCCCCTAAATTCAACCTGTCATAATACTTATAGTTATCACATGTTTTAGGATGTGAAAATATAACAAGCCATGGGTGATTGTTACTTAGACATGTCCAATAAGGTGAAAGGAACTATTGAGTTGGCAGCTTGCCATACAACTCATAAGTTTGGCACCGGGACATCAAACAGTAGTAGAAGAAGAAAGAAAGAAAGAAAGAAGCCAAGTGACAAACAAAACTGAAGATCCAAAGAGAGATGAAGATGAAGAAGAAGGTGATGGAAATTAATGAATTCAAGGGAAGTCGGTCCATGTATTAAATGCCCCCTTCCCCACCAACAACTACCAAAGCCACATTAAATTCCATCCCCTCTCCCTCCCTCCCTCACACAGCAAGCAAGCAAAACTTAATATGAATGATTCAACAATGTCTACAGTAACAGATCAACATCATCACTCTTATCTTTCTCATCTCTCCTCCCCATTCATACCTTATGACACCTTGAGAGATTTCATTCATGTTTCTGCTATGAAGCTTCTACACCAACTGATCATCATCCTTCAGATAAATCCCATTTCTTGACCTTTTCTCCTTCTTCATACTGTTTGTGTTCTGTTCTGCTCTGTTCTGCTCTGTTCTGCTCTGTTCTTCTCTGCTCTGCCAATCAAAATCACATAAATAAACCAACTCAAAAGAAAAGATGAGAACAACCTCATCAACTACCACATCTTCCTCCTCTGCAGCAAACCCAACAGCCGCCAGCCACGTCATGATGGAGATAGAGGCGAGCAAGCCAGCTGGAAACGGCATCGTAGTGGGAGGGCTAAGTCCGCTGAGCGAGACGCTGTGGAGAGAAAGGACCAACACGGAGTTCGTCGGCGATGTGTCGGCTCGGCTGACGTGGAAGGATCTGACAGTGATGGTGACTCTGGGGAACGGAGAGACTCACAACGTTCTTGAAGGGCTGACTGGATACGCTGAGCCTGGTACCCTCACTGCTCTGATGGGTCCTTCGGGTTCTGGGAAGTCGACTCTCCTTGACGCCTTGTCTAGCCGCTTGGCGTCCAATGCTTTCCTCTCTGGCTCCATCCTCCTCAACGGCCGTAAAACCAAGCTCTCCTTCGGAACTGCTGTAAGTGGGCAAAATGATAACGATTGGAATTTTGAACGATTACTTATTCAGTTATTCATTCATTTGCTAATTACAAACCTTGTTTTTTTCTTTTCTTTTGAAGGCTTATGTGACGCAAGACGACAATTTGATAGGGACGCTGACGGTGAGGGAGACGATATCTTACTCTGCAAGGCTGAGGCTACCGGACAAGATGCCGTGGTCGGAGAAGAGGGCGCTGATTGAGGGTACGATTGTGGAGATGGGTCTGCAGGATTGTGCTGATACGGTGATTGGGAATTGGCATCTCCGAGGGATCAGCGGTGGTGAGAAGAGGAGAGTCAGCATTGCTCTCGAAATCCTTATGCGACCCAGATTGCTGTTTCTCGATGAACCCACCAGCGGGCTTGACAGGTGTTTTTTGAATTTCCATAACTAACGCTTCTTCTGAACCGCCAATATGGGGGGAAAAGCTTACTTTTGTCGGTTACTGGCAGTGCTTCTGCTTTCTTTGTAACTCAGACGTTACGTGGACTGTCGAGGGACGGGAGGACTGTGATCGCTTCCATCCATCAACCCAGTAGTGAAGTGTTTGAGCTTTTTGATCGGCTTTACCTTCTTTCCGGTGGGAAGACAGTGTATTTCGGTCAGGCTTCCGACGCGTATGAGGTTCTCAAACCTACAAAGCTGAATTCTTTCCCTTTTATTATTTCTTTCTCTGTAGAAATTGTCGACACTAATGGTGGTTTGGTTGGTGTTTCTTTCATAACAGTTCTTCGCACAAGCTGGCTTCCCCTGCCCTGCTCTTAGAAACCCATCCGATCATTTCCTCCGATGCATCAATGCTGACTTCGACAAAGTGAAGGCTACTCTTAAAGGATCCATGAAGCTCCGGGTATACCCTGCCATTCTTCTCTCTTCTTTCTATATCTCCTTTTATGCTGTCACCAACACCAATTGATTGTATTAATATGTGGATGTTTATCAGTTCGAGGCCTCCGAGGATCCTCTGGATCAGATCACCACTGCTGAAGCCATTCGCACTCTGATCGACTACTACCGCACTTCTCAATTCTGTTATGTAGCCAGGGAGAAAGTGGATGAGATCTCCAAAGTTGTAAGTTGCTTGTTCTGCTATGAACTTAAATCAATAGCCAACTTTTGTTACATGGATGTGTAACTTTGAGCCTTTTGATCGGCAGAAAGGGACGGTGCTGGATGCCGGCGGGAGTCAAGCAAGTTTCCCGCTCCAGACTTTCACATTAACCAAGCGCTCCTTCGTCAACATGTCAAGGGACTTTGGTTACTACTGGCTCAGGCTCGTCATCTACATTGTTGTCACCATCTGCATCGGTACCATATACCTCAATGTCGGCACCAGTTACAACTCAATCCTGGTAAGCAAGAATGTTCAATCTTCTTAGAGACTTAGCATGAAGATTACCTGTTCTGTTCTGACCGAAATTCGTACATACATTCAGGCCAGGGGTTCATGTGCTTCGTTCGTGTTCGGTTTCGTCACGTTCATGTCGATTGGCGGGTTCCCATCTTTTGTTGAAGACATGAAGGTCCGTCAATCTTGTTGCTTTAAAACTAAATGGTTCTAACAATCATGAGCCGAAATTGGAAGCTGTTTCTGACTGTTCTTATTCCGTTTGACCAGGTTTTCCAAAGAGAGAGGCTGAACGGCCATTATGGAGTGACTGCATTTGTGATCAGCAACACTCTCTCAGCAATGCCGTTCCTGATAACAATCACCTTCCTCTCTGGAACCATATGCTACTTCATGGTCAGCCTCCACCCTGGTTTCACACATTACCTCTTCTTCGTGCTCTGCCTCTACGCCAGTGTCACCGTTGTTGAGAGCTTGATGATGGCTATCGCCAGCATCGTCCCCAACTTCCTGATGGGCATCATCATCGGAGCTGGAATTCAGGTTCCTCTTGAATAAAATCCATTCCATTCATTAGATTCCAGATTCCTCCGACTGCATGTTAAGCTAATCCAATTATCTGAATGATTTGCAGGGAATATTCATGCTTGTCTCAGGTTACTTCAGGCTGCCAAACGACATCCCCAAGCCCTTCTGGCGATACCCAATGTCCTACATGAGCTTCCACTTCTGGGCTCTTCAGGTTAATTATATTATTACAAAACGCTCCATCTTTTCTTTTTTTCTCATTTTTCTAACTCTTTGGCGCATTCCGTCGAACTCTTCAGGGGCAATACCAGAACGACCTGAACGGCCTGCTATTCGACAACACAAGCCCGGATCTCCCCAAGATCCCTGGAGGGTACATCCTGGAGAACATTTTCCAGATCGACGTGCACAGATCGAAGTGGATCGACCTGAGCGTGATATTCAGCATGATCGTGATCTACCGCATCATCTTCTTCGTGATGATCAAGGTCAGCGAGGATGTGACTCCCTGGATCAGAGGATACATGGCGAGGAGAAGAATGCAGCTCAAGAACGGAACCCAGAACACTACGATCGCTCCGGATGGACTCACTCAGTCGCCTTCTCTGAGGAACTTCGTGGCCAATCGAGCAGCTGGAAACGGCAAGATGTAAAGTAATAATTAAGAGGATAGGGGGAAAACAGGGGGGTGGGGGTAGTGTAGGGAATTCTCATTTTCCACTGGAAGAACAGTACGTTTAATGCTGTTATATGTGGTTAAATATGTTGGTGTTTTGGTTTTACGAGTTTTATTTCTGACAAAAGTAACCTTCATTATATGTTTATCATTGTTTAAGCGTTAAGGAATTACATGATAGCATTGAAGGGTCACGATTTAAAGCTACGTTTTTCTGTGTGGAAAATATTTTCGAACATCCTCCAACTTCAACTTGTGAAACTCTCCTTTCCAGAAACATGAGCCTATCTCTTTGTTGCCTGGTTTGTGGGATAATGGACATATTGGCGGACGTCTACATTCAACAGTAGGAGCACTCAAGACCATCTTCCTTTGTGGAAATCGAGAAATACAGTGGTTTTTCAGAACTATCAACAATAATCAATCGCAACACTAAGTCGACATTTTCAGACACAGTGGTCAAAAGCATTTGCCCATCTAGCTCGGATGGGCACAGAAATTCCAGACTCGGGTTTGGAAAGGACGAGGACTTAGCAAGTTAATACATCACCTTTAGACTCCTGGATCGTTCACGTTGATGCTGCAGTCCGTGTTAGAGCTTCCATTAGAGCTTCCACCGCGCTATATAGTTCATTCATGGCAAGCTTTTCCTCACTTCACGGATCCATTGCTTTCAGAGGTATTTGCGATTAGGCAAGCTATCTTTCGTAGCTCAAGTTCGCTATTTAGAAATCTTCTTCCTATTTCCAGACTCGACATAAGTTGTCCGTCTCATTAATTCATGCATTACAATCATCTGTTTGGAACAAATATTGTTATCTAAATATCAATCCCTTCTTCACTCCCTTCCACTCGTCTCGCTATCACATGTACCTCATTTGGACAACATCATCGCCCATTTTATGGTACGTACACCTCTTCACTATCCACACAATTCCAATCTCTTCTCTCTCACCCATGTTGTTCCTCCAACGTAAAAACGTCACGATTTTGCCACATAGTTTGAATCGGACCCTTTTTTAACGGACCTCTGGGCTGGGCTTCTGTTGGACAAAAATTGCAGGGTTGAACTCCTAATCCCATTAGGTCTGGGCTGATGAGAACTGACACGAGTATTTAATTAGTTCCTTGAATATTTTGCAGCAATGCATGGACAGAAGCCAACAGAGAAAGAAGCAGTTGTGGATGGACATGAAGAGATGGAAAGGGCATTAATGAATAATAAAGGAAGTGGGAAGCCATTGCTGACGAAATTAGAGTTGCTAGGAAAGAAGAAGGTCATAGCAGTAGCAGGCCATATTAATGAAGATAATTAATAAGATATATTGGCAGCTGGCACAGAGACCGTACTCTTTTCTTCTTCCGATCCCTATTTGGAAGAGAAGATCGAGTTAGCCTACGTGGAGGAGTGAATGTTGGTGTCGGGGGTTAGCGAGGTATCATAACTGGTTATACATGCTCAGTTGCTGTTTATCAGTAATGCAGAAATGTTAGATAATTTAATTTAACAAGTCCAGTAGCTAGGCATGTAATCTCACGAGTCCGTACAGCTGAATTAGGTTAGGCATATGTGGAGTCCGGTTCGGCATCCGGGGAGGGCACTGTTTGCTTCCGGCTCAGAATTTCTCTTTGCCGCCAGCCAAGATGACTGTTTTCTTGGGTGATAATCCGGACTCGCATATGTGCATGGCATGGGCATATGGATGTGTAAGAAGCAAGATCAAAGTGTTAAAATCATCCACCAAAGTAGAATATAATAGGGGTCCATGTCTCTCTCATGTTTGTTCCCTGGATTACACGCTCATTGTCTGAGTTAGGATGTATATATGGTGATTTTTCACTAAGATTAAATATATATACTAGTAATATGAGTGTAATTTAAATTGCAAATACTTCCGTGTTTTATGATCATCAGAAAAAAATCATGAAACGCATATACACTACATTTAGGAGATAATTCAAGATGGAGATATAGAGTTGCGCACTATATCTGATACTAACGTTCAAATTACATATAATATGAAGAAAATTTCGCTCGGCAAGCAGACATAAATTCTCTCTAGCAAATTGATGGGTCGAGACTTAATTATCTCAATTTGAAGGGCTATTAATATTTATGTACCGGGTGTTGTGGGGTTACGTATTTTTGTCATCGATCGACTACGTAGCATAATTAATTAATGTATATACATGTATTAAGTAGCTCCAATAGTTTAGGTTATAAGCAATTTGATCCACCCTTACCAGACTCTAGTAATATTGGTCGCCATTCTTATAATCCGTGGGATAGCTATTAGCTAACGCATATCTAGTTGGTGAAATACGTTAATCTTAGTGTGTAGTCTCGTTCAAGTTATTTATAGAAAAAAAAACATTTATCAACCTCTTGTATGTATTAATATATAAGGTATAATTCAATTTTGAGTTTTATTTGTAAATATAACTTCCTCAAATCGAACAATGCAACTCAATATGTAACATAATCATGGGAGTAGTTGATTTGCTAACAGGCACTTTTAATTTATATCTTTAAAAGGTAAATTATCATAATTAATTAATAGTTACCATATTAAAAAAAAATTCTCACCCACACATAACTCCTAATTCCATTTTCACTGCCTACTTACTTAATAAAATCTACAGCAAGTTACATATGTCACAAAATCACGATTATCCGATTAATTAACATTTCAAAACCTTACAAACAAAACTAATTGCAATACATGTACATGATTATATCTTTCCAATTAAAAGCAGAAATGAACCAGAGCTACCACCCAATATCCTGCTCGTTCGATTTAAAGCGACAAAATTCTATATAAAATTTTTAAAATTACCGACATACCCAGCTGCCCGGCCACTAGTTAATCATTGAGTTGAAATCATCGTCCCAATCAACCACTCCAGCTGGGTCCTTGGTCACCCGAATCAGCTCCATAACCCGCTGGAAAACCATCACCCGAACCGGGATCCTCAGCACGCCGCTCTGCCCATACCCAAACTCCGCCGCCGATATCTTCAGCAGGTTCACAAACGCCGGGTGCCTTAGCAGCTTCGCGCTGACCATAAACGTCTCCGCCGCCTCCTCATCGGTCCCTACCTGAACCGGGAAATGACCCGCCGGGACTGTCACCACCGATCTCTTCTTGCCGAGCCTCATCTGCAGCAGTTGGGCCAGTTTGTTCTTACCCCTCATCCTCCTTCGCCGGAGCTCGGAATCAGAGCTGGTACGGCGAAGGACGGAGTAGCTGCCTACCCGGTCTGAGGAGCTCATTCTTCCGGTGCTGATTTTACGGACCTTGTCGGAGAGGGTCCGGAACAGTTTCTTCATTTGCGGAGAGAAGCGTACGGATAGTAATTAAAGTACGGTTACGTAAACTGGCGGGGGAAAGAGAGAAGAGACGGAGGATTTATACATATGGTCGCTAAATCACTCATTTTAAACTGAAAACAATAAATATTTGATTAATATAATTATCCCTTAATTCAACGATTTGCATTGCATGGGAATTATTATGTTTTGGTAAACCTTTTCACGAGGGAACTTTCCTGCAGCGATAAAGCCATTATTTTATTATTTTTTTAAAATGATTGTCGTGTTTGAGGCCATCCCCATCCATATAAATGGGGAGAGTTGCATATGACGTGGCATCTATGCGACAAATTTTGCAAGTGAAAATATAGATCGCATGGATGGGAGGTTCACTTTTATTTTATAACTATGCAATTGCAAAAGGCAATTACAAAAGAGGCCCATCATTGTTTTATTGTTTAAAAATAAACTTAATGTTTAATGGTCAAACTAAATATAGGTTATTATTATATAACTAGCGTATGATATTAATATATGTCATGTCAAGTTAATAATAAAATAAATAAAATAATAATATTTATAAAAATAATAATTATAATATTAGATTAACTCATAATGTAATTTGTTATGTTTCAATTAAAATCGATGATCGGGCAAGTTGGGTTTCATCCATTATTAACCCATACTAAATGGAAGTACAAATTAAAAATCCACATATATCATAATTATCACACATTGAAAAAGACGATAATACTATACATAAGTCGTCACAGTCACTCATAAATTGAAACACATACAACAAATTTAGGCATTTAATTCACTCATTCATTAAAACACATACGAATTTTGACATTTAATTTAAACCATACGAAACCACACATAAGATAGAAAACACAAATTGTCAAAAATTTAACATTACTACTTTTCGCCTATTAATTGTTTCATCTGCCAATCATATATCTTTTTATTATCTTCAGTCACTATTATTGAATCCATTTTCAGTAGCTTGATTACCATCTTTCAAATGGCCGTCTTTTACTAATCAAATATTAATTTTCAAATTTGTGTTTTGTGTAATCATTTTAATTAAATAATTAATTACTTTTAACAAATTTATATTTTGTGTAATCGTATTTTAATAAAATAATTAATTATATTACTAATAAAATTTTAGCTTTAATATTATTAATTATAAATATAATATTTTATCTATATGATGATTAAAATTATTTGTATTAATTTATGTTATTTTAAAATAATAGAAATATATGATTATTGTACATTTGGGTTTCATTTTTGCAAATACTTTTTAATTTACTTGGATGAAAGTGGTGTGGTAATGGAATGTGAAGAAGTACAAATTAAGATGATGTGGTAGTAGAGATTATTTTTGAAAGTGAAGATGAATTGTATGAATAAGATGACCTAATTAGAGTTTAGGTAACGGGTCAATCGATTTTCATTTGTTGGCCAGTGGCCGAACCTTTTCCCTTTTGGGTCAATAGAAGGCTAACAACATATGATATTCCTTTTTTTTAGCTCTTAGCTGAAATCATTTCTATTATTAGTTTATTGATGGTGGTAGGTAGTTTTCATTTTCAAGATTTTTAGTATAGAATCAAGAATTTAAGCTTATCAAATTAAAACAAGTTTAATACCTTGATTAGTGATGTTTGAGACTCACTATTTTGGTTTTGGATTTTAGATTTTGGGTTTAGATTTTAGGTTTTGCATTTTTAGGTTTAGGGTCTAGAGTATTAGGTTTTGAATTTTGGATTTTAGATTTTGGGTTTGGATTTTAGGTTTTGAATTTTTGGGTTTAGAGTCTAGAGCATTGGGTTTTTATTTTGGATATTAAATTTTGAATTTCGCATTTGGGTTATTAGAAATACCTAAAATGTCGAATACCTAAAATGTCGAAAACCTAAAAGTAAATAAAAAAGAAAATAAAAATATTTTTGAAAATAACAAAAATGCCCTTACAGTAAAAAATCCTGAAACTATTTTACCTAAATTTAAAACTACTCTTAAGGGAAATTTGCTTTCGCCTTAAAGACAAGTTTAATTATTAGGCTCTTAACAATGATAAAAAAAAAAGAGAATAGAGAGGATGGATGGGGGATTGAGACCAAGTTGTGATGAATCTCGAAAGTATTGAGAAGGCTTTGTCATCAAGCTTCATGCATGCAATTTCATTTGTCAACTATGACCTAGCTAGGCCCAACTAAGAAGCTTGCGATTCAATTATTTTTCTGATAAATATATTTAATTTTGACTATTTAGTTTCGATCCAACATATCATAAAAATTAGCAAACTCAAACGAATATTGTGTATGAGGTGATCACCGTCCCCAACAAAAGCTAAACCACAACAAGTGAATCAAACTAGCTACACTCGTACTACGTCCCGTTTGGTACCTATTCTCTTGAGCTTATTGTAATCATGTCATAATCCAACAAATCCCATATTCTTCGTTCATGGAAAATGTACCGTAACACTATGCGCCAAGCAGCACCTATTAAAATTATAAAACAACCACCTACAACTACTCGTCCGATCTTAGAAATAACAGATTTTTCGGTCTTGATTGAGCTACATTACCCACTAGTTATGTAGATATACTAAACCAAGAAAGAATAAATTCGTGTTGGCCGTCGTAGCAGATACTTGTTGATCATAAAGCTTCCAAATGTAGCCGGAGGGACGACGCATCAATGTTATTTTTTACTTACGAATAGTGATATTATTAACAATAATAAAACACACATCATTCTAATTGGTAAGTCGGCTAGCTGGCGGTCCGGGTGTGGGAAATGGAGACCGATCCATCGAGTAGCTAAAAAGACATACAAATCAAACCCTAACGACTGTCGAACGACATCGACCCTTTTATTTTTTCATTTTACCAGGGGTTGCATGAACCCCCTTACTTCCTAATAGCTCCGCCACTGTATACCCGTCAGATGTATAAGTGTTATTTGACACATTGATTATTTATTAATTATAATTTATTTCCAACAATTTGAGTTATTAAAATGTAACGATGTTTTATCTTAATCTCATATTATTCTCACATTATTATATGTCTTTTATTAGCATTGTGAAAAAAATAGGTCACGAAAATCATGCAGTACAAAATTATTAACAACACACTTCTGAATATGACATTCTAAAAAATTATTAACAAGACATTCGATTATTCAAAGGAAGACTAGCTAGCTGGCTAGCTATTTTGCTGGTTGAATCAACACGTGGCATATCTCAATGATGGGCCTAATGGGCTAGTTATCCAACAGTATATAGACTGGGCCTAATGGGCTGATACGCAGCAGTCCGTCAGGCTCGGCAGTTGGGCCGCTTTACGTTAACGCCGTCTCTTTTCTAACGGATTCGCCGAAAAAGTGAACTGGAAGTTTAATCACAAGCAATGATTCGCTAGCTTATTATGATGTTAATAAACAAGTGAGAAAGGAAGCATTTGATGCGATGCTTCTCTGTGGTTAAAACACTGGGGAATCCGAATATGACAGACGGCAGCAAGCAAAGCTGATAGCTACCTCTGCAGATTCTACAAAACAGCTCAAACTCCCGTTAGTCCTGTTATAAAGCAATCCAGCTAGAAAGCTTGAACCTCACAAAAATTAGCAGCTGATGAAGAAAGTAGCCCAAGACTTCCATTCTTCTTATTTTAATGTTCTGCTAATGTATATGTTTGTGTGTGTGTATATATATGCCTACTTGTCACTTATCATGGCATAATCAACCCAAGTCAGCAACATATATAGAGAGGAAGTGATGGAGTTGATAGTGGTGATATCGCTGCCGCTGATAGTGTTCTTCCTTCTGGTGGGGGCAGCATGCTACTTCTATGGACGATCCAAACGCAGAAACCGCAACCTTCCCGATCATCAGGTCTTCGGAGTTCCTGCTCCTCCGCCTTCCACTCATGTTCCTCTTCATCCTTCCTCTCCTCCCGCCAAGCATGCCAACTCCTCCCATGTCTGAAGAATAACGTCTTCTTTTATGTTCTATATTCCCATTTTCCAGTGTATCATTTGTTTCAGCCTTACTGCACATGCCTCCTTGTTCTTGTCATCCTCTGTATTTTGCGTTTTGAATTCATCCTTCTGGGTGGGATGAATATGATTCAACTCCCCCATTGCCATTACTCATGTTTGTACATTTTCTTCTCCGATTTGGATCTATGAATTTGATTTGACGGGTTCGTTCGTAGTTGTCGAGATCGTTATTTCATTAACCAACCAGTTCCACAGTGAGTTGTATATCAAGCACCTTCAACTAGAGATACACAGGAAAAGTACCATGTAATTAAACTGCTTCTACAAATGGTAAACTCCAAAAACAAGAGGGGAATTATGGAGTCTCACAACATCAAGTAAAATACCAAAACATAAATAAGTAAAAAATAAAAGCTACAATGGCTTCTTAGTTTCTCTTTACTCTGTTCCAAAGCTGCCCTTATATATACCTTCTGTAAACACTGAAGTTATAACAGTTGATCATCCCTTTCAGCATCCCCAGGAAGTAGTTTATAGATAGACCAAGTAACTCTCTGTTTGGTTAGAACTCCACATTCTCTGTGGAAAACGACTACAAGTTTACAGCAGTATCATACATGATATACCATTCCCACTTCAACCAGATTAGTCTTCGGAACCCCAAATGCTTCAGCTGGGCGCCGACAGTTCTGTCTCAAGAACCCGTACAGTACGTTTATGACGAACTTCTTAAATGGCGATGACGATTCCATCGCCAGGACGGTAGTGTTCCCCATCATATACGCAACGCCAGCTTCTCTAGCTACTTCCAGATCCTCCATTTCCTTGTTGCTACATCCCACCCCTCGGAATCTCAGCTTCTTCTGTCTAGTCAGAGCCTCGATCTCAGCTTGGCAATCGACGACATCCTTACAATCTGCTGCTTCTGCTCCCGAGACTCTGGAATCACAATCATTATTATTACCATTGTTGTTATTGTTGTGGTTTCCGAGAAACTCGACCATGGTTTTCATTAGAAGACACTCGAACGCATGAGCATCCCTCACGGCATCTTTATACCCGAGCCTGACGATACAGCGATAAAGGCAAAGCTCCGGTGGGCCGATTCGGCTGATACTAAACTGCCGGCTGTTTGAAACTCTAGGAACCGCCAGATGCTGGAACGTGATGAATATGAGGACCCGGTGGAAAGCAGGGAAATTGGTGACAAAATGCGAGAACATCAAAGGGACTCCCGAGGCAGCATTTGCGTACACGAGGCAGATTCCGGGCACGCGAGTTACGCCGAGGTTTGGACCCATATTCACAAGCATGTTCAAGCATATCTTATTCTGCGACTCGTACGACTGTTTCTTGAAAGTCCCATAGTGCCAGGTCACCATTGTGGTCATAACTACCACGGAAAAAACGAGAGGAAGCCAGCCTCCTTCGTGGACCTTAGCAAGGCAGGAAGATAAGTAGAGGAGTTCTATGGATCCAAAAACAAGTACGAAAGCTGCGGCTATGAGGACTTGCCATTTCCAAACCATAACAATCACTAGAAACATCAAGCATGTTGTCATGAACATTACAGTGATTACTGCAAGGCCTGTTGCAAGAGGACAAAAATGAGGAGCGTGACGATGACTAATGTGTGCTTGAAAGAGTGGAGATGAGAGAGATGAAGACAGAACGAGAGAAAGGGTATGCACCGTATGCATTGCCGATCTTGTCTGTGTCCCTAAAGGAGACCACAACAACAAGACACAATACCATCAGGATCCAGTTAACCTCTGGAATGTAAATTTGCCCATGTATCCGCTCTGAAGTGTGTATTATCTTAACACGGGGAAAACACTTCAATGCCCTGCACTGGCTAATTATTGAGAAAGTGCCGGAAATGATAGCTTGACTTCCCACCACAGTTGCAAGAGTTGCAACTACAAATACTGGCCAAAATACAGGCTCTGATAGGAAGCCAAAGAGGGTACGTAAGAGCAATTTTAATCATAAAAAGACCACACCTAGGTTTAAGACATCGAAATTCCAGATTCCAGAACATCAAACCTGGGATAGCTCTATGGAAGCTTCTTTGGAGGTCATCCTTGTGCTTGGAAAGATAGGCAGCTTCACCCATATAGGCAAGAATAAGGCAAGGATAAACGACTGCCGTGAATGCAATCTGGAAATTTACGAAAAGAGAAGAGTTGGACAATGCCGGTTTATCTTCAAGTGAACAATCAACACATTTAATATTACCAGATTGATCCCGACAAATACAAAAAAAATGGCATTTGCAATAGAGCCGATATGAGGCAACCACATAGAAAAGTACCTATTTACTTGAACAAACATTGCATACCTACAACTGCATATAAAAACTCACCCTGATAGAAAGTTTAGAGAAATGACCAAGATCAGCAAACATGGCCTCGGCACCTTAAAAGAGAAAAGTGTGTATTAGGCATACAGTTTAGACGAACCTTTTATCAATTATCTAATGTTATTAGGGAGTTCTATCAACCTGTAATGCAAAGGACAATCCCTCGAAGAGAAGTCCAGCCATCCTTCCCAGTCTTTTTGAAAAGGTTGTATGCATAATATGGTGAAAGTGCACTCACAATACTCGGGTTCCACCTGATGACATTATAAATTCCAACAGCGCTGATGCATAGAAGCCATGAAAGGAGGATAGGACCGAAAAGAAAACCAACCCTATGTGTCCCAACATGCTGAAGAGCAAACAGACCCACCAAAATGAGACAAGTCACTAAAACCGCATAATCTGCAAAGCAATACATGACAAGATATCACCAAAATGTTGGTTAAAGTAAGTGGGCAACCACTTGAAAAGAACTCGTTGTTCTGAGCATTTTGTTAATCATTGATCTAGACAGAAAGAAATAATGGGACAGGGAGCTGTGAAGACTGAAGAGGTGGGGTGTGCAACTACAGTGAGCTCTTTTCCTCAAGAGTTGAAGGTCAATATTTCACTTACTCTCATGTAGACCAGTGGCTTTGATCTTCAAGCCATAAACAGCAGAAAGGACTGTACGAATAAACAAAAAAAAAGAATATTAGAGTGTCGTTAATTGTATTATCCTCATTGAGAGGATCACTGCATGTCTGCATCAGATGATGAAGGCCAAACAGTACTAACTCTAACTTGGATAATGGATTCATGAAGTGCAAAAAATGCACAACAACATTTCTTCAGCAGTTAAATCGACAAATAAAAACAAAGAAACTTCTTTATAGATTCAAATTCAAGGAGTACAAGCCCACTAGTAATCCAGGTGCATGACCTAACCTCATACAGCATACAGAATTACTGGGACTGGCAGAATCATATCAATAAGAAAAGTGCAAGAAAATGCAGACTACAATGATCTGTTCCTCAGAAGTCAGAACGATAGTTTCAAATTTTGAACTGCCTACAATAAGTTTAACCATCCCTGCATGTTATCGGACTGGACAGAGTATATGCACGCAGTATATAGCACTGAAATAATATGCAGCCTAGCCACGGAAAATATTCTTGTTGACAATTTAAATTGTTTTCAAAGGAGCATGATCTGTATTCACCAGTCCCCTAAAGAAGATCTGCGTGTTTAGTCTGAAAGGAAAAGGACAGACAAGTTTTATGAGAAATTGTTTATGATATCAAAAGTATACACTTTTTTGCATTCACACTGCTTGAGCCATCAACAAACACCCATACCTGACATTGAAGGGGTCAATATGCCATCACTGATGACCACACTTGTTCCGAGGAGCACAACTAACAGCAGTATGATCCGAGAACTATGATGCTTTTCAAGTAAATCCTTCAAGAGGGAGCCAGCTCGAGTTTCTTTGACAGGTTGTCCTGTGTCTGGAGAAGATATGTCGTAATCGGGAACAGCAGAAGCGGACATGAGCCCCACCCTGGCATTCCGGCAAAGCAATGAATAAAGAGCAAAGGTCCCGCCTGCAGTGACGAGAGGTTTCGTTCAAGAATCCACAAGGAGTAGACAGGTTTCTTTGAATAACAACTGGATAAATGCATAGGTCTTTGAGAGCACCTTCACCATTATCATCTGCTCCTAATACAAAAATAATGTACTTGCAGAGAGGGATTAGAGTCAAAGTCCAGAAAACCAGAGACAGTACCCCTAGAATTTCATCATCTTCCTCGTGAAGTCTCAACCTCCCAGAAAATGTACTCGAATATACATATATGGGCGAGATACTCAGGTCGCCATAGACAACACCAAGACTCTGGTATGCTAGACTCAGAGTCGACTTATAAAATTTCTGCAAATCATGAGCAATAGCAACATGTTACACATCCATCTCTTTCTTCTTTTCTTTCTACCACTAACGAGTACAACACTCAGAAAGCAAATCGAAAAAAAAAAAGTTGAAACGAATGAAGACAAAACAAACTTTTGATTGACACATGAACCAGAATTCAAAAAGAAGTTGGCTGACATTCAAGGGAAATGACAAGCCAACACAATTTACTTTGAGCAGTTTACTTGCTGGAACGGAGATTTCCAAGCAAAGAAGTCGAACACATCATGAAGAAATACCCAATTCAGTCAAGAGATCCAAAAAAGTAGAAAGTGACAAGCAAGTATCATCCTCAATTCAACTACACCAGCTAAATCCAGAAGGAAAAAAAATAAGAAAATACAAGAGAAATCATTGTTCCTTCCACCAAGCACACTGAATCGTATACCGCTATCGTTATTTTCCAGATTCCACAAATTGCAGTAGCATTACAGAATCCGCTTCACTTCACATGAACGAAGAAGAAGAAAAAAAAACACTTAAAAAAAATCTTCCTAATGCAGTTATCTACAATCCAATAGTAGATTCATAAAATTACACTCTAAAAACGCACTCTACGTCACACCATCAAGCAAAACAAGAAAACAAACAGACGACGAGCAAGCAAGCTCAGACCACCGCCAAGCCGCGGCTGGAAGCAGCTGAAGAAGGTATATAGAAAACAACAATAGATTAAAGACTACCAGGCGAGAGTCACGAGTGACGGAGCCGGATTCAGGGTCCATGGGATGCACACTGCCGGAGTTGAGCAGCGGAAAACGACTAGACAGTGAGGAAGTAAACGTTCAGGGAGCGGCGGTTTCGAATTTGTGGGAGATGAGGAAGTGGGGCATTAAAAGGAGGGGAGAGATGAGAGTTCTTATTTCTCTTTTTCTTGTGTATGGTGGGTTTTTTTTTTGGGTGATTAAGCAAAAGTTTAAAGAAGAAGAAGAAGAAGTGAAGAGTGAGAGAAAGAGCAGCCCAACCGAACCTGCAAAAACCGCCTTTATTTCTGCATTTTCATTTTTTCCCTCCAGCTCGTGTGAGAGATTAAACAAGGCAGTTAAAAAGTAAAAAGAACGTGTCCTCCACTATAAGGTAAAACTTTTTAAACCCTTTAGTTAACTTTTAATGGCTTTGGTTTTTGGTTTATTTTCACTATTAAAGGTTGTTTAGCGGCCTTCAATTAAGTGATGGGGGGTTAACGTGTCAATAGCTGCGGTTATTTATTGGGATCATCGCGATTATTATATGCATCGGTTAAAAATGAGAAATTTTCATTTTTATTATTTATATTCCTCAACTAATAGTTGAATCATGATTGACGTAGATTTTGAGCCGATTTTTAAATTCATAATGAGTTTGAATGTAATATTTAGCTCTTTAAACATCCTTTTTCAATTGATTTATACTTGTCTTGCAAGGTACGTATTCAAGTACAACTTTTAAGAAGACAAGTCAAACTTAACACAACCATCATCTCAACCTATTAATTCTCTGGACTACTATGTAGATTCAATAGAACATAAAACTATAGCTTTCATATTCTTCGTATTTTTGAAAATTATGAGTCGAATAGGTTTGTATGCATAATAAAAGAAACCTAATTTTAAACAAGCAAATTAATGGGAAAAACAACAAATGATAAAATTTCTATAAGTTTTATTTGTTCAAATGCATAGACTTGTCAAAATCGAGTCTATGTGTAATGTGCAAACAGCAGTGTTATATTATTTTGGTCAAAGTAAAAGCATATTTTCCTTTAAATTTTCATTGGAATGTTTTCAAAATCAAGTAGATGGGGCAACCCAATATATTGGTATTGAGATTTGGCATCATATATTCAAGTGAAGTGGAGTACTACATATAATTACCTTGAAAAAATTAATTTGTTGACGATTTAAAAATATTAGATTTAAATAATTTAATGTTCGAACTCGCTCTTAATTGTATGTTGCTAGCTAATAGGCTAATACGATGTTCTCCTTTTGTGTGAATACAGCTGTACAACATTGTATAGCAAATAGGAAACTTATGGGTCACTCACTTCTTTGCCATACTTTCAATATTATTACACCATTGGTGGCAATGGTAAAATAGCATCACAATCGGCAAATGCAGTCTACATTATGCTAAGTATGATTGGAGAAGAAAGTAGTGAAGAAACATGTGTGGAAAGGAAAGTGCGTAGAGTTGAGTATTGAGTGGATTGAGTTGGGTTTGACGACAAAATCAATCCATTTGTTATTTGGTGGGTCACTTTTCGTACGAATTTATACCTACCCACTTAATAATGGTGGGTGGTTGCGGATGGCTAATGGCAGGTGGTGGGTGAATATGGGTGAGTTAGGCAGATTGATATTATAAACTCTATTAAAACATGAATCATTATTAAAATTCGACCAAAAAGGAAGAAAAATAAGACAGTTGTGCTTCATTTTCCATCACTCGTGGACATTAAGAGGCATTCTCAAAGCTAAAGAATACAATTATCAAAGCAAAAGTCCTATTTTCCAAAAGATTCGAGAGGGAAGATGATTTTTTGAATATATTTGTACCGAAAAATTAAAAATAATAGAAATATGATAAGTTTCGCCCACCAATATAGTAAATCGATAAGTTAGGCACAGTGACAGAGCCAGATGGAACCAAGTGGGGTCTTGGGCAGGAAACCCTCTTTAAATAAAGGACAACCAACTTAAATTACACAGAAATCACATATTGTTTTCCTAAACTTACAATTTTTTGTTTAATACGGTATATTTATTATAGTTTTTATTTTAATACATACTACTTTTCTCTAATTTCTAAAAAACATTTGTGTAATTTTTGAAAAAACAATCATATTCAAAAAAATTTCTCTCAACAATTGATTTAGCATCTTAATTTGATAAATAAGAACTCATATTCTTTCATAATAATTGGTGAGGTTTTGTATGATTATTTAGTAGCACATTTAAAAAAAATGGTTGAGATACTTATGAAAATATGTTGGCTATAAATAAATAATATAATAATAATTTTTATTTTATTTTATAATGAGAACCCACTTAAATTATTTTTTAATTCCGTCATGAGTTAAACCTACCTATTATTTGATGAGTAATTAAATAAATAATACAAACCCACCTATAATATTTACCCACTTTCAAACAGGTTGGGTTACACCGAGTGAATTTGGTGGATAATCCAACCAGTGCTGACCCCTAATAATGCATATTAGGCCAATAGGTTTCCACCCTTTTTCCAAACTATCTCACGTCCCCCCACAATAATCTTGCTAGCTATACGCCATCTTCAATTGATTCCCACTAAAAGGTTAAAATTTGGCTAGCAAATTGGTATTTGGCTTGCGTGCCCTAGTTAAATTGGCACTCTGCATTTAATTTGTAGTCACTATACTGGGAGTGTTAATGTTGATGTTTACTTAAACAATCACATTATCAATGGTAATGAACATTTTGATGTATGTTTATTTCAAAATAGATTCAACCTTCATTTAAATAGAAATTGCAAAAGGATTATTGTGATTGAGATGGTTTTGAAATTGTTAAAAGTAAGTTAATTATTTATAATGATTGTAATAGCCATAAAAATCATTTTAAAAATTGCTAAACAATTCTTCTAATAAAAAATGGTTTTAACTTTTAAGGCCAAATCAAAAGTGGTAATTAAAATGAATTTTATGTTTTGCTATTTCGGGCCCAAGGTAGCGGGATAAGGGGTCATCAATGAAACTCAATCAAACAATACCGATCTCGACAAGGATCCATCAAGCAAGTTGAAATTTAAGCGAGAACTAAAAAATATAGTGTTTTAATGTGGTATCGGAAACTCAGCCTACTCCATACCCGAGGAATGATTACCCCGCGAGTTATACTATTATAAAAAATGAAATAACGTACCTTTGCACACACACAAAGTGACAGAACCTTCGGATACTACCTAAGTGACAAGACCTTCGACAAGCGAAGTGACACGAGCTAGTAACCTAGAGAACTACAAGATGAGATACAGACTATCCATCAATCCTACCGACTTACTATCCGAGTCACTCACACTCTATTCTCTAGCTGAATTACAAAATAAAACTGAAGAACCACGTGACGTCGTAACTTTTGTTCGTTTAAATTGATGTAGAATGAAGGGAGAAAAACAGAATGGCATGCATATTTCTTGAACAAAACCCACACGTATGTGAAATCCAAGACGTGTTTCACATTAATGACACAATGGGACGGGGGTTCGGCTGAAAAATGAAACCGACTGAAAGAGACGACTTGCGTAATTGAATACCTTCCGTGGCCAACATCGATCCAACACCGTTTAATTACAAAGGACAAAATATCGGCGTTGATTAGGAGGTTGAGGTGTGTACCAAAATTTCTCCACTGGTTTGAATCAAGAGATTCTTCGTATTGAAAATCTAAGCCACTCGCCTTCCCTAGCTATCATTCTCTTCTTGTGATGATAAAATGCTAGGAGGTTTGACTCTGTTTACTCTCTGGGCTGCCGGTGATTACGACTCGGGCTGAAAGCCTAAAACTCCATTTGACGTTCTAATTACGGCAAGCTCAATACCAAGCAAAGCAGGTGGCAGATGAGAGAGTAAAATGCCGTCTTCTTTCTCGAGAGAGGGGTAAAACGCATGAAGTACGAGCGAGATTTTTTACGAGTACAAGGTAGGCTGGGTTTTCGGAATTTTGTTTAATGGAGTGTTTTTCGTCGTATAAAAAAATTAATTATATAATAGAAAAGATTTGTACGATTATAAAATAGTATTTGAAAAAAAATTATACTATCAATGAAATATAAAGTCCAACATCATAATATTAAAGATTCGTACGATTATAAAATAATAGTTGAAAACAATGCCGCATATAACAAACCACGATACAATTTTATATTCTAAAAGCATTATAAAACTCATTTTTTGTTCAAACTAGCACATAAATCTTGTTTTATACAAAGCACAAAATCAGGATGAAAAATGAATTGAAGCAAGGTTTGAATCAAAATTTTGTATTAATGTATGTGCCATCGACGAACTTTTTATCTATATTTAAATTTGTTGGAACTAAATAGATGATCTTTACTTACTTTTGAAACAAAACCGTTTAGGTAATTTAAGACGGACACGTTGGTCTAGATAAAAGTGTGTGTCTATTAATATCATTAAGTGTATATTCCGATAATTAAGAAGAGGTTTAGGAACTATTTTTATCAAATTGGTCAAGAGGGTTACATGCAGCCCCTCTTCCCACACAGGTTCGCCTCTGATTGGGTTAACAAAAACCGAGATGTAATCACTCATCAACTTTGTCCCCCACATCCATTATTATTTCCAAAATTCAAACACTCCCACTATTGGAACAAAACCGTGTAGGTAATTTAAGACGGATACATTGGTTTAGATAAATGTGCGTGCGTGTGCCTATTAATGGTTCGTTTGTAAGTATGAATGTGGAATGAATTTTGGATGGGATTATGAAAGATAATTTTTAAAATGTATTTCATTGAGATCTAATTAAATTTTCTGCTTAAATGAAAAAAATATTCAAAATTTCGTTCCACATTCCTATTGTCAAATAGATTATTAAATGTATCTACCAAAGATGCCAAACATATATTCTTGCAATTGAGAAGAGGTCTAGAAATTATTTTATCAAATTGGTCAAGAAGGTTATATTTTTGCTCTTCTTTCCACACAACTTCGCCTTATGGTTGGATTAGAAGAAATCGAAATATAATCACTTATAAATTATAAAACTTACACCATTATTATTTTTAGTGTTCAAGATTTCATTTCACATCTTTGCTGCCAAACGGACTATATGTGTATCTAGTGGAGATGTCAAGCATATATTCTGACAATTGAGAAGAGGTCTAAAAACTATTTTATGATCAAATTGATCAAAAAGGTTATATGTTGTCCCTTTTCCCACACAGCTCCGCCTCTGATTTTGTCAGAAAAAATTGAGATATAATCCTGTACAAACTTTATTCGTGGATTTCGTTAACACTTTATTTATTTTGATTTGCATAATTAATTATAGATGAGCTCATTTAAAAAAAATTTAAAAAACTTACACCATTATTATTCCCAAAATTCAAACACTCTCTCTGTCCAACATCTCCTAATCCCGTCCAAGTTAAGCCTTGGATTTTATTCTTTATTTATTATTATTATTATTATTTTTTATGAGATAGCTCCCGTTTGACCTTCATGACGATGAATTCAACCCATAAACTAAAAATCTAGGAGAGGTAGATCCTCAAAAGGGCACGTTCGCCGCGGCGGATAGGTGCCCTGCAAGTCGGGTACATCCTATTCCAGTTGAGAGCATTCAGAATGCAGATCCTGCAGAACACATGTCCGCACATCGTCGCCATCGGATCCCTCACCCTCTCCCCCCTGCATATCGCACACCTTAACCTCTGTACACCAGCCCCCACTTGATGATCAGCAGCATTCACTTCCACCACATCATCATCTGGTTCAGCAACAACAGGCGCTACACCACGATGATCACCAGCAGCTGCAGTACCAAAGTTGTGCAGTATCTCTGCAGCTTCACCAATAACACGATCAGTACTAGCATCACCACCTCCACCATTGTGGGTTTCCTGCTCAGGCGAGCAATTGTGAGCATTGGTTGGACTCGGTGGGGGAGTACTCATGTTTTGGTGACAAAATGACGATTGAATTGTCTCTCTATCCAGAGGAGCAAATTGTGATTTTATGAGGTGTGTAGATTTTGCTGGCAATGATCATTTTATTTATACATGTTTGATGTTTCTCTTCATTTTGTTAATATTTATGACCACGGTATAAAATGAAATTTTGAATTTTCGTCATGCAATGTCAATTATATTATTGAGATATAATAATAAATTGTAATTACGTACTTGTCTTAAACATCTTGAGTGACTTATTATTAGCCGTTACACTGTTAAAAAAATTTATAAATTCATAATATCTTCTACATTAATTAAGATAATTTGTTCTGCGTTTGACTTATGATTTACTAAGGGCTATTTTTTGTGAGTTTGTTGGCCGGATAAATCTTAAATTTATTAGATATTCACTTAAATTTTTATTACATGAATTAGTGGTTATATGGATATGATAATTGAGTAAGCAATTGTGCACTAATTTCATCAGGAATTTTGGGAGTTTTGTTTAATTATTTTCAATATGATATAATATTTTTGTGAAATAGCTAAATTGAATACAGATTTAGAATAGTCGATATGGAGGACCGGAATGATGACATCTTCTCGGGGTGGTAGAAATACCTAGTAAGATTAGTTAAAGTATTTTTACTCGGACTTTAATCTCGAGTATCTCGACCACTACTACTGTAGCCCGATCTTTTGGATTGAGGACAATATTGTTGTCTGTGTCCTTTTTTACTTTGAAGTTATCAAAATATATTCATTAAATAATCATCGACTTTTACGGTTTAAAGTATAGTGGTACCAAAAGAATCGAAATAGTTTGTCAAGTTGAGATTTTAAAATGATGAGTTGACAGTTAACTTATTCCGTAAATGCTAACGGTATTGGACGAGCATTACATCCAAAAAATTAACAAAATGGTAATTATGGAAACAAAGCTATAATTTGATAGTATTTGGTGAATATATCTTAATTTGATGGTTAATTGGATTGTAAATTAATTAACTAAAGTTACAGTGATATTCTATTTTTAACCGGAGATAACATTATGGGTTGCAGCTTCTACTGTTGATTAGCAACGGTAATCAACAGGATTTACAAACAAGACAAATAGAAAGGCGACAAGTGTCCAACATTAATAGAAAAGCTGAGAATTTAAATGAAACGCTGCGTTGGAGAGGTTAACGGTGTCCTCTGTCTTCTATAACGCTGTCGTTTGAACAACAGAGCTACCAGCCTACCGTAGTCTTCACGGTTTGCCAAAGCCCTAGAAGAGAGACGGCAGAAGGAAAAACAGGGAGACGAAGCAGGCGCTACGACGGAGGCAACGGCAGCGGTATTACCGGCGTGCCAGGTCAGTTCCTTCTTCTCTTTTGCTCGAATCTTTTTCTCTGTATTACCGGCGTGGAATCGAAACATCGGCTGAGCTGTGAATTGTTGGTAGCGATTGGGTAGATATTTCGTCGACCTAGGTACATTCGTAGTCGCATTGGTTTGCTCTTTCCAATCCAAGGGTCTAACTTGGTCGATAAATTATTGCATGTGAAATCGGCTTGTATTGGTGCACAAAGATTTGGATGTTGAATTTGGTTTGCAAATCTTTAATATCGGTAGTTTGATTCTCAGTTCACTTTTCAAAAGAACATCGTTTCAATTGTTTTTGTGGAAAACACTGGTAATGACCTAACTGGGGAATTTGGTTGGGTGATTGTTAAAATGCTTGTGCCTTGAATTATTTCAGATACGTATTAAATTGTCATATTGGAGGAATGAACGCTGGGAGCTCAATCTATAATGAATTTTATGTACATTTAAAACTGATGTCTGGGAAATGAAGGGGGGAGTTTTCCTATGAAGTTTTTAATGCCTAACACAATTTCTATAGTATATTGACATTGTCTTGGTGCTCTGTGTTGGCAGGGTGGATGAAGTGAGAAAGGATCACTAAGTCATTTTTTCTACTGTCCAAGGCAGTCCTTGGAACATGACGCGGATATTGCCTGGTGAATCTTCAAGTCATGGTCCTTCAGAGAGTGGGACCTCCAAAAATTATCAGGACAAGCCCGAGGAAGGAGCTCGTTGGTATTTTACAAGGAAAGAGGTAGAAGAAAATTCTCCATCAAGGCTAAATGGCATCGACTTGAAGAAAGAAACGTATTTACGCAAGTCATATTGCACATTCTTGCAAGACCTTGGCATCAAGCTTAAAGTGTGAGATTTTCATACTCTTTGTTAACTATTGGTTAGTTGCATGCTTGTTTAATTATTTATATCGTTCTGCTTCAGGGTATGCGTCAGAACATACCCTGTTCTTTGTGAATCACGATCTCCAATTTCTAGTACTTTTGTTGCTTAATTGCAAATGTCTTACTCAATCAAATGTAATTGGATAGAATTTGTCTTCAAAATGCAGACCCCAAATTACTATAGCCACGGCAATAGTGTTTTGTCATCGATTCTTCATTCGTCAGTCACATGCAAGGAATGACAGGCGGGTGAGTTGTGCTTTACTTAGTCATCACTTTTTTTTTTAATATTATGAAGTGTAAATATTTAATATTAGCTGTTTTTCCTAAAGCTATAGGGTATGATGCTGTGATGACGTGTCTGAATGCGCTGAAGTCTTTTATCAAGTGTCTGAGTGTTTGAGCCACATACTACTTTAATGGATGTAAATTGATTAACCGAGAATTATCAGAGTTAGAATGCTAGTAACACGTTCAACTTATGAATTCACTCAGTTATCCTCTCCCAATTGTCTATGATAAACCTGTGTCCTACTGCTGTAGAAATATGTCAGTAGCACCTATGCTTGGAGCATGATGATATTATCTTTGTGCTCCCGCCTTCTTTCCTTCCTGTAGGCGTGTGCATCCCCATTCCGTTTGTCTTGTATATATTTCATCAATACAGTGCTTAACATAAAACGTGTGTTTATATTGGGTTGATAGCGGATTCTGAGTTAACAGATAAAGTATTAGTTACTTGTATCTGCTGTAACGTAGCTGACTCTTTATTTGATTTTCAGACTGTAGCTACAGTGTGCATGTTTCTTGCTGGTAAGGTTGAGGAGACTCCTCGTGGTCTAAAGGATGTAATTATGGTCTCCTACGAGATAATAAATAAAAAGGATCCTGCTGCTGCCCATAGGATCAAACAGAAGGTGTCATACTATTTTTTTCTCTGCCTATTTTCCTTCTATAGTTACTTTTTTTATACTTGCTAAATCGAATTGAATTTTTGCTGCCATTGCCCTGATGAAGTTCTGTTTTGGCCCATTGTCATTGTACAGGAAGTATATGAGCAGCAAAAAGAGCTTTTTCTGCTCGCCGAGAAGGTTGTCCTCAGCACTTTGGGTTATGACTTTAATGTCTATCACCCGTACAAACCTCTGGTCGAGGCGATTAAGAAATTCCAAGTTGCAAAGAATGCACTTGCCCAAGTGGCGTGGAATTTTGTTAATGATGGGTATGCACGAGACTGTTTTCTTCTTGTCATTTGACTTTCAGTAAAATGGTTACTCTTCTCATTTCCATTTCTTCACACACCATGGAAATTGACTTGCAGACTGAGGACTTCGCTTTTCTTGCAATTTAAGCCGCGTCATATTGCAGCAGGTGCCATATTCCTTGCTGCCAAATTCCTAAAAGTGAAGCTCCCATCAGATGGTGAGAGAGTCTGGTGGCAGGAATTTGATGTCACCCCACGCCAATTAGAGGGTTGGTGTCCTATTTCTTGATTTTCTTCGCGAATTTTTGTGTGGACTTAGTGGGATACAGTATCAGTATGAACTATGATATGACAAAATCCAATTGTACGATTTGCTTGATCACCTGATATTTACCCTGAAGGATCAGCAAGCATTGAATTGAATGATCAATCATTTTATATCCTCTTATTGTTGTTTAACTCTACTTCAAATTTTATTTTCTGCTATTGACAATGTTTGAACATTCTTGTATCATTTTTTTCGCAGAGGTCAGTAATCAGATGCTTGAATTATATGAGCAAAACAAAGTGGCGCAGTCTCAGGGAAGTCATGAAGTGCAAACTGGAGGTGGCCAAGCTCATTCAAGTCCGTGTAAAACACCTATTTCGAATGAAGAGCATGCACCAAAGCCAACATCATCTCGTTTGGGGACTGAGCACTCATATGGCAGTGCAGAGAGCGATAGTGTTATTACAGACCACAAGGTAGATTTAGAAAATGAGGATATTCAACGCCCAGATAACTTTTTCGTCAAGGAAAACCGGAGAGAAGCCTTGAACAAGTCTAGGTCTGCAGGAGAGCAGATGAATGGAGACGAAACGACTGGTGAAAGGAGTGAAGGTGTGAACGCAGGAGAGGGGAAGCACGATATGTCACGCAAGCCTAGTGGTTTGGCGAGCCGGAACTTGGATTCAAGGGAAGCTGCAGTTGGTCACCAATCCCCTAAAGATGCTATAAAGATGATTGATAGAGACAAAGTAAAGGCAGCACTTGAAAAAAGAAAGAAAGCTCGCGGAGAAATGATGAGGGAAAAGGATGTAATGGATGAGGATGATCTTATCGAAAGAGAACTGGAGGATGGGATCGAGTTGGCTGCAGAGGATGAGAAAATCAAGCAGGAACAGAACTGGACGAAGATGGAAAGTGCAGAGGACGATGATGATGGTAACCATGAAGAAGGAAGGTTGGAGATGGACAATGCGGAGGAAGGGGCAATGGTAGAGGATGACGCTTCAGTTTCCAACAGTCGGAAAAGAAAAGCTGGGAGCTCTTCTCTGAGGGACTCAGACGGGAAGAAGCGGCAAGGTTGCTTATCCAACAGTTACGTCCATGATTCTCTTGAAGATGATCACGGCAGCACGGGCTGATCAAGACTAGGTACGGAGATATATATATGGATCACATAAGGCAAATTCTTTGAGCTTGAGACGGAAGGCTTGAAGGATCTTTGCTTCGCTAGGCTCTTCCTTTCAGTCTCTCTCTCTGCTTACTTAATGTTTGCTTTTGGTTTCGGATTTAAGGTCCATTTGAGACATACTTTCAGGGGACTAATGCTGCAGTGGTGAATGTTCAAGGTGAGAAATCCTAAGAAAGAGTGAGTTTGCGACGGCGCATATTAATTGAGCAGCTCATGCATATATCCGGTATATAAACAGTTTGTAAGAGTATTTAGAAATAGGAAAAATAAAAAGAATGAATTTAGTGGAGTAGAGGCTGTGAATTGGGAAGCTTGTCTTTGTTTTTAATTACTGCTGGTTGGGTGAGATTTTGCAGATCTATGAGCTCAGTGATTGTTTGTGTTTAGAATGTTCTCCAACACTGATGACTTCAAGTTCCTTGTCTGGTATGTTGTATAGGTGTTCAAACAGTTACCGAACCAAGCTGCTCAGCTCTCTCGAGCAGCTCGATGTTCGACTCCGAATCGAACGAACCAAGTTTGAGTTAGAATATGTTCGACTCAATAAGCTCACGAGTTGGTTCAATCTTGACAGCCATTTTCGAATACTAGTTTAATAATATAGCTCGTCAATAGGCTCAATAATGCAATGTGTTATACCTCAAATACCGTATATAATAAAACATATTTAGAAACTTGGAAATTTTAGGACAAGTTCTTTTTAGCTTGACTTTGTATCTTTGTTGATGTTTTTTAGCATACATACTTCAAATTCAACTCAAATTGCACTTTCGACGTGGGTTTTAATGAGCGAAGTTCGAGTTGAGCTCATGTTTTGGCTCGTAAGTGGTAGTTAACAAGCCACACTCGAATATGCCCGAGCTCCTCTCAAGACAAAAATTTCTATCGAACTGGAGCTAGGTTAAAAATTAACAAGTCAAACTTGAACATGCTAAGATTCAGCTCGACTCAATTCGTGAACCTCTGCTCGAAGCTTTCACGTTCGTAATAACCAAACTTGTATAGTTTGGGCTCGCGCATCTCAAATCGGGTTATTCTTTCGAGTCCAGCTTAATCATTGGGGCCTAGATTAGCAAATTGGGGTTTCATCTTTTCTTGATTATTTTCAATAAAATTCTCTCTTTTCTTCACTTTTCAAAATTGTCAACCAATGAATATTTCAATGGTATGATAAAGAAATTATTAACCGTGAATGTGTAAATTTAATTTATCGCTTTACTAAAAATTTTTTCTATGACATTTACACTCGACTTTGACTAAGTAAACGAAATAATACTTTCCGAAATTTGATATAAATCTGACATTAGTTAAATGTGACAGACGGAATAAAATATTCCACGTCAACAAAAATTTGGCCAGTGGTGGAAAATCGCGAGGTGGAGAAACAATTATGCAGGCCACACGAATCTCAGTTACGGATCAGATATCACCGAGAATCAACACAATCTGAATCCCACCACCAATCACCACATTCCACCTCAGCATCCTCCTTCCTCCACCCTTATCCCTCCACTTCATATCTCATATCGCCATTTCCATCAAGAACTCCAAGAAAAAAGAAGAAGAAGAAACACTTCCCAAGTTCCAAATCAGTCTTCCCAGAAGAAAAAGAAAAGAGAAGAAAACCCCAACCATGTCTCTCACAATCCCAAACAACCTCTCCAACCCACTCCTAAAGCTCAACACAAAGCTCACCCCAAAACCCCAATCCCGATCCCTAATCGTCTGCTCCGCCTCCTCCAATGACTCCACCACCACCGCCACCCCACTCAAGGCCTTCTCCGCCGCCTTAGCCCTCTCCTCAATCCTCCTCACCTCCGCCCCACTCCCAGCAACCGCCGACATCGCCGGACTCACACCGTGCAAGGATTCCAAGCAATTCGCCAAACGAGAAAAACAATCCCTCAAAAAACTCGAATCCTCCCTAAAAATCTACGCCCCGGACAGCGCCCCCGCACTAGCAATCAAGGCCACCATGGAGAAGACCAAGCGCCGGTTCGCCAACTACGCAAAGCAGGGTCTGCTCTGTGGCTCCGATGGGCTGCCACACTTGATCGTGAGCGGCGACCAGAAGCATTGGGGGGAGTTCATCACTCCAGGGATCCTGTTCCTCTACATCGCCGGGTGGATCGGGTGGGTTGGGAGGAGCTACCTGATTGCGATCAGCGGGGAGAAGAAGCCCGCCATGAAGGAGATTATCATCGATGTTCCTTTGGCTACTGGGATCATCTTTAGGGGGTTCTCCTGGCCGATTGCTGCCTACAGAGAGTTGATCAATGGTGATCTTGTTGTTAAGGATGTTTGAATTCAGGAGAAAATTTGTAAGGAGCTGATTAATGGGGTTTGCTTTTGATTTTGGAAGGTGTTTGTAATTACTCTTATGATCGGATTAAAGATTGTGTTGTTGTCTGAATTTACAATGCCTGCTTCTCGCTTTCTGTTGCAAAATTTGTTAATTGCAGAAGATACCGTTCAGAAGCCATATCCTACGGAAGTCAATCTGGGTGGTGGATATGGTAATCTAATCGGATGGTGGAGATTTATTGATTAAAAAATACGTTCGCAAAATAGTTTCCGTTGCCGGGAATCGAACCCGGGTCTCCTGGGTGAAAGCCAGATATCCTAACCGCTGGACGACAACGGAATTACTGAAAGAGGTTTCAAACTGTACTTATAAGATCAAAGCTTCTGCTTCCTTGTTTGTTAATTCAGCAAGTACAAACTAAACACTCTGTTCCTGGCTGCCAAGTTCTGTTTGGTTTTCTACAGCCAGCACTTCGTTCACGATATGCACAGTTTTCTGAGTTCCATTCATTTCATATTCTACGCTTCTGCAATCATATGGTTATCGATTTGTAGGTATGAGTTATGTTGTTCATATTGGTACATAGTTGCCTTCAGAGTTCTAGCTTTTTCTCTTCAGAATATAATCATATATTCATATTAACACGTTTCGTAATTGTATCGTTATATCATTGCACTCAACATTCAATACTGCAACTGACTTACGATTCGTTTTTAGTAACATGTACCGTCAAATTTTCCGTTCATCCTACTCGTAATGGACAACTTTCATATCTGTTATATATACATTGCACGATTGTAAGAATATACAATCATAATAACTTAAAAAGCATTATTCTTTGAACAACCCGGCCTACACGCCCCTAAACTAGTACAAATTCACAGGGAAAAGAAAGGCCACATGAAGAAAGATGAACGAAGAAAATTAATTATTTAGTGGCGATCAAGTGAGTCACGAGTGATCAAACGGTTCTATTTCGTTGGAGACAAGTAGGAGTTTTGGAGGCAGCCGATTCCGTACCTCGCCACAGACGAACATGGTACTTGATCTTGTCATCTCCCTTCTCACGATACGTATTTCCACCACCACGGACGAAATCGAATCCAAATACTCGTTCCGGATCCTCGACTTCATCCGAGGATGGAGGATCGCCTGACCGCACGAGCCAAGTGAAATCGCAGACGCCGGCATTGTACAACACTACGATGGTCGTGGAAGCCAGGAGCTGGAGGAATCCTGGGAGCGTTTGCCAGTACCGCACCGGAGATTGCAAACATCTCGACGACTACGAGCCTCTGAGAGCTGGCGGTGGCTAGCCGAAACAGGAGGATGCTGAGGATTGTCATCCAGAGGGAATGTACCAGGATTGAACTGAGTGGGTAGCCGTCTTTCGCCGCCATTAATTTTTCTTTCTTCTCTGCTCAATGGTATGGATTCCCAACTGATAAGATTTAGGTGGATTATATACTATTAGTAGGGTTGAGCTCTTTCTCAATCTTCTAACAATGTACGCTCTGCAAAAAGACTTCTCCTCTGAATCTGCATAACAGTTACAAATTCTCATTTCTTTTGGGTAAGGAAACATAACCCAACCGATCCAGAGGTTTTTTTTGTCTTAAATTAATGATGTTTACCCTCTACTCCTTGTTTTCCTGTTGCTTTTTTCTCCATTCATGATAACCTACCAAGAACTAGTACTTGGTTCATGCTTCTATTTGGTGCACATAACACCATTCTCGTACCGTTCTGTCCCGTTTAATCACCTGGTAGGCCAATACTAGTTCGGTAGAGGATTGGATGTTTGAATGTGTTGAGATACTCGTGGGAGGTCTTCGTGGAAAACCGCCAAGATGGACTACATACATGCATGAGAGTGAGAGTTAGTGCCTTGTGCGTGGTGGAATAAAGGTAAAATAAGACGAATAAGAAATTGGGAAACATAAAAGTATCAGAAATCATCCAAATACGTGAAATATGTGTAATGATGGTAGGATTGGGTGTCATGATTGTTGATGCATTGTGAGCTTTGTTTGTATAGAGGACGAGAAGCTCAAATTCCGATGTCGCTAGGATTAATGATTCAAAAATTTCTTAGGTTTGACAGTCTACAATAGTGTTTCCTACGCCGTGCTAATTCCTTGGGCCGGAAGATCGAATCGGTTGACAGAAACCCCACAAACTCTTGTGACAAGAATCAGTATGGAATTGCTAGCATTTGGGCAAATATGGCTTGAGTTACCAAGAACACATTACATTTTCATAGCTAGTCACAATCATATTAGTGCTACCAGACGTTCATAATCAGCTACATAGATCATCAACATTACATTACATTACCTTATATATAAGTTAAAAAGCATGTAATTAATATGTACAATCCGGTTAACAAACCCCCCTCCCTTTCCCAATTACCAAAGGCTATAAAAAAAGCCATAAACGGCAGCCGTAAAGCTGCCATCTCAGCCTCCGCCGCGCCGGCCACGTAGCAGGCGCCTAGTCTATACCTCTCTACCCCATCTGCATTTATACTATTTCTACAGACAAAAAAAAAAGAGTTCCATCTCCAAATTCCAAGTACTGAAAATGGAGAAAAATAAAGGATGTAAATATTAGAGATGATAATGGGCCTGACCCTGGCCCATATCCGATGACGGCTAACGATTAGCAGGACCACATGGACTCTCCCAAGCTGGCGTGGTCCACCATGTCCATGTCGAAAATGGGCTTCCCTTGAGATATCCCCATGAGCCTTGAAGAAGGCGAACCACTATGACTTGGGCTTCCGGAGCTCAGCCCATGACCGGAGAAGCCTGCAGTCTGTCGGACCCGGAGGTGGACCACTTCAGCTTGGGCCAAAGCTAGTTGGGTTTGCAGCACGTCGATCTGCTGCTGGAGCGACGAGATCGCTCCGACGCAGCCGTAGACCGGGTCGCGCACCCGGGCGTTGGCTTCGTACACCATGCTGCTCACCGCGTCGCCTCGCTGGTGCACCGGTAGTTCCTACAACCGAGAAGGAAAAAGAAAGGGTGAATTAAGTAGCCAGAATTAAATATTAATAAGCATGTAGGCCCTACTTTCACGTCTACATTTCTTTGTGTCCTATTGTGGGCCTGACTTTCACGTCTACATTATTACGATAAATAATTTGGACACGTCTACCTTTTGAGACGTGCACTACGCACACAAAATCAAGTAAATATTTTCATTCCATCAGCAAAAAAGTATATTTAAAGTTGGATTTTCATTTTGTTCTAGATATAAATTGTATTCATGTCTTGTCGGATAAAAATAAAAATAAATATTACATTTACGTCTATTTTATAAGATGTGCTGATTTCAAATTCTTTTAAATTCAAAATTTTCGAATTATCAAACACACGACTCTACCATGAAACCATTTTATTTGAAAATGCCTACGGTAAGTTTGGTTTCGTCATAAAAAAACACAATTGATTATGAATTAGGTAATCTTTTAGGTTAGTGACCCACCCAAGCTCTTGTAGCAAACTGACTAGGAAATGTAGAAAAACATGAACCACACATGTTCTTCTATTTCCATACTAAAGCATGTTTCTAATAACTATGTCGATCCAAATGGAATTGCTTTGATAATGAGTCAGTCAAACATCATAGGTTCGAATCGAATTACACTTCTAAGGGTAGAACCAAGGGTACTGGGCAAACTTAGGCTTCACAGTGAGAAATTTGGAAACACTGGGCAAAACCTTTTGGCCGGGACTCTCTAACCATGATGACTAGAGAGTACTTCACGATTGAACACTTATCTAATATTTTTTAATCTCGAAACTACTTCACCAAATGGTTTTTGTTTCTTTATTTTTTGGGGGCAGGGATGAGAAAAAAATGATGTGAATGAAAGTAAAGAAAGTGAAAGTCGACAGATTTGAAAGCGAAATGTTTGCACTTTGTAAGTTTCTCCCCCATCCCTCTGTTTTCTTTCCTTTGAAGAACAGAGTAATATGAAAATGGAGGCCCCCGCCAGCCACTTCTTCCCATTTCTTTTCTAGCTTTACATAAACAAATATATTAATCTCCTCTGTAACTTATGAAGGAAAAAAAGGTCATTAAATTTGATTCTTCTTCCATTCTTTAACTGGCCGGCTTAATTTTAACTTATTCACTAAAACCATTCTCAAGGAATCTTTCCCACGTTAATTACAGGGGTCGCCCAATTAAGGAACATGACAAGGACAACAAGGACAAGAGCTTAGGAAGAAGAAGAAGAAGAGTTAAACCTGAAGCATCTTGTTGACATTGCTAGCACCGAAGACCTTGTGGACGTTGGCGAACTTATGAGGCTGGTCGGCCGGGAAATACGGAGCAAACACGCAGTCCTGAGCGCACCTTCTCCTCAGCAGCTTGCACGCCGCGCATGGCGACGCCGCCGCACCACCTTGCTTCCTCCCATTATTATTCTCCTTCATTGTTAGATCCAACAGTACGTACGTACTCTGTTTTTTGTTTCCCAGAGACACCAACGAGCTTAACTTCAAGATGGATACAAATGATGTTTCTTTCTGCTATATATGGAATTGTCTGTATATATATAGTTAGCTAACTAAAAGGACTGTGGGAGACTGACTGAGAAGGGAGAAAGTGGAAGAATGAAGAAATGGGGGAGGGAGGGTGGGTGGGTTTTTTTATATATAAAGAGACCAGAATTGGGGCAAATTTTCTAGTGTTTGTTGGTTAATTGGGTTGGAGCAGAGGGTCCATATGGGCAATCTGAAAAGTGTAAAACGGCCAAAAAAGCAAAAGTGATATAGTAGTATATGTAGACTGACTCTAGTCTTGGCTTGGTTTTGCTTTTTTTTTTTTTTTGTAGAGTCACACTCCTAATATTTATAAGATTTGAGATACGGTCCGGATTCGGGTTATTCATAATCGGTCAAATAAGATCTTCAGGTAATTGGATTATTTAAATATCAATAATCGATGTTAGATCGGTTGGAGTGTTTGGGTAGTTTATATTCGGGTTTATGATCATATTATATCCGGGTTTTTACTTAAAAAATGACCCGGTAAATGGGTAACCACACTCAGCTGGCCAAACATTAAAATCCGGGTTTTGCCGGTTTCCAGCTAGACTTTATACCCGGACCCGGAATTCCCTACCCTAATATTAATAATCAATCATATCTATTTGATAACATACGTTCGAGTGAAAGAGGAAGTGCACACCATATAGTTAGTCCTATTAAGGTAAATGATTGTTGAACAAGTTTATGAGTGACCTGATTTCTATATTTCCTTATATTAATAGGTAAAAATTCGCTATAAAAGAACAACAATATGACCGAATAAATGCTACTTCTTAAACAACATTTAAATGATCGTAATAAATTACTCAAATTATAACTTCAAACGACATTAGGGCTTCCCCTCCCCGAACCTCATGGCTTGGTTTTTGCTCTTATTTCTAATCTACAAGAGAGTGGGCAGTGGGGGCGACCAAGGAGTGGAACCGTATGATATGATGAGTATAAAAAGCTAAATATTTGCGTCTCGGGGGGGATTTACTTTACTTTATTAATTATTTTGTCTACCAAAGAAAAAACCATTCTCATTTTTCAGGGTAGCGTGCATGACTGACTTTTGGCGCCTCAATCTCTTCTTTTTATTTCCCTGCTATTGGATAAGAGCAGCGCACGCAGTTTTTTATTATTATTATTATTATTATTATTATTATTATTGTGTAGCTATTTTTCAACTTGGTATAATTTCCAAGTTTATGAATTTTCACTTCTACCAATTTTATTAGATTTTTTGGTGCCGCAGGAACACCTACTAATGTCGACTTTTGTTTTAGTTATCACATTGGATGTTTTATTTTGATTTATTTGTATGCATAGATGTTGAATTATGATGATGAGGTGGCGGGGTCCTCCAAATGTCATGTGGAATTGAATTAGTTGAACAGTGGAAACCATTATTATGCATGTTAATCATGCTGTTCTTTGACACACACACGTCCAAAAAATCTTGACAACAAAGAAGGAAAATAAAAACAATGAAGAGTATGCTCTTCAAAGATTCAAACATAAAATCTCCAAATTAAAATCAACCGAACTACAACTACCACATCAACCGCACCTCATTTATTAGCCGGGTACATTACATTATACAACTAACAATAATATACATTGTCTTGGTAATAAAATGGATCATGGCTAGTTGGTTTTATGGGGATTGGAGCCGTTCCCGTGTTTCTTCTTCTCTAATCCAACTTAAGTAAAATGGGGGGAGGATCCAATGCAATGCACCTTATTAAATTAAAAGGAATAAATAAATAAATAGCACTTAATACACACATTACACAGAAGACTCCTTTACCAGGAGGAAAGACAGGTGTGAAGTTATAACAAGAAAAGTCTGTGAGATTCATGGAAGAAGCACTCGCGGTGTGTTTCTTTTTTCATATGAATTTGTCTCCACTTGACAAAGTATTCCATTCAAACCAAACTAATATACTTACTTTTCTCTTATCGAGGCTTTTTGAAACTGCAAACCACACAACTAGCTAGCCCCTGTTTCCAGCAGAGGCTCTGTTTTTTTTTTGTGGAGAAACGATAACTAGCAACAAGGTCTACAGTTGAAAGCAAGACGTTTGGGAAAGAATTGGAAACTTGATCCATCACCCACGTAATACTGTTTTGCATTGCATATATAGTTGCATGCAAATGTCTTAAACTTATAATCTCCCGATTTGAGGTACGTACTTAAAATTAATATTTCAGTCATAATCTCCCGGACATGTGAATTAAGCACGTAGAGTGCACGGATATTTAATATAATTATACCACACAATTCATTTTTTGATAGGTTAATTTTGTACAATTCATTTTCTAATGCCCCTCAAATACAGGACACGACACGTCATGAACTGTGCCCCGCTTTCCCCACCTGTCTCTCCGCCTAATTTTTATGATTCCCTCTCTCTTATGCAGATCTAAAGCTATCTCTTTCTCTATTCTACCTCCCCTTCACAGACCTACCATCATCTGTCATTCTCTTCAATGGAAGAACAATGAAGGTAATCGATAACTAAAAGACGATTGACGAATAGTCCTCCGCTTTGGATTCCGGAGAAGTTGGGAGGCCATAATTGTTTGCAGAGGAACCGTGACGATGGCTGATGCGAGGATGGTTCGGCGACAACGAGCTCGTGAAGACGATCCACAAGGCTGAAGAATCGACGGAGAATTGGGTTCTGAAATCAGAGGATTTTGAGAAGAAAGGTGTTATGTGAAACGTCGACGTCTTGCCACTAAAAAAGCGTTTTGGTCAAACACGGGTCAAACTCTAATTAAGTTGAGGGTAAACCGGTAACTTGATACATATCCATACCAAACAATAATTTCTTCATTTGTTCTCCTCAATATCAATATCATCTAATATTACGATATTTATCATGATATTCGAGATATCGCATACCAAATGAGGCCACATATATATTAAAATTCAGTCGGATGTATTAAAGCATTCCGAGTTAATGATTTATTGTAGTTATTTTAATTATTAGCCACCTGAGGAAAGTAGTAGTTGTGTATTGCTTACATTGTTGGAAGAATAGAATCAAGACTTTGGTGTTCTTTAGAGGGATTAGCTAGTAACTGTAAATCTACTCCATGAAAAACATCCTCCATCATATGTCTTCATGCTTTCTTAATTAACACTCCAAACTCAAAAGAAAATACAAATATCGGCCCACCTCTCCTCTAATTTCCAACGGTCTATAACCGCCCGCCTTAAACACAAGACCAACGAACACACACTTACTCCATAATGTCGGGGGGGGGCAATTTTAAACAGTTTAATCTCATATATCAATTTCTGCCGACAAATTAAAAAGGGCACTCGTTGAAATAGCACCTAGCTAACTAAGTACGCATGTATTATAAACAAATGAAGGTGGTTGAAGCATTTATTTATTTACTCCAAGCTAAAAGGCAACACTATCATGAAAGCATAAGCAATGTTTTGGGTCAGAACTAATTAATCACACTTAAGAAAAGCTTATAGATTACCTATGGCTCACGCTTACTTTAATTAACTTTGGTTACTAATTAAGTAGTTTGGTAGCTAGGTTCTTACTTTTACTTAAATGGGTTTACCGCCAATCCGTACCACATAATTAATGGGTTCTCCTTCGAAATGGGTTAAATTAAATTAAACCACTGCTGTAATTAATATGACTAGCTAATTAAATTGTGCCTTGTGAATTTTGCAAATATGGGATGATGGGTATGTCCTAACAATAGCGATTGATGGGATCTTGTGTCGTCAGATTGATTGAATTTGTACAAAATATTCGGTCAAAACCCTAATAAATAATTCACCTAACAACATGTAGTAAAACATATATATATATATATATATATATATATATATATATATATATATTTAGGTTGATGATTTGCATTGCAACCAACAAAATAGTCAACTATGGGATGATTATACTTCTAAATATGAAATCAGTTGATATCCTCTTTTCAACAAAGGTTTTGTGTATATATATTTATAATCTATTTTTCTTATACCACTTTAGCCTCAAATTTCTTTTTTCAATACATGATCTAATTTTATTTATAAAACAAAATAAAACACGGATTCGCTAAAAGTCATAAATTAACAAAAATAAGCTCGTACAGATCAACCAAGGTCTAAAAAACTAGCGGTCTAACTATTTTTGAAACAAAATTACTTATAATTACTTATCTAATCTCCAAACTAATTGAATTGTCCGAATTAAATTACATCATAAATATAAGTCCACATCGTCTTCCTAATGATTTTTTGGCCAAGTGAAAAATGATTGGTAAAAGTAAAAAAGAAGGGGAACATTCCACAATTCACATGCACATATTTTTCAGATGGGTAAAAATTAAATATTGGAAAACTTGAAGGCAGGCAGGTGAATTAGGTCAAGCCATAGCCGCATTGCAATCAATTTTAAACCAGAAAGAGAAAGAAAGATACCCTTCATCATGAGTCCACAATTAGTAGCCACTTAGGGACAAGTTAATTAGGTGGTTTAAGGGTCAATTACTTGGAAAAATGCATCCAAAATCCACTGTTTAAAGTAGCTAGGATTCTATTTATTTATCTTCATTTTTATTTTATCTTACTTCCCAACATAATATATATAAAAAAGTCAACTGCCGCAATAATTTTCAGTATTTTTGCATCGTGAAAATTAGGTTCAAATAAAAGTCATCAATTCAGAAATTGTACCAAAAATGCTAGGATGGAGAATGTAACGCTAGATATTTTCATAGAGTGGCTAGCGGGCGAAGAAAACGAAAGAAGGTTGAGAGATTGTGGAATGAAGTTGGAGTCTGGGTGGAGGTTCAACCTGTTCTTGAAGGTATCCAACCCTGCGTCGTTGGAGAGGAAAGCCGACGGCAGCCTTTACGAAAGAGGAATTCCGGGTAGCTCTGTTCGACATGGACCCTGACAAAGCACTATGTCCGGATGGGTACAATCCAGGGTTCAATTTCCATTCATAGCGCCAACTTTGACCATTCATAGCGTCAATGTTGACACACCATTTTGAAAATTTCGTATATATTGGCTCTATGTACCTGTCAAAGTTCATAGCGCCAATATTGACATAAGCCCATAGAGCCAATATTGACCATCCGAGATTAAAAAGATTTTTGGGAACTCCTATTTAAAACCCGATTCTCCCTCATTCGAAGAGAGACATTGGAGGATGAAAATCAAATGATATTTCAGAGACTTCCGAACGATGAGAAAACATCAATTTCAAGGAGCTCGGATCGGAAGACATAATCAAGATCGGTGAATCAAGTTCTTCGGCGGGAATCGGCGAAATTAGGTTTTTCGAATTTCTTCTTGTAAACCTAATTCTAATGTCTTCCTTCTTTGAATCTGATTTGTTCTTTGAGATTATGGGTAGTTAAACTCCTCGTGCTTAGATTAGATGAACCGTAGGTATATATATCCTTATGTACGAATGATTTGATTACATTTGATGATTTATGAGAGTTGGATGAATTTCAGTTTATGGTTGATTTTGATTTCGTTTATGTTCTTGTTTAGCTATCTTGAATAGAACCTTGTTATACTTGTCTTCGTCTCGAAAGAGCTTGCTGTCTAGAACATCGAAATTAACCAACTAGGTTAGGCGTTAACCCTCATCCGGGAGCGAATAAACTAGTCCGTCGTGTGAGCAGTTCTCGTTTGTTTTGTCGCCTAGCGAATTCTAGATATTTGTCTCGAAAGAGCGGACTGGGATAGTAGATAGGTAGTAGATTAGCATACCCGAAAGGACGTGATTTGATTAGAGAAGAACAGCGACGGTGAATTGAATTTATTATGTTTCGTTTCGTTGAATTTGCCGGTCATTTGTGAATTTGAATTACCTAGGGAGATTCGAAGTCTAAGTAGTTTCATCCTTGATTGTCTGCAACTTTATATCGTGCAGTCTTGCAGCCATTTACTTTAAAACAATTTTTATTTTCTTTTGATTGTTTGTTTGATTCTCGTGGCATCTACACCACAAACCTGTTTAATCGATTATCACTTTCATAACTTTGAGTAGTCATGATGAAGAGACCATAGGAAGATTCAACTCCGGTTAAGTCATTAGCCGGATTATTTTGATAACGCCTAAAACCGGTCATCACTTCCCAAGGTACAAAACCCGAAAACAATGAAAGATTTACGACCAATATCCCTTTGTAGTGTGCTGTATAGGGTTCCAGCGAAAGTGTTGGTGAACCGCCTAAGGGGGATCATGGCGAGTATTATTGGAGAAGAGCAATCCACATTTTTAAAGGGATGAAGTATTTATGATAATGTCTTAATCGCGTTCGAATCATTACATGCTATGAAGGTGAAACAACATACTAAGCATGGATTTGCAGCTTTGAAGATCGACATCTCCAAAGCATATGATAAGGTGGAATATGAGTACATGTGGGAGATTATGGTGAAGCTAGGGTTTGTGGAGCAATGGGTAGACTGGATGATGATGTGCATTCAGTCCGTGGAGTACAGGGTGTTACTCAATAATGAGTTAGGTGAAGTGTTTGTTCCGAGAAGAGGTCCCCGACAAGGGTGCCTTCTGTCTCCCTTTTTATTTTTAATATGTGCAGAGGGCCTATCTGCATTGATGCGAACAGCGGTGTAGAGCAAATTAATACAAGGAGTACGAGTCAGCCGGTCGGCGCCACGAATTACACACCTTTTGTTCGCCGATGATAGTTTCTTCTTCTTTAAAGCGGGGATTCGGGAAGCTCGAAGGTTGAGACATCTATTTCATATACGCAACATCGTCCGGTCAGTTAATTAATTTTGATAAATCAGGTATTTATTTCACGCGCGAGACCGACCATATGCTTAAGCAAGCGGCCGAGACTATCCTCGGAGTGCGAGGGGCTTTGGACACGGGAAGTTACCTCAGAGTTCCCTCCATGGTAGGGAGAAAGAAGAAAGAAGCAATGCGGTTCTTACGGAAGCGAATGTGGAGCAAAATTCAAGGGTGGATGCGTCGTTCCACGGCGACAAGTAGTCGCGAGATATTAATTAAGACAATGGCGCAAGAAATTCCAACGTACTGTATGGGGGTTTTTCTGATTCCGCTAACATTAGCAGAGGAATTAGAGAGGATGTTAAATAGCTTTTGGCGGCATTCCCTGGTTACGATGGGAGAAGCTGTGTGTTCGAAAGGAGTTTGGTGGTATGTTCTGCAGTCTCCATAGTTTCAATCTCGCCATGTTGGGCAAGCAAGGATGGCAATTCAGTAAGGATCCCGATGCTTTGGTTTCTTGTGTGTTCAAAGCCGAATACTTTCCTGGTAGGGATTTTTTATCCGCTTGGTTGGGCTACCGACCAAGCTTTGTCTGGGAAAGGATACATGCTGCTCAGGATTCATGAGAAACGAGGACAGTATTCAGTCAGGTCAGTTTATCGTGCAATCATGGAACTGAATGGGTCAGCTTAAATGTTACATGAGTAGGGAGCGTGGAAGAAGATGTGGCAGCTACCGGTATAGCAGAAGATCAAGCATCTCATGTGGCAATTAATCAAAGAGGCAGTGGCCACCCGCCAAGCATTGCAACGCCGAGGAATGGAGGTGAGCGACGAGTGTGGGTGTTGTGTAGAGGCGGAGGAATCAATGCTCCACCTATTCTTGAGTTGTGACCTGGCACGTGAGTGTTGGAGAGTAGGGGGCTTGACGACGTGGATCGTTGAGTCTTTGCAGTGGTGACATCCGGAGCCGAGTTTCGCATCTAACAGGTCTTTGCTATTATTTGGGGGGTGTGGCGGGAGCGTAACAAGCGAGTCTTCACGCATACATACACCGACTACACCGGAGGCTATTGTTCGTCGATGTTTTGAGGAATTGCAAGACTGGAAGCAAGCTATGAATTAATAGTACGGGACCTCGTGTTCAGCGCCATGCAACCTGTGCGAGTTGGCACCCTCGAGTAGTCGATTTTGTTAAGTACAATCTGGACATTGCCATGATGGATGGAAGATATGGAGTGGGGCTGGTGGATCGTGACTCAAACGGCGACGTGCTCTAATATTTGATGCAGCAGAGGAGGTTTAGCATCACGGTCAAGGAAGCAGAGGCAGAAGCTATCGTCATGGCCATCGAGTGGATCCGTGACATGGGATATGAACGGTGCATCTTCAAGATGGACAATCAATCCGTAGCTTTGGCAGTCAATGGAAGCGAATTAGATATATCGGAGTTTGGTACTACTATTATGGCATGCAGACGGTTACTACAGGATAACACTAATTACCAAGTATGTTGGGTTAAAAGAAATAGGAATGAATTAGCACACGAGTTAACTCGACGCTCTGATGACCTCATGACCACTATTCACAGTGTAGCACCTCATTTATGATGTGATGTATTTGTAAACAATATTTGTCTAAACCTTATGGAATTTATTTATACCAATGGGATGTAATGTCATTTTTGGCCGAAGAGTTGGATGACGCCCATTTATTTCTTGCTCATAATTCAAAATGAATGATTATGTATGTCATAGACATTGACATTGACCAATAATTAAATTGAAACAAAAGTCATAAGGGCCATGATCAAGGCATCAACTCCTACTTAATTAGTAATTAGTCTTGTTAATTAATTATGTGCATGCAATATATATTTACTTTAAAGTTGGTGGATTTGCTTTACAATTTGATGCCTTTGTGCCTTTACAAATTGCAAGGAGGCAGGGGGGGTCGATGTATGTAACACCGTTAGGACCCAGTAGTGATGAGTTAGTGCCTTGATTCTTAAGCAAAGATTAATTAATTAATAGCTTTAATTAATTGTCCAACTAATTAATCAAAATAGATCACGCTGTAATATCCACTATAATATAGGGGAAAAAGGTGAATTCATAAACAAAATTATCTATTTAATTACTCTCTCAGTGTGGTTAAATTTTAACCGACACTACGTTCTAATCTTGTCGAAGCGTGTCATACGATAAGATTCCGTTTGGAAATTTTGCTTTGTTTTTGTGTCTACTACAAAAGTACAAAGGAGCCAACCATGTTCTTACTTACGTTTGAACATTTTTGTTCTGTTGCACCGTAGAAAAGTGGCGGTAATCAAATTATGTTGCACCGTAGTAAAATGAAGAAGAAATTGGGCGTCCAAAAACCTTTTGAATTTTCAGTTATAAAAAAGAAAACATTTGAATTTTCTTTTAAATTAACAAAACTATTTGGTATATCTTTAGCATGATTTTAATCTTATTATCCAACACATTCTGATGTTCGTATGTGGGGTGTATAAGACTAGGATCATCTATGCGGCACGCCATAAATAGCCAAATTAAAATGTTAAAAATATGTTTGAGAGGAAACCACATACAAGGGGAAGGAGCCATCCAACAATTGAGTCCCGGATGGCCGAGGTACTACTATGAGGCTTCCATGTGGGCTTCTTGGGAATTGGCAGCCAAATTGTACGCCTCATTTCAATCGTTGGTGATGACAACTGTTACTCGAATGTACGAGGCTGATTCGAGTAGATATAACTTTGTGACTTGTCCGATTAGCCCGATTCATGATTTACAGGCGACCTGAGCGCGGGGCATCTAGTGGGCTAGCTTGGCACTTGAATGGTCCTACTTGGGACACATCTGCTCAGCTTCAGTAATACTATCAATGCATATGTAATATGATGATATCGTTGATTAATAATTAAACTTGAATTTGTCGCAAGTATCAATACATAGTTGCATACTTTGTAACGAGTCAATGTGAAATGTCATCATATTCTATATTATAATGTATGTCTGAGTGTGGAAGCTTATGGGGAAGCCTATTTGGATTCTGTGAATTTTCAGAATCGTGACGTGCACGTGCTTACTTTAGCATAAATTAATCTGTTTAGGCGGGAAAGTTTTGCATAATTATTTAAGATGGCTAGTGAGTTAAGACTGATGGTGTCTTTGTTCGTGGCGTACATGTATGATTATATTATTTTAGTAGATAACTTAATTTCAATTGAAAAAAGAGCAAAAGTTGTTTTTGGTGATTAATTAGGCATGAGGGGACATGTGGAATAACTTTTCATCACCAAACAATTGGACTTTAGGACCAAATTATTATTAAGAATAGCTTTGGAAAAACAAACTCTAAACATATCCCAATTGATACAATTGATAATATTGGAAGAAAACGAAGTAATACGGTGCATCCCAAAAAAAGGGACTGATCATGATGAGTAAGGCCATCGACGACGTGATTTCCCTCGCGGTATGTATGTGTGACATGCACCCTCCAGTCACGTCCACGTAACTGCCGAAGTTCAAATATACAGGCTTGGTGTCTCAAGTCCAAATCACTTAGTCCTTGAGAAAAGATAATATGTCTTGTAGCCGCACTCCCATGCAATATGCAAGCCGTGAATATCGGTCTGTAATTCTGCACTAGTAATGGTACGTGAGCCGAAGTTGGCCGCAAAAGCAGCGACAGGAATGCCCATCGGGGATCTGATAATATCACCCCCTGCCGCCTTACTACTTGGTTGGAGAACCGAGCCATCTGTGTTGATAATAACATCAACATTCGATCGCGAGTCCCACCCCACAAGGCTTTCAGTCCGCATCTGTTTGTTCTTAGAAAAAATCTCATCCCCCATTTTCATTGTCTCCCGATATCCGAAGATTCAATGAAGGACTCGTAGGCGGAGCTGATCATAGGAGATGACACGATTTCTAAAAACAACTGCATTCCGGTGATTCCAAAGCTCCAGCAAACAATGCCAAAATCCAAACTACGATTTGCGTTCCCAATCCCTTTAAAGAGCCAATCGACAATGGGCTGGTGGAAAAACTCATGCTCAATCCGCAAACCAAGAACCTGAGACCATAACTGTCGAGCACAAATACAATCAGAAAGCACATGTATAGTTGTTTCATTTTCTTGATTGCAGAGAGGACATACCGCTGTAGGTGATATATGACGCCATAACCGTTTGGCATTGGCATTAATTTGTTCATGTTTCGCGAGCCAGAGAAAGTGCAGCACCCGATTTGGACCTCTCCTCTTCCACAAAATGCGCCAACATCTCTCACTGTTTGCAGGGTCGATGCTTGCAAGAACACTGTACGCGCTCTTAACGGTAAAACGCCCTTTCTGTCTCGGACCCCAAATAAAACCATCACACTCATCGCCTCTAGGCGGAGATATACTAAACAATAAATTCCTTAATTGGCGAGGATAGCAGTGGGTCAATAGCCAACCAGTTCCAATCACCCTCAACATTAACCATATCTCAGACGGGGGGTGTTCAACATCCGCAAGCTTCATTTCGATGTCCAACCATGCATCATGCTAGAACTTGGTATCCATACCACTCTGAATACTAATATGAATACCTCTAAGAACCACATCCCACACCCGTCGTAATCATCACCATAAAGTGGATGAGGTCTTCAGTCGAATAGGGATAGCACCATCCGGTCCTTCTCTCGTGTACTTGTAAAGAAGGACATTCACCCATAGTGCCTCTGGTTCAGAGAGAATCTTCCACACCAGCTTCATAAGGAAAGCTTCATTCATCTACCAAGTCCACCTTGATCCTTAGGCCTGCATACAACATAGCAAGTAATCAAGTGGGGCTTCCTCTCATCCGGGAGGCTGCCCCACACAAATTTACGAATGTGCGAATCAATCTTATTACAAATATTGACAGGTAAGACAACAGTTTGCATAGCATAGAAAGGAATAGCATTCAAGACAGAAGTAGCAAGGGTCACTCTTCCAGCAAAAGAGATATTTTTACACTTCCAACCTACAAGTTTAGTATCTATCCTATCAAGAATATACTTGATCGCCGAAATAACTGCGAAGTTATTCTGACAACAGAAGTGTCGTTTGTGTCCGAAGGCGAATTCGTCAACATGGTTTAGACTTAAATAATTGGTTTTGATTTTAATAATTATAATGATTAAATTAAACTACAAATTAAGGGTTGATTCAATTGGAAAAACCGAGTTCTTGGAAGAGATAAGTCATCAACCTCAACTTCTTAAATGCATTCAAAATGAACGAATATAGACTTGAATTGAATAAAACGATTCCTCCTATCACTCGTATGAATCCGCAAAGACGATCATGCACGCGGATTACCACTACTAGCTTCCCAACTAAGGTAGAAATAACCTTAATCAGACTAGCCGGTAATGAACACCGAGAAGTTCTACAGAATGATAAGGTGTTCTTCCGGAATTAAAAGAAATCACTAGTAATTGGAAATAACGTTGACTTGGTCCATCAACGCCTAAACTACTGATAACTACACCCAACTTGGTCCATTGGGTGCCAACCAGAGCGACCGCCAATTACAAGATGACTAATGTTAAAACTGGAAGAAACAGAAAAGGTAGAATTTAGGTTATCGGGTTACCCCACCGATAACTTAGTTCTATCCTCGATCGACAATCTTACGAATTTCTAAGTCTATCATGAACCAAAGATTTCATAAATTTGACCTAATTCTAGCCGTAACAAGAATTGGGTTGAAAACCAATCAATCAAGGCAATCTTTCATTACAATCCAAACATCCACAATCGTCGTTCTTAAAACATTCAAACAGGTATCATGGCTCAATTCCTACATCTCAACCAAGAATCTCTAAGAAATTAGCTACTCATGATGCTAGAAGAAACAACTCAAAAGAAACCCTAACCATCATCTTGATGAAGAGAAAACGGCTTGTTCTTCTTTCAAGTGCTGCTTTTGGTCTTCTATCTTCAATCTGTGCTTCAATCTTTGATAAGAGCTCTTATGGATCTTCAATTGGCTTTCTATGAGATGATTTATGCTGGTTTTTGCAGGAGAAATTTGAAAAAAATCGGGAAAAACGAAGTTGGGGAAGTTGTTCTCTCTTTTCTCAAAACTTCCCCTTTTCAATTATGATTGATATAACACTTAGACCCGATAGTCTTGTATAAGAAAAGTTGATATAAAGAATTACTCTTGTTTGAATATAATTGGCGGTTAATTTCAATGACTTTATAATTCTTATGTCAAGATATAATTTTAAAATTATGGATCTTCAATTGGCTTTCTATGGGATGATTTATGCTGGTTTTTGCAGGAGAAATTTGAAAAAAATCGGGAAAAACGAAGTTGGGGAAGTTGTTCTCTCTTTCCTCAAAACTTCCCCTTTTCAATTATGATTTGATATAACACTTAGACCCGATAGTCTTGTATAAGAAAAGTTGATATAAAGAATTACTCTTGTTTGAATATAATTGGCGGTTAATTTCAATGACTTTATAATTCTTATGTCAAGATATAATTTTAAAATTATGAACCTCAATGCTCGAACTTATAAACTCAAGAATTATTATTTAAACAATTAATATACATCACCATATATGTACGATGCTTCATTATACCTTTGTTTCATAAATGTTTTAATGAATATATTCATTCATAGCAGAATTAATATGAATCACATCCACTTATTTGATCATAATGAATATTACTCATATTAATAAAAAATAATTTACTTATTTATAAAATAAAAAATATTTTACCCATTAACCCATGAATTTATAATAATAAATTGTAGCACGATATTTAGATGATAAAAATAAGAAACAATAGAATGAAGAGCTGATATAAAAAAATAGAAGAGTTAAAAAAGGAAAAAAAGAGAAAAAGTAGCCAGAAAATGAAGAAATTAACGGTTCAAAAAAGTGATGCGGTAATTTTACAGTTTTAGAGAAATGGGAAAAAGAGAGGTTATTTGTTTTGTCAAAAAGAAAAAAGAAAAGATGAGGGCAATTATTTATTTTGCGAAAGTGAATGAGAAGACCGGAAACTCCAAAAATAGCTGAGGTGGCAGTTAGAAAAAAAATACATATGTTAAAAAACTAAAAGAAGAAGAACAAGAATATAGGAGGAGAATGACATTCTTATTGAATTGTGACAAATATACAAGAGTGAACACTATTTATAGGCTCATGATACATAACCCCTAATGACTAACATAACTACACTTGAATATGAGATAATGATATTGATTCTCATGGTTAATGTATAGGTTACACAATGGGCATTCATGTACCATAATAACAATATTCATAACAACATAATATATATTTAAATGTAAGAGGGAAAGATTTGATTGGTGAAATCCCTAAAAATATGGATTGAAATTTTAATAGACGGTTATATTGATGTCAAATTCTAAAATCTAACAATACATTATATTATATATGTAGAAATATACTATGTATCCTTTCTCCTCATTCAGTTACACTCTTCCTTCCATGAGTGATCTTAAACCATAAAGAAGAAATCTCCTACACTTACACTCCACCTATTTATTAAATCATCCCATTTTCTTTATTAATCCTTCTCCTCTTTTCTAAAATCATTATCGGAATTGATTTGATTGTTTCTTGTTAGTGCCAAGCTCCTTTGCAAGTCATTTCATTTATATAATATTTTTCAAAGAAGTCTTTTATTTTCCCACAATGCTCTTATTCATTCATAGCATCACTAATGATGAAAACAGTTAATCTACTTAATATATAATTACCCTTTTATTCCACTCTGGTTGATAGATCAATGAGTCATTCGATTGGGAAGTTTGCCGCAATATGAGGTAGTCACCCAATACTCATCGATCGACACATGGCAACCAAATCCTTGTCATAATTGAGTTATAAAAAGAATGACGATCATTGATTATGACATATTATCTACCCCGACCCTACATACCTAAGTTATATATCAGTAAATCTACAACTAGTCATATACACTCATGTGCCTGTGATATTTCTACGTGTTCCAAACACTCTCAATAAACTTACATTACCCTTTTCGTACTACCTTTTCTCCCACGCCTTGCGAAGGGACCGCTCACCGAGTCTCCTAGTCGTCCACATAGGAAGACTCACACTCTTACTCATCCACTTGACCATACAATCGAGCGACTAACTGGTGCACCAGTTTGCTATCTAACATGATTTTGATAGGCTCCTAAGACACAAGTTTAATCACTCTGGTGGATAGACTCCTAACATATCTTCAACTCAAATTTTTCCTTTTGAGTAACATAGTTAATTGTGTTGTATGCTGACAACCAAGGTTATATGTTGACAATTAAGAAAGTTTTGAATTTAAATCCAACACACTTCATATACTTTATTTTCGACCGATCTATTTTCCAAAAATAATCTACAAATTTATCGAATATTTTATAGACTCGCATAACAAAAAATCTATGCAAGAAAGCAAGCACAGGAACTTTGCTGTTCAGAATCAGGATTCTCTTCCTTTGTTCAGTTGTACTTTCATGAACAGTTGACATATTATTTTTGTCTAAACAATTTCATTTGATAATAATTTATCAGCTTATAAAAAATATGAAATAAATCTAACCCTTGGTCACAATTAAATGTGTTACTCTTTAACTATTTTTTTAACCATGCACGGTGGCGTTTTTCCCCTCTCATTTTCTTCAGGAGTACAACAGGGAGGCGCTTGGAGGCTTTATTATTGCCATGCGTTGCGTTCGACAAAGGAACAAGAAGAATCATGGTGTGGTCACCTCACCCATTGTGGTTTCACAAACAAAGGTAAATTCGATTTCTTTTCCCGGTATGTTAAGGAATACATTCATGCGTTAGAACTTGGAAAACAGAATGCTCAGATGTCAAACTGAAAGCTGCTGATCTCAAACCGATATAGAATATCACCGAACATACCTCTACTACTCCGACTAGCTATGCTTTTCGCCCCTTCAAAACAGCAACAAAACATAATATATAAGCATGTCAAGGGATTGTCAATGTATATCATGTGTAGAGTTGATTTCATTTTAATTTTGGGTTTCGCTTAAATGAATGACAAGTAAAACAAGGTGGTCTTTTCTTCAGAACTTTGAAACAGAGAAAGGGGTAAGCTTTCGTGAAGTAACTCCTCCACAAACCTCAATACAGGACCAGTGAGTTATGCAGCACAATCAACAAGAACATTTTCAATGGATTTGCTTCAGGCAAAGAGTTCTTGCAGTGTATGGAGAACAACAAACAGAATACATTTTTAGCTTCCAAGCACAGAGTGATGAATTGTTTTTGCAGCATGCAACAAGTCCTACTGATTATATCCTACACCAAAACCCTAAAACCTGCAAGAACGAACAAACCTACCTTTTACTTGGTCTTTTAAGACGAGACTTCAACTCTTCAATGCTTAAGTTATCCCCAAGCTTAGACTTTAGTAAGTTGCAACCATCTATATACGCAGTGGACTTGTCCATGCCAGGTATTGGTGGCAAACCCTTCACCTTGTTTCTGAAATGCTCCATGACAACTAGTCCTGTGTTGAAAGGTAATATTGAACCAGTAAGTAGGAAATAAATGTCAGACATGGCATTTGATTGTCTATCAGGTCAGCCTCACGATTCTGGGATCAATTACATAGCTACAAGAATAGTCACAATCCATAAAGCCACCATATTTTTAACCTATCATCATCACTCATCTAAAATCGTAACAACCTGGGCATGCTATACCAATGAAAGGGCAACTCAAGCTACAAACACTTATTTTAAAATTTGGCTTGGCTTGTTATCTAAGTAGGAAAACTACACTAAAACCTGAGAGCCAAACTCGTAGATTGACATAAGAAAACACAGAGAAAAGGAAAATACCAAGTGCTCGGAGCAACTTCAGGTCAAATTTATCGGCCAGTTCTTCGTGACCAATAGCTTTTGCCCGCCGAATCACCAGCTTCTTTAAGCTGATCAGGACGTCCTGCCCAATAGTAACGAATTCATATCAGCTCAATCAAATGCAATCCGCAAATTGAAAGCACCGAAGCAAACCTAACAGTAAAAATCCATGGAAAGTTTTCAATGACAGTGAATTACAAGCTCAGACTCGGACAGGGAACAAAGCCACTGTACGTCTTCAATGCTGCTGTTCTCTATAAGCTTGTTTACGTTATCCATGGCGGGAAATCGCAGATTTTCCTGAATCTCAGCGGAGATTGACGGCCTAAACTCGAGGAAAGCTACATCGAACAAACTCGGGTTGAAATTAAATACGGTTCTGGGCCGGGCTTTAGTGGGTTTGTAACTGGGTCGACCGGCTTTTTTGGCTGGGTGACCGCCCAGACCGGCGGGATGGGTTTTAAACATTTTATTGAATTTAGGGCTCTCCAAGTTTCTCAGTCGGCTACTCTCCCAAACATTAGTTCGCCGCGCCCAATATCCGAGGCGGCCATCGACGGTTTCCTCCTCCTTACTTTCACGGCCAGTCCTACTCCTTCACAGTACACACTTTCTGATTCATCACTAGAAACCGAAGGGATACCTGGATAAGACTTTGGAACTGTTCTTCTTCGAGCTACAGAAAACATGTACGTAGTGCTTTCACTCTGCGCAGCTTTAAATTGTCCATCCCTTGATATTCAGTATGCAGCGGGTTTAATTGATGTTCTTCACAAGTTGCTGCTATTAGCTGATTGAGTATTGCTCAATATGTTCGCTTGTGAAGAATTTATTGAGTTACTGTGAAAACGATATTTGGATTTTTTATTGTACTTCAACCTCCTAGAGGTGTGTAATAGTAGCATTGAGACTGGTGGCAGAGTGATGGAGTCAGCTGGAGTTTGGCATATCAAACGTATAGCAGTTGTTCTTTCAAAGACCAAGAGCTATTAGTTTCCATTGACTATCGGGTTGGAAGTGTCTATTGGGTAATGTTAGCAGAGTGTGTTGCATATAATGACCTAGGAGAAAACGAAGAACAATGATAGCATAGTTCCATCTGCATTATAGTTGACAATATCGTCCAATCCTGGCAATGTGTTTTGTGCATTGATAATCTGTTTTGATGTTGTATAGGTCTAGAATATGCGTGAAGAATTTGGCGAAATATGTGACGGAGGACCAATTGCGGGAACACTTTTCTCTGAAAGGAGAAATAACAGATGCCAAGCTAATGCGGACTAAGTATTAGTTGTTTTCGAGATTTTTTGTGATCTTTTGCTCCGGAGAAGAACTGTTTAGTGTTTATTCTTCTTCCATTGTAATCTATTTTGCAGAGAAGGTAAAAGTAGGCAATTTGCTTTCATTGGTTTCCGTAGCGAAGCTGAAGCTGAAGAAGCTATTAGACACTTCAATAAATCTTTCCTCGGTACTTCTAGAATTGAATGCGAGGTATGTATCCTGATTTGCTTTTTCTTTGTGCCTTATTTCTCTCTTCAACTGTGAATAGAAAGCCTTTTCTCTATGGGAACGAGAGCATTCTTATGTATTAGACTGAATGGTTATTATTACGGGCACGAGTCATTACCTTTCTAGTGAATCTATGTTGGATGGCAATGGTTAACTTGACTAATCATGACATCATGTTGATAGTGACGAATGTAGTCAGGGTAGGGCTGTGTGTTGCCGCAGGAGACACAGATATATTTGGGTGGGTGATCAGCTGAAAAAAACATAGGAATTGGAATTCACTTTGTATTTGAACAAGATTGTAACAGCTTTTAAATTCCCTCTGATTTGAATTTGATTAAGAAAATAACGCTCATTCTCTTTGTTTTAGATTGCCCGAAAGCAAGGGGATCCAAATATTCCTCGTCCATGGAGTCGTCATTCAGTAAATAAAAGTGGAGAAGTAATTGCAGATGAAAACAAAGCTTCAGGAGCTGGTAGTTTGAAGGTTAAGGGTCCCAAAGGGGATGCCAAGCATGATCAGGAAGGCAATGAGACTGATGACCCGAAACTCAGAGAATTTCTTGAGGCCATGAAACCACGAGCTAAGTCAAAATTGTGGTCAGATGACACCCCACTTCCTACAGTGCCTAACCAAAATGGCAAAGTTGGCAAAAAGGTTAGTCAAACGGAGAAAGGAAGTAAAGAGAAGTTGGGTACATTAGATGTCGAGACTAAGGAAAGTGCCACTGAAATATTGAATATCGTTAATAACGAAGTCATCTCAGATACAGACTATTTGAAAAGTAAAATGAAGAAAAATTGGTCAGATTCAGACAGTGATGATGATCTGGAAGGTGAAGACCATGGTGATAAAAAGGTCAGTCATTCACCTAATGAAAGACTTGGTGAGAATGATGGGATGGTAGAAGATGAACCGATGATGGTGAATGAAGACGATGGAAAATCTGTTCACGCTAAAACATCATCAAATGTGGAAGACGAGGCTTTTGAGGCTGGTCGGTTGTTTATAAGAAATCTACCATACACAGCAACGTATGACCTAAGACATCCTCATAGTCATATCAAATACTTTAGTATGTATTTTGCTTCTTTTATAATTGTTATTTACTTTTGGTTATAAAATATTTCAGTGAGGAAGAACTGGAAGAGCACTTTAGCAAGATTGGCGATACGTCAGAGGTCCATCTTGTTGTTGACAAGGAGACAAAGCAGTCAAAAGGCTTTGCATATGTTCGCTACGCACGACCAGATTCTGCTACTAGGTATTTTCTTCTTGTCTGAAAACTTAAGTAGCTATTTATGTATATCAGGTAAGATTTGAACGTGTTAAATTTTTTATTTTATAGTGTAGCATTATATGTTTACTCTATGAGTTTTGGGTGTGTTCCCGTTTTTTTCTTCTTTCACCAATCTAAATCTTGGTTACCATTCTGTTAATTCAAGAATGTTCCTTGCCGGTGTAAGGCTTGTTCTTCATTTCTAGGGTTCGCTTACCTAATTTAGTTTATTATCAGTACATAATGCAATCCTACATTAATGGGGTTTCCCATGCTTGCAAATGTCTTATAGTTCTCTAAACATCTAAAGTTATTTGCTCACTGCGGATGCTGGATACTTTTATTTGCTTCATTCCTCTCCTATCATGCTTTTCAATAAGTTCATGCTGACTCGCAAAGCCTTTTATTGCAGGGCATTGGAGGAATTGGACAATACAATTTTCCAAGGCAGACTGTTGCATGTCATGCCAGCAAAAAAGAAGCATACATCAGATAACTTCGAGTATGCATCAATTTGTTGTCTGTGTCTTGTTCATCGAACCCCCTAAATTCATTTGAATTAATCAATTTTTATTAATTGGTAGGGTTGACCAAGGCTTAAAAACTGTTAAGCAGCGGAGGGAAGATCAAAAGAAGGAAGCTGAAGCTGGTGGAGATACAAGAGCGTGGAATAGTTTGTTCATGCGCAGTGATACAGTATGTGGTCATCTGATGCCATATACTTCTCATTTCTCAGGTAGTGTCCTTTTCAGAGACTCTAACCTGAACTTCTTCCCCGTGTGTGTAGGTTGTTGAGAACATCGCCCGGAGACATGGTGTGAGTAAAAGTGAGATACTTGACCCATCAGCTGATGATCTTGCTGTACGTGTCGCTTTGGGAGAAACTCAAGTACTCGCAGAGACAAAAAAAGCTCTTGCGACTGCCGGAGTAAATGTAAAATCTTTGGAGGAAATTGCTGCTGGCAATACTGATGGCTTGAAAAGGAGCAAAGATGTTCTTTTGGTGAAGAACTTGCCATATGCCTCTTCTGAAGCTGAACTAGCTAAGATGTTTGGGAAATTTGGTACTCTCGACAAAATTATTCTTCCCCCAACGAAGACAATGGGCCTGGTATGTGTGATAGGATCTTGCATCATATATCATTAGATTTTTGTTTTGTTCAGTGAAGTAAGCTTTTAGATGCTCATCTGATTTTTATGCTAATAGTACGATCATATCCCATTGCATAAAAACCTTTAATATACTTAGTAGCCAATGTATTGAATTATTTTGTCACCACTTAAGTCTATTTAATTATGCTTACATTTTTACTTATTCTAACTGGCCTAACCACGGCCATTATTATTATTTGGCCACAATCTGTGCCATGTATATTGATCCATATACTCTGACATTGTTTCAAGTTAGTGCTATTTTCAGTGTGCATGAATCTCAGTGTCATGATCGCAGGTTGTTTTTCTCCAACCTTCTGATGCACGTGCTGCTTTTAGAGGTTTAGCTTACAAGCGTTACAAGTGAGTTCATCTCATATCTCTAAATCTTAAAGCTGTTTCAGATTATGAATGCGCTGATGGGATTCCGTGAACTGTTTGTGCACTTCCGATCTTCCACGTTCTATTTTGGGACTTTTATATTCCTTGTCTTTCTGTTAGGGATGCTCCGCTATATTTGGAGTGGGCTCCAGCTGATATTCTCAGTCCAAGTCCAACTTCTAAGGGCGATTATGCTAGTATTACAGCTGTTGGTCAAGATGATATAAAGAGGGTGATACTGGAGCAAACTATTGAAGGAACAACTGAAATTGATATAGATCCAGACAGAACTGAGGTTAATCTTTTTCATGAAATTCCCCTTAGGGGGACATTTTCATTGCCTTTTAAGCTTTCTAGTTAGGATGCATGTGTTTTGCCTCTCTCCATTTCCATATGCTTGGTGGTGAACCTCATCATTTTATTGAAAATGGAATATAAGATGCCAGTATGCCACTTTTCTACCAGAATGCTTCGAAATTTCTAACTCGGTCTTTGTTTTCACTGTACTATTGTGCTTCAGTCTCGGTCTTTGTACGTAAAGAACTTGAATTTCAAGACATCCGATGATAGTTTGAAGCAGCATTTCATCAAACTCATGAAGGATGGGAAAGTCTTAAGTGCCAGGGTAATCACCAGTGCGAGTCCCTTTTTAATCTATTGACAAACCTTCAGAACTTCTATTGGTTCTTATACTCGTTAAATTGATCATCTGCAGATAACCAAGCATAAAAAAAACGAGGTGTACGTCTCAAAGGGGTTTGGCTTTTTGGAGTTTGACTCAGTGGAGACGGCAGCAAATATCTGCAGAGATTTGCAGGTAATGATTAGCCTAAGTAGTTTATCCGATACTTGTAAAGTGTACTCCCTGTCATATATGGGTCTCAATGTGTTTCTATGGCAATTCGCAAGTGGTTCTAGTACTCTTATGCCACATTCTTTCGTTTAAATATTTGGTCCCCATCAGTTTAAACATTTAGCATCGTACCAATTTTCATTTCAGGGAACAATTTTGGATGGACATGCCCTCATCCTGCAACTTTGTCACGCCGGTAAAGATGAGCAGCAGGTGAAGAAAAAGGTTGGGAAAGATACAAGTTCTACAAAACTGCTCGTCAGAAATGTGGCGTTTGAAGCAACAGAAAAGGACCTTAGACAACTATTCAGCCCATTTGGCCAGGTAATTACGTGCTTAAGACAGACTTAGGATTTGTTGCGATGACCGATGCTGTCCTGTTGCTATCGAGTATTGACTAAAAAATGCAGATCAAGAGCTTGAGGTTGCCGAAGAAGATGGGAACAAAGCAGCACAGAGGCTTTGCTTTCGTGGAGTTTGTCACAAAGCAAGAGACTCAAAATGCAATCGATGCACTCTCGAGCACTCATTTGTACGGTCGACATTTGGTAGGTTCCCCCCACCAAAATCCAGAGTTATAACTGCCAAACAGCTGTATTATTCACTGATGTTTCCTTTCGAACTGTGGCAGAATCTGACGAGAGCCAAGGAAGGGGAGACCCTGGAAGAGCTACGAGAACGAACCACTGCTCAGTTCGCCGATGAAGAAAACTCAACCAAATCTTCAAAGAAGAGGAAGAACATGGCCGTCTTGGATGAAGGAACGATGAAGTTTCAACGGTTTGAGGATTAAGGAAGGAGTTGATGAGCCTTTGTTTTCTGTAGTTCTTACAAACGAGCCCCAGGTTTGTATGTAACCATGTTCACTTATGGGTGTTTATTTATCTGGAAAATTTTGATTAGCACTCTGAAATGAGTTCGTTTTTGGTCCCGGTCTTGCAATACATTCTTCATAGAAACACACACCAGAAGGCAGAAACTAGAGAGTTAAAGCTGGGAACTGAAATCGTTAACAATCAAGTAAAAATCTAATGAGAATTCCAAATCAGATTCGCAACAAACAGACGATATCATCCTCCAACCACGGTTCAGATGATCTGTGCTAGAACCAACAAAACAGAGGATATCATCACGACGGTTTGTGGCAGGATGGCCGATGCACTTATGACCACGATGATGATGCTGCAGGTCATACGAGCAGCTCGATTGTCTCCAGATCAGAATCTGATGCCCAGATTTGACGCCGTAATTGGATGATTTCACCATCGTCGGCCAATGGATCTCCGTCGCCTACCGTCAGGTTTGGCCGGAGGAAATGAATACACGAATCTGCTCCAGAAAGCTTGAATTCACAGGCCGATCGATCCTCCTCACGTATCCTTTCGATTCCTTCTCTCCGTACACGGAATACCCGATCCTCCCGCTCTTCTCCCACATATCCACTGCGTAGCTCCTGTCCGCGAAATATGCCTCCACAGACTCGATCTCCTCTTTTCCGCCGTCCGCAGGCTCCACCTCGATCGGCAACCGCTCGTAATGGCCGGTGACGGTGCCTTCAAGCTCGTCCAGGCGTGCGAGACCACGTGCGGAGACGGCGTACATCTCGCCGGAGACTCGATTGGCTCCGTCAGCTCCGGGAAGGTTGAGGAGGAAGGGGACACGGTAAGGACCACAGACGAGAGGGAAGGCGTCGACGGTTCGGCAATTGCATCGGAAGACTGCGTCTCCTGTCTGCATCAGATCTAGCAGCAAGCTATGATTGGAGAAGCCCTTCTTCAGAGTGCCATATGTGAAAATCACCGCCGCCGGGTGCTGGCGGTTCTCTCTTCTTTCGCCGACGCCCATGTCGCCAGTCTCCTTTGTTGTTGTTGAAGCGTGTGGTGGAGGGAAAGAGGAATTAAGAGCGGAGACTTTGGAAAAGCAGATATGAAGAAGAAATGATTATAAAATCTAAAATGCAATAATATAAAGGGGTTAAATGAGTTGAGCTGATTCAGTTTACGGTCCGTTCGGTTCGTGGTTAATTTTTGTACAACTCGAATCACTTGTTTAAGCAGAATAAATCGAAAAGCTCTGGTTGCGTACATGCGTATGAATGGTAGTTTCTCGCAACCTTTCGCAGCTACGCCTCTGCGCAAAATCCCATATCCCATCATCGGTCAAGCAGCTCCATCCTCAACTCATCAAGAGCGGCATCAACGACTGCATTCCATTAGCCAACACCTTGCTCGACGCATACGGAAAATGTGGCCATGTTCAGGATGCTCGCCAAGTGTTCGACGAAATGCCCAACCGAGACCATGTCTCTTGGGCTTCCATTCTCACCGCGCACAATCAGGCCAACCTCCCCGCCGCGACTCTCTCCATTTTCCCGTCCATGCTGTCTCGTGACGGTTTGCTACCTGACCATTTCGTGTACGCTACTCTGGTCAAGTCTTGTGCCGGGTTGTTTGCCATAAGGCAAGGGAAGCAGGTACACGCTCAGTTTGTTGTATCTCCTTATAACCATGATGACGTTGTTAAATCGTCTTTGGTTGACCTGTATGCCAAGTGTGGATTACCTTTAGCAGCTCGGAGTGTGTTTGATTCGATTATGGTGAAGTCCTCGATTTCGTGGACTTCGGTTATATCAGGGTATGCTAGGAGTGGGTTGAAATCAGAGGGAATGGAGCTCTTGTTGAGTACACCTTACAGGAATTTGTATTCTTGGACTGCGTTGATATCTGGATTAGTGCAAAGTGGGAACACTGCTGATGCTTCTCTTTTGTTCATTGAAATGAGAAGAGATGGGATTGAGATAGTGGATCCATTAGTTGTTTCGACTGTGGTTGCTGCTTGTGCTAATTTGGCTTCATTAGAGTTTGGGAAGCAAGTTCATGGCTTAGTTGTGGCACTCGGGTATGGATCTTGCTTGTTTATAGATAATGCACTTGTTGACATGTATGCCAAATGTAGTGATCTTTTGTCAGCCAGGAGAATTTTTGATGCAATGATTTGGAGGGATGTTGTATCCTGGACTTCTCTCATAGTCGGGGAGGCACAACATGGAAAAGCCATGGAAGTATTGGATTTGTACGATCAGATGATTATGTCGGGTGTAAAGCCGAACAAGGTTACCTTTGTCGGATTGATTTATGCATGCAGTCATGCTGGATTAGTTGGCAAAGGACGTCAGCTTTTCAAATCAATGGTTGAGGATTATCGGATTACTCCATCCTTGCAACACTTTACATGTTTATTGGATCTCTTCAGTCGGTCTGGGGACCTTGTTGAGGCTGAGAATTTAATCTCGACAATGCCATTTGAGCCTGATGAGCCTACATGGGCAGCTTTATTGAGTTCATGCAGGAAATATGGGAACAAACAAGTTGGAGTTAGAATTGCTGATCGTCTACTGAGCTTAAACCCACAGGACTATTCATCCTATATCTTACTATCTAATGTCTATGCTGGAGCTGGAATGTGGGAACGTGTTTCAATGGTGAGGAAATTGATAACAAGTTTGGAGGTGAAAAAAGAACCAGGTTACAGTTGCATTACCCTTGGAAAAGAGAGGCAAGTGTTTTACGCTGGGGAGACGTTTGATCCTGCACTGAAAAGTGAGATACTTTATTTGCTTAATGAACTGGAGAAAGAGATGAGACGGAGAGGTTATTTGCCCGATACTAGTTGTGTTCTAATGGATATGGAGGAACAGGAGAAAGAAAGGCAACTATTTTGGCACAGTGAAAGGATAGCCGTGGCTTATGGACTACTCAGAGCTGTTCCAAAGACTGTGATAAGGATTGTGAAAAATCTCCGTGTATGCGGTGACTGCCACAATGTTCTTAAACTACTTAGCAGTATTGTTGACCGAGAGATAATTGTCCGAGATGCAACCCGCTATCATCATTTTGCTAATGGAAAGTGTTCTTGCAATGATTTCTGGTGACAAGGTACTCCTTTTAACCTTCTTGCAATAGAAATCCTTGTTGTTTCCTCATTCCTATGCTGTGTGATAGGATATGAAATTGAATTGTAATCACTATCTTGTTCTTTCATACTGTTCAATACAAAGTCCAAATGAGAAACGGTTAACATTGAGGCCGAAATGCAATTGCAGGTGACTTCTTCGAACTTGCCAACCAGAGAATAAGCTACTTAGGCTTCGGACATTCCGAAACCCGCATTACCACGAAGATTGCCTCTCAGCGATTCAGGTATGCCAATGTGGGTCCGATACAAATATTTTGGTTCAAGAATGCCACTTACTCCCTAATCTGATTCACATTTTCTAGTTGATTGTGCGCCATTCAGATCTCTTCTATTGCTGCATAGCACAATTCGTCCTCAAATGTAACTCTCTCACTCGACTTTGTTTACCATATAATATACTACACCAGAGAATAGTTTTACCATTGAACTAGCTGGCTTAGTTGGTTAGGGAAGACGAGGCAGAATGAAAACTACATGATAAACTCGTCCTTAAGTAAGAGTCTTTAGGCTTCATAACTCGTCATCTGTGGTTCAGTTATGGTTTAATTCAACGTTAGTAGGATCTGAGTTTTTTCTTGAAGCGTGTTTTAACATGATATATGGAGCATTGCAGTGGACCTTTCTAGCTTTGATCGTGTCCATCGTAATTTATGCTCCTAAAACAACATTGGCTTCTGATGACTACACAGTATGAGATCTCCTGTGTGGACAGATACGGGTCAAACAGCTGTTAAAATTTTGTGTTCAAGACTTCATTGTTTGGTTCTTGTGTTGACTAGAAAAATGCACTCTATTGTTTGATTTGTGTTAATAGATTGCCTAAAGGATCATTGGTTTCGGCATTCATTTTGTTCTGTGTATGGGTCTTTGTTCTGAATGGAGGTTTGTTGCTTCCATAACGCAGGATTTTGCAAGCCTCCACCGAGCAGGGTGAGTTGAAATGGCCGATTTCGTTTATGAAATCAATGAGGACGACGATTATGGTGGCACAGCAGCAGCGAATCGATGCCCGGAGGTCCGTGAAGGTTGATCGATGCCGTTGCTGGAGGCTATGCTGTGGGTGGAGAGTAACTGTATAATGAGGTTATACAACGAGGTCGAGGTTGGAGGACGAGGATGTACAGAGTTTAGCTACATTGTTGTACAACAATGTCGTAGTATACTAGTATTTGCCAGATCTGCCTACTCCCTTCTGATCAGATCTCCCCAACCTTTCTTTCGCTCGGTTTTTCTCCATCAGTCGATTTTTTAGGGATTGGTTTTTGCTCCCTTCCTTTGAATCTTGGCGCTCCCGGTGTCGGCTTTTCCGGCGACATGGCTGTCGGATAGCAGATCTCCTCGAGATGGAAAACACCTTGAAGTGTTGGGCTACTACAATCCCTTGCCTGGTAAAACTTCTCCCTCCCATGGTCTCCTGCATCTACAGGAAGTATGTCCTCATGTCCTTATTTTGCATGCGCTTTGTAAAGTAGTAATTCAGCAATGCCGGATTCATCATTGCTTACTCCAAATATATCATTTACGAAATAACTCATTCAAACAACCAATAAATAATATTAAACAGATAAAAAGTATAATCAATGATTTTTTCTGAAACTACCCAGTAAGTAACCCTATAGTCTCCCTTCTTTACAACAAGCCGTTTTCGATTAATACATTGTTTAGCTCTCTCACGATACACAGGCCACCATTTTTCTCTGTTACTCGAGAATCAAAGTAGAAGTTCTGACCATGGCGATCTGCGCGTCCAACACTCCCATGGTCACCCGCCTCGTCCAAATCCGCACCTCCACCTATTGCCTCTCTTTGCTACAACAGCGCCGCCACTCAACTGAGCCGTTGTCGCAAGGCGTCCCGATCATGAAGCAAGCTCTGGAGCTTCTGTTGAGGCCTGCAAACGAATGGGACGCCGCAAAACTCAGCCGAATCCTCTTCTCCAATGCATCCTCCTCTTCCCCTTTCTTTCTTTTCAAAATCGCCCGCCGCTTGCCGTCTTCTACTTCAGCTCTCCGATTTCTGCAATTCCTCAGGAACAACAATTCACCGTGGTCGTCTCTCGATCCCCAGTCTCTCTCCCACCCGTTTCAAGCCGTCTTTGAGCTTGCTAGCAAGGAAGCTAATTCGGTCGAGAGCCTCTCTCAAGTTTATAAAGCTTCCAAAGAGTTGGGTATCCAACTCTCTCCCAATTCGGCTGCCATTCTCCTTCGCTGCCTCGGAAGAAACGGGATGATGACTGATGCTAAGTTCTTCTACGATAGCTTTGATGATTCGGTTAGAAATGCTCATGTTCGTAATGTGTGGATCAAGTTGTTGTTACAAGCCGGGCGTTTTGATGATGCGCTCAAGGTGCTCGACGAAATGCTTCAACCTGATGACTCAATTGCGATGGAGTTTTTCACCTTTTTGTTAGCCAGGGAGCGACATGGAAGGGGTATAAGCAAGGAAGAGATTATTGGGTTGGTAATGAGATTCGCTAAGCTTGGAATCTTTCCTACCCCAATTTGGATGACTCGATTTGTTACAATACTGTCTTGCAATGGGAAGATAAAAGCTGCTTGGGATTTCTTACATGAACTGATAAAGTTGGGTGCTCCAATTGATGCAAGCCCTTGCAATGCTTTATTGACAGGGTTAGAGAAGGAGATGGACACCAAGAGAATGAATGAACTCATGGTGAAGATGAAGGAATCAGATATCCAGCCCGATGTTGTGACTTTCGGAATTCTCATGAATCATTTGTGTAAGCATAAGAGAATTGATCAGGCACTTGAAGTTCTTGAAAAGATGAGCATGGACGAAATTGCAGTTGAGCCCGACGTTGTTATCTATAATACCTTAATCGACGGATTCTCAAAAATGGGTAGGCAAGAAGAAGCATTGAAGTTGGTGGAACGGATGAAATCTCAACAAGGTTGTTCTCCTAATACAGTCACCTACAATTGCTTGATTGATGGGTTTTGTAAAGCAGGTGATATAGACAGGGGTTTGAAATTGTTCGAACAGATGAAAGAAACCGGAGTCATCCCAAATGCCATCACTGTGAACACGTTGGTCCATGGAATGTGCAGATTTGGACGGACAAGTAATGCTGTTCAGTTCTTCTACGAGATGAAAAGTAACGGTCTTTCAGGAACTGCTGTTAGTTATACCTCGTTGATCGATGCTTTCTGCAAAGTGAATAACATCGAACGGGCAATGCAAATCTTTGATGAAATGGTGAGGGATGGATGGTCTCCTGATGCTTTTGTTTACTACGCCATGATCTCTGGTTTGAGTCGAGCCGGGAGGATGCTCGACGCCTTGGAATTCTTAACTAAGATGAAAATGGCAGGGTTTAAACCCGATCTTGTGTGCTACAATGTCTTGATTTCCGGTCTTTTGAACAAGAAAAAAACAGATAAAGCTTTCGAGATCTTCAAAGAAATGGAGGATGCCGGTGTAAGGCCCGACGGTGTGACGTACAACACTCTGATTGCTTACCATGGAAAAGTCGGCAACTTTATGGAATCTCGTAGATTGCTGAGAAAGATGAGTAAAGAGGGTCACGTTCCTACCGTGGCTACGTCTGGGGCTCTAATCCATGCTTACTGTGTAAACGATAGAGTCAATGAAGCGATGTCGCTTTTCAAGGAACTTCGTGCTTCGTCGAAGGTTGCTCCGAACACTGTGATATACAACATTCTGATAGACTGCTTGTGCAAGAAGAATGATATTCAGCAGGCGCTTTCCTTGATGGATGATATGGAGCTTAAGGATGTGAAGCCGACTGCTAACACGTTCAATGCATTGTTTAGAGGCTTAAGGGAGAATAAGTTAGTTGATAAAGCTTTTGAGTTGATGGATAGAATGATAAAGGAGGGTTGTAACCCTGATTTCATCACGATGGAGATCCTCACGGAGTGGCTTTCGGCTGTTGGTGAAACGGATAAGTTGAGAAGATTTGTTGAAGGCTATTCTGTCTCAGGTGCTGCTGAACAAACATCCGCTGCTGCTTAAACGTCTGTAAGAGACCAGCATTTCCCTGTTTTGAGGAACTGCAAAATAACAAGTAGTTTAGGGATCACTAATCAGATAGTTAAATTATTTCTTCAGATTCTATGTTAGTTATTATCTTTTCTAGTGTGAAGTAAGCTTATAGATGCACCTCAGATTCTATGTTAATTATACAGTATGTCTGCAGTTTTTCGTTCTAGACTTAATCGTTTGTTTCGTTTTGATTGGAAAACTGACCTTATTAGTAAATAGATTATTTTGGTGTTTGCTTGCATGCACAATCTTACAGGATCCCTTTTGCAGAAGAGGCTGAAATGGCCAATTTTGTTGATGAAATCGATGAAGACCACTATGATGGTACAGCTGGAGAAGGAGGTGGTGATGTTCAAAATGGATGCAGATGAATTTGACATTGTCAAATGCTGGCGCTCCAATGGTGACTGATTTAACTTCTGCTAAAGTGAAGATGGTAAATCATATGCAACGTATTCCATGGGGAAGATTGGATGTATGCAAACTCAGCAAGGGCCGTTTCCCAAAAGAAAAAGAAGTTCGTAAACATCATTTTCGTCCGGGAATTTGTTGATAATGTTTGCATTAGTTCTGCTGCTGGTATCCAAGAAATTCTACAGAGTATACAAGATACAGTTATGTGATTTTCACGTCAGCTGGCATGTAAACCAACAGAAGGCAGGTGCTTACTAGATTGTTAAGTCCCGCAATTCTCCAGTTTTCATGTTTTTAGTGTTATTGTCATCTCTCCCGTCCGTCTGCAATTATAATGAGGAAAAATCTCATCTGTCATGATCTGCAAGCACTTCTGCGGCCCAGAAAATGTTTTTAACACTTGGCAACAACCCTCCACTAACTAAATAATAATATTTTCTGCCCCCACAACCAGTAATCTTTACTTGTCCCACGTGACTAGTGCTTCAATTGTTTAACCAGAAATCGAAAAGGAATCTTGTTTCTGTGGCCGATTCCTGTCGATTTCCCTGACAACGGGAACCAGCCCATTTGTATTCAAACATGGCTGCTTCCTCGTGCAATTCCTCCTTCCCCAAATAGACTCAATATTCTTCAGTTAAAACATATTTTTTATCCGCAGCTGATGACTAATAACCTCAAGAGACACATGTTGACACCGTCCCTGACAGCTCAGGAGCATGTCATCAATCTTCAGGATCCATTCAGTTTTGCCATTGCCAGCACCACCACGATGGAACGGCGCCATATTACTGTTAAGCAATAATCTCACGACTCATTATATGAACAAGTGCTTCATGGCTCTCCATGAAGTCACCAACCAATTTGGGTTCAAAGTATACAAAAGACATGGATACGATCCAACACACTCCCTGCAGCAAACAGTATGTATATATACATCTCATAGTTCGTAACTTCACAATTTTCTCTATAACTGTTGGCACACTAAGTATGTACAAATGTGCCATAACTATATACGATCAGTGGGCAAAACTGTTCAAAGCATTTCTAGTTGAAGCCAAATGGTTCCACTCAAGAAAGTGTCCAAAGGCAGAAGAGTACTTGAAGAATGGGAAAATGAGTTCAGGTGTACAATTAGTGCTCATTCACCTCTTCTTCCTCTTAGGTCATGGCCTCACAAAGAGAATTGTGGACTTACTCGATGGTGATAATCCTTCTGTTATTTCATCGGTCGCAAACATTTTTCGGTTATGTGACGATCTCTCAACAATGGTAGGTAAACTAAATCATAGGATTGGATTTTTTTGTTTGCCCAATCAAATTAATGATGATGTTAAAAAATGCACGCAGGACAAAAAGCAAGATGAGTATGGCGGGTCTTATGTGGATTGCAACATGAAGGAGCATCCCGAGTCAACGTTGCATGGTACGAGAGAGCGTGTGATGGAGATGATTGAAGATACGTGGAAAAGCAATTAAACGATGAGTGTCTATCTTCGACAATGAAATTTCCATCCGTCTTCACTAGGGCTGCTCATAATTTTGCCAAAATGGTTGCATTGATGTATCGATGTGAAGACAACAATGATAAACATGAGAATATTATAGGCCTAGATGACCATATCAAGTCCATGCTCTTTGAAAGCATTCCCATTTGATCTTTGCTAGCTACTTAGTTTCACTTTGTAAATAGAACCATGAATTGAAAAGGGTCTTGGATTCAGCCTTGACATTGGGGTCACTTAGTGGACTTGTAAGAGGGCCTAAATGGGCTCAATGTCGCAGGTTGGTAGTTGGTTTTGTCTCGAACCTTGAACACACTTTAGGAAGCTCCTAAAGTATTTGTCTTCTTCCTTGTGCGAGGAAAAGTGGATCGGCTTCACGTCTTTTGACTCGTTTGTGGCTCGATAAAAATAGGTCCCATTTCAAAATACCCTCGGTGGCAGTGTACTCCGGATGCGACTCATCAGAATCCTTTGGGCTACGTGGCCCCGGGACCACGGAATGTGGCAAGGCCACTTGTTCACGAGTACTCTCAGTCGAGACCACTCGTTCTTGGGTGACCTTCGTGGACTGCTTGGTTGGACCTGATGGGACCGTTAGGCTTCCTCCTTTGTTTTATTAGCATTCCCACTCCTTGTTGCCCATGTCCATTCCTCCGTTTGTAAGCCCTCTTGCCCGGCTGCTCCGAATGCTCCAAAATCTGGATCTGCCAAGTGAGCCTCCATTTTGATCCGGTACTTTTGTGGGCTTAGCCCTTCGTGTGGTCCTCGTACAACCATGGTGAAGTCCGTAAAAATGGTCTCATTAGAAACGGTGAGATCTACCTCCACACGACTTTAAAGATATGTAAATAGCTCGGTTAGCTTTCCGCCGCAATGCTTACCAATGATTCCGAGAACTAGCCATAAATATAAAAATATCGATCAGATTTACCTCACAACACTGGTTTTGAAATCGCTAAAAAATGACTCGGCCTGAATATTTGGATTTCAACCGAATAAATTAGAAGGAAAAAAATCCGCATATAGTTTAGAGGCAAGAAATTGTGGCGGTTTAGCGCCACCATGGAAGCGGCTTCAGCTACTGCTTCTTCTTCTTCTTCCTCAATTCTTCACACCTTCAACCGCACTATAAACCATGGCAGATTCTCTCCACGGAACAACAACACCAATTACTATTCGCCCCCTTCATTTCCCTTCACTTCCCCGAGAATATTCAACCACCCGCCCAGGAAATGTTCGAAGCCGTCAAATAGGTTCACCGCTTTCAGCTCCTCACCCTACACCTCAATTCCACCTGAACAAAACCCACCTCCGGAGCTTGCTATTCTCCTTGAAGTTGATGGGTGGGCAATCCGCCATTTCTCCCCGCATCATATCTTTTCCTCAAGTGTACATTTTTGGTTGGATTAACTTTTGAACTCCTGCATTTGCAGGGTCCTTATGGATGCTTATCGCTTGGGGAATCGCCAGGCTTTTAATGTAGGTGAGTTGATTCCTTCATCGAATTATGTATAATTGTGAATTAAATTGCCAAAGTTTCATACTTTTTGTACTCTTTGTCAGCATTCCGGAAGCTAGGGCTTGACTGTGCCAATTGGACTGAACCTATCTACATGGACCTTCTAAGGTGAGAACAAACCTTCATATGCTATTCGTTTGTTAGCAAATAGCCGAGAATTTGGATTTTTGCAACATCGAGGGTGCTGTGTATGTGTAATATATGGCTCATGAAGTTACAAATTGACCATCTCTTCACTGAATCATGGCTTCCTTAAGAGCTTAAGCTTCAAATACTTACTGAGCATAATAACAGGTTATAACTAATTCACATTATCAGAATTCTTCATTACGACTCAACAGGCTTTCCTCTTTTCGCAGGAAGAGCACCGGTGATGAGGAAAGAATGCTGCTTTTGTATTTTAACCGGGTATTCTATTTTTATCTCTTATGTAGGCTTAGGATCATGCATTTTAATTGGTTGACATGTTTGTACAACATTTCTGTATCTTTTTTTTCAGATTGGTTGGCCTACCTCTTTGCCAACTAGTGAGAAAGAAACGTTCATGAAAAATGTTCTTCAAGAAAAGGTACTCGGGTAACTATCATATTATGTTACTCATATCTTTGGGAGGGTTATGTATGAGAGTGACTATTAGAATGGTCTTTTGAATTTTTATGGAAGTGTGATTTGGTGGCAGAGAAAAGCACTGGATGAATTTGCGACATCAGAAGGTTCACCTCTGCGACCAGGAGTTGAAGTGTGAGTTGTATCCTCTTATAGAATTATCTTTGAATTTTGATGGACTATTGTCACCCGAGTAAGTTGGCTAAAAAATGTTGTATTGTACAGGTTTGTGGATGATGCATATGATGAAGGAATACCTGTGGTTATTGTGACAAGTTATGGTAAAAGTGAGGAGAAAGTAGCCAGGTATTTTCTGTTCTCTCTACTCCAAATACTGGACAAGAAAGAAATTAAGAAGGCAATAGAGCTGTTTCAAACCCCTCTAGTGTGGAAAGTAACATGGATGTGAGATTATTTCTCAACATCTCTTCTAAGATGTTCAAATACATGAACTAATCATATTTTCATTGGGTATCAAATAATGATAGGTCCATTATAAGCAAACTCGGGCAGTCGAGAATACCCAAGATCAAGATTGTTGGAAACCAGGAAATAGAACAGAGTTTTTATGGACAACTTGTTCTCGGCAAAGGAATTTCCTCTGGTTTGGATGAGCAACTAGCCAGGGAAGTGAAAAAAGAAGGTAAATCCTTAACCTTTCCGGATTGTACACCTGTCGTCCCTTACAATCTGCAGAAAAATACGATACTAAAGTCTCGTTCTTGCTTTGCTGGAACCAGCTTCGGCAGAGAAACAGAGGGTCGCTGAAGAAGTAGCATCGTTACTGAAATTAAAAGTAGAGCTAGATACGAGTTCATCTGAGAGGTTAGCATATCTCTCGTTGTTAAGTTTATAAAGACCTTCACTTTAACCATTCGTAGCGTTCTAGCTTTGACATGATGTGTTGGATTTTTACACAGTCTAGATAAGGTGGTAGCTGCGCTACGTGCAGGGGCAGAGACTGCCGGTCTTCCTGTCCAAAATTGTGTCCTAATTAGCGGAAACCAATCTGGAGTTGCTGCAGCCAATCGAATCGGCATGCCATGCGTAGTTGTGCGGAGCAGGTAACCATACTTTTTTTGCTACAAGATTGAAAAACAATGTCTGGCTTTGGGGTTGGGACATGATTATCCTGCATATAAATTTTATAACTGGTTATTATACATGTGAAGCCGTTGGCAGAGTCCAACGGAAGATGGCATTCGCGGTGGACAAAATTATGTTTATGCATAGTAAAATTTAAAATTTAAGCAAGATTGTGCTCGTCCAGGGACAGTACAATACAAACTCTGAAACTTGGTATACAAGTGATTCTACCAAAAGGAAATAGATGAAATCTCAAGTATAACCATGTGGGTTAACAGCTTTAAAAGCTAGATGTGGCTTTGGAAATAGATGAATCGTAGAGAAAATAACTCAGTTACTTTTTTGCATGTGCTGCTTCCCAAGTCCTACTGCATATTTCATGATTTCTGTGGATTTTGTTTCTATGTATGTGCAATGTCAAATGTCTGTTACCTCTGAAAGTTATACTGCTCAGGATTCAATCATTTATAATAAAAAAACAAAGAAATAGCACATCTCTGCCTTTGTTTAAATGTCCATGATCCTCTGGGTTCATTTGCTCTGTTTATGTTCTTACAGTTTGACAGCTAGAGCTGAGTTCCCTTTAGCAAATGGCATCATGGACGGGTTTGGAGGTGCAGATTTGACGGTTTCTAAACTGCGAAAGAAGCGATGGTCGGGTTCTCAAGAGATGTAGATTTACTTACTTTGTTCACTTGTACATCGCATACTTGCGGCAATAATCATTGCATTGAATTTTGCACTGATAGGATCTAACATGGCCACACAGTTGAGTCGTCTGCAACCTCTTTAATGACCAAACCCAAGTCTCAGTTTTTGTTATTCAAATGCTTGTTTAGCCTATTTACTGACTCAGATCTCAACTCGAAGCAGAGGAAAACAAAATCGTACCGTAGATAAATACACTATCGTTGAAATAATACAACCCAATTCAACATGAATACAACAAACCTTTACGAATGTGCTCAAAACTAGTATACAATTGCTCAAAGCTCATGTTCTCTCATTCGGTTCCAGACTGGTAAAACATAAAAAAATCGTAACTCAATCCGTACGGGTTTACAGACCTTGGGCACCACGAAACTGCTGATGCTTGTTTTTTCTGGTTACGCCCACTGAAAAATGAAGCCAACATAGTAAAAGAAACTGCAGTTGACATCAGGATTGCTCTGCCTCTACTTCCGAAGCTCTGGTACTTCGCCTATGCATCTGGTTCGGGCTCGAGTACTCCATCCCATTATCAGACACTGATGAGATATTGGAGGATACCGACGAAGTTGGATTTGAGCTAGACTGTGGTCTTGGGACCGTAGCCATTTGAACTTCACCTTGACCTTGACCTTGACCTTGAGCCTCTTCAGCGAGTCGCTTCAAAAGATTCATGATGGTAGGAACAAACTTGGATGAGATAGACAGTATCCCAGCCACCTGCGTACAAAAGTCGAAACTTCAGTCCAACTTTTTTCACAAAAGTCAAACACATGTCACAATGTGTAGATGGAAAGGTGGAGATTCATCGTTGAAACTTTCTACTTTATAGACTTACAGCGCCGTGCCTAAACTGCCCAGCAACGTCGAGTTGTACCCATAGGGCCTTGAAAAGCAAGTACGCGACGAAGAGGACCATTAGATATAGAGGGTTCCTGGATCGGAGGGATGTTAGAGTTAGACTCGGCATTTCGGATAGAAGATAACAAAAACAAGTTACAAACTGTTATAAGTTAATAGCGGGGAGTTACTTTAATAGAAGCATGAGCTCGTTGAAACCAAGGATGAGCATTGCAGCAATAGCCCATGGAGGAGGTAACCAGTTGTTATTACGTTTGTGAGCATCCTGCAAAAGACATTGCAATACCAGCACACATGAAATGATGGTCAGAGAACGCTAAAAGCTCGATTGCAGAAACAGTGGACGATATTCAACCTAAGATTTGCGGAGAGTTGAAAATCTTGTATAGTTGTGCAAGGCTTCTTTAGACTTTAATGCACAATTAACTAAGCCATTGGAACAAGAGAAGCATTTCTCTAATAGAATAGACTGATGCGAAGGATAGATGCATCCAGGCTAGTTGTTCCGTTAACGGGTGCAGAAATACCAATTTAAGAGATCATAGCGATAGTTCTGTATCCAGAAACCTATGTAATAGGAGCAGGAAAGAAGCATTTCTAAGGGAAAAGCATACCTGAGCGGAGATCGCTTGAGTAACTGTGTACTCTGTCTCTGCTTTGAACTGCCTCCACAAAGACTTGCACTGAACTGGTGTGATCAGAGTATCTTTTGGAGAAACCTGCGACATATTTGATTCTTACAATAAGTTGCTGGTGGAAAATTGAGATACCCAAATCACATACAGAGTGTGTTAACTTGCATGAAGAAATTTTGGCATCCAATTATTATTTCTAATACCTCTTCCCAGGTACTTGATGCAAGAAGGTCTGCAGAAGTTCCTACACCTCTGTTTTGTGAAGATTGCGCAACCATAGTTCCATCCATTAGGGAGGAAACAAGTAAGTTTTCAATTTTATCTGGTTTTTCATCCAAACGTGCAGCAGCCATGACTGATAGAAGTTTCAAGGACTGCACCAACATGCAACAGTTTGAGATACAAATCTAAAGTCGGGAATATCAAGTCAGATTTTGACAGTGAATTGAAGATTACCGCAGATCGTGCATCCTTAGTAATGGCTCTGATGTCCTCTTTTCCTGTCCAAACCCGTGGCATTGAATCATTGTCGTGGTTGAAAACTGTGGAAAATCTGAAACACATCCCTTGAATTAATTACCATAAGAAAAGAGATCAGCAAAAAATTACAAACAAACACAGATAACGCTCTTTACCTATCCTTCATACGTATCAAAACCTTCCCCGCATCTTCTCTTGCTTTTTTCTCCACTACATCTCTTGCATAGCCCCTCAGGTTTTGCATCTGTGCATCAACTGTAGTATCATCCAATTCGAAGCCAGCAACCGCAGTGGAATACTCTGCTACAGCAGCATCTGTTTCCCGTTTAAGAAGCTTTCTGACTGAAGCCCATGTCTCCTTTTCACCAGATTCAAAGAGGGATTCTACAGGATGACTCAGTGCTTCGGTGAGTTTATTCTGCAGATCAGCAGTAAATCCGTACTCAGTTTGTTAAGACTAGAATGCAGTACGTAGTTACTAAACAAAAGACAGCAGAAGTACTTTATGACCTGCTATTAACATAAAGTGGAATCAAAACTGTAATTACCTCATACTTGGCAGTCATTTCAGATAATTTGGCACTGCATACAGATGAAGCATATGCCTCAATATCACGGTGAAGCTTTTCCCGAACTTTTGAAGTATCCCAATCAGCCTGTTTTAATGAAGCATCTGGAAGAGCAGAACCATCAATGTCAGTCGAGCATAACACAGACGGGTGTAGCACTTCCACACAAAAGGTAAGCTACATTAATTTGCATTCATTTCTCGGTGATGACTCAAAAAAATTAACCCAAGGTGGTTTGATACTTTTCATCTCCGACTACCACCAAGGGCTTGGCTATATTAACCCGTTCATCAAGTAATCCAAAGAGAAGGCCAAATCATTTCTAAGATAACTACCCTTCTCTCCCAACCATCCAACCAAAGGAAAATTAGCATAAATTTGTTTTACCTTTGCATCCTTTATCAAACTCAGCAAGGCAAGACTCTCTACAAATACGAACTGAAGCAGCAAAACCTTCGCCTCTGGTCAGTGACTGCTCTAGCTTACTCTTGAAGTTGTCAACTGCTTGATGACGTATATGTCCCAAAAGCGCAACATAGACTGGGTGAACCAGCTGCGTGACATATTGGCACCTTAGCAAACCAGAGTAGCTTGTATCTCAAGTGTATATGAATGGAACTCTTGGCACTCAAGTTATATGATAAAAAAACTTAGATAAAACAATGAGAGTGGTCAAATGCGAAAAATCAATATTTAGTCTTACGTCCAATGCTTTTGTTTCTAGCTCTTCTCGTTTTGCATTTCTCACACCTTCATCAAAATAGGTTGCCTCCATCTCATACCTGTTCATAAACTGGTTTAGAATATTTATGAAAAATTACAGTACCAAGAAAAAGATTGCCTCACAATAGAGATAAAACATCACAGAGAAAATTGTACAGTAGCATGTATGTCTCACAATAACTGCACACTTACTCGGCAAGATATTTTCCCAGGATCGAGCTGACATTTCTCCCAAATCCCGACACTGGACCAGCTTCAACGGCTTCCTCCAGTTCCAACCATCCCTTTATGAAGGAACAAGTCTTGAACTAAATTTCACAGTATATAAAATAATCAAGTAAAAAATTTTGAAGAACTGGAATAGGATAAAGTACCTCGTCAGATTTCAAGCTACGAAGCTTTTCATTGGCAATTTCTCCACATCGAACTGTTGCAACCATCACCTAACAAACACACCAAAGACAAATTGAGTTTTAGAAAACAAACAATTTATCTTGACTAAGAAGATCAGAGTTGCCAAACCTTGTGAGCAGGGAGATCCAGATCCTTATTCTCCTTTATAACACTCCATATTTGTTGCGAACTAAATGAAAACCCTGATGCAGGAACGACTCCCCTTCTATCACCAGCCAGTCCTCCAGGAGAAATGGAATGGAAAAACCGCTGTCTCAGTTCAGCAACCTGCAAAGACATTGACCATGACTTTATTATACCTACTCAATTCTAACAAGTAATCCTAGCGCTGCAAAAATATAGGGACTTGGGTCTGAGGGAATAAAGCTACAGATTGGAAGCCAAACAACCATAACGTTACCAAAAAGTTACTGCACAAGGACAACTGACCCTAAGGTTGTGCTAATTGTTAGATTCGTTTTACCTGGGCCTTAAATTGTTCCTCCTTCTCTTCAAAGCTGGATAGTGCAGTGACTTCCACCTTCACACAATAACAAAAAAACAAAATTTACACTGCCTGTACCTCGAAAAGAGTTGGAACAACCCCAGCAGTTTGTACGCCGAGTTATGATAATATTGAAATGGAACTGAATCATCTCAAGTCCATGCAGTACAACACATAAAAATAAGAGATAAACAGCACGTAATATTTTCATACATTGAAAAATTCACTCAAAGGAGTTTCTTGGTGGGCCTGAGGTTTAGGAACTGAATCCCATATCTGCAAAATTTATAAACTTTGAGAACAAAATATACAATAAAAAATGGTTGGTAGTCAACAACTAACCAAACAAAAGGAAAACGTTAAAGGGCAGTCAAGAAGACAAATACCTTCTGAACATCCTCTCTAAGAATAGGTTCAAGATATTCAAGCGGGGTCTACAGGAAATGTCACAAAGGGTAGTATTCAGCCAAAGAAGGCATTCAACAAATATGCAAGAGATATTGGTGCCTGGTATTTGAAACTTCAGATGATAAAGCCATTACCTTTGTTTTATCACGTATTATAAACAGCAAAGTAGTTTTGCGAGGGCTGAACAAACGCATCATAACCTGCATATAGCACCAGATAGTGGAATAATTTGGTCATGGTATTCCATTAGTCATCATCACAAACAAACAAACAATTGAAATACCTGAAACACTGTTTTTAGGAGGGGCTTGTTTGCCGCCTGCTCCCGGCCAATGTCATGGCACCACCTGCACACAGTATTCAACTTCTAGATCAAGATGGAAATATATCATCCGACAGAAGCCAAATGCATACTTGTCACCTCAACCATTAGCTTTGTTCAAGAATCCAGGAAGTGCACTCAACTTTATTATACCAACAATTAGCTGATGATATCCAACATAATTAGAAATGGAAGCTAAGAAGCACATCGGGAAGAATATTCAACATGAATATGGATTTAGCCTATAGATATAACTTTCAGTCTTGAAGAAATCCAAGTAAGAAAAGAAGGTAATAAGTAATAACTAATCATGCCTCGACGAAGGACCGGATTGAACATAGCATAAACAACTTGGTCAGCCTAATAAATTCGTTAACATATGAGCTCAAACTTTATATTTGGGAATGAAATTCACGATGGATCAAGTACATAGCTTTGTCTAAATGAAGGTTGCATCGGAAAGCTATACCCTATCCATATGAGATAAACATGTATAGATAAGTCCTGATACTTAATTGGTGCTTAGTTGACAGGAAACATCTCACACATCTGATGAAGCAGGATCAAGGATTAATGCAGAACAAAGGCAGGGAAGAGATTAGTTTTCTGCACATCAAGTCAACCTCTGCACTATCTTGTGTGAAATACGACGGCACACACTTATATATAACTGCACGGCTAGCGCCCTTAAGCTTTAAGGATGCAAGATCGCACCCACAGAACTTACATGTTTATTATCACAATATCAGCAACCGCCAAAGCAAAAAGTGCACTTTGTTTCTCGAAAGTAGTATCATCCTGGCAAAAATATGTTCACTACTATCATCAGAGACGAGTAGAAATGCAATGAAATAATGGAAAAATCAAGCAGAAGTCAACTGAACTACATATCTTACACCATAAGGTTCCACATTCTTCCTTGAGTTCTACATTGTTACAATCTTCCAAACTATACGTAAATTTATAATACAAGCAAGGTTTTCAATTGCATCAAACTTCATTGTTAACTAGCTTGGCTTCATCCTATCCAAAAAATTGGTACTTCATTTTCCAAACTCTACAGTTGTATGTTCCTCAGTAAACATGATAGGGGGTAATCTGGAAAGCATCTCGCTAAACAAAGCGAGACCATAACTTTAAACATGCATAAAGCTCACCTCCCCTCTTTCCCTGCCATCGGTTCCTTCTAGATCCATGGCAATCGTAAACGGCTTAATGCCAACGCACCTGGCCATCCAAATCCCCTTTGTCGTTTGACCCCTGAGACAAAGTTGGTCAGTTTTTCACGTTAAAGGATATTGAGTTACAAACAGAGAAAATAGAGAAAGCAGGAAAAAAACTTAAAATAAAACTATCAGCGCCTTACCTTCCGCTAAAGGCATTCATTTCTCTGAAATTGGTATAGAAGAGATGATTCATCAAGGTACTCTTCCCTATTCAAAAAACAAAAAAAACAAAAAATCACTAGTCAGAGCACAGATCTCAACAAGTAACCATATCACCAGAAACAGATCAATTGTTAAGATGCAGCATAACTAGCAAAACGAGTAGGCGAATCAGATGATCTGGAAAAAGGCTAAATTGGGACACTGCATTTTACTTGCATAACTATAAGTTACAGTCCCCATGCAGCAGCAGCAAGCAAGATCAGGTTCACTTTCAACTTAATCAAAGCAATCAGTTGAATCAAGAGGAGGAATAGGAAGGAACATATACCGCTGCTCTGAGGGCCCATGATAGCGACAACGGCGTATGAGAGGCCACAGTCAGCGAGCTTGGTGGTGGAAACGAAGCGATCGAGTCCTTGGACGTTGAATTCGCCATCGCCTTCGATCAGTTGGGTGGAGCAGCACTCTTCGTCGGCCATAGCTGTGGGAAGTCACAAAGCAGTCAACACAAAGTCTTAAGGGAGCTGCAGTGTTGGGGCTTTGCAGGAGTAGGTATACGATTTCCTTGGGCGGAGTGGTGAAAATGGCTTAGAGATGAAGATACCGATCGGGAGAAAAGGTATTAATAGGGGATGGAGAACGATGAAGAAGAAGAAGAAGAAGAAGAAAGAAAGGGGTTATGGTTTCCTTGGTGTTTAGTGTTTGCTTAAGACTTTGAGATTTGAATCAAAATACCTACAAATTCCAACACTAATCATGGTCCTAATAATCCAGCTCCAGTAATTATGGTACTTATTAAATTTAAATTATTCTGGCTGAAAATTATTTTAAAAAAAATTAAAAGTAGTAATTGAGATATTACATGGTGCTTGACCACTCTTAGCAGTCCATTCCTTCACTTACTAACACATTTGAGTCCGCTATCGCAGATCTCGTTGCCCATTCCTCCTCGACGACGAGCGTGTCGTTCTCCTCCTTGGCGTATTTTTGTGAATGCAATTGTTCGTCCGTCTAGTTATGGTACCATTAGTGTTGCTCTCAAGGATGCATGGAATTATGTTGGTGATGTCGACACCTCATGCCAAGTTATCCACCACACCACAAGGCCACTGGCTTTCGAGTTCGGGTCATTCAGCAAGCCATGGATTCTCATTTCTGTTGGTAACTGGGCACACTTTCCATTTACACAAACTTTGTCAATGTGACAAGGTTACTCAACTTTACCATTTTGGATATCCAGGTTGGGTTTTTCCTCTCGGAATGCCACTATCTTCTCATCTTCGTCCGTCCCGTTTTCATACAATATGTATCAATTCATGAGGATAATTGCTCTCATTCGGTGATATGATAGGTTTTTTATTATTGTAACATGAGTGATCGTAGTTTAAATATTTGATACTGTTTGGATAGTTGAATGTACGTTATTTTCTCTCATGAATTGACCTTGGACACCTCTAAAAAAGATGACGACGACATGATCGATAAAACACTTCATTTATAGTATTCATTAAAAGGAGTAAAATTACTGGTGTGAAATCATAATCATTACTCACTTAATCTATGATTGTATTGTAATCACACTGATTCTATGACTTTGTTAGAAGATCGCTTCTGTTTGCAATAATTGCAAGCTTGCATGATGAGAATGTGATGATGAAAAGTAAATTTGCTATTTTGTTTCTGTAACTGCTGAAAAGAAAAAGGAATTAACAATGCTGGTAACAAAGCATTGGATTTGGACAATTTCTGGGTTAATTGTGTGCTGGGTGAGAAATGCTGCCCACTTGTAAAGTCATTTCATCGGCCGCCGACCATATCACAACAATTTGGAAGAATGGCGGTGGTTTGGCTGGACATCGACCGACCATCTACTTTTGTTTATAAAATTAATGACTATATAAGTGTCATTACTCTTTTAACGGATATGTTTAAGTTTATAGTTCGTTTGGATGAGATATTTTGTCGAAATAATTTGTTTTGAGTTATTTTGATTAAAATATTTCATTTGGTATTCAACACAAAATTAATGATATTTCAGATCGTGATATTTCAAATAACTTACTTTCGAGTTATTTCAAATACCTCATAATTTTATCGATATAATCATACAATATTGCGATTGCTAAATGAGTTTTGACCGATATGAAATATCATATGAAGAGTTATAATGTCTAAATCACTAATGTATTTAGGAAGGAGTTTGTATTCGTGCAATACATTGCAATCAAACCATCTTATTTAAAAGACTCCATTACTCAAAAACACAATAAAACAGTTCACGTCATCACTACTGGCTTTTTTTTTTCCAAAAGAAACTTAGCAATACATTATGTGAAAATTCCGATAAATATGTGTATACGTTATATTTAATATTAAAAATATTCATTTTAAGAATTTAAAATTGAAAAAATAAATCTTACACACCTCACATGCAATCCTAAACACTAAAGAATAATGTTAAACCCTCAAACATTAGATCATACCTCAAACATTAGATCATACCTCAAACATTAGATCATAAAACCAGATTATTAATCATACTTCAAATTTTGATTTTTTACCATAAATCTCGATTAACCAATCATAAAGCCCTTAATTAGAGTCTAAAAACTTATCACTATGTCATAAACCCTAAACACTAAACAAAAATTTCTTAATTTTAAACATAATATATAACAAAAATACAATAGAGTGTACCATGTCCAAATATGAACCGAATTGTTTTTCTTAATTTGAAATAAATAACAACTGCCCCGCAGGTTACAAAATCGGCGATCTCATAAGGGATTGCATCCTTCAAAACCCTCTCTTTGATGCTATCTATATTCAAGTGAACAAAAGTCATCCATGTGAAGGATATCTCTACAAATATTACCAAGGTCAATGCGGCAGGAAATTAAGGTGAATCTGTAATTTTGAGTAATAATAGTGACAATTAAGGTTTGGGGATAAGGTTTAGAATTAGAGATAGGGTTTATATGGGTTAGGGTTTGAAATTTAGAGATAGGGCTTAGGGTTTAGGGTTTAAAATTTAGAGACAGGGTTTAAGGTTTAGAATTTAGAGATACGGTTTAGGGTATAGGATTCAGAATTTAGAGACAGGGTTTAGGGTTTAGAATTTAGAGATAGGGTTTAGGGTTTAAAATTTAGAGATAGGGTTTAGGATTTCGGGTTTAACGATTAGGGTTTCTAAAGCCTAACCAACACCGCTAAACCCTAAATCCTACATTCCACTCCATTTACAAGCATGTTCCATGCAATCTACTCCATGCATGTTTCATGCATATCCCATGAAAATTACTTCTTTCTTCATAATACTAATTAAGACATGTATTAATTTGCATGTGTCATGTATTATGAAGAAGGAATTAGTTTGCATTTGATATGCATGGGACATGGAGTGAAATTTTCATTCGGGTATTCTAAATGTTAGTTTTTTTTATTTGTAGGGTTTAGGGTTTCCAGTTTAGGGTTTAGATGGGTCAGAGTTTAGAATTTAGAGGTAGGGTTTAGGGTTTAGCGGTTAGGGGTTATAGTTTAGGGTTTAGAGATAGGGTTCATGGTTTAGGGTTTAGCGGTTAGGGTTTAGGTCCTTACTTTTAATTAATTTTTGGAAATTAATAATTAGTCATGCTAATTAAAGTGAATTAGTAAATATAAGTAATTATAATAAAAATTATTTTGGTAATTAAATACTTGACAATTGAATATTTGTCATTAATATTTAGAAACTAGTAATTAGTCATGTTAGGGTTTAGGTGAATTTATAAATATTAGTAATTAAAGTGAATTTATAAATATTAGTAATTAAAGTGAATTTATAAATATTAGGGTTTATTACCAAGTATGTAATTACCAATTAATTGGTAGTATATACACTAAGTGACCTAAATCATCGTAACTAATTTTTAATTTTCAAGTATTGATTAAATAAATATTCAATTACCAAGTCTATAATTATCAAATTAATTGTTACTTATATTTACTAATTAACCTTAATTAGCATGACTAATTACTAATTTCTAAGAATTAATAAAATAAATATTTAATTACTACATATATTTAATTACTAATTCACTAAACTAAATCACACTAATAACAACATAAAAACTAAAAATAAATAAATATAAAAAACGGTCGACACGCCGACCGCCCTACTTCGCCATCAGCATTCAACACGGACGGCGGGTCAAAATGGTCAGCGTTGAATGCCGACGGTTTTGAAAGGCCATCGGCGTTAAATGTCGACAACGAAGGTACGAGCGAGCGTCAGAGGACGAGCGGGCGTCAGCGGTGAGCGGCGGAGGCGGCGATGGAACGGTGACGATGACGGCGGCGGCGGGGAACAACGGCGGCGGCAGCGACGCCGAAACGGCGGTATAAACGTTCATTTTTTATTGGTCGTTTCAAGTGGTATAACAACTCTTCGATTTTACGCATCTTATAAAGAAATTGTAATTTTACTGTTTCAGGGGCGTTTAAATCCTTCAACTATCGAATAAAAATGTAAGAATAATATTAAGACGTTTTACAGTAAAATGTAGGCGTTTATAGCAATCTCCAAATGAAAAAGATGGAGTTGGTGAAAAGAATGGGAGGAAGTGATATGATTAAAATATTTAGATTAAATTTTGAAATTTGAAACTGAAATTTTGATTTTGAAATTTACCTAAACATCTCATTAGTTTAGAGTCATTAAATTTGAAGATTGGCTGAAGTGAAATATGAACCTTAGAATTATATGTATTCGCGGGGCGGATAAAAAGTCGTCCCCGTCGATTAGCAAAATCAGTCAGGTGAAACCAATCGTAACATGTGTTTTTCACTAATAGTTAAATACTGATAAAATCATCACCAGCTAGTACAGTACATGTTTTTCTTTCGTTGGCTTGTAGTGGTTTGGAGAAAGAGTTCAGAGGTCATTGGCTACAACATGGCTACTGGCTCCACCAGAATGCAGAGGCGGTGGCTTTGCCTGCTGCTCATGTTTATGGAAATCCTTGCTGTCTAATTCATTCACTTTTTAGGATAAACAGAAACAAAAACATGGGACAAAAGTATATATTAGTTTGCAAAAAAGAAATCATAGTTACTTGACCATCTTGGTGGATTTAACAGCTACAATGAGTGAGGTTGCAATGTTCGATACTTCCTTGTGTGTTATATGAACATAAGATTTGTTTGATTACGGGGATTGAGTTTAGAGTTATTGTAATATGGTTACATATGATTTGGAAGAAAATGTACAATATATATATTGGACTCACGTATGTAGGCCGGATATTATTATAAGAAATTAAGATCATACATCAACATTCTTACGAATTTTAAAATTATCAATTTCTGTTGATTAAAAAATCTAGGACATATATATTATAGATACTAGGTAGTACTTGACTGGAACATATTGGGTTTCTGTGTAGGCAATAGTTCAGTGGAACACATTGGGTTTTGATTAAGGGCTTCTTTTCTGGACCTTAGGGTGGGACTTTGGGTTTCTTATGTGGGTTTATAGATGGGAAGCTTTGTCTTGGATTGTAAAACTGCAGCTTATCAATCTTGGGTATGGAATGTATTTTGAAAGCTCAAGATAAGGCAATTGTGTTTTATCTTCTTGGATCAAGACTGGTTTGGATGCATGGTGTGGAGAAAATGTGGGCTGGACAGGTTTGGAAGCCTCCTATTATTATCAAGTATAGTTTCATCATTTGGTTGGCAATCCAAGATAGACTCATTACTTGACTGCAGAAGATGGCGGATTGAGGTATAACTTTGGATATTTCTTGTCTGTTGTATGAAGATGGGATGGATTGTCAGTTCATCTTTTAGATTCGTAAGTTCTGCATTAGGTATGATCTTGCTTCTGCCTCTAGTTGGGAGAGAGATGTTGATGAAGTGGCAAATCTTTCTTCTGGGGTTCTGATGAGGCTTGTTCTTTTCGGCTTATCTGGCGAGCCATGATTGTTGGGATGTGGTATCAACATTATTAAAAAAATGCTTATGAGAAGGTATCTTCCCCCTTATTATTGCTCATAATATTTGCAGGGAAATGCATTATGTAATTAGTAGAAGATACAAGTTATTTAGTCTTTCTGTTGTGTTAGTGTGTAACAAAATTTTGTCTCGAGACTTTATTGCGCGGATTTGCCAATTTGGCTTATTTGTTTTGGATGAATAAAAATTTGTTATTCGTTAAAATAAACTTCAAAACTACAAATCAAGTTTTCTAATTTCTAGGTATGAATTATGCAAAAAAACCTCAGAATGTCATGAACTATCTCGCGATTATTAGAATATACACGATATATCGGTAATTGCATCCGTATCACGAATTATCATTTTCCAGTTCACGCGAATGTCATGCCGTCTCAAATCTTTAATTCCTGTCTTCTTCCTAAACCAGGTGGACGTTGACTAACCAACTCAGCTTTCCACTTACACAACCAACATTCCACTACCGTAAAATTAAAACTCACCCTAATCTTATCTATCTTATCTCTTTTCTCCTACCACAAACCCCATTGTCAATCTTGCATGCTCTTTGGTTTGATAAGTTGTATAATTACAGGTTAACCTAGGTAAAACCTAGGCATGTGAGCTAGATGGAAAATGTAAATAACTTGGGACAGAAACTGTAATACAGTAAAAGAGAGACACTTAGTGTATGAGGAACTTGGAGCCATGTATATTGATATGGATTCACTATTCATTATCAAAATCGTTTCTTTACAATTGGGTTCATATAAAAAATATGGTTCTTGATGATATGATTACAAGATGTTGAGAATGGAGGCTCTTGTTTTGATCAAGCACCTAAAAAAAGGAACTGAACTCCTTCCTCAAGTGGCAACAACGATCAAATAGGACACTATCAACGGACTCAAAATTCGACTCAATCACAAGACTGACACAAAAGACATACCACAAGACACACAAACCAACAATCTTTGGTTTTTTATTCTCTATTCTAACAATGGATACGCAAGGGGTGCCTCCCAAGAACGCTCTTTCTTTTTCGTCTTTGAGCTAGACGATACCTGGATTACACTCCCCAACTTAGAACCTCCTTGAATTCCATTAGCTTCTTCAAGGATTGGAGTTGAATGCCAACTAGCACCCTTAGAGAGAGATGGAGGAGTGGAAGTGGTTGTGAGTGCCAACTCTTTCCTCGTTGCGGCTTCGTCATTGTGAATGTGCATGCTTGAGGATGGTAGAGGTAGGTTGGTGAGTGAACATCAAGCTCTACAATGCTCCCCAAGCTAATGGTAGTACTCAGGCGGTCGGTGAGGTCGTGTAAGGGTGGTCCCGAGATGGAGGAGTCCATTCTAGACCGGTGTGGGAAGTACTCCTTGTGAGTTTCCTCACATAGGTACTTCAAAACCAAACATGAGCTTGAAGGGTCTCGTTTGGTCTCATTGGAACCACGACTCGAGGAAAATGCCAAATGATGGGTTGCTCAATGGGAGGTGCAATGTCGAATTTGGGAGGCCCTATATCTTCATGTACTTCATCCTTCGGCTCTCCATCATCCTTCCTTTCGGACTCTTCTACCCCAACATCAAAGAGAGGTAGCTTGCCGTCAAGGAAGGTTGATGCCTTCACTTCTTCTTCATCCATTTTCTCGGATGTCACATCCAAATCATGATCATTCATCTCAAACTCCTCTACAAGTCTTGTCAAAAGGCGAGTTTGTTCGTTAATATCTCTAGTCGATGATGACCCTCCTCAAGTTACATAAGGAGTTGCTCATACACAGAAGGAGGGGATTGATATGAATAATCGGGCATTGGGCATTGATCTTCAAAAGGTAAGGAGTTGCTCATACACAGAAGGAGGGGATTGATATGAATAATCGGGCATTGGGCATTGATCTTCAAAAGGTGGATGATCTTGATGGTAGTAAGTTGAAGGTGAGTCTTAGTAGAAAGGTGTTGGAAATTGGTGTGCACCCCAACTTGGCATTGCTCCTTGCCCAAAGTTACTCCATTGTTGTTACTCTCCTTCATAGCTAGGTTGGTAGTAGTTTGGTGGATCATGATGCTTATAATGTTGGTGTTGGTTAGGATATGAGCTCCAACCTTCATCTCCATTACTTGCACTGCAGTCCCATGACCAGGGCAATTGGCGATTGTTGATAACATTGATGCAGACCGAGAAAATAACGGTCGGCTATGTACTTGTTACTGCTATCAAAGTAGCTTCACATAGGAACTCTCAAAATATCAAATTTATACGCTTGCTTGAGGCGGGTTCCGATTATAGGTTGTAGAATTTTGCATTGCACTTCCGAGTTCTTAACTCCCACAGGGTTTCAACTATTGGTCCATCAGAAAAAGAATCTATTCCACAAAAGTATTTAGGATTTGATTATACATGAAGCTGGAAAGCACAAATTGAAGACCAACTTTGACTATAGATAGTGTGTATATATAGATATATTGCCCTTTTGCTAGCAATTTGTAAAAAGGCTGAAATAAACCCATTATGCTCTGCCCCTCCATCTCTCTCTCTCTCCCTGTAAAAGGGCAAAAGACCTCAGCTTTTAGTACACCCTTTTGTCAGAAAGAAAAAATAAAGAACACAGCAAGGCAAAGAACTACCCACATACCGTCAATCTATATATTATTACCCAATAACAGGCCCCACCTCACTATTCATCATCATCTCGGAGTTTGGTTTAGAAAAAATTTGTTTGTAACTCGGCTCGATTATAAATGAATCAAATTTAAATTATAATATATTCGACTCAATAGATATACGAGTCAACTCACGGGAATACCAGCTCAAATATATAGCTAGTTACTAGACTCTATAATACAATATGTGTAATGAAAATGCAAGTAATATATATATAAAACAGAACTAGTCGATATCATGATAGCTTGTTTTCTAACTCGGCATGTCGATGTCCTTTCGTGTACAAAACTTCAGTCAGTTCAATGAGTTTTATTGAGTAATGCTCGAGTTGAGTTTGTGTTTGTCTCGTCAAGATTAAAGTTTGCTCGAACTTAAACTAAAAGGTAAAATTTGGCTCGAGTCAATTAGTCAAAGCCTACTAGCTGGTCTACTACCCATCCAGGCATCCACACTCTGCCATTCTTCTCAGTGGCCTAATCAGAAGAAAAAAGAAGGAGTTAGAGCTTGTTGCAACCTTTCAGTCACGGAGACATCCACAAGAGTACTGGCAGTATGGAGTATATGGACTGGAATCGAACCCTCTAGGGCATTATTTCAAACCAGACGGTGAAAGAAAAAACCAGAAGGAAGAAAGAGAGAGGACATGGGAGAATCCAGGGGACCAACCACGGTGCTGGCCATTCTGAGGCTGCCACCGAATAATACATATATATATATACATGTCAGCAGGCAGACACCTAGCTATAGTAGTAGTCTGTAAAAGGGTTTGCAGTTGGAGGAGTAAATATTTATTTGCTGTGGAGGGAGAGAAGATGGATGGATTGGATGGACGACGGATGGGACAACCAAGGGTATCTTCTAAGTAAGTAGTAGCACTTATATCATTGACCGGTCCCCTTTGACCACTCTGTTCCTTCCTCCACTAAAAACTCAGTACTTACTTACTGGCTTCCTGTTGTTTTTGCTGAGAGTCAGAGAGACCCCTCATCAGTCATCACCCCCCACTTAAATGATACACGCATCACTCCAATATTCATTTCTGTTACCTTGCCCTACCCCCCAACTACATTAACCCCATTCTAAACTCACCCAAACCAGTAACCAAGCACCAACCTGGCTATGTATCTCTCTTCATCCATGGCTGTGTATGCAACATGATTCTCGTATATAGTTTTCGTTGCATCCAAATAACTCGAGTAAACACAAGTTTTAATCGGAGTTATGGTTTCGTATATAGTTTCACGCTGTAAGTCATGTGCACTAATGACTGCTATTGAGAGAAGGTTCGGATTGATTTTATACCATATCGATGTTTCAGGGTTTACATATCATATCAAATCATTGCATCCATCCAATAACTCGAGTTGTTGGGAGAAGGTTCAAATTAATTTTATAATATTCATTAATAATAGTATCCTTGACATTAATGGTGAATTTACATATATATTGATGAATAAAACCCGTATTAATTGAGGCTTATAATAGCACATTTTAGATAAGCAAACACTTGCCTACTTATAAACCAAGCATATACCGTCAATATGTAAAAACATATAATATGATTGTAGAAAGGTTTAATGAACTAGTCACAAATTATTAAAATTTGAAATGCGCTATAAAAAATATACAAATTAACATTTGAATGTAATTTTTCATTCCATAATATTGAAGTTCTAAGAAAGATTCTACTAAATCCGTAACTAGCTAGATAAACTTTCGAAGAGATCGGATTAAATCATTAATCATATGAAGCTTAACTATTTTTATGTACATGATATCAACTTAATTAACACATAGGGAACAATTAATATAATCTAACCGACCAATAGCTAATCATTTGCTTCCCGACAAATCGATCATTTCGGGGACGAAGGAGAAGGATTCTGATTCTGATTCTGATTCCGATTCCGACTCTTGTGATGATGATCACGAGGGGAAGAAGACGTTGAAGATGAAGAAGCTAGAGCGAGAATGGAATGAGAAAGGTTGTTAATGGCGTCCACCAACCCGTTAATGCCGTGGCGGCTAATCTCCATCTTCGACTCTTCAATCTTGATCCTCCTCTCCTGCAAGCTCACTATCTCTCTGTGCCTCCTCTCTTCTCTCTCCTCGCCGCCCTGAATCGCGGCCGCTATCACCGTCGCGCTCCTCGATATCGCCCTCCCCACCTCGCCGATTTCCTCCGCCGGTTGTAACGACGATGCACCGCCCCCGAGTGGTGGTGATGATCGCCGCATCCTCTTTGCCGGCGAGTCAGAGTAGTCTTCGTCACCGCCGCCGCTGGTATCATCGCCATCGTCGTCGTCGGAATCTAAGCCAGTAGTATCATCACACATCTCCAAACCATGAACAAAAGGAAGTAACGATCAATACTAAAAGGGAAGATAGAAAAAATCACTACAAAAAAGTACTTTTAGTTACCAAAATTCTCATTTCTGGTAGCTAGAGATTAAGTAACTAAAAGATTTAGTAACAACTAACTTTTGGTCACTAAATATCTTACTCGCTCAAGTTTAGTCAAAGGAAATGGGATTGTTTTTGTAACCAAAGATTCTTTTTCTGGTAATGAAGGTAACTAATCATATTATTATATATGTTGTGGGACTTTGTTACCTACTGTGGGAGTTTGGTAATGATGAGGAGAGTGAGTTATTAGATGAGGAGGTGGCGGCGGCGGGGCTGCTACTTGAGGGTGAGATTGCAGCAGTGGCGGATGTAGAGGCGGCGGCAGCGCAGCTGGATGTGGCGGTGGTAGAGGTATGCGCAGCAATACTGTAGTTGGAGGGCGGTGGTTGTGGTGGTGATGGTGGTGATGTGAAAGAAGAGGCGGCGGCATTACTACTCCAGCCACCGTCGCCGCCGCTGTCGACGCCGGCGGCTCATGGTGACGATGAACTATGGTGGTTGGTATCTCCATCGGCACTTGATTTACGTTGCTAACCGACGTGTTTATTCCTCCGCCCCCACTAGAAGAGCTTCCTCCGCCGCCACCTGAACCCGGCGCTGCAGCCGTCAACCTAGTATGATCTCCTCCTCCGCCGCCGCCGGGCCTCTCGACGACATCGACGAGAGCCTCGTAAATCTGAAGGAGCATGTTGCTGGGCAAGTTGCGATCCTTCCGCTCGACCTTGTCCATCTCCCAGTACGATTTATCATAATTATTACCACCACTACCACCTCCGGCTTCCGTTTCAACGGCGGCGGCGGTGGATATACGGCGGTGGTGGTCGCGGACTTTCTTGTAGTCGCGCATTAAGTTGTCCCACTTGTCGTTGCACTGGTTCTGACTACGGAAACAGCCTTTCTTCCAGCAGTAGTCCTCCACCCATTTCCACCGCAGCTCCCCACCTGCCTTACTTGTGCTGCCGGTGGTGTAGTTTCCTCCTCCTCCGCCGCCGGCGGTGATCCGGTTCATCCGCCGCTCGTCGTTGAGTTTCTTGGCTTCGATGAGGACCATGGTCTCGGTGATGGTCCAGTTGCCTTTGCGGTAGTCTCTGATCATGACTCCGGTACTGATGGATGGATCGGCCATCATTTGAGTTTAGAGTAGATGCATGCGATCGACGGAGACGGACGGAGAGGGGAAAGAAGGGAACGGGGAAGCAAAGAAATAGGAAACGGAGAGAAAAACAAATTAGATGGGTCCAGGGGATTGGCTTCGGGGTGTGCTCTTTATGGTTATTATGTTCTGTTGGGAAATGTGGATATTTTGAAGTTGTTGTACCACGATCGATCATTGTAACCATTGGGAATGTTCAAATCCCACTCAAATCTCCCTACTAATAAGTACTAATAACATTTTAAGAAACTAGCTGAGGATTCAGATTATGTTTAATTATTATACTTCAATTTAATAAGGGTTTGAAGATAGGTTTGACCGTGATCTAGAAAAGACTATTCATCACTGGAAATGAATATGAATCGTGAAATTCTTTTAAATTTATCTAACATTTTAAACAATCTATATGTGAAAATTGAAACAGCATGCACAACTCAAATTTCCGCAATTACAAATCGGTACGATACCAAATCAAGTATGTATACCTTAGTTCAAGGAATATTGCTATTATCTGGGAGGTAAATGTGAGGCAAATACTCAAATATATAGCTAATTAAGGTGCTGACAAATGATTTATTGCAAATCTTTTGGTGGCTTGTAGAGATACTAATGATTGTAGCCAGTGCTGCGCCCTTAAAATGTACACAGAAAAGATCCTTTAGGCTGCAGCAAAAGTTCAAATGGTAGTGGGATCAAATCTATAACTAATCATTCGTTCCTAATATTGTCGAGACGATCGATGTTATAGTATGCTAAACAACTACGTACCCTTAAACCAACAAATAAACCATCATATATATAAAAAAGCGACCTAAATGACCGAAATGTTAAAATGAGCATACACATATAATCAACCGAAATGTGGAATTTCCCTCTCTATTAAAGGGTATGCAATAGAGAGATTCCTGCGATGAGCGACGAGCAGTAGAACATTGATCTAGTCCTCATGCCTGTTACTTGACCGAAAATATTAGAGATAACAATACCATATACTACCTTATAGGAGTCATTTAATCAGAGTAACGACTCATCTCAATATATCACTCGAGAAGGAACCAATTCCACGTTTCATACCTAGCTACACTAGTTATACATTTGGTGAAAAAGAGATGATAATACTTAATATGCTTTAATTTCTATACGTAGGTAGCAATCATATTCATTAGTCTTGCATGAACTGGGTATCCATCATGATTCATGCATGGCAATGGATACAATCATTAGAGACTGGCTGCATGCATTATGCATATGTTGTTGTTGGAATTTGGAAATAATCCATATATCCCTACCATAAAATGTTACAAAATCTTCATCAAAAGACTCTGCCCATATGCATGGGGACATATTAACATTATATCATAAACTTTAATCATTTGGATTCTTTCTCAGCATCGATCAGCAGCTGCCTCCGTAAACAATTAATAATGAATGAACATACATGCATACATACGCTCTACTCCACCAGGCAACTGCGTCGATCTGAACGTACATATACATGTCAAAGTGTTTATTAATTATTATCATACGGCGCGCGGAAATGGAAGCCCAGGAAAGAATGAATCTAATGATGAGTAATAACACAACACAACACAGACGCTGCTAGCTGCAGCAGGGGGGAGGAAGGGCCCGGATCCCTTCTGTAGATCCAAAAATGGGGTTTGGACGTTTCTGGATACTAGTACAAATACAAATGGTGAAAATTAAATTAACCAAAAATGATGATGATTGTTGTTAAAATCCTATTAGCAATCAGTCAAATCGAGTTGATTATTGAACCGGTTAATTATTATCTCTGTTCGGTTTTGTTGTGTTTAAGTGTGTTTGCAGGTTGACAGAAACGGTGCGTTTCATGCTCAGTCACTAAATATATAAAGAGATAGAGGTGTTTTTTGTCAGCGAGAAATTCATTCAATCCACTCAGATATCTCTAGCGCTCTCTCTCGTCCTCTCAAGTCAGAAGAAGAAGATGAAGCGTTTGCGGTGATCTGAAGTTCTCCGACCCTGGTCTGTGCTCCGATCACTACTCAGGGAATTTCTGGGAGAAGTTCCTCAGCCTGAAGGGGGCAGAATCCCTTCTGAGTATCTTCTTTGTATCGTTGTTTGGTTGATTGAGTTCTTTGGCGTTTTTTGGTTAGAATATGGGATTAACTTGTTTTGTAATCTGTACTCGATAGCTTTCTGCTGATAGTGGATTCAGGTTGAGTCTTTCCTCTCTAAGGCTCCTTTGAGTAGGAATTTTCTCTGAACAGCGTCAACAAATTTTCATGTTTTTTACTTTTCGCATTTAATTTTTGTTATATACTTATGAACTGAAACTTCATGTTAATCCGTGATTAGACTCGCTCTTTCATTGTTGCAGCTGATATGAATGATGATGAGGAAAAAAGAAGTAAATAAAAGGTAGAAGATGATGCCACGGCAGCAGATCTGGCAAACATATATACAAATTATAATAAAATTTTCCAGCTAGCAATATTGCAAGTGTACTGATGATTGTATGAAAGGAAAAGGAGCTACTGGTACTGTACTGCCTGCTGCTGCCGCTGCTGCTTCCCACTACCCCACTATTACTGAATGGGCAGAGTTAGGTTTGACTACCTCCTCTAGGGTTTTGACCAGAGACAAATGAAAAATAAAAGAACAGAGGGTCCATAATTACAGAAAAGCCCTGCCTTTTTTTCACTATTTATTTAAGTTGAGTGGTCCCTTTCGTTTGTTTTGGATTCTAGCCTGCTCCATTTTCAGGGTACAACTCAAACTAAGAACAATGAAGAAGAAGAAGAAGAAGAAAAAGCTAGAGAGGATCCAATGGTAATTCCGTCCTAGCTTCTCCGTTATGTCCATATATACTCTGTAGGTAAGGTAAAGGTAGCTACTCTGGTTGGGTTTTGTGACTTAATTTGGCCTTATAAACTAATCTCTCATCTCATCCGTTATGGAGAATATTTCATCGATGAATATCTATATGAAAGGTTTTAGTAAAGAGTCACTCAAACGAAAACTCATTCATTAACATTCAACACACATCATCAAATACAAGCTTTTATATGATTTGTATAATTTCGATAAATATTTATGTAACATATTGAGGCTATGAGTATTAAAAAAATTAAGATCTCTCGCTCGATCATAAAAAACTCTTATCCATAAATGCTACAAAAAATAAAGAGTTATAGGCTTTGGCTGAAAGGTGATACGTGGGTCAGTCTCATTCATTTAATTTTTTCATATTTAAGTTTCCATTTGTTAACGAAGATGGATATATCATATTCACATCGTCATTGCTAAAAACCACCTTGTGTTTTACTACAAAACGCCCTAACATTTGAATCCATTATATAAATTTACGCGAATGCCCTTCGAACCTAATGTTTAAATACACACATGACGTAACTTGAATCAAACACACTACCTAATTCGAAACTCTCAGCTCTCTCAAAAAAAACTCTTTCTCTAACAGCCGGGCCGCCGCCGCCCCACTGTTTCCTTCCTCTGTGACAGATCCGGTCCAAATCCGTCGTCGTCGCCGCCGCCGTTTCATTCCTCCAGTAACGGATTCGGTCCCCGCCGCCGTCGTTTTTTTCCTCCGCTCACATATCTGGTCCCAGCCGTCGCAGGTCCGCCGCCGGCGTTAAGGTACGAGAAGAAAAAAAGACAAACAATCGTAATTGAACGACGACTATCACAGCCGCCGTCTCCATTGGACGGTGACGGCTACGAATAACCGTCGGCAATCAATGGCTACCGTTTTTCGTGGCCTTCGCCGTTCAATAGCGACGGTGGCTGGATTGCAGTCCCCAATCAATGGCGACACTGTTCCTTTTTTTAAATTTTTATGTTTTTATAACTAAATTGTAATTGTAGTTTAGTGAATTAGTACTTCAAAATTAGTTATTAGTGATTATAATTAATATTTAGTAATTACATACTTGGTAATTAAATTTGATAATAATTATCATATTTATTTAATTTGATAATTGAATATTTATGTAAATAATACTTGGAAATTAGTAATTAGTCATGATAATTAAGGTGAAATGGAAAATACAAAATTTCCATTTCTAATTATTATACTTTTAGGATTAGAATGTAATTAGTGTGATTTAGTTCAGGTGAATTAGTAAGTAAATATGCTATAATTAAATGCGTGGTAAATTACTAATTAGTCATCATAATTTAGGTGAATTAGTAATTACAAATCTCAAATTCACTATGAGATTCGGGAAAGTGTTAGTTTCTAATTAGTAGTTATGTTTTCAATTGCATATATAGTTCGAAAAGATGTCGGAGTATGGTGGTGGTCCATTGCCGCGGTTTATCGACCGTCCTATTTCTACCTCAAATCGAAGAGTAAACAAAGGAAAGGGGAAGGGCATGAAATCTAAGGTAGGGGATGTTGGTCAATCGAGTGCTCAGTTTCAGATTTTCGGACCGATATATATGCACCCCGCGCTGCAGTCTACAGGAGAGAGCTGACGATTGATGAGATTTTTGCTAGCCAACCACCGAATATGGTCGTTGACATTAATACCATTCAATATGACTCAGTTGGCAACGATGAGCAGATCCCTTCGGACGGTGACGGTGTTGAGGATGATAATCGTGACACCTCGTTTCACCCCTTCCTACTTGACACTTCTCGATCGCGGAAGAGACCGGAAGAGAGGGTAACGGGCGCGACATCAGGAGCGGGTAGCAGGTCATCTCATGGATCACATGGTTCTTCTACAGTAGGCGCTAGACATGACAGAGTTGGGCGTTCTACAGGGGTCCAGTTCAGCAGCACTGGTGAGGAGTGGATGTTTACTCATCCAGCACCTGGTGGGCCACGGATCCCCACTCTATTCCCTTGTTTTGGCGGTTACATAGCCCATCGCCTCTGGTCGCGCGGTTTGGACTTGAGGCTAACATCACAGTTCAGGCTCCGCCTTGCAAAGTCTATGGTTCTTAAGCTGGAGAGTTTCTAATGGCAGTCCGTTGCGGCATGATAGCTAGTCGATGCCTCTGGGTTGTCGCACCTCGGTCCCCCTATGTCGTGGGGTTTGATCTTTCGCTACTATTGCCATTCATTGAGATGTGGCAGTTAGACACCAACACCTTTCACATGCCTTTCGGAGAGATGACGATTATTTTGCACGATGTACTATACATACTTCGGCTTCCCATACGGGGCACCCAGCTTAGTTTAGACGGCAAGGTTAATTACGTGTCATAGCTTACCTCCATGTTTAACGTTTCAGATGAGACAATCAAGGTGAAATGCTAAGCAGCAGGTGGTTTTTATCTAGACCAATTACTAGACATTGCCTCGTTAGGGGTGCTTGACGATTCGAGCACAACCAACTGCTACTCGATTGTGTTGTTGGGCTCCACTGCTTTTGCATATCGCAGTCAGAATGGTGTCCATATTGGGGTCTTAGAGGGTGTGCGAGATGTTCGGATGACTAGGACAAGCAGCTCAGGGTTGCCTCTCGGGCGGGTTCTACGTCCCTGTCGGGCAGCTTGACTTGGCTGCAGCCGTGGATCTACGAGTACTTTCCGAGTTTGCGTCGTAGATCGTCCCCTGCCGCTAGTTCAAGCGGGGTGGCACTTTCTAGGAGGTGGGATAGACCTAGGATCATTGAGAGAGCACATGACCCTGATGTGAGGCTACAGACGCTTCGTGTACTTTTGGATGGGATGACGCATGCCCAGGTCGAGTGACTTCCTTTTGGTTTACCAGATTTCAATGGTAAGGCTCGGTGGTCTTTGTACAATGGAGGCATACACGCATTCGACTACATCGAGCCGCACGATTCCACTCGCGTCATGCGACAGTACAAGTACCTACAGATGTTGCCATATGCAGTTCTCACGCTAGAGTCTGCGTCCAGGCCGGTGGATGGAGTGCATTATTCAATCAAGCACTCTATTTTCAACTACAGCCGACATGCTTCCTTGGCGCACTTACCCTTCTTCCGCACCCCTATTGATCGTTCCCACACGCGCATCAGATAAGCCACATGCCTCGTTGGTTCGTATCGTTTATACTTTTGGTTGTTATTCATTTTACTGTTGTGAGACTCGATGTGATATTGATTCTTCATTACTTTGCAGGCACCGAAGCAGGCCATGTGTACTTTTTGTGCCGGTTTGGCCCCCTTATACGGTGCAGAGGAGGACCGATTCGTTGAGCACGGTCGGGAGTATACCATGTTCTTCAGGGCATTCGAGGGTTATGGAGTGGGTACGTCCCGTAGCTGTTTGTATTCGGTCACACACTCTGTACTTTTTTCGTACTTTGAATTTGATGAATTGTACTTGGATTGTATGTTCGGTTGACAACCAGTATTTTTATGGGACGTTGTTATGCGACATTTTCTATTAGTTGACATTTGTTTATGTAGTGGATATTAGTATGTTTTCATCCCATATTTTCATGTCTTCAAGTTCCATATTTTCATTACATTCTCATTCCTCAACTATTATTCATTTCAACCATATCTACATCCGTAGTTGTATATTTGGTTTACATTATTAGAAACATAAATTCACAAAAATATACACGAACATAAATTCACTACTTAAGTACAAAGCGTTTATACAAACAGTTTAATCATTCCCCCTTAATCTGGAACATTGATAACATCATCGTCTCCGAAATTGTTGCTGTTCGGATTATACCCACCACGATCGAAGAACAACTTAATTTCAGCTGTGTACACTTCTTACCATTCCGCAATACGAGCATCATTATGTCGTCCTTCCCACACTGCATGAAAATCTGGCATCGGTCGCCCCCTGTTAATCTCCCCCTACTGTATCTACAGCCAATGGGTACTCGTGCATATCAATTCTACAACTCCATCTGGACGAATCACGTTAGGACCATACCGGGGGGTACCACCTACTTCATCAGAAAACTTAACATATAGATACAGAAAAGTGAAGGAGAGTGAAAAATTCAATGGCAAGTAATACTTATCCGTTTTCTTACTACATGACGTCGTGGATTTGAACTTCTCCCACCATGAAGGTTCCCTTGCATTCAGCCGTCTAGCCGGTCTGCCTTTCGGAACATCAGATGTCTTTGGATCCTGAACATCCTCAGCCTCTGGATGTAGCTGGGACTAGAGGAGTCTCGTATACGATTGAACTGCTTCTCCTAAACTCTCGACTTACTCAACAGTTTCACACCAAACGTTGAGCGCACCAACGTCATCTTCCCACTCACGACCATCGGGGTGGGGGGTGCGTGTAGTCCAACGTATTCCAAATTGTTCCACTTCACGAAAAACATTCGACCAGTTCTAGCATTCAGAACTTGTCCCCACGGACCGGCTACGAACTTCTCAGCGGTCTCTCTGTCATACAACTTGGTCAACTTTTCCTCGATGTTCCTCTTCATGTGCCAGACACAAAGTAAATGTGCCGAACAAGGGAATATCTCTCGTAGTGCAACCGTCAAACCTCTCTCCTTATCAGTAACAAAGGTATCTCACACTCTACAACCAAGAACCATCTTCAACTGACTCAGTGCCCAAGTGTATGACTCCTTCGTTTCATCTTTCACAAGTGTCAACCCAATGTTGAATTGCTTAACCGGTGTCACACCTACAAACTGAATCACCGCCCTTGTTGTACACGTTCGTCTTGTACGTGTAGTCGATCAAGACGACGTAATACCACGTGTGCAACATCCGAAGTGACTCCGCATGTGAGATGAAGAGATGAGTGACATGGTCTTCAACACCCCTGAGGTACTTGGTGAAGTACCCCAATTTTAACGCTTCTGTCAACGTCCATTTCATGGAGTTCATGCCGCCCAACCTCAACCACCTTATCTTCGCCGTCTCATTATGAATCTGTTTCATATTGATCATACTTCCATACTCTTGGTTTAGTATGCTCAGCATCTGTCTCGGGGGCACGAGATTTTCCTCCCACTGTCTAATTTGGTTTTTCATCTCGTTAGTGAGCTGATTCTGTTGTTGTCTTCCTTCACGCCATAACTCGAAGTTGTGGTTGTGGACTGACCTAAGAATCCCACGTTTTACATCATTTTTTACAGTGTCAATCGTCCATTTCCACCCATCATCAACGCACTTAGGTCGCATACACACCATGAATGTACACCCCGAGTATGATGTTATAGTCGTACGTGAACTCTCTGAAGATGCAGTAGATTGTGATTTGGCCCTACCACCGTGCGAGCAATACAAGTATACACGTTTTTCTTCTTCACGGGGGTACTTCTTATGTGACCCTTTAGTCAACTGAAACACTAAGCTTAAAACAATGTCCTTCATTGCAGAACTCGCATCATTTTGTGTGTTGTACAACAAACTGTTTACGAAATAACAACCATAATCCATTTGTCATTCAACATTATCATCATCATCACTAGAACCTCCCTAGACATGGTATAACAAAAACTATCAGTCGGTGCACTATATTCACTAAATGTGAAATATTAACCCTACGATCCAAAACTATTTATTTTAAACGAGGACTTACCGTATGGCTCATCACTGCGCTTCTTCAAGACCACGAACAATAATTCAACCGATTCGTAACTGCAATAGTTAGACACATTCAATAAATTAGTTTCAACAAATCATATAATTACATGTATGAATTTCAATAATTAATATCAATAAATTACTAATTAAGTTACATAAATTTGAATAACAAATTATATAATTACACCCATTAATTTCATAAATTACTAATTAAGTTACATACATTCAAATAACAAATTATATAATAGCAATAATTAATATTATTAATTTTAATAATTACTAATTAATTTACATAAATTCGGATAAAAAATTATATAATTACAACAATGAATTTGAATAATTAATATTATTAATTTAAATAAATTCGAATTAAAAAATACCACCGTCGCTATTCAATGGCAATTGTGTTCATTATATATTGCCGTCGTCATTGAATGGCGACAGTCTTATTTTTTTTTTCACTGTACATCGTAATGGCGACAGCGGATAAGGCGGCGACGGCGACAGCGGTAATTTCAATTTTCACGAACGGCGACGGTTTGAAATAGTGAATTTTAATTGATTGGTACTGGTCATGATTGATTGAGGCCTCTTATATAGAATTCTTTCAAAAACATTCACATCATTTCATGTATTGATTTCAAATTTTAAAACATTTATAAGTAAAAAATAGGACACTTTTTAACAATTCAGGGAAATGAAATCCTCCATCGGTTACAATATCCCCTACATCACTCTTTATATAGAAATTTGCTTTTGATTTATATATTCCACCCATATCATTCAACAAAAATCCAACACACTTTATCAATCGCCTCCCATATTATTATATCCCAATCATTCAAACCCAGAGAGCGTTCGTTTATTTGGAACCCACAATTCAATCTATTGCCTAACATTATTATGTTTCTAATGTATGGAACGAATTCCAACCAATAACCAAACATGAACTAAGTATGACGATTCTGGATCCAACCCATAGTCTTTCTTCGAATAGACTCTTATATGAAAATTACGGATCCAACCCATTACGTAAACGATTACAAAGTATCAGAACCTAATAATAATAATCTAACAAAAAAACCATCATCAGGAATGTGGCCTGAAATAATACAACTCCATACATCAACTAGAAAACAAAAAAAATATGAAAATGTCTGTCAAAAAAAGGCAAGACTTGGAAACATTTTTATTTCCAGCTGCCACTTGGCTCCACAACCCCTATGCTTGCAACTTGCGGTGGAGGAACTGCAGCATCCCATGCTGAAAGATTGCACCCCAGTCGGTGATCAAAATGAGCATTAACAAAACAGAGTTATTGGACTGTTAAACTAAAGGGTACTGAACATTCAATGCAACACGATACAGCTCTTACATTGATCTGGGGCGAAGTTTGCTGCAGGGACAGCAGCAATGGGTATGGCAGCCATGTCAGTCCAGCCAGCATCAGCTGGCGAGTTCCAGTTGTCAGCGCCAGCAGCCATATTGTAGTCCGGATGAGGAAGACCGTATTCAATTGGACCAACTGCTTCCTCATCTTCTTCTTTCTTGGCTTCTTCTGGCTCCCTGTAGAAGAACAAGTCCACCTGCAACACACCAGAGATTGTTCAGCCTTCAATCTAGCCATGACCATTTCAAGTAACTGCTCGTGGTGGCAATGACAACTTACCATCACATCCCATTTGTGGCCTTGAGGGATTGTGCCACGCATTTGAAGAACCATTCTTGCCAAGAGCCAGAATAGGCATCCAATGCTGTGCCTTCCCTTGTTATTGGCAGGGATACCAATGTCCACATACCTCATTGGAGAATCCGTGTCACAGAAAGCAATGATTGGAATGTTTCCAAGGGATCCTTCCTTAATTGGCTACTCGGTAAAAATAATACATCATCCATCAGATATAATTCACAACGAAGAAATACAACAATAGAGTAGAGAGGTGAAATGGAACAATACCTGATGGTCAGTCCTAGGGTCAGTAAGGATTAGCAAACGAGGCTCACTGAAGGAAGTTTGCATCTGGTTGGTGAAGGTACCAGGTGTGTGCCTTCCAGCAATGGCGGTAGCGCCAGTGTACTGAGCGAATTTCAGGACAGCTCTCTGACCATATGGCCTCGCCGACTGGACTATAATATCTTGCGGGTTCTCAATGGCAGCGATAACCCTGGCAGCCATCTGAAGCTTCTCCCATGTCTTGCCAAGATTGATTATGTGAATTCCTGATCCGTTAAAAGCAAGTCAACTTAGGATATTACACTAAACAAAAGCACCACAACTGTTCATTAAACAAAATTGACGCATCATGGGATCTATTTCATTTAGAATTCCTAGGGTTCAATTGACGTAACCTATCCAATGTACCGATCATCAAACATATTTCAATTGATATTCTCTACAGCAACTAGTAATATCAATCGGACTGGAAACACAGTGACGAACGAGTTATGTATATACTTACCGTCGTTGCGGCGCTTGAAAACGTAGCGTTCCATCTGGAAGTCGCAGTTTTTGGTGCCGAGATGGACTTCGCCGGCCAACATTTTCTGAATGTCGGCTTCTTTAGCAGATAGGTGCCTCGGAGGCGCTGCTCCGGTAGCTGTCTCCATGATTCTCAGATGTGGCTTTCTAGCGAAGAGACGGGAAAGAAGAGGACAGTTATCTCGAGGGTTTTGCAGGGGAAGAGGAAGATGAAGCAGGGATGCGCGGGCAGCTTGTGGAACAGTTTCCAGCTTTAATCACGAAGTGGGGTGAAAAAACCCTAGGATTGGTGAATGGCACCATGAGCTTATGGGCCGGAATCTCAAGTCCACGTTTGTGATACAATGGCCCTCATCTTGGTTCTGTGGTCTGCTTCGGCCCACCCGAATACATCTCGAACATCTTTGCTGGGAAATTATCATTTTGGTCCAAAATAAGGGGTTCATTTCTGTGAGAACTAAAATGACGCCGTAGTTCATGTTGTTGACCTTTTTTTGGTCGGTGAGAGCCAATATTTTGTTTTCTCAAAAAAATAACCAAACAAAAGTACAAACCCGTAGACTTGTGATTTAATTTAGCCTGAACGAAGTAGGTTGACCAGAGTAATCGGTTGGTTCGGTTCATCATTTTTTACTCAATAGGTTGAACATTAAAAAACCCGATAATGGGAAAATATAAAATAGCCCATTTTTATATACAGTCCGAGTTTTACTTTACTCTGTCCATAAAATAACTATTATATTTTTAATAAAATACATACTTATTATATTACTAATATAACTCTTATCGTATTAATCATCAATCAATGGTGACTACAAAATTTTTCTACTTTTTCATAAATTTTATAAGTTTAACAATAGTATATTCAAAATGTTTTCTTTTTTATTAATTTGCTTTTCATACAACTCTAATAATATGAATAACCAATACAATATTAATTTAGTAAATAAATCTATTTATTAAGTATATATTAGTCCATTTATTTATGATAATATACAAACTCCTCAAAATAAAATACAGATGGTATATCACATAGCTCATAAAACACTATACATACATGGCTGAGCTGCTGCCACCTGGACAGATGACGTCAGATAGAACCGACCACCAAATGTTAATTATGTTAGGAGTTAACTGAACTCGATTATTCTCTCATATATCTCTCTCCATTACTCCATGTATCTCTCAGTCGTTGTAACCTCGTCTTCAAAGTCTTTACTCTGTATAAATATGTACTTACAAGAAGTCAATAATAATCAATTCACTTTCTCCAATTCTATCTCCAATCTTTATGGTATCAGAGCCATTGAAATTCTTCTAACAAGGTAAAAACTCTCGTCTCTCTCAAGCCATGACTGGCAGCTCCACCTCTCAAGGGAATCTTGCTTTTTTGTCTGCAGACTCTCCTCCGGCTCTTCCTCCTCTCATCTCCTTCAATGTGGGTACCCAACTCACGGTTCGACTCAATGGTAAGAACTACTCCTCTTGGCAATCTCAATTTACCTCCCTTCTCTTCGGCTATGATTTATTATCTCATATCAATGGCAGCCGCCCACTGGGTTCGCCAAGATCGGTTCATCTTCTACACGATCCTAGCTTCTGTTAGTGAGACCATTATGCCTCACGTTGATGTTGGTTCCTCTGCTCGTGACGCCTGGGTAGTTTTGGAGTGGATGTTTGCTCCAAAATCTCGCTCTCGTGTCATGGGTCTCAAAGACAAGTTGTCTTATGTGTCTCACAACTCACTCCTCGTTCCCGTTTATCCTCCACCATCAAGCTTCTTGCACGAGATCTTGCACTTGTAGGTGCTCCTGTCGACGACATGGACCTGGTTATCTACACCCTTAATGGAATTGGATCTGACTTCAAAGAAATAGCTGCCGCAGTACGCGCCAGGGAGGTTCCGCCGTCGTTTGATGAGCTCTACGACATACTCATAAGCTATGATGAGTTCCTCCAACGCTCAGTTACATCCTCTCACTCGCTGCTTGCTCATGCCACCGCCAGACAGCGAAAGCCCTACTAGTTCAATCGGTCGCTGCCACGCCACCAAGGGCCTCGTCCTCCTCTTATGCTTCCCAATGGGCATGGCCCCTTTCTTGGCGCACGACCTGCTGCTATTCCCTCTTCCTACAAGCCTTCTTCTAACATGCCCCTCTGCCAGTATTGTCAGCAACTTAGCCACACTGCTCGCACCTAGTATTTTGATTCATCCCGAGCTTCGTCCAAGCAACTCTCCTCAGGCACGCGTCACCACCAGCCAGTTTTTGTCCTCATCGTCTCCTCCTTCGTGGCTTCTGGATTCGGCGGCATCGCATCACGTCACCGACGACCTTAGCAACTTAGCTCTCTCTGACAAATATGATGGTCCCGAAACAATTGCGATTGGTGATGGATCAGGTTTGCCTATTTCACACACTGGTTCCCTTTCCCTTACCTCTTCCAACCATACCTTTTCCCTTCGTCATGTTCTTTGCTCACCAGTTCTTTCTTAGAATTTAATTTCTGTTTCTCAATTCTGTGCCTCTAACAATGCCTCTGTTGAATTCTTCCCTTCCTTTTTTTGTTGTGAAATCTCAGCCAACGGGAGCGCTGATGCTTCGGGGTCGCGTTAGCAATGGCGTTTACGAGTTTCCAGGTGTCTCTCTCAATCAGACGTACCCTCGTGCTTTGGTTAGCGTCAAGTCTTCTAGTGATGTTTGGCATCATCGTTTGGGCCATCCTGCGCCACCAGTTCTGCGTCGAGTCATAGTTGATAATTCCCTTCTTTTTCGTCGGCAGAGTTATCTACCTACTCTACCTGTCAGTGTAGCAAGAGTCATCGTCTTCCCTTTTTCGATTCTAGTTTAAATAGCTCGCGTCCTCTTGAACTCATTTACTCTGATGTATGGGGACCGACTCCAGTCCTGTCTGTTGATTGCTTTCTCTATTATGTGACTTTTGTTGATCATTTTTCTCGCTCTGTCTAGTTCTATCCTCTCAAACGTAAGTCTGATTTGTTTGATGTTTTTCCCCGTTTCAAAACTCTGGTGGAGAATCAATTTCAGACCTCCATCCTCACCCTCTTCTCTGATCGCGGGGGTGAATATGATAAACTCAATTCATTTCTGGCAGATCACGGCATCGCTCATCTTACAACACCTCCTCATACTCTTGAACATAACGACCTTGCTGAATGCCGCCATCATCATATCGTCGAAACTGGCCTCTCTTTGCTCCATCAGGCTTCGCTCCCGGCTTCCTACTGGATGTATGCCTTTCATACTGCTATCTACCTCATCAACAAACTCCCGACTCCAACTCTTGCCAACGTGTCGCCCCACTACAAACTCTTCAACTCCAATCTGAATTACAGTAAGCTCCGAGTCTTCGGTTGTCTCTGTTTTCCGTACCTTCGTCCCTATTCTTCCCACAAGCTCGACTCTTGCTCACTTCCGTGTGTTCTGCTTGGGTACAACTCTACTCAGAGCGCTTACTTGTGTCTTGAACCTCTTTCTGGTCGGGTCTATGTCTCGCGTCATGTCACATTTGATGAGTCTCGGTTTCCCTTCCTTTAGTTAACTCCGTCTCCAACATCGACGACTTTGTGGCTTGCGTCTCTTGCCAATGGGCCGCCTGTCTATGAGGTCCCATTTTCCTCCAGTGCTCCTGGGCCTCCAATTAACCAAGGCCCACCAATAGTGCCAAACCCTACATCATCACCAGCCCAAGCGCTCCTTTGGTCCCCTCTCCTCCTTGTACTCGATCTCACAATCACATTTATCGTCCGAAACGTCTTTTCTTTGCCACCCGTCACCCTCCGACCTTCCCCATTGAACCAACCAGTGTAGAACAGGCTTTACTTGATCCTCTTTGGCCCCAAGCCATGCTTGAGGAGCTTCAAGCTCTTTGGGCTAATCACACGTGGACTCTAACTCTCAAACCATAGTGTGCTAGTGTTGTGGGTTGCAGGTGGGTGTTTCGAATTAAGAGGAATGCAAATGGGTTAGTTGCGCCATACAAAGCGCTGCTCGTGGCCAAGGGCTTCCATCAACGTCCTGGTCTCAACTTCCAAGAGACATACAGTCTGGTGGTCAAACCAGCCACCATTCGTGCTGTCCTAGGGCGGCTGGCTGTTGCTCGGGGATGGCCGATTCGCCAGCTCGACATCAACAACACATTTCTTAATGATGTTCTACTGGAGGAGGTGTACATGACTCAGCCTCTGGGATTCGTTGATGCTACTAATCCTTCCTTTGTTTGCAGATTACAACGCTCTCTCTATGGTCTCAAACAGTCCCCTCAAGCCTGGTATCATGCCTTGCATGAGTTTCTTCTTCAATCGGGGTTCACTCAGGCCAAGTTCGATATCTCTTTGTTCTTATTTCGCCAACAATCAGTCACAATGTATCTGCTTGTTTATGTGGATGACATCGTCATTACCGGCTCATCCGTGCATCATGTCACTCGCTTCATCGATGCGCTGGCTACTAGGTTTTCTCTAAAGGATCTCGGAGACCTTAGTTACTTTTTGGGCAGCTGGAACCGCAACGGCTTTGTATTCGGCCTCCGTGGAACTACGGGCTATGGTATTCTGCTTCTTAGAAGCCGAACTTATGGGAGTAGAGCCAAGATGTATTAAGTAGGCAGTCGTAGAGGAGCGATCATCTGGATTCCCCGCCCAGTCCACATCTGAAAATGCCTGAAGATTAAGATCGAAAGAGGCGGAAATCTGAATTCCATGGTCAAGCGTGCCCTTTAGATAGCGCAACACTCGCTTAACGGCTGCCCAGTCCAGAGTCGTTGGACGGTGCATGAATTGAGAGAGGCGATTCAGAGCGAAGCTAATGTCGGGTCAGGTGAAGGACAGATACTGAAGACTGCCCAGGACACTGCGATACGCGGAGGCATCAGTTGATGAAGAACCATCGACGAGCTGGAGAGTTGCTGTCGGAGATATGGGAGTGGCTACAGGCTTGGCCTCAAGCATAGAGGCACGGTCAAGAAGGTCAACGGTGTACTTGCGCTGACTGAGGAATGCACTAGTAGCCGTGCGACTGAGAATAGCCTGGTTTGACTCTCTTCTCTCCGAGCTGGGAATCTGTGCCTCCACTCCACCAGTGCTTCACTGTGACAATCTCGGTGGAACATATCTCAGCTCCAACCCCGTCTTTCATTCCCGTAGGAAGCATGTTACTATTGACTTTCACTTCGTCAGAGATCGCGTCGAAAAAGGTCAACTCGTTGTTCGTCATGTCTCGTCCTTGTCCCAACTCGCAGACCCATTGACGAAACCGCTCCCTACGGCTCGCTTCCTGGACCTGTGCTCCAAGATTGGTGTCTCCTCCAGTGCTCCATCTTGCGGGGGTGTGTTAGAAAATAACTAAAATTCTCTCATATATCTCTCTCCACTACTCACTACATCTCTCAATCGTTGTAGCCTCTTCTTCAAGGTCTTTACTCTGTATAAATATGTACTTACAAAAAGTCAATAATAATCAATTCACTTTGTCCAATTCTATTTCCAATCTTTAAATTACACAGCAATTTCGTTAAGGAAAGAAAACAAATAATTTTGTTTTATTTTCTGGAAGGTGTGGCGGGTAGGTCTTCTTCTCCGTTCCGGCGTCTGCTTTACACCAGAAGAGACATCAAACCAAATTAGGCTTCAATCGCAATACAATTCAGAGCATCGAATAATAAGAAGAAGAAGAAGAAGAAGCTTACTTACTTCTCCTCTTTCTATCAGTTTCCCTTCCAGCCTTCTCTCAACTCGTCAACATCGGCTTTCCAGGACATCATTTTTTTATCTGATCGGTCGACATCTTTGTCATCCGATTCGCGATCAATCACCACCAGCTTGTACTCATGGTCGCCACCGGGAACAAGAACATCAACGCTAAGTTGGTGAGTTCTGAATTCCCTACTATGTTTATCTTATATCGTCTTGATATTCCTCCGCGTAGTTTTCAATTATTTGGGTTTTGGGGGTTATGAACTTGGGGTTTTTACTAATCTGTTGCGCCCAAATTTGGTGCCGGTATCGTTTGCTTTCAGTGATGCCATATCGGTATGCGAGGGTTCCTTTTCGCTTTAATTTCTTTAAACGTCCTGGATTGTTGCTGAATTAGGATGTGGCTTTAGGTTTCATTATTGTCGCGGTGTTGCAAAATTGTGCAAGTTTACCTTTAGAGGAAAATTCTTTCTGTTTCGGCTTAGTCCTTGCTGATTAGAGCCATGAGCTCTTACTTGAAAATCCTACTTGTGGTTCTGCTATCCGGCTTACAATCTAAGGTTAACTTTGTTGTTTGGAGTGTTCCTTGCTGAATGGATCCCTACAGCTTGTAGAAATGTGTATTCCGGAGCCTACCTATACTAGAGAATGAAGAACTCTTGGAATGTATATGTTGATATGCCAAGTTTGTAATCTGGCTTTTCTGGAATGAGCTTTCTTCTTGATTTGCCTGTGTTTTTCTCTGATACTTATTTGATAGAGACTTTATGTAAGCTTTACTTCAACTTAGCACTAGGGTTTCCTCCTTCGATGCCTATTTTCTAGACATTCTGCGAAGAAAGTTTGTTGTTTAAGTGTGTACTCCGCTGTATGTTGTAGCAAATCATGGTTTCTGAGCTGCTTCCCTTTGTCTAAACAACCCTGTCTGGTTTGTCTATTAATTTACTTCTATTTGAAATTGTACTAATCTAAGCAGCAATATTGTAATGGTGTTTAATTGTTTGCTTGAATATGCGTCCTGACCTCATGATTATGTGATCCAGGTCCTCCTCGGCGACCCGGGTGCAGGAAAATCTAGCCTTGTTTTGCGATTTGTCAAAGGGCAGTTTGTCGAGTTTCAGGTTGGTGTATGAAATATGAAATGTTCATACTATAGTTATCATCACACCTCTGATCTGTTAATAAATCCCCACAAGACAGCTCTTTTGATCTGTTTTACAAACATGCATTTTGCTTTCCTCCTCTAGGAATCAACTATAGGTGCTGCCTTCTTTTCACAAACATTGGCTGTGAATGATGTCACCGTGAAATTTGAGATATGGGACACAGCCGGTCAAGAGAGATATCACAGCCTTGCTCCTATGTACTATCGTGGGGCAGCAGCAGCTATTATTGTGTATGACATTACGAATGCAGTAAGTGAATTACTGATATACCCAATATGTGTACATTGTTTGTGGGTGTTGGTGAGAAGTTGTTTTTTTCTTACCCATTGATGCTCATAATACCTTTTTGTGATCAGAAGGCAAAAGCTGTTGGATGTTTGGTGGATAATTGTTGTCTATTTGGATTATGAGTTTGCATCTACTTGAGAAGTCACCTGAACTTCTCCTTATTGTTTTAAAATACCCATCTCTGTATTTCTTGTAGGCCTCATTTGATCGAGCAAAGAAGTGGGTCCTGGAACTGCAAGCACAAGGTAGTCTTGCGTTTTCATTTTGCTTTGAATGTCCCTTGGACTGTTAAATACTTATCCCATTTGCTTTTCCACACTGTTCACCCATAATGTGCCTACTCATTGTCCTGTAGGCAACCCAAATATGGTCATGGCTCTAGCTGGGAACAAAGCCGATTTGCTTGATGCAAGGAAGGTAGAAGCGGAGGTAAATTGTCTCTACTTCCATCGAGTCCCCCTTTAGTCTGGGCACTTGCTTTCTGGATGATCTTTTTTATGACATCATTAACATGACATGGATTGCAGGAGGCAGAAGCATACGCAAAGGAGAATGGCCTTTTCTTTATGGAGACCTCAGCAAAAACTGCAACAAACGTTAATGACATTTTCAACGAAATAGGTACCTTACATTTATGGATCAGTCTTTGAAATTCCTCTGCTAGAGTTAACAAGACTGATTGATAACCTTTTTTATATCCTGAATGTCTTTGTTTTGATTGGTTGGTTGGTCGGTCGGTCATCTTCCTTGCAGCGAAGAGACTGCCACGAGTTCAGCCGGCACAGAATCCAACGGGGATGAATCTCAATGATAGACCTGCGGAACGAGCCGCCAGCGGGACTTGCTGTTCTTAAAAAATGCATGCTGATGTTTCTTCACCTATTTGTACCTTATGGATAGAGAGCTCTCATTTGAATGTGAAAATGGTGAATCGTTATGCAGTGTCGTGTGTTATGTTTGATCCCTCTGGTTGTACATGAATGCTTCATTTGGAACCCAGTGAATATGGAATCTTGACTTATCCTTGGTGTGCCATCTTTTTCCACTCATTTTATCAATGTCCCTGAAATGTGCAGTGTGCTCTAAAATCCTCCTTTGTTACTCTATAACTGTTGAATGAAAAGTATGAAATGTACCAGTATCTTTATAAATTAAAAAATGTACCAGTACCACTTGGAATAGTTTGGCAATGGGATTGATAAAGATAACCAGTACTTCGTTTTGTACTAACGAAGTATATTTATTATAACTACGAGTTGGAGAAAGGAAGAAGGGATTTGAATAGGCGAGAACTCCGATCTACCAATTTCCACCCCACTTATGCCAACCCGAATAATTAGTGAAAGAGACAAAACAAAGCTGTGGAACAACTTATCATGTTTTTTTTGTCATATAGCTTCTAATCCGAGGAATGTCCAAAGACGACAAACCGCTAAAAAAGTCGAAGACTTCTGCGATGACTGTTGGTGAAATGCAAATCGTAAAACTTGGACTCTGCGTTTTACAGTTGAGGAAAACGATGCGTTGCAACTTAACAATTTAGCAATTGATTTCTAACGGCTCCTAACGGAATTACGAAGAATCCTCTAACTGGTTTCTCAGCCTGTTAGCTGGAAGCCAGGGATTTTCAGTTCCCCACTTCTTCAAGCTGCTCAACGTGATGATGATTTTAAGGCAGAGTGGAAGAGTGGAGATCGGCAGATGGCTTTCTTATAAATAGGATCCATCTTGGTTGATTAAAGGCACTCTCGAAAAACAGAATAGATCACTTCCTTAAACTGAATCCAATAGTCCTTACGTCAAGTTCCAATCTCGATTGAGAACACCCCTTAATTGAGAGATCCTGTGATTACCTTAAATATTGCTTCAAAGGCAGTGTCATTGACGCGATCACAGTTCAATTGTTTTCTGCCTTCTTTTCATGTTGTAATAGCTTTTACGTGTTGTCTCGTTTGTCAATTGTACTAAGCTTACTTGTTTTTATTTCTGCCATTAGAACTGATAGTCTGCAGAGTTGTGAAGCTACAACACTCTCACTTTACACCACCTATACCTCACAAGTCATAATGAGTGATTGAGTGTTCTGCAGTAATAGTATGGAAAACACCAGCTGTCCCCTCAATATCCTCCTATCAAACCCCACCGAAAGCAATACCGAACAGGTCTCTGAAGAACCAGCGTAGCCTGCCAAGGGCCATGATTCGAACAACTCATTATGTTAGCAAGCGCACGTTCATACTTAGAATACCAACAAAAGGAAGAGAGTTCACAAACAGCCCATTAATTATCAATGGCTACAGAAAGAAAGAAAGAAAGAAATTGGCATTCATATACCAGCCGCAAACATCCAGTGTCACAACATGATTCATCATCATAACGAAGTGCGCTTCTTGTGCTCATCATCACTGCTTTGCCATTTCATCGTGAAAGAGCCCCTGGGAAGCACAGTCCATAGCTCGAAACCCAATCCTTTCCTTGTCCAAGTCATAAACAACCTCCACATTCTGCTGCTGGAAGCTCCCAAACACTCCCGCCGGCCCGTCACCTTCTGACTCCTCTTCCATACTCTCCATCATCAGACACTTCAACACCGTCCCATTCCTTGCCGCCTCCACCACCTGAAACAGATTCTCCTCCCCCACCGCCACGCTCGCATTGTTCATGAAATGAAACGTCACCCCTGGAAACCCCGTGGCAACAACCTCACTAGTACTATTACTAACGTTTGATATCGAGACCCTGTAACAAAGATCAAACCCTACCCTTTCCTCCACGTCAGCAGTAGCCCTTCGGTACCCGATCACAGATCGGAGCATAGCTAAAAGATCGGAGTAAAACGGCTCAGGCAGGTGAGTGTAAGTGGTTCCTGAGTCGATCAACATCCCTCTGTTTCGTCGAGAATCAAATTCCCTCATTCTCGATGGCACGTTCGGGCCCACCACAACAGCACCAGTATTACTACTCGAGACTGGTGGTGTAGTGGTGTTGGTGCACTATAGTAATGGCCTCTAAGCCTACACAGTAATAATTAGGGAACATGGAAGAGCTTAGTATCGGGGTGAAGTGCATCCCTTCTTTGAAGAAAAAGGAAGCTTCTCCCAAAAGTAACGTGCTAGAGACGTTAGGGTTGTTTGCATACTTGAAAGGCAAGAAATAATGTGAAAACCCCCTCCCGTCAAACCCTAGCTGGGATGGCAAGTATAGTGGGCCCTTCCCAAACCCTGCTACCCCAATCGGCTCGCGATACGTGGACCCCACGCATCCAAAGCAGAACTTCTGGACTTCCTTACCACTACTGTTGCTGACATGGACATGAAGGGTGTCCCGGGTGAGGGACCCCGCGACGGCCCCACCGGCCCCGTAAGTGTAGGCAAATGAAGGGCAAGGGCGAGGACATGTGGACTTAAACGACGGTGGTCAACGAGCAGCCGGAGACAATGCAAAGATCGAGGGAGCTGTGGACATGGGAACAGAACTGGCTGCCGCACGTGTCTCGATAGGAGGTGGAGGAGAGTGAAGGAGTGAAGCTGCCTAAGGATTTGGGAGCAAGGGTTGACTTGTAGTAGTCGTCGCAGTCAATGCAGTCAAAGGTGAGGTTGCCACATGGGACCCAGGTGAGGTCGCTGCCTGTGTCCAGGTAGACTTGGACCTGCTGAGGTGGAGTGCCTAGGTTTAAAGGGATGAGGTATCCGTCTCGGACTCCTCTCAACGGCGCCGTTATTGTGCTCGACGACGTCGTTTGGGTGGATGAAATGGATGTAGTTTTGTGTTGTTTTTTGGGTGGTGGGAGGGAGGTTTTGGAGAGGGTGAGGCGTAGAATAAGTGAGGTTGGAGGGGTATTTTGGGAATGGATTGATAAAAATGTGAAGGCATTGAGGAGTAGGAAGAAGGTTGTGATGATGATGATGATGATGATGATGATGAGAGAAGCCATGGGAAGAGTAATATGTAGAGAGTACTTGAAGGCTTTGTGGGGTTTGAGCTATGAAATGTGACCAAGTCTAGCTATTTATATGTCAAATGTATGGAATTAGAATGACTCTAGCTAGCTGGCTAACATCTAGGGGAAGTTTTTTTAGTATATATATGTATTTTTAAGTGAGATATATCAGAGCGGAGATTCAAACTTGAGATTTTGTCCAATTTAGATGATTATATATTATTATAAACAACATTACATTGGTGTCCTTTCGTGAGATATGTTGGATTTGAATATGATATATCTAGATTGTCAATGCACAACTTTATCACCAAAGAGACTTTATTTAAGCATATTTTAACTTAATGGGCATAAGATATTGTGTGTATTATAGGGAGTCAATATTACCTTCAGACCCATCAAAATAGCTAGTTTATTGCACTTGTAAAAAAGATAACTTCTACATTGATGCGATCCTATCGAAAGGTCCGGCTTGAGACCCTATACTAGGCCCCGAATAGTAAATACACCCATGAAGCCATGATTTAATGTTGGCTTTAAACAGTGTGGTACATAGAATCGTATATTGAGAGATGTCAAATTCAAATATTCAATACATCTTTATAATATTTATCTATACTTTTATTTTGTATTGACTGAAAAATCTGACGGAAAAACAGCGGATTAACATACCCATATTTTTCAATCATAGAATGATATCATCATACCTTAAGGAGAGGTAGGAATATATGATGATAAATTTAAAGCTTAGCCGGCCACTGAAAACTGTTGTTGTTGTTTGCATGGAGATTACCAATAGTAGAAGAAAGAAGAATCTGATTAAGCCACCCAACTTATGATCATGACTAGATTTTAGTATTTTATTTTCTTTGTAAGTAATTAATTAAATATAATGATCATCGACCGTTAAGATCTTCAAATACGTTCCTAACTCCATTCCACTTTACCGTCATTATTAAGCTCGCACCGCTAACTATTGTATATGATTGATTAGTTTATGAATTATTTTAAGTACAAAATTAGCGAATAATATTCCATCTGCTTAATTAATTACAAGCAGTGTAAGAGAACTGGCTGACTAGCGTGGCCGTGTGGTGGATACAACTTGGAACTCACTAATAAGAAAATCCAACCGCCTACTTGTTTTATTTTTTATCGGAAGCATCATATATCGAGTTTTAAAACTGGTTAATTACGTGTTAGTGCAAATTGAAAATAAAAGAAATACTATTATAAAACTAAACTCAAAGAAAGACAAGAACAAAAGAAATATGGAGAGGAAATATTATAAAACTAAACTCAAAGAAAGACAAGAACAAGAGAAATATGGAGAGGGAGAGAGTTTCTTATTGAGGTGTATGGAATGCTACAAATGAGAGCTCTATTTATAGGCTCATAGATCATAACCTATACTCTCTAATATTATTACACATAAAGGTGGGAAAATAAATACAATGAAATATATTGAAGAATGGAATAAGGAGTTACACAATGGTGCATTCACTATAGTAATTATATTCATAACACTCCCCCTTGAATGACCATTGGTTATACATCGTTCTTCGAATACGCTTTTGATACTGCCTCATTAAAAACCTTACCGGGAAAACCCGGTGGGAAAAACCATGGTTAAGGGAAAAAGAGTACGACTGCGTATTGACTCCCCCGATGATGATATCGGTTGAGATCCTTCATATTGACTCCCCCGATGAGGATATCAACTCTCGCTCATCATTATATCGGTTGAGATCATTCACTCACCAATTCCAAATTTGCTTTCCAACGAGTTGATGCGAGAGAGATCTTTGGTGAATAAATCAACCAAGTTATCACTTAGGTGCACTTAGTTGATAAATATTTCAACTCATTGAAGTTTGTGCATAAAATGTATGCATCACATGATCGATGGTCATCCATAATTCACATGACACTTCACCTTAGATGACCATTAGATGAGAATATGTCTCATTAAAACCTTACTAGGAAAACCCTATGGGATAAAAACCTAGTGAAGGAAAAAGAGTACATAATCATCACATCACGTTGCAACATTTTCTTGCAACTCAAGGATATATGCAAAATAAATATCATGCATGATTTATAGGATCGATCTTGAAATGGTGGTGTAGCTTTATAAGTTGGTTTCACAGCCCACTAAGTGGTAAAATTATCACATGAGACCAATTTACGGTCAACCAACACAAATATGACCAAGATTACTACTTCAAAATCGAGTACATCTTGTGTCTTAATAAAGGTCGATTAAACTCGACATAGAGTCACATAGTGATCGACTACCATCCGAGCAATCGATAGCCATGTCATATCCATATAACTTTTTGTTGGATATAATTAGTATATCATTGATGATATACGAAAATCATGTTCGAGAGAGATGCACGGTTGGCAAGTTAGTGGTAATCTTCCACATCTTCCATCTCGAACTCTAGCTAATCAATATTTGATTGCTTTGAGAAACTCTTTAGGAGTCTCAATAAAGTGTATGTCATCTATATAACAAAAGATGATGATGACACTTAAACTCTTATAAACAAAAAAATACATTTTAAATATAAAATAAAGTATAGAAATTTTTATAAGAATTTCAAAATCATAAAATATGACAAAGATGATTTTTCATCATTCAAAATTCAACTCAATATGAAAAAGAAATCATAGTTTTATGCATAGAGAAATGTATGATATGCTAAATGGACCACTTCTCTCAATTATTCAATCCATATGACGTCAATTAGATATAACTTGTTCACGTGAACTTGAATTGTTTGCTTATAGCAAAATAAATCCTCAAGGGAATTTCATATACACATGTGTATTCTAATTATGAAAACCATACATATAGGTTGCAAGGACATCCATTAGGGGCAAACTCTTTCCCTTCACATATTGCCGACTAATCGAATAATAAAAAGTAGTTGCATCCACCACATGAGAATATGTTTTCTCATAATCAAAATGTTATAGGTTTGTTGTACAAAACCTTTCAAAAATGAGATGTTTCATAACTTCTCATACTCATACTTTACATCTCAATGTATAAAGACTTGATGTCTTAAAACTTTTCATTTCTCTTGGGAATTTGAATTTACCTCAAATTGAAATATTTTTAGCCAATCATTTCTATCTGTGCATGCATTTTGGCTAATGATCCTCATTTTCAACTATCATATTTAGCGTTGCACTATACGTAAATATTTCGTCGATGTTGACTTCATTGGGGTTCCAATATTTTCCATCCAAGACATAGATAATTGAGATATATATTCATATCTTTCGAATTTTCGATACTCTTCTTGAGCACATTATTTGTTTCTCTTGGTGGCTTTGTTTAAATAATCTTAACCTCAATTTGACCATCTTGATATATAGCTCCATTCCACTTTTGAGGATTTTTTTCTTTGGAACCGAGTGGTCTATCACGTCTTTGCGGGTTTTAGACTCATTTGTGATGTCAGATTGCCCAATATTGGCATTATTGTTATTGGAGCATTTTGAGTTGGCACATGAAAACTTTACTCTCGTTGGGTCGGTAAAGTGTACGCGCATAATGAATTATATATTTTTGAACTTCAAGCTCATATTGCTTAGTGCAAGGATCAAAATAATATGATCATTCATCTAATCTCTTGGCCAACTTTTGTTTTCTCCCCCTAATGTTGGGAAGTTTAAATATAAACCTCCAAACGAGTCATCAAAATACTCCCGACAACGATGTGATACTTTACCATCGATGAACTCGTAATCAAAATAATTTCTCAATCTTCATTGAGAACCCATCCTAATAAATGGTGGTGGAGCAATTCAGATGTGTATATCACATTCATATATCCATAGATGGGAAGTATAAGGTTTTGACACAAAAACCAAACATAATGGAGGAATTCATGATAATTTCTTGGCGTAATGCGAATTTGTGTTGTGCATGTAAATGACATGTTCACAATAATATATTGGTTTTCAATGACACATTTTCGTTATTGGATAATCATGAAAATATGCTCATAACCAAAATGGTTGAGCTAGTAATCTCACAAATTTTAGTTTTCTTTCATATACACATGTGACCTTCTAGTTGATACATCAATTAAAATAATTGGCTCACATGTTGGGCGTATGGATCCATAAATATCACCCTTGTTTTGTTGTGTGTAAGATAAATGATCTTACTTTAGTTGATGATTATCCAACAATCAACTCTATTTGAGGAAAAGCAATCCAAAAATGAATTATGTTGTGTTGGAGATTTACCCAACAATGGGTAACGGAAAGGTGAAAATGCTTTCCTAGAAACGAAACCTTGTTGACGAACGAAAAATCGTTTGTGTTCCCGGGAAGTAGGGGAGTCACAAGGACTACTTAAATCCCTATAACCTTAGGAATCATTTCTTTAGAGTACCCAAGTTGAGACCATCATGCACAACAATCTTCAATAGAACATACACTTTAGATTATGGAATCATCGAAATTGACCATAGAGGTACTTATCGATTCGCATCATGATTGAACCGGGATGGTCTCACCGGTTATGCCAAATAATAGTTGTCAGGACGAGTGAACAAATTGGAGGATAATATTATTGATTCAATAATTATATAGCCATAGACCATATTATTGTTCCTCTCTTGATCCTAAACAAATTGGAATAAGGATTTTGTTCCTTCGTGAACAATATAATAGCTCGATCTAGAGCTTGAGAGAAAAGTTGTACTACACCATATATCTTGGTGCATTATCGATGTGATATATATCACAATTAATTATGGTGATTCTCATCATAAAATACTCATTTTTGTCATGAGAATTGGTACATAGTTTAAATGATAAATAGATATATTTCTCAATCATCTATGTCACCAATTAATAGATCAATAATTCTCGTATAACCACAATTGTTATGTCCATCCGAATAAAACGGTTCCTTATGTGAACAATGATAATATGTTGTCACTTATGCTTTCAGAACAATGTAACAAATTAAATGTGTCTTTGCACAATCACTTTGAGTGCTAAATTAACATCATTTTGATATGATCATCAAAATAAAATTGATGGTTGTATCACCTTTCATGTCACTAGAATTTTTCAACATGATTATCAACTTAATCTTTTCACATCTCTATCACCAACGAGATGACCAATTTCCCGTCAAACTCGAGAAGTTGTGTGAATTTCATCATATAATTATTCGAACTATTGGTTGAAAAATACTTTCATTGGTACTATATGCCCATCAAATCCACATTGAATTTCGTATATGAAGTAGTAATCATGTATTGTGACATTTTCATCGGAAAATAATATGATATAAGTGTATGCACTTCGAGAAATATGATAGTGTCATATGAGATTTTCTCATCACAATAAATTTGGATGGACTATGACCTTTGAAAGATTAGGTCTTTCTCTTCCACGATAGTATATTGACTTTGTGGGAATATATATTGTCTAATCACTTTGTGGACATATGATTATATCCACTCACTTCATGGATCGATATTTTGTCTCATTGGACCATCAACATTGGAAATATAAGATAACCCGTTTCTCAAGATATGTGTCTCGTGGGACATTCAATCATATCGAGCTTTTATGAGTATAATCAATCACTAAAAAGATTGATATTTTGTCATTTGACCTTCAATATTCGAGACATATAAAATATATGTATAGCTTTGTTCTTTCGATATGTTGTGTCTCTTGGTACTCATCTTTCGGCCTATCATTCGATGATGGCGAGTAAATAGCAAAGCTTTAGCTTTGTCATGATAAGACGTGCATTATCGTCTCGTTTCACCAATACTATTATATATGGATTTTAGCCTCGAATGCCCATGAAGAGTAATTCTTGCCCGAAACATCAAAAACCACATACTCAAATTTTAAAAAAAAATTGACGTAATTATCAAAATAAATAAATTAGATCACATTATGAATGAATTAATAATGACATGAATATACTATTAAAACCGTAATTAACAACATATATAATACATTTATTTAATCCGTAAACATAACTTACGATTCCATTAATAATGACATGATCATTAGCCATTTAAATATTTAATGACAATCGTTGATGATGATTGAAAAATATTAATGTAAACGTAATGTAATAATGTGATGACCAACGTTACAAAAATAATGGTTATGATAATAATCGATAACCACCGATCCGTTTCCTTTTGACAAATATGCTTTAATATTAAGTAAAATCGATAAAAACAAAGGAAAAAAATACATATGTATATGCATAAGATGTCTATTATTGTTTGCGTGATCAATAATAATTGAGCAAGAAAGATAAGCTATCAAATATTAGAATTAAGTCATAGACATATATGAACACAAAATAAATAAATAATATTGTCACTCGGTGAATATTCATATAAACAATTTGTTACTATGTATCTTCGGTGGGGTATTAGTAGAAAACAAACAAAAATGAAGATTGAAGAAGTAAACATATGAATTAGCTAATAGCCCACCTTAATGACCTATTTTTAAATAGTAACAATAGCGTTATGAAAAAGTAAGAAATGAAAATGAGAATCATAAATTTTTCTTAGTATATGTATTCAAAACATAAGATAAAAGAAAAAGTACGTAATATTCAAATGGGTAAATACTTAATTTAAAATATGGCAATATACATATACTCAAAGAAAAAAAACACGTAGCGGATATAATAAATGCGAGAATTGTCAATAGCGAGAACAACTTGCGAACCAATTATATTATAGGAGAAAAAAAAATTGATGTGATGATATAATAAGCTAAAATGTAAGGAATCGAGTAAATCAATGTAATAACATTTGAAATCGCAAACTAAATCTAGTTTTGAAACAAAAAGAAAGTAGGTAGAAGAATAAGAGAATCGAGTAAATAGCAATCAAATATCAATCTTTGTAAACTTTTGAGAATCGAGCACTCGTGCGCAATAATAAAATTGCAAAAACGGGCATCAGGAGCATAAGCATGAACTCACTGGCCATATGTATTGTTTGTATGCACTTCGCTCATGATTACAAGAAGTTGCTCGACGGCAGAACTTCGTGCTGATAACGTATTATAAAACTAAACTCAAAGAAAGACAAGAACAAGAGAAATATGGAGAGGAAATATTATAAAACTAAACTCAAAGAAAGACAAGAACAAGAGAAATATGGAGAGGGAGAGAGTTTCTTATTGAGGTGTATGGAATGCTACAAATGAGAGCTCTATTTATAGGCTCATAGATCATAACCTATACTCTCTAATATTATTACACATAAAGGTGGGAAAATAAATACAATGAAATACATTGAAGAATGGAATAAGGAGTTACACAATGGTGCATTCACTATAGTAATTATATTCATAACAAATACAAATTTTAAATAATATAATTTTCACTTAACCTCAAATTTGAAACCGGTTTATGCTCATGATATGATTATTTATGTTCTGAGAAACGGACTACTATCAAATAATATAATGGCTTAAAACTCCAAAAAAGACACAAACTATCGCGTAATTTCGTGGTTGTACATAAACTTTTGTAAATTTCAGGAATGATACGAAGTATCGAAACTTAAAAAACTTATGGCACGCTGTTACAATCCGTCCACGAAATCCGTCCACTTTCGTAGACGGAAGTTGATTTCGCTGCCACGGAGGATGCCAGATGAGCACATTAACAACGAACTTTGAATTTTTTTTTAGAATTTAAAAAACCCATTAAATGACTCCAAATTAATTTAATTAGTTTCCGATTCTACCCCTTGTGGAATTTAATAAAATCCTATCTTCCCCACCAAAAAACTCTATCTCAACTCGTCGCCAGTCTCTCGTTTTCACAAACTTCTTATCTATTTCTTCTCTGTCGTCGTCGTTCTCCGATTCTTCTCAACCTCAGCTTTCTTCTCCGTCCCCATCCATTCTACTCCTTACCTCACCCTTCTGCTTCATCTTTCAGTCGTGGATTGGGATGAAGCGAGTTCTAGATCACTGGTTTGATTGTGTTGCAGGGGGGTTGTGTTCCATTGATATGGTTTTCTGGCATCATCTCAGAACTTCTAGCTGCTACTCTAGCAGCTGTCCTTATAGATCCACGGTAGTAAACATCGCCAGCAGTCTCGGTTGCATACATGCCCACTCCTTGCATTACAGTTCGCATCTCCCTTGCTTGCACCTGCCTGTTTGTAGATGGGTTAACAACAACCTGCAAACATTAATAGAAGTTTAATGTCACTGTCAATGATATGAACACAAAACCTGGTCATATGTGTAGTCCCTCTTTGTTGTTTACAAAAATAAAAGGACAAAAGTGTCATAAAGCTCTGAACACAACTGAAAAATGCCATGAATTTCCCAAAAACGAATCTCCCTCTTTCTTTTTCAGGTCGTCACTTTTTCTTCAATACTGGACATGCCCCGCTGAAATAGTTCAGTAGCGCAGATGACCCTTCGATTTTTTTATGAAAAGATGACCCTTCGATTTGGATTAAGGGTTCTCTCGATTTTGTATCTCTATGGTAACAATGAGAAGAGGAAAAGTTACTTTCTGAAGTTAAATTTGGGAAAGTTAAGCTTGTTTTTTATAACAATAAGGGGTATATTAGGGATTTCCATTATCCTTTTTTCAGATATAAAAAAAATATAATTTCAGTTCTTGTCAAATTCAAAGTTCGTGGTTAATGTGCTGACCTGACATCTTCCATGGCAGCGAAATTAACTTCCGTCTATGAAAGTGGGCAGATCGTAACGACGTGGCATGAGTTTTTTAAGTTTCGATACTTCGTGCCATTCCTGAAATTCGCAAAAGTTCATATACAAACGTGAAATTATATGATAGTTCGTGCCTTTTCAAAGTTTCAAGCCTAATATAATGGATGAGTTTGTAATTTAATATATCGCGAATTGCTATATGCAATTTGTGCCGCTCGTATTTTATAACATAAATGGATATATACTCTTGATATTTTTTTCACTAATACAGATTAAGATTTCTTGGGTGAGCTAACAGTTTTGCTGTTACTTGGTATTACGACTAACCGCACTACTAACCGCAAACCAAGTTGGCTTTCCAATCAAGTTGCAAAGATAAATGTTTGACTAAGTGGGTAAAAAATTATATGAGTCAGAGTGACGTAACCTATTAACCAAAATCAAATCTATAAAATTCAAGTTAATATCAAAGGCTTGAGATAAAGCCATGAAATCCCCTGTAAATTTCTGTTTTTTTGGCTCAAAACTCTATTATACAGACTAGTAACTGAAGGGTGATCGCTTCAAGAAAAGAGAAAGAACAAATTAATACACTCTTCAAACATACATACATCATACAGACATATACAACAACCATTCATTCCCAGCCTCGTTTTACCTGTTCTCTGTAAGCTATGAATCTCTGCACATTCCGACGGTATCATACAATGTTATCTGTTTCTGTCCCAATGTGTGTATGTGTGCGTTGAAACTTGCGGTTCTCTCACTGCCTCTTGGCTAGAATTTTCAACAAGCCCTTGATGATCTTGGAGAACCACATCAAGTTCATTATAAACAATGTCGATGGCACCAGCACAACCACCACACATCCAAACCACATCATTTGAACAATCTGCCAGCATACCAACATAAAGTATTTGAGTTAAAATCTAGTCACACCACACAAGGCACCGTGATAGATAGATGAAAGTGCATAAAATACGAAAAAACAAGGAGAAACATCATAGTTGACCGTCCCACCTGATCAAAGTGCATGTTGATGTGGTAGAAGATGTAAAAGAACAGCAAGACTCTGGCAATCTGCACACCGATAAATTTACTGCACTTTAGAAACCAGGAGATTTCTTGCACAGAATAAACAGAAAGGGTGTATACTCACCAACCAAAAGATGAAGATCAGTACACCATTTACAACATATGCAGTTGACCGTTTCATGCCTGATGTGTCAAGATACCTACATAAGAGTTGAGATGATTAAAAATATAAAGCTCACCCATTTTCGTACCACAAGAATTAGTACAATAGACTTCGCGTCGAAAGAGCTTCCTACCATCTCATGTTTATCTCAGGTGTAGTGACTTCCGAGATGAGGCACATGTATGTATATAACTGCCCTTCCCCAGACAACATAGAGTATCCTACTGCTATTGCAGAAAGACAATGATGAACAACCTGAAACCAGATGCCACCATAGCATAAGATATAGATTCTATTACCACCATGTTTTCCAACAGTTAGCAATGAGAATGATAGATACATAACATTGCCACATGAGTAGTATATATCTATTTACATCACAGCCTAGATCTGTAAGCTATTGATGACAGCTTGAAACAAATATGTCATATATACTACCAAATGGGAGTCAAACATTATTATTACAGAAAACTGCAAGGAAATTGCAGGCTAGCAGAACCTTTAAGCACATTAGAAAGTCTATCAAATTCGCAAAAATGAAAGATTAGCCAAGAGATGAAAAAGTTGCACTTACATATTCCATCCCACCTAAAGAAGGATAAAACCAAAAAATCATCCCAAGATCTGCAATGAAGTATCCAACCGAAACCTGTCCGAAGTTTGCCAAAGTTAGTTCTGCTATATAACATACGGGATCATCTGCAAGGAATTCTAAACAGTTATTACTTAAAAATATGGTAATGCCTTCAGAAAGAAGCAGAGAAGTTCCACCTTGCTATGCCCAATGGAAAATGACTAACCCGATAAATTGGAGCGAAGTCATTACAATAAATCAGGCTTACAACCTCAATCTCATAGACAAGCGTTCGCATAGAACAATGATTAGAAATCAGCTCTACTATCTCATGTTTGTTCCAAACAGGATACATAGTACAATAAATCTTGATTTTGATGTAAATATAGAGGAACACTCATCATATCGTTCTGATTCAGAGTTAAGAACTTAAGATACAAGATATCTACCATAGATTGTTCACGGAACATTTCCAACAACAAATTAAAGTCTGGTTCAGTAGGATTGTCTCAAGGATGAACAGGCAAAAAAAACTATGAAGTATGAAAAAAATTGATACTTGAAGGTTAAAACAAGAGCACTTACAGCCAATCCAAATATGGATAATGGTGAGCTTCGTAGGGTAACATATCCGGCATTTGTTTTGTCAGAAAATAGATCAGACCAGAATACAAAGTACAACGACAAAGCTGTTATAAAGATCGCGTGTAATGAGGACATGCCCCTGCAGAATTTATATCATTGATCAATGATCAGTAAGGATCCAGCAACAATTACAACAAGGAACTGGGAAGTCAAATGTATTGCGTCCTGACCGATTGTTCCACTCGATTCTCTGTATTCTTGTAAGCCCATTGTATGTCTTGATGTAAAACGTGCTAATCAACTGAGTTATGTCATAGATCTGTCGGAAGGAAAATAACTTGCATGTTACAAGAATGCAAATCCGAATCAGTGAACCGGAAACAAGCAAAAGAATAACACTTTGCAAAAGGGCAGACATACCACTTTGCAAGCGACTACGCCTCCGAGAACAGAAGTGTATGGAACAAAAGGGTCAGCAAATAAGTAACTCTTTACCAGCACTTGAGCCTGACTGCGGTAAGCTTCTATTGCCATAACTGTTTCCTTAGGCACAGGCACCATGATTGTTCAAATCATAAACACTGAGATGATAAATTCCTCTTGTGATCCTTTAAAAACTTCCCTGAAAGACATCAAAGTAACGGTCAAGCAGAAGACAAAATACAAAGAGCAAAGTCCACGAGTCAAAGTAACCGTACACAGAGGAAAGCACCAGCATTCAAAATCATACTACATATGAAGAAAAATGAAAACAAACAAGCAATCACAGAGGAACACGACGAGACATTGATCAACAGTTTCCACACCACCATCCGCCAAAATTGCAGTCTTCATCAAATCTAGAAACCTAATCAGTTCAGATGTCGTTCCCAAACATACAAGCCGATACAAATGCCATATTGAATCACTGCATCCAAAACACAGAAAGCGATCAACACTCCACCAAAGAAATTGGATTCAATCCAAGCGAGTCCAATTTTGCATCAGACGTACGTTGTTGCATCATCAAGAGGAGAAGTTCCACATAATCAGATTGAGGGGGGAGAACTCACGAAATAGAGTATCAGCGTTCGCGTATCTAGCAAGATAACTTGCGGGAGGGCGTCAGATCCAGGGAGTAAATGCGTCAGGAAAAACACAGTCCAACTGGATCGATGGAGGGAAAAGGAAATCCAATCAATGGCGCCAAATGATGAGCTGAAGGAAGAAAGTGAGCTGAAACCAGAGAGCAAGGAGGAGTTAATGCAGGTGGACGAAAGGTCAAGGTGGGGGACTAGCTAGAATGCCAGAGAAGGATGACGAAGAAGGAATTCCAGAAACGCTAGCCGCAATAATAATTAATAATCAGAGAGATTCGGGTGGCGAAGTTTCTAACTGATTCCGATTTATCGGAAACGTGAGGAGTGGACCATAGAAGACAAAACAAAATAAATAAAGAGTGGGCCTTGCGGGTATTGCCGTATTGGGCTCTGGCCCATCCCTTCCCCTTCTTCCATCCTCCTCTACCTCGACGAACCAGAAACCAGCCCCGGCGGAAACCCAGGGATTTCATTTCATATCCTGCAGCTGCATTTGGGGTCAACGGCACCAGTCATCGTCCGTGCTGGAACTCTACCGCGCTTTCGAATTCGATCGATTAGTAGGTCGAATTTCTCTCTAAGTTGCCTCCTCCATCTGCGATCTATCGGTTTTAGGGTTGCTGATTTTGGACATTCACTCAGGTGTCATCTATGGATAAAGAAGCGGCAAGGACGGCAAGGGAATCGCTGGAGCTTGCGTTCCAGATGTCCAACGTTCTGGAAACGGGTCTCGATCGCCATACCCTCTCCGTGTTGATCGGCCTCTGCGATCTCGGATTGAACCCGGAGGCACTCGCCGCTGTCGTCAAAGAACTCCGGTCCCAAGCCTTGCCTCATCATCCACCATCGTCTTGACTCCTTTGAATCTGCAGTCCAGTTAGTTACATTTCATCTGCTTTCTCTCTTCTTTATGTAATCCATCTGTGTGTAGACAATGAATGAATGAATTCTCACTCTTTTTTGTAATTGAGATCGTCCTTGAATCATTCATATGAAAGGATTGGAATTTGTATTTCATCCATAGCAGCAGGTTTCTAATGAGTGCGCTACATATCAATTTCTACAGACAGAGGTATAGTAAAATTTTTACAGAAAAAATAACTTAGAACCAAAACTTTGAAACGCCCTATAGCTGACATATATCCTCTTCACAAGCTCTAAAGATTTATTCTTTCTTGCATTGGGAAGTCCTACGTTACACAGTTTTGCTGTTCAGAACTTCCTGAGCCTTTTGTTACCACCATCCCTCTGTGAAGCCGCTGAGGATGAAGAAGGCGATAAAACGTTACGATTCACCGCCTTGTCTTTTGTAAACGCCTTGTGGACATCGTCTTTCAGCTCCACATAACGGTTCCTCTTCAATCGTTGTTCGTCAGGGGTGCCCTTCTCGAGAAAGAACACATCAGGCAGGTCGTCCTCCATGAACTTATCGAGCACTTCCGAGCAATTGGGGAAGAATCGTCGGCCAGTTTCCACTGTCACAACAGAACAACTCAGAACGACAGTACAGCTACAGAAGGTCCACATATGGAAGAAATGTACAGCTTTTTGCTTTACCTGTTTTCTTAAGAGCGTCCAACCGGACAAGAAGTCTTCTCTTCTGCATTACTGGTGTCTCATTTAAGTCAACTTCCCTCAGATTCCCACTGGAACCTTTTGATGCAGCAAGACCAGCAAACTCAGGTGTTGTATCGGCATTTGCTATATCCATCGCTAGCTTGGCTTCAGTCGGAAAGAACAACCTTGCAAATGCCACTGTAAACAAAAACAATTAACCTCCACGAACCTTTGATTTGAATTGCATATTAGGAAAAAATATCGGCAGAAACGAAATAGTTTACCTCTGTTCTCGAGGTACAAAAGCTTCATGTGCAGATCCTCATCTGGTGTATGGGGAGTCGCAGTAATATTTTGAGTCATTGGATTCCTCCTCATCTCTCTTTCCAAAACTTCAATGCATATCTTATCTTTATTGGCCTCCTGCCCCTGCTCAGTTTTCGAATGATAATCTTTCGGCCTCGTTGACCTCCTACATATACTAACCGCGGTCTGTCCATCTCGAGTCGTCTCCGAAGCACAAGCCCCTTTCTCCAACAATGACACCAGCACGGACGGCTCCCTCCTCATCGCAGCAATGTGAAGAACCGTGTAGTCTCGAGAATTTCTACGGTTGACATCAGCGAGGCGAAGGTTAAGCACCTCCTGGACAACCTTTGGGTCGCAGTAGGCCGCTGCATAATGGATCGCATAAGCATCGTCTAAAGTTACGTCAGATTCTGTCAGGAGAAGATTCACTAGCTCCACATCGTCGGAGTCCAACGCCCTGTGTATTCTTTTGATTTGCTTTTCGCGCGCGGGGTCATCGGCGACATCCACGCTCTCTTCGTCGTCGGAGCTGATGGGTTTGCGACGAACTAATTTAACTTTCTCGGCCACCTCGTAGGGCAACTCCTTCTCTATACATACGTTGTCTACATCGGAGCGTGCTACTCTGTCTACGCATTGAGCGACGAGCTGAGCTGACTGACAATGGGATGCGGCCACGAGGATTGGAACCACATCCTCGACAAGTGCCTTGTCAACGAAGTTATGGAGGCGCCTCTGCGAACATGGAGTAGTAAGGCTTCAAGTGAGCAAACACAAGTGGCATTCTATCTCTAATATCTAATACCATTTGGATACAAAATTATGAACCATACGCATTAGTGACTGGAAGCAAAAGAATAGTAAGCAGCATGTAAATAGGGTTCTTGTGGAGCCAAGCCGCTCGGAATCAGCTCGAAAAAGCTCGTATAGACTAGATTTTAAATGAGCCAAGGTACGTTCGACTCGATAGGCTCGTAAATTGACTCGAGCTCTATGGCTTGTTAGTAGACTCAATAATGCAACATGTGTTTGTCCATATACAATAAATCATATGTAATTTCTGATTGTGCTAATGAAAATGTGAGTGATACGTACATTGTCGAGGTTCAACTATTCTAATTGAGAAAAGTAACAACTTCTAGATTTTAAGATAACTAGTATTTTAGCTTTGACTTGGCGATGTTTTTTAGTGCACAAGCTTAAATTTCAGCTCAAATCGGACGCATCAGGGGGTTTTAATGACCGAAGTTCGAGTTGAACTCGAGTTTGGTTAGTCAAGGTTAGTTATCGAGCTAGACTTAAATAGGCTCTAGCTCGAGCTCGCCTAAAAAGCAACGAGCCGAGCTTGAGTAGAGTGAACTCGGCTCGGTTCGTGAACAGCCCTACATGTAAACAAGAAAGCATGCTATACCGGCTAAACCAACTGTTCAAGTACTGCCAATCTGATAAAAACAATCATTCAGTTTGAAACTCGACTGACCTGGAAAAGCGAAACGAGCTCCGGCAACTGAAAGATGGAGGAGGCATACATCAACTCCACAGCAAAGTTAATAGCAGGTCTACAAGCATCATGAGCACAGGGAGTATGGACACAAGTCGAAACCTCCATTGGAAAAGGCTTGAGCTTCCCAGTGTACAAGTAGCTCAAGAAGATAATGAAAGCTTCATATCCAATCTTCCCATAAGGTAACATATCCTTCATAATATACTTTGGCTTCCCATCCTTCCCTTTATTATCCCCCTTCTTAAACAACTCATGGAAGAACTTACTCCTCACAGCTAGAATACAGCGATGAACACCAACGGATACACCTTCAACAACTATCTCAGCATCACTATAATCACCGATGGAAGAATCAGTCAAGAGTGACTCTAGGTTCAAGCTAAGCTTGGTTAAACTAATCACATCAAGGCTTGGAGTAGCTTCAGAGACCGGCGAGTTTGGTAAGTTGTTGTGAGTGATTGAGCCGTTGGAGAGATGAGACGATGAAGTAAAACTCAGAGACGACGATGGCTCCGACAAATTAGCCATCAAATTCACTATACTACACTCCTTCCAAAGAAAGGACAACTATAACTGTCAAGAGATTTTTACATCTCCTGGGGATGAAGAAACAAATTGAATGACGACCCAATAGAGTTAAATCACAAAAAGGTTACAACTTTCTTCAAACCGAAGTCAACGGCGAGGTGGTGAAAAATGGTGGGTACCCTCCAAAAATTTGGAGCCAATCAGGAAACTAAGGAGTAATACCTCCGAAATGGCGAAGAAGGAGGAGAGTCAACACATTGGAAGACAGACAATAAACAGAAGATTCCCCGAAACCCAGAAGCCATAACCAGGAAGTTTCCTGCTTGCTTGAATTTCCACGACCACCTAGTCAACATTAAAGAAAAAAACAGAGGAGCTGAGCTGAACGACAAATTACATCACTGGAGTATTATCACCAAAATTGATTCTTTGAAGACTGGGGGAGATTGGAGAAGAGTTGGAGATTAGTAGGTAGCTACGGAATAATCCGAATTGTGAAATGAAACATCAGATCTATTAGTGCGGGAGAGGGAATAGAAAGCTCCAAGGGATCCAGAAATTAGAAAGGGGGAAAACAGAGAGAGTAATCAAACAGCAGCCATAGAAAAGGAAATCGGAAGAAGAGATAAAGATGGAGAGAAGAGACAAAGAGAGGGTGGGGGCAATTAGTTAGGGAGAAGCATGGTTAACGTGTGACAATTGATAAAGAAGGGATCGGAAGGTTTTGCTTTCAATGGTTTCAGCTAGAAACCAGAACCACAGGGGAAGAGAGAGAGATGGTGGTGGAGGTGACGGAGGGTGGAGATGATGAAATTGGGTTAGGGTGACGGTGGGGGAGGCGTCAGCAAGGATAGCGGTGTTTCGGTGACGCAGAGAATGACGACTGACGACTTGCTAGTTATATTATTATATGCGTCTGCTGTATTGAATCTGGACAAAATTCCGCGTCATAGCGTGTGAAGTGTGTGATGATTTGGGTCGAGCCGTTGAATCGGTTTTTTTATTTGGGTCGAACATATGAACCTAAACCAGAACTTACTAGTGGGAATTGAAGTATTGAAACGAGGCAGAAATTGTCGATTTCTCACTTAGGTCAAATATGAGTAACTAATTTGCAGCTTACAAGCCTCAAAAGCACGTGCTATTGTCCAACCTTGTAGATTGGATATGAATTTCTTTCATTTCAACTCAATTTGCATCACATTTTGATTCTATTTTGAGTTTCAACTATGATTCACATGCACGATCACAACCACAATTCATCTCTATATATATCATTTATGTTTTATCACATTTAAATTCACATATATGATTCAAATTACAATTCATTAAATTAGCGAGAGAGGAGTTACGATTTCGGACTATACTAGAATTCTGATGGTCGATGACATAACTTTGACGTGAGTAAAACTTTGAAGGTTGAAGTCAGTCGAAAGAATGTCAATTTCATATGAAATTCTTAAAGCCGCCATAATTCGGATTTAAAGACAAAGCTAGACCACTCCAAACAGAATTTGAAGATTGAAACTCGACAAAATTTAAAAATGTCTCTTCATGATGGTGTAAAACATAACCAACGAAATTGTTAAGGGGCCCACAATTACCCTCCAAGACCAATGTCAACTCAAATCCAACCAATTTCACCTCAAATCCGCGGTAAAAAACTGAAATTGCTATAGATCCAAGAGCCATTTCTCTCGGATCAATCCGACAATCGATCCAACGATCTAAAATCATTTTCGCCAATTTCAATTTTGACGATTGAAATTTTACCAAAGGCATAACAGGAATTAAAAAAATATTCTCTTTTTTAACTTTTCTTTCTCTCTCCTCTCTCTACTTTTCTCAAAGTATAATAATAACACAACAATGATATAATAATGACATAACGTGGATATATATAATACTTTACATATGAAGTTGATATAATAAGCTTAAAATGACATAATAAAAAACACATAACAGACTCGTAAACCTTATCACAGACATAAAAGAGTGGTAAACTGGACATAACGATGATGAATTCAACTACTCGTAAGGTGGACGTAACAACGATATAACGACCCGGTAAAATGATCGTATTAGCGGCATAAAATGCTCGTACAATGACCACACTAATGTGATTTTTTTTTCTGAAACTACCCCATTCAAGTCAACTCGTTTGACTTATTTTTAGTCGTTGGATGACAGTTGACCCAAAAATAACCTGATCCAACGGCGCACGATCTTTCGGGAGAATCTCTCAGCACCTCTTCTCGAATCGATAGCCGGGTTGGCGAAAAACGATCATCAAGAAAAAAGATTGGAATGGATTTGCTCCCGCATGGCCGCATCCGTGTTGTCCGGCCCATAAATGATCAATCAATGTTTGCCACTTTCTATGTACCGTGTGGGCTTTGAGCAAAGCAAAAATACCCAGATCTAAGATCTCGAAGTGTTCTTTTTCTTGTCCTCTGCCAACTCATCCTTTCAACAAAAAGGTCAAACAGAACAGATTCAACAAAAACAAGTAAAAAGGTCAAAAAGGAACCCCAAAACCAGTCATCAGAAAGCTGGATAGTTAGTAGTTATGGGTTCCCCACTTCCACTCTCTTCAATATGCTGATTTTCAGCCTTTTCAAAAGACTTTGAACCATCCACCGTCGACCAACCAACCAAGATCAGCCCTTCAAAGTTCATATAAACCAGACAACACTATTAATTCCCATTAGCCCTTTAGATTCACGCACAAACTTCTTCCTTTTTGCTGCCTGCCATTTTGCATTAGCAAATTAACTACCATAACTTGCGCCAAAAGCAACGAACATCAACAACTGTAAGTAGTTCTGAGATTTCATATGAAAAACATGTCGTTCTCCAGGTCAGCATGCAACCTGTAGAACCTGTCATCTATCGAAGCTGATGAAGACGTCGAAGATGATGCAGTAGAAGAAATCGTTGATCCGACAGATGCAGGAGACTGGCCTTCCATGACGGCCTCATAGTATAGCCTCCCCCGGTATGCAACTAGATCGGCGTAGTAAACCGGAGGGACCAACGAAACCGGCTTGGTGCATCGCGCGAACGTGAAGCACAAATTGTAAATGAGCTTTTGAACCTGATCTGAAGTGAACCCGTGTTCGTCCCAAAGGACATGGTAGTGAGTCGGCTTGCTAGTCCCAAGGCTTCCGTAGTGGCTACACAGGTAGAAATCGAACTCGAACGGGTGCACGATTTTTGTGTCCACAACCGTACCGGGGGACACATTACCCGTGAACCCACCGTCCCTTTGGTTCTCGGGGAACAAACGAGTCTGGTGACGCTTCTGAGCAACAATCAACGTAAGGGTAGGGCTGTAATTGTTTGAGCGGAACGCTCTCTTCATGTCGAGCAATTCTTCATTCAGAACCATGTCGAACTGTCCCTCACTAACCCCGTCGCGAAAAATCACAATCTTTTCTGGTTTCGCCCTGTTGAGACGAGCATAGCTCTCAACTAGCTCCAAACACATTTCACCAAAGCTGACAATCTTCTCGACCCGGTTGTTCTGAGGACGAACTCGAGCTGCGTACCGGTTTGCAGCAGGCCAGTTCACGGTCGCAACAACTGCCGAAATCGATGGACTTGTCGTGTTCCTCGAGGCAGGGTGGTTAACATCAGAACCAATGAACATCACTCCTCCTCCTCCCCTACCACCTTCGAAGAACGAAAACCGGTCGAAAAGCTCAGCATTGCTTCCTCCTAGTTTGGCATTAATCTTGAGGGCCAAGTTAGCTAGATACTGATCATTTCCTTCATTGGCATGATAAGAAAGACAACATTGTGTCACCAAACCAACTCTAGTCTCGGAGATCCACTTGAGATTCTTGTATCCAGGATGCTTCCCTGACATCACACAAATGAGAATCTGCAGCTTCCCCTGATGAGAGATTTGGTAAGCGCGATCGTTGAGGCTCTCGAGGAGCTCCTGAAGAGCGTCGGTGTTTGATAACATGTGCATGTTGGATGGTTCGACAAAGAGAGGCTCGTCCATCAGCATGCCCAGATTCCTGCACCGCGTAATCAGGTTCGGAACGAATGTTCTCGGATTCAGCCTGTGTCGATCCGATGAGGTGAAATTGATCACACCCCACCTCGAGATCGATTTGCCTTCTACTACTCTCTTGCCAAGGAGATTCCATTGGCATTTGTCCTTGTCGACCGGTACTCGAATGGCAGTTCCGTTCCGGTTACATAATTTCAACTCCGGAGCAGCTATCACTCTCCCAACAACTGAAGTCATGTTTGTGTCGACCTCCATTCCGAAGTTTCGGATCACTTCTCCTCTGCCAAATCATCACAACATAAAATTTTGAGCATGAGACAGAAGAAAAGAATAGAACTTTTTACATCACAGTGTTAGTGAATGATATACAAACCAATTTGAACCCTCTCCCAACAACTTGAGTTATTGGGAAGCTAACCGAATATCATAGCGAAAGAAACATACTTACCCACAAGGTCCATTTCCTTGAGCATCCTTGACCATATTACATATGGTACTCTTTCTAACATCAGGCTTAGCAAGCGACATCCTCTTAAGAAACACAGCTGCATTCTTATCAAGCTGCTCCTTGGGAAATATCTGCCCTTCAACTAAAACACAAAGCTCCATAGGCACGTAGTTTTTCCTGTCGGATTTCCCCAACTCCAGGCAAGGAATGTCCTTGTACATAATATCCATCTTGTACTTATCCCTGAAGTATTCCACCAGTCTGATCTCATGACTAGCCCCTTCGCAACCACTCGGATCTTCAGTTGGGAACTTGAGACGACGCGAATTCTCCTTAGTCAACCCGGAGACTACGAACTTCTGTTTAGTCAACCTATGAGTCACATTGACTTTGAGTCCCCTCAATGCTCTCTCAACATCTTTCCTGAACCTGAAGAAATCATTATTCAGGCTAATCCCAGGGATATGCTCTTTCAGGAAGTCGAGAACTGGCATCCGTTTTCGAAATGCAACGACCGAATAGTCCAAGCACATAGCCAGACCTTGAAGTGTTGGTTTCAGGCTATGTTGGAATCCTTTAGAAGCTCTTATCCCATAACCAAGTTCATCGTGACCGTCCATTGGATGGAAACTGCGACCGGTGGAGATCATGTTCCTGACAGGATTCTCCTTCATCACCACATCCATTCCTTGTAAAACCTCCCTCGGTATGGAGAAGAGATTTCCTGAGAGGTAATCTTTCAGCCTGCAGAGCTTGAGTTCATTCACAAGCTTGATGGTGAAAATGTAATTAGTACTTCCATGATCTGCGAGTTCGACCTTGAACTGTCCTGTTGGCAGTGGGACTGCGCTGAAGATGTTCTTCTCGCCATCATAGGCGGTCATCGAGATAGGGAAATGAGAAGGGTCGTCGCTGAATAGCTTGTCGCGAATCATTCTTTGGATCAATTTCGACAGCTTCGATGCGGCAGGAGGAGGGGATTCTTTTTTATGGGCCAGATCATGATCATCTGGTTTCACATTCACGTCGTAGTGTCTGATGGTGCTTTCAGGATTGAACCTGACAGGAAAGTGATTCACGCGGATCTTGGTGTTCCTGATAGCCATTGTGCCGCCTTTATCCGGTCGATTAACCGGAACGACTTTTTCGGCAGATGGGTTATCCGAGTTGTCAGATATTGGCATCGATTTTTTTCTACCAAGAACATCAGCATCTGCAGAAAGCATAAATAGGCATAAATGCACTTAATATAGCTTATGGACAAGCAATCAGTAAAAGTTTGATACTTTACAGAGGCACTAGAAATCAAAGATCAACTTTCCAATTATAGTTGCAGCCTGCAGGAATCCCATTCAAATACTGAAGATTGCAATGGTTTTGTGGGGGTAATTTCGACTTTTTCACGACATAAGGTAAACAAAAGACGGCGGGCAAATTGAGAAACTAGAAAAAGAATGTACAGACCAGTTGGGAATTGGCCGGCCTGGAATGGAGTTACGGCGGCAACAAGGGGAGAAGGAGGCGGCGGAAGAGATTCCGATTCCGCCGTCTCTAAATTTTCTTCTCGAACTCTCCTTCTACCTCTGCCGTACTTTCCCCTTCCTCTTCCTCTTTCATCCTCTCCGCCATGGCCGGTTTCCCAACCGCCGTTGATCGGCGGCATTGCTCCTCCTCCTCCTCCTCCTCCTCCTCTGCCTCTACCACGAGTGGGGCCCAAATGGCCTTGACTCCGACGACCATCGTCCCAATTAAACTCCGGCTGATACTGACCGTTGCCGCCAAAATTACCGTTTTGCCATCCTCTTCCTCGCTGAAAACCGCCGCCGCCTCTGAGTTTCTGCTGATATCCTTCACCCTCCATTACACTAAAATGATGACTAACTTACTCCGCCGCCTCAAAAACCAAAATCCAGGGGAAACGAAAAAACAGAGGAATAGAGGCAGGGGAATTTTGCAGCAGAAGCAGCAGCATCAGAGAGGCAGAGATTCTGACATTGTAAGCGAAATTAAGCGGCAGTTGAAATTTGTAATGAATCGAAAAATGGATAGGCAGGGAATATTATAGAGTGGAAGGTGGTAGTGGTCTAGTGGAAGCTTATTAAAAGACAAAAAAGTGTATTAACGGAGACTACGAGAAGATTCAGGGAAAAAATTGTTAGTTCAGGACGATGATATCGAGGAATTGTCAGGCGGAAAGGAACGGTTTTTGGAGGAGACGCTAATTGTGTTTTGTGGGAAAAATGTTGGGAGATTCCCGCGGACTTATTCAAGCTCTGTAGCTCCATTTTTGTATATACTACTGCTGGGATGGGTTTCACGTCAAGATTCATTGGTTCGTCGGAGATATTTCCCCTGCTCTGTTCGTGTGACTTACCGGCGGTTTCTCTGTCTTTATCCTTTAAATACAAAAAAAACATAAGTACAAAGAGGATGGAGACAAAGACATCAAGCTAGAGTTTAGGCACACGTACTACTAAATTTTCATGACCACGGTCCACGCCGGTGTCTGCGTCAGCATCACAGCTTACCGCACGAGTGTTGGTTGAACCGACTCTGTAGTTATAATGGGCCTGACCCAACAGAGGGCTGGGTCTGGGTTTGCTCGAGGACAATCGCCAGCACTGTGGGCCTTGCATTTAGCAGAGCACTCGTAGGGATGGAAAATCAAATTGAAAATAACTAGGGGTAGTTTTGGTAACGGTAATTATATTATTAAATATTATGATATTCGAAATATTTCCTAATTAATTATGCTAACTATATGATTGATCTTTATCATTAAAATTGATCTTTATTTTTTCTACAATTTCATCTTGTAGTTAGCCAAATAATTAACATATGATAACACAGTATGCTATATTTATAACTATAGTATAAAAAGCATACTGAAGTAATCTTTACTTTAGTAGTCATAGAGCCACATCCTTATTACGGCATATGGCTTTCGAAGTTTATTGAACGAGACTAATTATTACATCCACCATATGAGAATTAGTTTATTAATATATGAAAGTTTTTCATACAAAACCTTTCAAAATGAGATGATTTATAAGTTATAACTCATAATTTCATAATTTTCGTAATATTTATAATGAGATGAGCATATATGAGTTTGATTTGCCTCAATGCATTTTATAACCTATCATTTTTTTTTTGCATGTATTAATGATTTTTTATTCATGATTTTTATTTTCCACTATTATATTTAGCGTTGTATTATATACAAAAAACTTCATCAACGATGATTACATTACGGTTCCAACATTGATCATCCAAAATGTAAATAATTGAAATATTTTTGTTCATATATTTCAGGTACGTGAGATATTTCAAGAGAGTAAGGACAAATTTCAGTACGGGATTTTAATAGTCTCTTGGAATATAGATCCACGGGTGGATCCAGGGGGAGTTGGGGGCTGCCACGGCTCAGGAAAATTTCGGCCCTGAGCCGTAAATTTAGATATATATTTACGATTTTTTCGAATTCGGCTCAGAGCAATTTTAAATCCGGCTCAGTGTTATGTTGTTTAAGCTCAGTACTTGATGCATATTAATAATGATTTCGGCTAACTACTCGCATTTACTATTACGTGGTTTGGAAAAAAATCGTTGATGGCAAATTTAATCTTGAAGGACAACTTGTTTTAACTAAAAATAGCACTATGGATGTTTTTTTCTTGTATTTTTTAACTCAGTTTTATGTTTAATTTTTTTTTTGTAAAGTGGTTATTCAACAGTGGAATACACAAAAATCGATTCAAATCCAGCTTAGTGCATGTTTCGATCATAGATCCACTATTGTATAGAGCTGAACAAAAAATCTTAGTATTATATGTTTTAATTAACTTATACACCGGTGAGCAAGTTCACATCAAATTAATGAAAGTCTATACGATATCGTTCGACCACTATATATTTGTGATGGTTGGAACATTTTAATAACGAATCTAAGAAAGAAATACAAATTATCTAAACTATGATATAAAATACTTCAAAAAACTACAACAATCAATCAATTAATTAATTATGATAAAAAATTTAAATTTTTTCATATTACATACGGTAATTCAATTTGATACATGCATCTGTATATATATCATTCATTGATGTTGAACTTGAAATGGCAAACATTTAACGGGTCAATAAGAGGTAAGTCGTCACGATCGGCATACATAATAGCACCAGCACACCACATGGGGGGTATAGTTGACTTTCTACTTTAATAATGCAGCAGCTTGCTAGCTACTTGCCAATCAATAATTTAGGCTTGTTGAGATGATATATGTACATATAAATTCATGCCATATTATGGATCTAGTGTACTACTTCCTTTTTCGTAAATAAATAATACAATAATATCTATTCTCGTAAAAATATGTTGAATTTAAATCCAAAATTTATAAATCATCAAAATTTTAAAATCATCATAACCTAATTATTAGTGTGGTCTAAATCAAAGTGGAAGTCTCTATGGGAATTGAAGTATTGAACCATTTTATAATATTGTTGTTATTATTATTGGAAGGGTTTGTTTAAGACATGTATACATACTTGATACTACATGCCTTGTTGAGTAGTTGTTGAGTTATGTAGCTAGAACGAGTGATTCAAGGAGTGAGTGGTCTGGAACTAATTAATTAAAATGGAAAATTAAACTCCCAATGCATGTTTCAAACCAACTTGGAGTTTATAAATGACAGGCTGACAGCTGATTAATAATGATTTTGTCCCATGTGATGTGAGTCAGGCCACGATTTCAAGAAAAAACAAATATACTAAATCAAATTAAGATCTAATAATTAAGGACTAAAACAGATAAATTATATAAACTCAGAGGACCAGTACTAGAGGAAGAAGAAGCTAATATTATATGGATTATGAACATGAGAACATCACCACAGACATCAAATTAAACTTGCATGTTCTGTTTGTGAACTTTGCTGGTTTCCCTTCAAGTTCGTTTGGAACACATCATCATTTTCGAATTTTTTGTTATAATTATTGCCTTTGGAATACATAAGTATATATATATATATACTGGTTTTTTCCCGGTCAATTGGTCATATACAGCTTGCGGTTGGGTTATATATTCAAATTTATGTTTTTATATTAATCTTTACCTTCTAATTACACATATATTTTATTTTTTGTAGTTCTCATTTTAAGCTGATAACCGTATTATTGCTTAACTTTATTGTAATATGATGGGCAATCCGTGACCCACCCATTCCGAAATCTGACGGACCTGTTATTTGATAAACTTGACAATGAACTTGTCACCCGAAAAATCTGCAACCCGACTAACTTCACTCATAACCAGCCCAACCTGCCCGTTTGATAGGTTTAAGGCACATGCACTAAACTTTCTTAGAAAAAAGACCATAAATAGCTAATTTCAAAATATAATTTTTTTAGTACAAAGAAGGATTCTATAAAATTTTATGATTTATTCCTACATATATATGACATTTTGTACATTTATTGTGACACGATGGCCAATCTGTGTCAGTCTTGTGACCCGTCCATCTCAAAACTTGGTAGACCTGTTGCAATCTGACAAACCTACCACGACACGTTATGGACCCGCAACCTGATGTACTTGCAACCCAATTAACTTGTGACCTGACCATCTGTAACCCAATTCAAAATTTGCAACTCAACGAATCCACAACCAAATTAACACGCCATCTGACCCACATAACCTGCCCGTTTGATAAGTCTAAGTACCCTACAATGAAGTTAGCTTACCGTTCCTATAATAAGCAATCTCAATGAGCTAATTTTAAAATATAATATTTTTACTATAGTAAAGTATTATAGAAAAAATTTACTTTCATTCTCGCATATTTGCATCTTGAATTAAATCTTTAATTTTGTGTAGATACAATTACAAACCTTTACTGAGATCTCCTAAATTCAAAATATTCCCTCTGTTCATATAACTTTCACTATCACCTTAACCTCTTCAACTTTCTGTTCCACCTCCTCCACCGTACAAAGCTGCCTAAAATGTAATGGATACAAACTTAACTCCCTTCAGAACCTCAGGTACCTGACCGTTCTCGACCTTTTCCATCACTCCTTTTATAATGCCTTCAACCGTACTGAGACACTCTCCCACTGTATCCACCCCTCTCCTTCTTGATTGATTGCTCACTAAATTCTCAATCAAACTCACCATGTCTTCTTTCTTAATTGGGTCATCAAGAGTAGTTGAAATAGCATGTATGAATGATGAATTTCGTAGTGAATAGTATGGAATCACACAAAACTCATAGCACAGCTATATTTCACATGAGGCTTTATTCTCTTACTTCTTTTTTGAAACCATGGATTATACTTGATATTATTTTAACATAAAATTATTATAATTACAAAATTTATATTACATAATTTAAAGGGGTAATTAATATGAGAGCATTTAATAGGAAGAGATAATAATTTTTTAATTTTGAATTAAAAAATAATTGATGATGAGAAAATTTGAGACAAAGAGTAGAAGTTTTTGTGGCAAAGTTAAATTAATGAATTGCTATAATATATGTTAAGAAGATATATGCTATTATGTATTGAGATTTAATGTCGAATGAATCATATCGTAAGCTCGTTAACTTTGTTAATGAACAAATTTCTTAAATGTGTTTGATTTTTTTAGTGTATCGTAGATTTTACAGTGTATATATTTTTTGAACTCTTTTAGAATCATTGAGTATTAGTCGAATTATATATTATTTTCTTAGATGAATATGTTAGGATTTTATATTTATTAAATGCAGGTTGTGCTAAAATAGCAAACACTCCATCAACCAAGAACCATACAAAGTTCTAAACATAATTAATCAAACAGAACAAGAACATAGAGAACAAAAACACTACAAAACTAAGCTTAGCCATCTGGAAGCGAACATCTCTACATATTTGTTTCGTAAGTTCCTGAGTGCTTCTATCTTTTTTCACCAACATGCTTACGATATCTCTCATACCAAACCATGCTAATAATGACCCTCCAGATAAGTCACCCCGAGCAAGCATCATAAGTCTTCCCTTCATAAGTACATACTGCTTGCTGGACAAGCTCTTGCCAACTTCCTTAAGTAAAGAAAGCACTAAAGCAATGATGCAATATTTGCTGAGTAAAAAAGCATCTCCCAAATAAATGATTAATAGAGTAAATTCCAACTAACAAAGATAACAAGAGATATCCACACTTAATTCTCATCTTGCAATCATCTCCTTCGTGACAAATCTTTGCTGCAAAGCCATCTAAATGATAAAACAATGCTTCAGAATGAAAGGAGCCTGCCAAATCAAGTTATACCAGTCCACAACAGGGACTTTCCTACGAATAGAATCCCAAACAAGAGAAACAGAGTAGCATTCCATAATGTTGCCCTTCCAAAGCAAACAACCATTATCATCACTACTAATATGATTGAACATATAAGCTCGAGCTTTTAACATCCTTTTCCATACCAAGGTTGATAAGAGGAGCTCGAGCTTTTACAATCCCAAATTGGCACCCTGCTTAATTCTATAATGATAGATCTATGTAATCCACAAGGAACCTGTTCTCAACAAAAGATTCCAGATGTGATGAGAAGTGCAAGCATAATTCCAGAAATTTAGATCCCTAATTCCAGGGCCACCTTCTGTTTTAGAAAGAGCAACAGACTTCCGGGCAATTTTAGCCCTTTTCCGCCCCCCCCCCCCTTCAGAAACACACTAAAGGATCTTTTCCACTGAATTAATAACAGCCTTTGGAAGAAGAAACACAAAGAGCAAATATTGACTCATCGCATTCAGGATTGAAGTAACTAATTGCAGTCTACCTGCATAACTGAGAGTACGGACTCTCCAATCACTAACTCGGGAAGTTATTATAGCCATAAGTACATCACAGTCTTTGCTTGAAAGATTCCCCGAAATTAAAGGGACACCAAGGTATCCGACTGGTAAACACCCTTCAGAGAACCCAGAAATCTGAACAATTTCAGCACGAATTCCAGTAGAGATAGTGTTATCATATATTATTTTAATTTAATATTTTTTTATATATTTTATAATAATTTGAGATTTTGAATAAATTTTATAATTTTTAATGTTGGATGAATTATTTTATTAAAAATAAATTAAGTATATTAAAATTGATGTCATTAGATTTAAAAAATTATAATGAATAATATTTGTGAAGATAATAATATATTTGAAGTAATATATGAAAAAGTTATGAAAGTAAAACAAATTTAATGGGAAAAAAATGTGAAAAAAGTTAAAATACTAAAAATAAAAAGGAGAAGTTAAAGATAGGGAAGGTGAAATTTAATTGGTTGGATAAAGAAAAAATTGTGACCAATAAGAAACATCAAATTCGCCACATTTAATCCATTTTAATTATATTTCTTTCTATATATATTACTGTTGTTCGTAATAAGAAAGATGAAAGAATGGAATTCACATGCAACCAATAGATGATTCGGATTTCAAACTTCATCTAGATTAGTTTATTTTTACCCTACACTTTAAAATTTAAATCAAACCCAAAATTTAAAACCAAAAATAAAAAACCTAAAACTCCACAAATCCAAAATAATAATTCAAAACTCAATTTAAAACCAATTCAAATCGAAAAAATATAATATAAATAAAAAATAAAAATAAAAACAAACCGAATACATTTCCCTTTTAAATCCGAGTGAACCCATCACCAACAATTACATTAAAAGTTTCCGTCCCAATTAAACAATCTCGCACCCAAGCCACATTGAAAAAAACATAACCATACGCAGTTACCCACAATGCATCGGGCCACCAACCCTAAAAAAGTTGACCCGAACAATTAATAAAATTAAAATATGGGCGTGTCATGTCATGTGCATGTCGACGCACCTTCATGAACCAGATAGTCCCACAATTCCTTTGCAAAATCAACCGCTTTTCGTTCCTGATTTCCGGCTAATCACTGCATTTTCCACCAAAGCAAACAAGTGGAATAATCCCGTTCTCTGCTCAAGACCCCTCTCTGTTTTTCTTCTTCTCACGCCGTAAGTCTGAAGCCCCGTAACTGCAGCAAGTTTCCTTAATTTATTGAAGAAAAACTTTCCCTTTCTCTTTTGAGTTGTTCCTTGGCTGTCATGATGGAGATTGATGGATAATTATATTGGGTCGTTAAAAAAGCATCACGCTTTGCTTGAGGTTTAAATCTGAAAACCCTACTTTCCCCCCACCACTCTGTTCATGCATCTACAATTCATCGTCATCATCATCATCGCTTGTTTCTTTCTCGGAGGCTATCGCTACGAATTCAGATTCCTAATCATAATATTCCCTAATTCTGAACCCTCATCTCAAAAGACAAACCCCCCCGCCGCTTAATTCCCAGCTGCTTCTCTTGTCGTTTCTTCGCAACAGATTCAAAATTCTCACAGGTCAGACCCCCTTTCCTCTCTGTTTCCTCCGAATTGAAAAGAAAGACGGAGTCTTTCAACGATTCCGGCCTTAAATCTCTTCTGGGTTTCACATGCATTGCAGTTTTCTTGCAGGATTTCCTTGTTTTTACTTTTTGTTGGTAATGATTTCTGCTTCAGTTCCTCATATGTGATGATTAATTTTTACTCCTCTTCAAAATTCTGCAGATTTGGGAAAATGTTTCTAATCAGAAAGCTGTAGACTTTTGCCATTGATCTCTGCAGAATGGACTTACACTCCAGCTGCAAGAAACCAAGGCTCCTTGTGAGGAACTTGGATTCATTGCTCTACAAATGCCTAGCTCTAATTGGCCTAGCTCTTTTTATTAGAGCTGTAGTTGTTCTTCCTTTCTCTAGCTACGGTGGTATAATTCGCATGCAGAAACTTGATTCAGTCCATGGAATCCGTCAGAACAAGTTCTTGGAAGTTCCGCAGATAGTGTGGGGGCTAAACAATCAGAAGATAGCATTTGCAAGATCCTGCCTGACTGCCAGAATGCTCAACCGTACACTTCTGATGCCTAGCCTCAGTGCTTCGCTCTTCTACAAGGAAGTCGATCGCTTGCAGCCGATTTCGTTCGACAAAGTTTTCAAATTCGACAGATTTAACGAGATGTGTAAAGGGTTTGTGCAATTGGGACGATATTCGGATCTGAGGAACGAATCGTCCAACAGTGTTTATGAGGTTCAAAAGGGGAGTGGAAGGAGATGGACTGTTGAGAGAGATTTGGATCAGTTGAATGGAATAATGAGTGATGATGAACACGAACTGATTCGAATAGTCGGGAAGAATCCGTTTCTATGGCACGATCATTGGCCCGTTAAGGACTACGCTCGAGTTTTTGAATGTTTGGCTTTAGTTGATGAGATAAGTAGAGAGGCGGATAGAGTTGTGTCGAAAATTCGAGAGACCGGGAAGACGATGATGAGAGCTAGTAGAGATGGCGGGGATGCTAATTCGGTTCCATACATTGCGGTTCACATGAGGATAGAGATAGACTGGATGATCCACTGCAAGAAGCTGGAGCAAAGATCGAACATTACCGAAATTTGCAGCAGCAAGAAGGAGATCATGGAAAGAGTTGGCAACATTGGTGGCTTGAGAAATCCAACAGTTGCCTATCTAGCTGTGGCCGATAGTCTGTTGGAGGATTCGTCGATACTTTCCGGTTGGAAGGAAGGATTGGTTCCTATGGAAAAGAAGAAACTTGGTGTTGATGGGATCTATAAGAAGTACCCTTATCTGATTCAGTCAGCTATAGATTATGAGGTGTGCTTGAGAGCCGATGTGTTCGTAGGGAACAGTTTCTCGACGTTTTCAAGCCTTGTAGCCCTCGATAGGACTCAGAAGACGATTAGGATGGGCGTTACAAGCTCCTGTAATGGAGTAGACTTGAGATGGCCTACTTATGCATACAACATTCTAGGGGAATCAAATAGACCTCATAGATGGATGACAAACATGTCTGATTCCAGCCTTAAAGCTATCAGCTATGGCACTAATGCCATCTCTTGTTGATTCAAGAAACATCAGCAGTGTAGAGTACAGCAGTCGATACGAAAGTCGGTACAGTTTTTCTTAAAATTTTATACCTTCTTAAATACTTTGTAGGATTAATTCTTCAAGTTAGTTGGTTTTCAATTGTTGAACATCAGAAGTTCTTTGTTGATCATTGAATGCTTGCAAGAGTTTTGAATAATTGTGGTGTCACTTTCTGATCTCTAGCAGGCCATGTAAAAAGAAAGGACAAGCCTTTGTGATTCATGTGTTTGTAGTTTTGTTTTTGGGAGAACAAATGGATAGAGAAAGACAGGACAGAGTGGTGGGCTGCCACCATCTGTGTTAATGTTTTTGATGGATGTTGTTGGAATTGGGCAAAACAAAGCTCTGTTCTTTTATCTTTTTTTTCCCTATATGTCCCCACCCTGTGGCATATTTGCCTTGTTCTTCTCTTCTTCCATGATCGTACCCTTATTCAAAGGCAACACACAGAAAAAGGAAATGAAGGTTAAAAGGAGAAAGACATGTCCAGTTAAGGCGAATGATTTTGATTTCTGGGTGGGGGCTCGGATGATTTTTATGCTGCAAAATGACTGTCTTATCAATAGTAGGACAGGGTTTGCTTTTATTTAGAGTTTCATCGGGGATGCTTCTCTAAGTAGAAGATTTGGTGTGGAGTGAGATGCTGCTCCCTTATTGTGGTGGTGGTCCATTAGGCATTAACCTGTCCACAGCCTGTTTTGGTGAAATATGAGAACATGAGAATCAAATATGCCCAAATGGGTTTTAATGTTTTATTACTGTTTTAGTTAGGAGTGGGAATGGAGACTTCAGACTTGTCCTCTGTTTGATAGTACAACTTGTGCTTCATATGCCAGGGTCAGTTTGGAGATGGGTTGATCCGTTGAGTTGAAAATGGATCGAATTTGGATTTTTTAAGTAATCAGGGTGTTGCTTAGTATGCAGACGATTAGATCGTGGTTACTATTTATGTCGAAAACGATGATAAAAATTATTGAAAGAATTGAAATAGACAAGGACGAATGAGACCTGCATTTGAAAATTTTATGTTAATACTAGTGGACTAACAATTGCTTCAATTGTTCTCATACTTGGTTTGTTACCAAGCATGAGAACGGAAAGAAAACAACTAAAAGTAATAGTTTTTCCCACTTACACTCCACGAGTCGTTTTCGTTTGTTCATGTTGCTTATTATTTTAGTCAGGTTTAAATTTGTTCTAGTCATGTGGGTAAACTATTAAGTAATTTATAACTCTAGTCGATTGTTTTTCAGTTGACAATTTTCAGTCAACTCATAGAATTAGTTGTGCTGTAACAGATTTTATATTCCAACGGGTGAATTGAACGACAGCTCGTTTTTTCAGCAACTTGAACCATGTTATGACATGGCGTAAAAGAAACAGCGTGTCGATTCCACGTCATATCAGTATTGTAAATCTTTGAAATCTAGCTGTACAGTGAACTTTTATGATCATCTTGTTGCATCAAAAAGTGTCAACAACAACTAAAAGCCAGCAACATGAAAGGAAGAAAACCAAATGAGCATCTCCTCTGTCAGGTACTCTTGCACTTCTTCATCTTCATCTTCCACCATCGAAAATCGGCAGAGTGGACAAGTCCTCCTCCTCTTCCTCATAAGCCACCTCTCTATACAAACCTTGTGGAACTTATGCTGGCAAGGAAGCATCTCCAAATCAGATCCACCACCAATCTCCATCTGCATCAAGCAGATGCAGCAGCAACACTCACCACCATCATCATGACTCTCTGCTTCTTCGTAAGGAACCTCTTGTGATGAGCTGCTCATTAATCCTTCCTTGATGCTCTTCAGCACGTTCCAAAATGTGGACCTTGGACTGGGACTTGCCGCATTTTTCAAGATGCTTTGCTGGCTTTTGAGACCAATGATGGAGTTGCAGATAAGAGATGCCAGTTTGCTTAGTATCATCATGGTCTTTTGATGTTAATTAGTGTGGAGTGAATCAACATTTTCCATTAGGAGAGAGGTGACTGTGATCCTTGCTCTTAAGTGTTCAGAAATTTTGGGGGTTGATGGGAAGATTAGGAGAGAGCTGACTGTGAGTGATCAACCAGTATCAGTTGGTTGCACCTAAAGATGAATGCAACTCTTCACCATTCTTTTTAATTACATGAACCTAACCTACCTATCCTCTTTTATATTTTTTCCCCGGTAGATTGAGATTGTAACTAAGTGGCCTGCTCATTAATTTTCAATCCAATTTTCGTTATTTGATGAACTAACATCTTAATTAAGATATGAAACTTCAGAAAGAAGAAATCTGTTTGAGACTGCATAAGGGGCAGATCGAGGATTCGAAGTGACGTGTAGTCAAGTGTAGGTATTGTTGCAAAAAAATAGTAGGTGGAACTACTAAAATATATCAACATGGTACATGTTTACAACTACTTTTATTACTCCAAACATTGTCGATTTTCTTGTGATATTGGTGAGCGTTGTTTCATTCAACCCATTTCGGACATGTCTTAACTCACCATGAGCGCTGACTACATATCACAATTCAACTGTGTTCTGATTCTCTCTTTGATCTACATTTGTGACAACCCAGAAAACTATCAAGCTCCAGATGTACAAGAATTCTCAATTTTATAGGAAGTCAACTGGCAATCCACTCTCTGTAAGTCTTCTTCTCTTCGCTTCCTCTCAAGCTTTGGTGGCAAGGAAGCTGTGATTTAGCTTTGGCACTGAAAGCATAGAAGAGTTTTTTTCAGTATATCACCTATCACCAAACGAAGAGTATTCATCGTAGTCGTCACTGATCACAGACATGAATCTCTCGAGCCAAGGGAATGGTTGCAGGTCTTTCATGATGTCGACTGATGAAGAATCTGTACAACGAGGAGGGGATTGGGGCGGGTGGTGGTGATCACTCAAGCTGAATCCTCCAGAGAGGAATCTCTGGATTAGTGCAAGCTGTGATCTTTCTTGGTCTGAATATGCATCCGTTAACATGGGCATTGTATTAAAAGTCTCCCATGCCCATTGTTCAGACACTTGAACAGATCGTGCAATCGAATTGTCGGTATTGGTGTCTTCCTCCCACAAGGCACACTGGCAAGTCTGCTCGCCATCTCTGTACTCTGATCCGCATGAATAACAGAACTCCTGAAAACACCTGCGAAAATGAAAAATAGATTTTGGTTTATGAAAACTACTTCATCTATTCTAACTCGGTATTGTTAAGCATGAATTTCCACTAACGAACATCAGCTTAACTAAGCCTCGAAATCATCAGAGTTAAACCGTGAAACAGACATGCTATTATGGCTTTATCAAAACATATTAAACAGAAAGTGCAACCAATCATCAGACTTACCAGTTGTTATCCGACTGACTTGAAGAACTTTCCCTTGCAGACAAACATTCATGAGTAGAGTCAAGTAAAACAGAACAATTTGCATGAGGGCAACAAATTCTTCCGGAAAGAAGGGCATGGGCTTCTTCTTGAGCTTTCACGAAAGGTTCGTATGAATCACAAGTGAGGAACGATCGGCCTACGGAGAGCGATATGTAATATCTGCATCCCGGTTGGGGGCATCTGATGGGTACTTGACAAGACTGCATTTTGTCTTCCACATATGTCCTCATACAATGTGAACAAAACTTGTGAGAACATTTCATTGTAATCATCATCGCCGACATTTTGTCTTCGCAACAAATGGAACAGTTTTCAAGTGATTTATCTCCACTTGCAGGGAAAGTGACAATGCCAACTGCTGTCCCAGCAAGACGCGATGATCTCTCAAGATAGCAGCTCGGAACGAGTTTCAGTTGAAATGTTTCCAGATCACCGGCGAGCTCGATGATCCTTTCCCTCAATGCTAGAATGAATGGAATCTCAAGCTTCTCCTCTAGTGTCATCTGCTTAAACGTAACTATCAGTACCTACTGAGAAATTACTGAACATGATTTCCATATAAAGCCCTTTTCACTGAACGCGAAGCAGAATGTATAATAAACACCTAGCAATCCACACGGTCTCTTTCAGGCTAACTCAACAAGTATCAGTTGCTAGCTGTAATAAAGATTCGAAACTAATAAGCTAAATCTAGTCTTCAGGCAAATAAGACTTCCCTAAGCAAACTCTCATCATTCAAGCCAGATTATAAGGAAGTTTAGAAAATCAACTAACCTGGTTATACAACAAACTGGAGTCAGTGTAGGCATAAACATGAGAAATGCCATTCTTCACAGCCTCGACAAGACCTTCCATAAGCGCCAAGTAGTCAGCAACCGTGGAATCAACATAGAAATCAAGCTTCTTTTGCACCTGATCAACAATTGCAACCTCTCCCTTTCTTCTTTCCATGACAACACCAATTCCGGAATAGCCAATTTCTTCAGTTATTGACAACCCTTTAAAGTACATCTTCACTGAAACCTCATCTTCAGTCATCTTCCAAATTTCATCATCATGATCATCATCATCTCCACAACAGCTCCGAAACTCTTCCTCGCCATCTTCCAATTTAGTACCACCAGCTTCATCCTCCATAATCAGTCAAATCTGCTGCAGAACCCAGATGCTACTACTTACAAAAGAAATGAGTGCATAAAAACGATTACAGGAAATTCCACAGAAACCCTTAAGTCAAATGAGAGAAAAACCAATGCTTTCCCAGACAAAACACTACAGAGTAACGCCGAAGAGAATGGAAGATGAAAAGGAAGCGACTTTAAGGAAGTTGCCTGGATTTATTCGTGGGGTTGTTGTTGTTATTCATAAAAGGGTATGGATTGATGCAATCTGACACGAAAATAAATCAGCATTGTTTATGGGTTTTGCTTTCTTTCTTTGGATTGAGTGTTGGTTGAGGAAAGAAGAAACAGAGGACTGTTATTATGAGTGTTCGGCAAATGGCGACTGTTCTTGAAGGGTTTAGGAGGCAAGGGGAGTAAATGCGGTGCAGATGAGACTTGTGATAGGGAAAGCAAACCAAAAATTTAAATCGAGTAAACCCGCAGAAGAAGCAAGTTTGATGTTCTTATGGTGGCCCGTGTTTTGCCTTTTTCTGGTTCGCCCCGTTTTTGCATGCTTCTTTAGTTGGAAAAGGAACGCGTGAAGGTGGAGATGGATGCACGGGTTGTGATATTGGCAGTGAATAATCATACTGGAAGATCCGGATCTACTGTGGTGAGACGGTGAGGACATTATTAATAGCCATTCAATATAATAAACATGATATAATGGTTTAGATTAAAAAATTATTAATGGAACTGATTGGTTTCTAATCTAATTAATTTCTATATAATTATACAAATAACTAAGATTTTGGAATACTCAAATCTCTGTTTGTTTTATCTGTTTCCAGTTCTGTTTGATTCATGAACCTTGACATTCTTATTAGTGTAGTCGATTTTGTTACTACAGATGAAGCGCTTCCAAGTTCCAAGTAAAAGAGACTGGTTGGTGCTTTTATCTTTGTGGGAACTATTAGTGCTTTCTTCCATTTTTGGGTTAGTTAAGTTCCTGCTATTAGGTGTAGGTACAGGACCTATCCAATCATTTATCTGTTTGGATACGATAACTGGTTGTGTATTGCTTAGTTAGGAATATGAATTGTCTGAATAGGAGGAACGTGTAACGCGCAAATTAGTCGCATTGTAGTGTTTGATCTTTGTATGCTTGATCAATTGAATTGTTAATGAAATTGACGCAGGTTCTAAAACTAGAGTGGTACGAGAAAATTACGTCTACATGAGATGGTGAAACTCAGAAAAGATGGGTGGAACCTTTTTAAAAAAGCAATATGTTCCAGAACTGTAATACATGTACAAACAGAACAAAAAAAGTTGAAAGATGAATCTGAATTCACGTAGGAACGAAATGATCCTGCAGCGACAGTCTGACGGGTATCCTAGAACTAACATCAAGACTATAATCACGATAAAATGCATATAATTCGCCAACTATTTTGAATTCAAACGACATGTTCCGGAACAGTGAAAGAAGTACAAATTGTCGAAAACCAGAATCATGGAACCTGCCCGTCGTCCGGTCAAGATGGAAGCAGCTGCCAACCCCTGAGGTGATAGCTGCCGTCAAACTCGTAAGGTAAAACTTGCGGCAAACTCCAACGCTCACACGAAGTCATAAAGAAAGGATATTAAAAAAGGAAATAGTTAAACAAATAAAACCTCCATAAACGCTAAATGGCTACGACTCTTACAGTAAGGTCAATAGAAACGACCTAAGAGGACCATCCAACGACTGTCGAATGCAAGGATTGGAAGGTAATGCATCCTACCGTACCCTCCTAAATCACTAAATATGAGTTTATTTGACTGGTATGCATTCGATACATGACGGTGTCTTCTCTTTTATGTCATTGATATGCATGCAAGACATGATTGTTCTTTCTCGTTCATTCTACTATGGCCGCGGGTGCCTTTACTGTTCGTGGGTCTTTTTGGAAGACGGAAACCTGGTAGACCAAGGTATCATCCAGACCGGTGATAAGAGGATGAGCCACAAATTCTTTTGTGAAAAGAGCACTTAGGTTACACTTTACATTTTGGAGGATGTGGAATGTGCATCATGCGTGGTACGTGTCTAGCATGTCAGTTTTCGACGGTGCAGCCATTGTCGCGTCCCGATCAGTGAAGATCGTCTTCGGTGCCTTCCCTCCCATGTACCGAAGAAACGTGCGGAACAATCACTGAAAGGATTCTATCGTCTCATCATACACTAGGGAGGCTCCAAACACAACACCCTGAATTCGTAAATACAAACAAATCAACAACCGACATGGAAGAATAAACTTTCAATGGAGGACCATATGACCAATCATAAAGGAATAAAATATCAATCAAACTTTTTCCGAAGGAATAATAGGCCCAGAAGAAAAGCCAACAGTTACATACTTTATTGTTGCTTGGATCACCATAAACCTTAATTAAAAAAAAGTTTCCCAACTTCTCCATCTCACCTTCATTTCTCTGGACCCCATCTGCATCTTCGAAGTTATTGTATGCGTCTTTTGAAAGCTTCATCACATTGACTTGTTTTGTTATTAATGTCGTCCACGAACCCTTCATCACCGCCACCCATAACGCCTTGATGTTAATGATATGACTCGGCTTAGTTCCACCAAAGGATACGCAGGGTCATTAATGTTGAAGAGGGAGGTATTATTTGGATAGTGATGGCGATGTAAAAGGGAAGAAGGAAGATGACCAAATTAAATTGATTTTAATTCCAAATTCGTATCCATCTAGTATACATAAAAATAAAAAATAAAAACAAAACAATTACCAACTTCATTTTTTTATCATTCATTGCGTATAAAGATGAATAATTCATATCGTATCATGATCGCAAAAGTATATTTATATCAATTCGAGGCAGACAGGCAGTTAGTTACCAACTTCATTTTTAGACATTAAACAAGAACAAATGGACATATTATTTTTCTTCAGGTTTGGTACAACGGGTTTGAACAATGCCCAAAAAGTCACACCTATCATACTTTTACAACTAATAAGAGATTGGAGATAGACGAGTGAACATACTCTTAAAAAAAAAAGAAATATGGGTGTCTATAAATAAAATATGGCTGGATTTAATATCAATATCTTCAAATTATTAGCAACACAACAACGCAACGAACTGCACTAACCAATAACTCATGAGCTGAACACAAACAACACAATTAAGATAAAAGAAAGGATCTAAATCATCATCATAAAGATGGATCATAAATCACAACAACAAAACGGGCTTCAAGCCCATTTAGCCATGAGGGACATGCCACCAGCACCAAGCAGAACAGCGAAGAAGGCCTTAAGCTGAAGCCTGATGCTACCCTGCAACTTTGGGCCCATAAATTCCACAGCCAGGAGATCCACTAAGGCCATGTATATCAGAAGCCCAGCCGAGGAAGCATTGAGCAGGCCCACCGTGATCAACGCCGTGGGGCTGTCCTCTTTGTACGTCTTGGACATGGCCATCCCGACCAAGATTCCGAACGGCGTCGTTGTGGAGAAGAAGAACACCATGATCGACCTCTTCACCAAAGTGTACTCCGCCTGAAGAATGCAGCCACCGAGGCCCATTCCTTCGAACATTTGGTGGAAGCAAAGGGCGGCGACCAGGCCTTTGATTGTGCAAGTGTTGTTTGAGGCTCCCAGTGATAACCCTATCACCACTGAGTGAGCCACTATTCCCAGCTCCATAACCTGCCACCATTATTATTTACTTAATAATTATTCGTATTTTACTTATTTATAATTATGAGTCTCTGTCATGATTTCCTTTCTCTTTCTCGTAACACCATGTGGTTTTTCTTAGAAGAATTAGCAACTGTGCAGCCCACGAACTCATTCGTCATTTGCGTTTCTTAACCTCTCCCGTTAGGGAAATCGTTACTCCTTTCTGGCTTTGTGATATTGTATCCACTATTTGCTATGATCAATATTAATAATAATTAAAATTTTATTGAAAATAAGTATTACTTATTTTGTTACAATCGTATTACTCCCACTTTAATGGATGAGTTCAACTAGTATATGTGTAATTGTCTAAATTATTCACTTTAATTGATAAGATTAATTCGTATGAATTATTATATCCAATAATTTAAATTGTAAAAAAATTTAAAATAACTTTTTATATTATTTAAAAAGATCCTAACTATATACGCCAAAATTTACATAATTTCGATAAAATAGTATATGAATTTAGGGCTATTAAAAATTGAAATGAGGATCTCTTAATTTTTGTCTAGATTTGATATTATATTATAAATCATTATATTCCAATAATTCGAGTTATTGAAAATGATTCAAATTTATTTTAATAAAATTTATGAACAAAATACAAACTCATAATTTATTTTAAAATTTGCTCTTACCATGGCAATCACTCTGTAACGCATCAATTGCTGGCCATTATCAGCAACTTTCATCCCATGATGATGCCCGTGATGAACATGTCCTCCGCTAACATTCGAATCCACCCCAACGACGTCGTTTCCCATCTCCCGATCGTCAACAGGCAGAACTCCCGCCGCCGTCACCTTTTTCAACTTATTCCCATAGAAGCTAGTCGCAACAGAATCCACAAGGAGCGTCACCAAAGCCGACAGCATGGCGACGAACCCGGTGAATGGGAACTTGTGCCACGGACTCTCCGCTAGACAGCTGGACGACAGCATGTCGAACGAGTCAGGCAGCACGTGCATGAATCCGGTGGCCAGTATTATACCGGAGGCAAACGCCTTCACGATCACGAACAGGTTCTTCTCCGGGTTTAGAGCTGGAACCGATCTCGTGAACAAAGGCAGACACACGCCGATGATGCTGGCGACGAGGATGGAGAACGTCGCTATTAGCTTTAGCGGCACTGCTCCGGATTTGTCGTTGCACCCGCTGGAGGTTCCGCCGCTGCATGATTGATCATCTTCCGCCGCCGCCGCAGCTCCAACGAGGATAAGTATGGTTGTTACGATCGAGAAGTGAGCTGCCGCCATTTTTGACTTTTTTTTTTAGTTTAAGCGGTTATGTTGTCGTGTTTGTTACTTGGAAGTGTGAGTATATATAGTGGGAGGAGATCAGGAAATATAATAGATATTAATGTGGGTATAATTATTAGTTAATTTTTAATATAAAAATTATTATGTTAATTAGTTCATTGAGTTTGGATTACCTAATAAAACGGCGGCGTGGCAAGCACAAGGGATAATGTGGTAAGAGTGTGACAATGTGAGCTGGACGCGTGCTGGAAGTCCACGTGGCTGATGGTAGTATGTTGTGTTTGGGGGAAGTGATTAGGATTGGAGAACGACTGTCTGTCCGGAGAGGAAGGGATCGGCGCCGTACGTAGAGATGGGATTAAATGAGCCTATATATTGAGATGTTAGAGAGGTAATTGAATGGAATGATCTGTGATATAAAATTCCATGGAAATGGTGATTCGAATCCGACCATGAAAACTGCACACTCTCAGGGGTACTATACATTTGGAATCAAAAGGATCGGAGTACCAAGTCTAGTGGCTATGGTGTGATGAAGTTGAATGATGAGAGAATTGGACACAATGCGAGTTTGGTCGATGGGTGAATATCTATTTTCGCCATTCAATTTTTTCCATCCAAATTTTTTAGAAATTAGTTGTAAAAAATGAGGTGGCCCTACCTAGAAATTGTTAAACTATTTGTTATATACACGGTCTAATTCACTATAGCAAATTAAGTAAAATTTTACAGAAAAAATCTTAAGAAAATAAAATTATGCCAATTATTTATATATGAGCTATACGGATGGTGTTTGATTTCGTGATCTTGCATAAAAGGGTAAAAGGGCAGCTCCATGCCTTGTTATCATCTTTCTAAAGTAAGCATTTTATTCATAGTTTTTTTATTTCTTCACATAAACATCCACGTTGACTTTACAAGAGGGGATAAAGTTGACATTATCTACCCCAAAATTTATCCATATTATTATATGTACATATAAGCATTCAAGACAATGTTGCATGACACAGCACGAGAATTTCCTTTTGGCAGTACAAATTACGTACACAAATCGAATCCAAGTCAACTGGAGAAAATCAATTATTCAACGGAAAATTATGATTATAACGGTAACTAGATTTATTTGTATATACACAAACATTATTATCACCTAATCAGTTGGCGGAAATTCAATTATTTATCAGCTAATCAGTTGACGGAATAAACCGGCCTGCAAACATTATTATCCGGCCGGTGGACGTACGATTTCTATCATAACAATTCATGTGTACGGAATCTCCCGCGGAATTTCGTTGTATCTATTTATTTGCAGTATAAAAAAAACAAATGAATAATTATATGTTCCGTACGTATTTAATTTTGTCTGCAGCAGAAATCATGCCACAATTATATGTACTTGTGGTGGATAAGCTCATAGTTTTTGCTTCCATTTCAGTAGTTACCATGGCTATCGAAGCTGTTATTTTGGATGGGCAACTTGCCAATCTTTCCTGTAGATGAAGCCTAACTGCTTCTGTGATCACTCTTGAGTCTTGAATTCCTACCAAATATAACTCCCGAATTTCGGTCGACATGGAATCAAGAGTCCAAGGAAGGTAGGTCCATGCCAAGTTTTGCTGACGTATGGACATATACTAGGAACTGTTTGATTTAACGATTGTCGTTGCCCTCCGAGATAGGATTAAATCATTAGTTTCATGTTAGAATCCCGAAATCGCAACAGTTTTCTTTCACAAATCGGAGGGTCGCTACACATGAGATAAGATAAAGTCGCATATGCTTCATTTTGTTGTGATTCGGAGTATAGCTACTCTGGTTTGTATTTTAGCCACAAGTAACCTTACGGTGCAGCTACAAAATGGTGGATCAACCTGCCTGGATCTATGACCTATAGGTAACCTAAACTAAACTGGAATACAAATAACCCTTGCGGCTTTACCAGAAAATTGTATATCGGATATCGTTCTGAATTTTGGCTCAGAACTAACAAAGCTCCTTTGAGCTGGTAACGAAATACCTTCAAGAAAATTATACGAACAAACCAACTCTCCTATGTTATCAAACTAAACCAAATCTCCAGTTTTGATCCTTACCAAATGCTATTCATATCTCGCACTATCCAGCCGCGACCGGTTATGATCAAGCCGACAGTCTCCTATCTTCCCCATAACCTACTAATGAGACCTCGCTTCTTCATTCTGTTCTCCAGCGAAGGGAAATCAAGATGCATTTTTTTATGGAAAGGACAAAGAGAGTAACATTGAGAATGACAGAATTTTGCTTCTTTTCCCGAAAGCCAAATACCTCATCTTTGTCACTGGAAGCTTGATAACTCTTAAGGCATTCTCTGCAAGGGATTTGGCATGACAGTAGAGAGCATACGCTTCTACTCTCTTGCCAGCTATGCTGTGAGACTTTGCCAAATAGAAACACCTGCAGAGAAGTTGCCACGTAATATACGTTACATGGAAAGGAGAATGGATCAGAAACAATATTGACGACAAGCATCTTTTGAGTAAATTTGATATTCTAGAAAGCAAATATACGCTAACTACCATTGAGCTAGTTAGCACAAATCCATTTAATACCTTTATAATACATGTGCACGTACTAAATGCGTTTAAAACTCTCATTCTCGTATTAGTATAGAGTCGTTTGATTTTTCCAAGTTTGTTTAATGCTTCATGTACTAAACATGTATAATACACATATTACACGTTTAATACACTTATTTTAAGAAATTAAATAGATATTTCAACACGTTTTAATTTATATTCACTTCCAAAATAGTAAATGTTTAATCTTTTATAAATAATGCCGAATTTTTAAACGTACTGCTATGTTGAAATGATATATAAAACTTCGCATGTATTATTACCGTATAGTACCCGTACCTTATTTTACTAACTAATTGAAAATGTTGCTGGAAAAAGTCACAAAACAAACACAAGACATTCTTAAAGCAAAATGCAGAGTGAAAGACATCATGGGACATAAAATTGAAGCGAAATTTTTTTTCCAACTACGATCAGCATTGATGACAGCATGGAGTAGAAAATTTCAAACCTTTCAGCGCGGAAAGCTAACCGCCTAAGTCCACAGTCTTCAGCAAATGCAACTTCTTCTGATGTTCTCTCTTTCCGTGAGCTGACCAATTCAGAAAGATCATCTGCATTCTGTTATCCAAGTCACAGGAAGAAGTTAGCCATTAGTTACCGTCATAATTCACAACGAACAAGCTCAATTGTAAAACGTAACAAACACACTTTTACCTGTACCAACAGATCATACAGGCGAACAAGTTCTTCTGGCTTGGTAGCCTTATCGTTCTTTTCATCCCGGCGTTTGACTAGCTTACTTTTAGCAATGCTAACCAAGAGGCGGTTACGCTCTATTGTTCGAAGTCCTAGTACAGCTGTGACAGCACCGTGCAGACCACTCAAGTCATCCTTCATGCGGTCAGCATTACCAGCACCAGTCTAGAAAATTACAGTCAGTCAGGCATCAAATATAAATAAGGAAGACTGGAAATGATAGTGGATAAGAAAGAGTTACAAATTCCACTTATCAGTATTGTGGAAAAATAGAAAGAATAATAAACCATGAATTCTTTCAAAACGAACGTGGCACAAACCGAGAATCTATTACCAAATACTGTTAGTATAACCCCGAGCTTCATGTTATGCGGTAAATATTTTGTCAAATACTGTTAGTTTTTTGTCTGCCGGAAATGAATCATTAGCTCTACCATCCAGATCGTTCTCCAGCTCTTGAGCTGCAAATCATCAATCACGGGGGAATCAAATACTTCAGGACACTTCAGGACTAGACCACAGTGCAGAAGAAAAATTATTGGCAAAGCAACATACCATTAACTTGAAACCATAACTGACACATAATCAAACAAATTTCGCTGACTTATTTTACATAGGAACAACGACTCAATCTGCATGAAGACAAGGTCAGGATGTGCATTCAACAAGGAAAAAATCATAAGGAGAGCTTGAATCTGGGTGCTTATGGTTCACGAATGATAGTGTATGTTTCAACAAGTACATCAACAACAATCATCTTCAAACAGAGGACTTCTTAAAATCATCCATTTTAAAGGAGATGCAGTGCCTATTTCAGTCGACAAACTCAGAGACAGTTTGTAAGTCGTTATAAGATAAACGCAAGAAGGATAAGGAAATTATCAATGGATTTCATAGTCAACACTAGAGGAAAGTCGGGTGACAATTGCAAACCTTTTAGTATGGAAACCCGAGTTTTTGCATTAGAGATAGGATATTTGTGCCCGAGCCAGTGAAATTCTGTCAAGGATGCAGCCTGTTGAGTCCTTGCCTCAGAAATAACAGCCTGCAAGCCAGATGAGTATCAATGAAAAGAACCACAAGCCAGCCCGAAAAATCATATTTCTATTGTCAGTATTATTGGAGAATTAAAAAAACAATCTATGGGTCATCCTCTGCTAGAGAAAAACATTGGACCACAGGGACATCATGCTTGATCGGATAGAAGTCAAGTAAAATATGCATCATGCTTGATCGATTAGACCAGATCACTGTTAACCTAAGTTGTTTGTATAAGTAAAATGAATACAAAAGATTATATAAATAAATGTGCATATTATCTCACAAAGCAAAATTACTTTCTTGAATCTCTTTGTTGTCAATACTCAATACATGCTTCCCAACTTCGCAGACCATGAATAATCAGAACGATTAGTTTGGAGATGGTGAACGCGGTATCTAAACATAACCAGTCTTTATATTTATAACAGATAATAAACAGCACATAAACATTATTTAGCAGTTCTTTAATAAGATTATAAACGCCAACCTCTAGCTTTGACTTGAAGAGGTCTAGAGCAGGGCCTTCCGCCAATTTGCAACAGATCGGAAGTTTTTAAATTTGACTCCCCAATTTTGTGTCGGCAGTATCTGATACTAGGTTCTAGCTCCTCCACGCGCTCACGGCACAGGATTTGATTCTCCATATCTCCATATTTTCCTAGTTCTTCATAAACAGCTCTACACAATTTCTTAGAGAACCATTAAGCATCAAACTTGGCAAGACGAAAAGTCCAGTCAGTCAATCACAAGTTTCTGAAAACCTTGCACTTAAGAAGTTCTTCAGTGCAGTTTCCCAATTCTTGTCCTGTTCGAACAGTAAAGTCCCATTCATATAGGATGCATAGGCCTGCAAAAGCGATGCAGGAGATATATAAACTTCAATGAAAGAAAACTTTGAAGACAACTATAAACATCCAACTTCAAGAAAACATCATGGATTACTGGAGGTAATTACTGAGTGCCAGTGCCGAGTATTAGTGCTATTGAAATGAGGTCAGATTGAATTTTATTTTAGCGTTTAGAGGCACTGAACCCATGTTCAACATATGAAGGAACGTTGTCTAATTCACATTAGCAAAAGATGCAAACCTCAGCTTCTAAAGATGTCTTGGAATCTCCCTTTGCACCACATAGTCGAGAAAAGTGATTAGCCCATTTCACTGCCTTCCTCAACCTACCAATCAAATAGATTCTCTGACGTGCATTGGGGCCATTTGGAAGCTGTCTTTTCTCCATCGCATGGCTCCAAGCTCTCTCCGCCGTATACAGAAGCACATGCAAAGACCTATTTTTTGTTTCAGAAAGGAGACGTGTAAACTTGATGGAACGAGTAAGACTAGTATATCATTTCAATGTTTGTGCAAGTTCATCTGTGTTCATTATATGAGACACCAAAAACAATATGTCAACAGTGGAGAGAAGCAAATGGACACACCGATATCGAGTATAATCTCCATGCCGCAGTCCGTGCTGCATTTGTGCCGACTTTAGGACCTGTAAAACTGAGAATTGGAAGAAACTCAACCTTCAGTTCAACCGATATTGAAGAACAGTTCCTTCGCAACACAGAAACACGAAATTACCGTTAATTGAGTATCTAGGATTAATCTGATCGCCGAGTTCCATCGCTGTGGCCTAGCTATCTTTCCCCATCACTCCTGCAATTTTTTAGATAAAAGAAAGAATCAAATCCATTTGAACCACATTAAATCGCTGGAGATTATTAACAAATTCCGGAGCTGGTCGCCGGAAAAACCAAATACCAAACTGAAAATTCAAGACCTTGAAGGAACTGACAAAATTGCAGTAAACAAAAGTAGTGACACAGCACAGCTGAAGATAAGCCTCTTCTTTTGATAAACTAATCACTCTTTTGAAGCTAAACGATAGCTCCAAGACTAACAGTAATCAAAACCATCACTAGCCACTTTTTAATTGTTAGCTCCTAACAACTTATCAGCCATATTAGTTTCCTCACTTGGGAATAAAACCTGAATTCTTGAGCTCACCTCATCAGTAAACATCGGGCATGGTAAATAAAGTTTGCCAGAATGTCAAATAACAATTCATCAAACTGATTTAGTGAGCAAGGATTGAGACAAACCTAACTACTGTTGCTGCATTCAACGTCAAAATGGAAACTATTTCTCAAATTGGCAGTTTCGTATCTTGAGAACCAAAAGTATAAGACATTATTACCTCTTGCAGAACTACGACCCGTTGTAGAAGATGAACCACCTGAAATAGTGAGATCGATCGGATGGAGAAAGATTACGAAGAGGAGAGGAAGATGCTGATGATGACGGAACTCCTGAGGGAAGAGAGAGTCCAAATAAAGCTCTCCGATACCAGGATTCTTTTGGAAGAGACTCGTCGGAGCTGAAATGGCCTCCTCCGGCGAAGCGGAATCTGCCGCGCGACTGAACGGAACTGGGAATTTGATACATGGATTCCTTATGGGCCCATGTATCCGAGCCCATATGGTTCAGATCCAGCAGGGTCAACGTAAGCAATCATTTGATTGGGCTGTTTTGTTGCCCCCATGCACGCTAGGAATGGGCTGGGCCTCCAGATCAAATCACCTATTCATCAACTTAAAAGTGAGGACTATAAGCATGAGATATCTAAGGGTCATGAACCGTAGCGGATTTAGGGGGCCTCCCGGATCTTGACTTAGTGTATTTTCGAATTTTGAAGTTCGATACTATATAATTTTTCTTATATTTTTTGGATGCTTAGCATTTTTTCTGTATACGGTCAAGTGTATTTGAACTTAGGAGCGGAGACAAGCAATCCAAGTGGGTGCACAGGATCCCACTTGGGTAATAGATTTTTTTTAAAAAACTAGTAGGTAATTTTACGCAAAGGACTAAATTTGGACTTAGGACCCCATTTGGATTTAATTCGAAATTCATATAATTTGTTTACCTATCTTAATTTGGAATAAAATATTCCAATAACACAACTTATTAGTAAATAATGATCATCATAAGTTTAGTTCAAACAATCCAAATATAAAGCAAAAAATTGTCGGTGGCACATTTTATAACTGAAAACAATACAACAAAGAAAGTTCGTTTATATATTTTAAAGGTTAGAAACACTTTACTAGTTAGTTGATTTCACGATACATAAATTTTCAATTTAAATTCCTCTTAATGTATGTTTGATTTTGGTTTCACAACTCAACCTTATTCTTTATAACTAATTAACTAATGAAGAAAGTTCTTAATAAAAATCAGAATACCGAATGTCAAAAATCAAAATGAACAAAAAGTGTATTATATAGTACTTTCATAATATAAAAATTTTACGTGGAAATATTAATTAGTAAGGACCCCACTTGACTCAGATCCTACGTTACTATTTGAACTCTTATATAATTTCGCATAGTGCATTAAACCATCTTAAATTCGTCACAACATGCGAGCCACTTAAAAAACGACCCCGTTACATGTCCTTCAAACTATCTGCAAACGGATCACTGAAAAGAATGCAAAAAACTCATAAATCTCCTCGATAATTACTCCTCTAATCACTAATAATATATACCCGACGCTAAAGTGAACCACCATTGCTGCCTATGCGTCTCCTCCAATGTCTACGTGCTTCGATGGAGAGGACTAGTGGTGTGTTGATGACACGTGTCTTGTTTGCATGACAAGTCAAAATTTCTGAGCCTTGGCTAATACGTATATATAGCTCCCAGATATCAACAAATGGCTGCCCATGACTAGCCTAGCTTTCCCTATGTTCCCCACCACCAACGGTTACTCTCCATCATATTATTTGTCAAAGGAAGAATAAGAATCATCATTTCCTGTATATTTCACATTCACTCCCCCCCCCCCCCCCATCGATCTACTCACACATCAACCTCTTCATTTTGGCTTTTTTTGTAAGGTTTTGGCTTGTGTGTTTGAACTTATCTTGAGCAAGCATCTATGTTTGTTAAAGTAGTACTCCATCTAACATTTAGGTAAAAAGACTAATCAATACATAAGCTATCATGGGTTGGTCAATGTGTACAAATTTGGAACCGAATCTAGTTACGGATTAAAAATGATTCAGTGCATTACTAGATGATCAGTATTTAGTTGCATATAAAAAATATATCAACAAACCTATAAATATAAGGAAAATTACAATAGTATTGAAGTTCAGGATCCGAAAGTGGGTTGAGTAGGATCCTATCTCCGGTACTCGTCAAAACTAAAAAAATTAATTATGATTCGAAATTGCTCCCTTAAATTATCGATTTTCCTCCATTTTCCGGTGGAGATTTGCATATCAAGTAGTATTATATTCCACATGCCCTATTGGCACAAACAGCTAGCTAGCAATATGTGAGCATAGCAGCCAGTGAAGCTGGTAATCCTCATAGATATTCCACCAAAATCAAAAGTGAAAAAAGAAAACCATACATAATCTTTCCTAACATCACCTACCATACCCACAAACAAGCGATGTTACATAAGCACTAGTACTCATTCCCCTTTTCTCCCTTTGAGCAAACTCCATCACAACATATATCCATATATGTGTAACAAGTTGGATATCTATATGGTAGGGTAGAGTGTCCATTTCCATTCATTATTTGGTTTTAGGGTCCATTCCATCCATCCATCGACATATCACAATCTCCACCACTAACATCGATCATCAAGAGCTAGCTAGAGATCGAATCCTTTTGGCCCACCAAGGACAAAAGCTTGGAATCAACATCAGGATGTATGTATGTGTCCATAATTATATAAAGTATGGTTCTTTGTACTACCCCATCTACATATCATCATGGTGTGTCGTGTCTTTGGCTTTTTCTCCAAGCAATCAATTCTGTATTTGTAGCTAGCTCCCTTTACATCAACGGGCCGGCTTGAACATTTAAAGGATTTGTGGATGTTTAGGCAATGATCACGTTCACAAGCAAGTAAGTAAGTTTGGTTTTTTTTTTTTGACAGTGGGACTATGTTGTGTTTGCCTTTTGTCTCAAACACACAACCCACCTTAGCTTTTAATTAGCCTCTTTTGTTTTGTTTCGATCTGTAATTTTCGGTGGTAGTGGTGGCCCTCCTGAAAAAAAACGACATGATGTGCATTTATGTACATGGTCACGTTTACAGCCATGCACTAGGGAGGGTAGGGGGTTAGTGTTAAGCTATGGACTGCCTAGCTTAGCTAGTGGTTTTCACGTCCCATCCTAACTCGACCCCTAACAGCATTACATTTGCGATATAGGCAGTGTTATGGAAGGCGTGATTAGGCGTCCGTCTAGGCTGGAAAACCCCCCAAGGCACCGGCAAAACGCCTCGCCTCGGGCAAGGCGATTAAATAAGGCGGCCGACCGAGGAATCACTAAGGAATCGCGCGAAATCGATGAGGAGTCGATTTCCGCGACGGCGAAATCCTATTAGGCGTTAAAACTAAGAATAAAAAATACATAGTTCATCATAAATTGAAAGATTTTGTGTGATCACCTAGGAACCTATGAGTTTGACATCATCTTTATAGCTTATTTTGTTATGTTTGTTTCCTTATATATGATAACTTTAATATTGGCTATTTTAAATTTTACTAGTTACATAACTACAACTTTGTGAACTTATGATTATGTTTGATCTTGCACACTAAACCTAAAATCTAATGTATTTTTTCTAAACGTCTAACCGCGCTTCGACAACGTCTAATCATCCAAGGTGTGAGGCAAGACTTCACCGCCTTATTTACGCCTTACGCCTTCCTGAACATTGAATATAAGAGAGATTACAAACTTTAATGTAAGGTCCAAAGTCAAGAAATGACAAAATAGTGAAAATGGAAAAATAATCATCATAGTTACAACTTAACCTAGCTTATAGATGAATGAACCGTGTTTAGAAATCATTGTGTGAAAAAATAACAAAGTGCATTCGATTCAAGTGGCTACTACTCGAGATGATTTGAAGAGTGGTTGTGGGCATTTTCTTTTCCCATTATTAATGAGTAAAATAAATCAAATATTATATCCTAATCGTCAGTGAGTAATGATAATCCTGTCCGAGTAGTCGGTAATGATGTCACTAAAGAAATGTCATGTCCCTCTTGGTTGACAATTCAATTCCATGGGGCTATACGGTACCCACTTGCCATTGTGTCCTTCAATTCATGCATAGAGTAATTGCCAAATGTTGCACAATAATGGCATCCACAGAACCACTGTTTTCGTTCGGAAATAGACAAGGCATACGTACGTATTCAAGGGAATTTGTCCTGCCAACCAATCTTTTGCAGTGATAACAGAGCAACATTTCTTCATAGTGGCACTTGGTACCATGAGCATAATGATTTGGTCTATCTAACTGAGTCAATCCATTAGGGCGATAACATGGTGTATTTTTTGAGCGATAACCTAACTGCGATCGAGAAGTAAAGCGTACCATCTTCATTGGCTGGATCGCTTTATAGCTGCGTTTGGTGATCGATGTATTGTTGAGGCCTATTAAAACTATAGGAGTTCAATCTCGAATAATTAACTATTATCTAAACCTTTGACTAGGGGCCATCAAATATGAATTTTGATGAAAAATACTTAAATTGGGACTTAGCTCCAAACCAACGGAAGAATTGTCCAAGTCGTCAAAATGAAATAACATTATTAATATCATCATTAGCATCATAATTATCGTAATCAATTGTTACTTTCCCCTTGATATTCACAAGATAAAATGTTGCTTTCATGGCACCAAATTAATCACCTTCGTCTATTGGAATTCATCATTTTTCTCCATTTGTTGGTGGTAACCTTAGATACAACCATGGCTACTTTTCATTCACAAATTAATCTTGTCTTTATCACCAACTACGCACATTATAACGTAATCAATATATCGATAAGAATGTATCATAAATAAAAAAATTATTCACGTCCGAGGGCATTTCGTGCTTAATGCTAGGAAAGTAATTTGTTGTGTGATTACCTTCAAAATAAACATGAATAAACTCGATCTTTCACATCTTCCTCATCAACTCTTAAATCCGATCCACAACAACAAAATACTCATGAATATCAGTTGCAATACACAACATGAGTCAACCAGCACATGTACTTTTGGATGGTATCCTCTTTCCCAAATTATACCAAAATTTGTCACACGACTAATCGACTTCTCAACCTATTTAGACTAGACCTAATTGAAAGCAATTAAGCCAGAATGCTTCAACGGCAAAATCCGTCAATAACAATGCTTATACAACCCTTTATAAAACCTCGATTATCGAACACACACCAAAACATAAACTAAATGTCGATAAGAATATACAATCTCGAATCGAATCAATGCTCTCTTGCTGTTATTTTTTATAGCCACAAATTTCATCAGTAAAAAAGTAAAATATAAAAACAATCGTAGTGCGTAATTTAAAGGGAAATGATTCCAGGAGAAAAGAAAGGTTAATAAATAAAATAAAACATGTCATGTTTGTTTGTTTCAGTAGAAAAAGATGCCAGAAAAGGATAATAGCAACATGTCACGTCGTGTGATTACTTTTATTACGTGTCAGCTTTTTTCTTTTCTTTTCGAGTGTCGTAATTTATAACGTACGCAAACAAACTCTTCTTTGTCTTGACACAAAAAAAACATATAGATAGATTAAATATTTGATTTCGATGGGTAGCAAACGTATTAATTAGGCGGTGATTTTTTAATATATATATATATATAGTTGTAGTAGTTAGATGCTAATTAATCTCTATTTATCTCAAACTTTTAATATGGTCCCATATCCATAATTCTATCAATTCATCCATTCAGCAATTAATTTTAAATCTCTTTTATACTCTATCCGAGTAATCAATTAGCAATTTTTATTTAATCATTTGTATTTTCCTGAACAATCTTAATTAATAATATGCTACTCTTAAAAAAAAAAGTTCATTAATTAGCATTGCTAGTTACATTACGAATATAACAATTGCTATTTTCGACGACCACCTTTTTATTTTTAATAATGATTAAATGAACTTCAGCTCATTCTCTGTCACTTTGATAATTGTTAAAATTTTAAAATGAAAATTGATATTCTTAATAAACTTGAGATTAAACTATATATTATCATCCTAGGGTACTATAGTGCGTAGTACTGACTTCGTCACGGCTTGAATAATTGCTGTGATATACTTAATTTATTATTCAACAAATTAAAGCTAGCAGTCGGTTTTAAAAACTACTATATATATATAAACCCAAAAGGACCATTATTTACGATCAACTTGTCTTCGTCGTAAATAAAATAGAGAGATATAATATATATATATATATATATATATATATTTATTTAGGTGAGAAAATGATTCGTCCGAATGAATGGGGACAGTCACAGTGGTGGGAAATGAAAGGAGAGGAAAATTAGTAGTAGAGGTGGAAATTTGACTAGACGTGGATGGGAGTAGTAGTGTGAGTGACAGGGACAACACGTGTCGTGAAGCAGAAAGCCACGTGGAGGCCCACCAGGTGGAATAGTTGCATGGAAAACGATATCTGGGTCTTGGTTTGGTTTGGTTTGGTTTAAGAGGTTGGTTGGACCCATGATTCAAGTTTGTCATTTAGTACTGTATTCAAATCTGGAAGTGAGTGCCCAAAATTGGCACCAAATTATGATTCTCTCTGCGTTACGTTGGCTGGCCAGTGGATGCCGTCGTTTTCCCTCGTTACCCAGCAGACACCGACAGGGCCAACACATGATAACAACTCCAACTCACGTCCAAATTTTAGGCGGTTCACCACATGAGTCCAATTCGAATTGACATCTATTTAGTTCATTCTTTTTTTTAAACGAATTCGAATTAAAATTTGAGTTAGATAATTTAAGTTTGTGTCGAATTCGATCTTATTTTTTAGACTAATTCGTTAATTGTCGTTAATGAGTCAAACTTGAGTCCACTTTCGAGATTTTTTTATTGAAACCCATCACGAGTCTAGTTGAATTTGAATTTGAAGTTTATACGGTAAAAAACACTGACGAATCAACCTAAAACACCATCTATTTCTATAATTTATAAATTTTTACTGAACTAAATAAATTACTACTCTAATTTTTATTAACACAATCACAAATTACAAATGTTGAGTATACTAAAGAGTCATATACTTGAGCTAGTATTCGAATTGGCTCTTGAGCGTGAGCATACCTCAACTCAAATTGGACTCATTTAAAATCGTACTGAATCACAATTGAGCTTTGTTCATGCCGAACACTGAACTGCTCATGATCACTTGATTTGTTAACAATCCTACCAAATTTTACCTCATCTCCATATTTAGTAGACGTTCAATGCAAGATAGAATAAATAATATTACATATCAGTATGTTAGGTGTAATTAAATTTATACCAAATACCTGTAAACTACCCACATAAAACTCTACGACCATAGTAATTCCACTCGTACAAAATTACCCGTCGCTCCATCTTAATCCTTTATCTTTTGTTTTTATATATATATTCAGAAGAGTACATACAATATTGTGGTTGCGTGGCAAAACTTCTGTTGAGAAGGTCAATTCATCACGCTCAAAGCTAGCTAGCTAGCTAGCTAATATTGGTGATATGTCTGTGTCGTCGTCTATGTATGGGACATGTTACAAACAAACAAGAACGTGTGGGATGAAGAAGTTGCATATAACAATACCCTACTTGCTAGCTATTATTCTACACATAATCAGTAAACATATCAAATTCGGCTCCTACTTGCAATTGACTCCTCAAAACTGCACTCGCTAATCTCATCCTTAACGTTATTGTATGCAATTAGACACATAACAAAAGATGAACAACACTCATATCGGACACCCTAATTATATATAAAATCGTAATTGAAATAACCATAAAAACATATGATGGTTATATGTATCCATCTGCAGCCTGCTGTCTCTATTTCTAGTGTTATTTATCGTGCGCATAGCGATCTATATACATGTAGCTAGCCAGGTTTGACTACATATATATATACAAGCTAGTGGTCCATGCATGAATTCGAATCCCCATCATATGAATAAATATACACACACATACATGATACAACCAACCTGACAGAAGCAGTACGTAGATCAAACTCAGATTACAAACTAAATTAATTAATCGCGCCATTCAATGCAGAGACTGCAGAGTGATGCAGGGTAGCTTAGCTGGGTTGCTTTCCTCAGTTTGATTTAATTATATATATATTTTCTGTTCTTGATCCTTGTGTTTAACCTACGTGCATTAAGGATGTCTCGGTTGTCACCCACCGATTAACACGCCTCAACCTATCTAGGACAAAAGCATGAAAACAAAATTAAATTAAACAAGGATATGTTTATATGAGTAGAAAACAAGTAAACAACGTTACCACTATGGAGATTGTTCATATATGGAATACCTAGTAGGTTGTGGAGTGGGACGGGCTACAGTAAAATGCAGACTACTGGAATATCATTATTTGGTTCGGTTTTTTTTTGTCACGACTCACCGAACCGACATCTTGATCGTCAAATTTTGGATTCCTTAATTAGGATTGCTGGATGTAAATTTAAATTTAATACCTCTAAATCATCCGGATGTAAATTTAACACCAAATCAATCCCACATAGAATATATTAACAGGACTCAAACTTAGGAAATATGATTATTTAAAATTCCGACCAAGCAGCCACCCTCGTGGGGTTGAAATGATGGAAAAGTTCATGCATTTCCCTGAGACGGCAAGGATCCGAAAACCCCACTACTGAAAATTTCGTCTATCTGAAAACACTAGAGTCACCCACCAATACCAGCAAATTAAGATTAATGCTAAAGGCAGAAAACAAAAGAGGCCCCAAATTCTCTCTGCCAATTTCATCATGATGGCTCCTTCATTTCCCACTTCCTTTTCCCTTTGCATAAACATGGTACCTAGAGCCTTAGCTCGTAAGACTTTCGACTAGTGTTCAACGTGTGTGTATATAACCGCGAATCGTAAAATAAAATTCGATTTGAGGAAGCAAAATGCTCTGACTAGAGTGTCATCAGCGCCTTCCAACAAAAATTTATTCGGATTGGAACTGTCTAAAGAGTGGCACGTATGGTCGAGTCTCCTCCGAATGAAAAAAAAAACACAAACAATAGGACTTTGCTACTTATCTCCAACCCACTCATAAATGAAAATCGGATTTCGATTTCCATTCCACTATGAATCCGGCCACTATCTCAACACCCAAACAGAAAGTAATAACTACTTTTTTTTTATCCCTGCCCCACGCACGAATAATGGGATCCGATTTCCTAACCTATCGGCATGGAATAGGGTTCTTGACCAGAAAAATCCAATCCTGGTTTAGTACTGATTCGACCGTTCATTTCGGATCTCCACCGCCCCAATGTGTAATAATGACGCAAAAATCACCGGTCAACCAGGCGACAGATTCCATCAGTGGTCAACTTTAAAAAAAAAATTTGACGGACAGTAAAAGAAGAGATAAAATAAAAAAATGTTGGTATTAAACTATTCCGATTCTTCTCCATAGAAGAAAGCACCAAAAGAAAAAAAAAAAAGGTATTTTTCCCTGTTCAATTTTAGCCCCTTCCAAGGTTAAAAAGGTAATAAAAAAAAGACTTAAGCTAGCAAATATTAACATGGACACTACCATTCATGACGGAATCGCAGACTGGACAAGTCCCAACAAGAGTGGACCCACAAACTGTACACAGGCACAGATGCCTGCACGGTAGAACCAGCACACTCGATTCCTTCTCCCCACACTTTCTGCACATCATTTTCCGACCGTTGTTATCTTTCCTCTTCTCCTCCTCCGCCGCCGCTGCGGCGGCAGAGCTACACCGCCGGAGATGATGGTCGTCGCTGCTCCCACAGCTCGACTCTGCATCATCCGCCACAGCACCCGCCGCACCAAACTCGTTTTTTCGATCGTCGCCGACATGTGCCAGCACCTGCTCGAGGTTGCTCCGGAGTGTATTCGCCGCCGCCTCGTTCGTCTGCGCTAAATCCCTCCAGATTTGATTCTCGACGTAGAGTGATTTCACGCGCTCTTGCAGCACCCAGTTCAGTTTCACCATCCGTTGAACCTCCTCGTCTTTCTCCTTCATCTTCTTCGCGATCCCTTCTTGGATCGCCGACACCAGCATTCTCGATTGCCTCCTCCGCCTCTCCTCCAGTTCAATCCTCACTCTCTGGTTCTGTAACCCAACAAATCAAAACCATCAATCACCGCTCTTGAAAAAAATAATTCCAAGAATTTATTTTTTGAAGGACGCTTACATGTTCGGCGACGAATTGGTCGATTTCAGACTGCTGTTGCTGCATCTGGGAAACAAGATCACCGTCGATGAGAGAAGATACGCCTCCGTCGGCGCCGGAGAATTTCGCCGCTCCTCCATAAGCAGCAAGGAACTGATCAGCGACGGGATCTCTTGGACGCTTCCTCGTCGCCGGAGGAGGTGGGTTGACCGTGTAAGTGACTCCGCTATCAGACTTGTTGTTGTTGGTCGTAAAAGAAGGCTTCATCGAACCCAGATCGCAATTAACAAGCGACTGATAGAAAGGCAGACCGGCAGTCTGTTGAGGCAGCACCAGCCCGTCGTTGAAGCCACCCATTTGAGAAGCAGGGAACATTGTATTGGGTTGATTCGGTTTCAAGAGATCTCTGCAAAGAAGAGATAAAGAAGAAAGAAATGAGAAACGATAATATAAAGAAGAGGAGAAGGAGGAGGATGAAGGGAAAAGGAAAACTAAACGGACCTGTTATCGTTGAGGAGTGTATGAGAAGGGAGGAGGGAGATATGAGGAGCTTCAACTGCCATTAGAGAGAGGGAGAGAGAGGGGGGAGGGCAAAATATTTGTGATACTTTGCGTTTGTTTGGTGGTGCGTGATTTTGGTGTGTTTGCTTTAAAGGCCACAACAGAAAAACGAGAGGAGAAAGATTTGCAGAGAAATAGCAAAGGGAAGAAGAAGAAGAGGATTTGTTGGCGTTTTTATTTATGGGGGGAGAGGGAGAGAAAGTCAAATGACTGGACCTTTCTTTATTAGACAGATACAGAGCGCAGGGAAAAGCGGAAACAACCCCAATTTCTATTTTTATTTTTATTCATTTTTTAATAATAAAGAATCTTCCTTTATCTATCTTCACAAGTGGACAAAAAGAAAATTAAGGAAAATTATGAGGTGGCAGATTTTGTCCTTCTGGATATCCTTTCTCTCCCTCTCTCTCCATTCATCACAATTCCCACTGTCGTTTTGTTTCTTTTTTACCGTGCCCGTCTCTTTCTCGCTTCAGTTTTTTGGAATTATCTTTATTTATTTATTTATTGGTTCTTTTCTTTTCTTTTTTTAAATAATAATAATATCCCCTGTTTCACGCTAATTACCAAAGTTAGTCGGGGGAGGTTGAAAAAATAAAAAGAATCCTTAAATAATAAATACAGTTTTGGAATTTAGTCGTCTGTCAAACAGTGGTGATGGTGGGGGGTTGGATTTAATGTAACTTCCCGCAAGCGGCATATCTGCCACGTATCAAGCCGGAAGCTAATTGCGCCACGTAACCCTCACTATCCCGCGCTAACCTCCAAAAAGAAACCGTAACTCTGATTTTTGGTTGGCAACATGAACGTGAGTTCCGGGTTCAGCGGGTCCCCGATATGTCCGCCTGGCACGTGGGAAGTGCTGTACCGAAAAAAAATCAAAAGTGAAAAAAAAATAGAGTACACGTGCGACGTGAGGTGAGGGTTAAAACTTTAAAAATAGTTGTGACGAAATGATGGGTTCTACTCTGTTTGTTTGTTTGCCCCCACGTTCCGGACTGGGGTCCACTGAAAAAGGCTCTGACTGGTACAATTACGGGTCTACGAGGGTAAATGGAGACTAGGCCCCCACCGTGGGGCCTACTTGATATCTGTCTCCTCGTTTTCCTCCCCAAAAACAAAAACAAATATACATTTTAATTATACGGAACAGAAATGGCAGCTGCTACGTACGTTGTTCAATTGTCCTGTCCCCCGCACTCTCTTTCCTTACTTTAACAGGTAGAGTGTTTCCCGTACGGACAACTAGGGGTGGGCCCCGCGCGTGATTCTTTTTTATTTTTTTAAATTAATTCATGATAATAAATCAAAACCCGTGACCGTGCACCGGCTGCATTAATTAACTAAGGCTAATTGCAGATTACATTCAATTATTAATTAATTAAATATCTTTTGTTTACAAGTCTCCTTCCGTTCCTCGTTTTAATGTCCTATTGATTAAATTCTCTTAAATCGGTACTTCTTTCTTTTTAGGTAAATTCATAATTGGTTTGGTTTGTTATTTTATTATTTTTGTAAAAACTTATCTAAAAACTACAAAAAAAACAGTTTAAGATAATTTGAACAGCTAATCATTATGGGGTTTAATTAAGGAAGGGAAACGTACTATTATATTTAATCGAATCGAATCTTTAGTCTGAGTTAACTAAAAACCGCATATAGTCATGGTGAGTTTCGACCGCCTTTGTGATTCCGGTTTGACCCGAATTCAAAATGAGTACTAGTTATAGTAACACGAATAAATAAATATTCCTCAATTATAAATGGTATGTCCACATCACTAGATTATTCTTTGAGAACTAATAATTCCAATGCCTCTTCTTATCTTCAACAACAACCTGTGGGGAGTTTTCATATTTGACTTTAGTATTTATTTATAATAATTCTCTTTTATATTGTAGATTCTAAATTCAGTTGATGGAAGGATATGTACACAAGTAAAAGAAGTATAACAATTTGTATGGCGATCGATTATTAATGATGTAATTAATTAACGAGGTTGAGGTTTGTAAGTAAGCATGTGGGTCGGTATTTGATTAAGATTATGTCGCGTTTGTGTTTTGCACAAACCTATGGATGATTAAATTTTATATATACGATTGGAGATTATAAGGAAGAAGAAATTAGGGATTTTCCAAATTAACGACATCAATTTTGGCCAAGAGGTGTTGATGTGTTTAACGTTCAGGGTCAATTTCATATTTTTTTGGTGTAAATTTTGGTATTTGATCTATTGACAGATTAATATATTCGAGAAATTATTTTGGATTGATTTCTTATTTTCAATGTTATTATGAGGGGCGAATCTTGATCCGTTCTTTTAAATGCAGTCTTTGACATCACTGCACCAACAATTCATTGGTGTCAATCCCATATCTTTATTTTTCTATTGTTAATTACTCTTCATGAAAATTGAAAACAAGAAAAATAACATCATGATCATCCTATAATCATAATTCATAACCATTGCCGAAAGTTAAAAAGAAGAACGTGGGATGATGGAAATCCCTTAAAATTATGTCCATTAGTATTTTGGTTATAATTTTGGTTAAAAATATAATTTTACTTAGTTATTTCATGATTTTCATTAGCATACAGTTCCTATATATGTAAAATTGATGAGTTGAATATCTTTAGCTTTTTCATGATTAGGATATTCTATTTATGTCATAATTTAAAATATTTTTCGGTCATTAAATTTTCACGATATATTTCATAGTTATGATTTCCTTAATTTTTTATTTTTTATTCCTTCAAAAGACTTACTGAATTATTTTTCTTTTCCTTTCATTTCTTATTTTAAAATTCTTCTTCCCACATAATTTCTCATGTTTTTATAAGTTTTTTTGTTTCCTTTTCATTTTTCTTATGTCGCCTTCTTGTTCTCCGGTGAGGTTTGATTTTTTTCATCAACGATGTTTTTCACGATTGGTCATTTGATTATCGATTATGATCGCTTTTTTCCCCTCGTTTTAACACCTTCCTTCCCAGATCTGCTTCGCCAGCTCTCCTAGTTCCACACACTCGTACGTTGTACCTTCTTTACTTTTTAAGTACTATTTTGGTTACTTAACTTTGTCATTATATTCCTTTTTAATATATCCGGACAGTTTGTAATCCCTTACTGTAACAGTTGGTACCACATATTGTTATTAGGTACAACACCCTTACTGCAAGTCTGCAACTACTGTTACTTCACCAAACATGTTAAAACCTTTACGAGACGTCATTTATATATATACTTCGCCAATTTTGGAACTCAGGTAGTACAACAGAAAACTAAAACATAAAGCACTTTTCAAAAACACGCCAAGACTTCAAATTGTTGAATCCACTCAAACCGCTAAAATAAATAGTAACTTGCAGGAAAACATCTAGGTCAAACTGGTGCACAATTTCAAACTTGGATACTTCCTACAAACCCTCCATTTCTCGCCTAATGCACGTATTACCACGAACAATAATCCTCCGCTCAGTATCCCACTTCTTTGCCTTCTTTAAAACCTCTCTTATTCATTGTTGATTTCCCATATTAGCTTCAAGTTCCTGGATTATATGTTACATACAAAAAGTAGCACAACAATTATGCTATGCTTTGTACCTAGTTTATATGTTACATACAAAAAGTACCACAACAACCAAACCACAATTTACTCAATCAAGCAAAAAACACCAATTGGGGCAAATTACAGGTCCAACATGTTCCATAATCTAAATTAGAAACAACCCTTTTTAAAACAGAGACAAATAGAATTTCTAAAAACAACTGAACAACCAGAAACATTCAAGCAATTTCGTAAGAAATAAATTAAACCTAAAATATGAAATTCAAATAATCTTTAGCGATTAGGAAATATTTCCACAAACCACACGACTTTTTTAGGTGGATAAGAATCGAATATAAAACTTTTATACCGAAATGAGATCATCATCAATTCGAAAGAATGTGATGGAGTCATAAAGTACTAGCAACTGATCAATGAAGACACAATTTCCCCCTCTCCCCAGCCTCCCACACAAACACAAATACTTCTAAAATTTACCCAACTTTTGTAGTTGAACTCAACACACACAACAAAATAGATATAAAAAAGTTTGTCTTATCATTTGATGGACAACTCTAATAGCACGAGTCCGAACTCCGGACAACCTGCACTTGCAATCGAGAACATATCGTGCCAAAATTTCCAATGAACACGCCACCCGACACAAACCACGAACATACTCAGCTGAAATAAATGGGAAAGTATCAGCTCTGCATCATCTTCCATGCTCATATGCCAAATGCCAATTGTTCCAATGTAAGCTATTGAATGTACGTAGAGATCATCATTTACTGTCTTAAAAAGAGGAATAGGATTCTGGAGTAATTAGTGATGCTGCTGCTGCAACTTCCATATATATAAAGATTTGGGTTGGGAATTGGAATAGTTCTTCTTCCCATTTGGACCACCAACTTTGGTTTCTCTGGCGTACACAAAACTGCAACCAGCAATGCTCTGCTCTCTCTGGTTTTTTTTTGGCAGAAGCTAGCTAAGCTAGCACGACTATGAATGAGCGATGAAAGTACTACTAGCTACTGCCCAAAAAAGCGGTGAAAAGGACCATATATATCCTACAGTAGGATTGTAAAAAGTGAAGATTATTCCACTGACTTTTTATTGATAAATTATTTCACAACTTGGTTTTTTTTTATCAATGTAGAGTAGCTCTTGTACTATATTAAAGTTTGGCCTGAGATACCTTTTCTCTTTAGAATTAGGGTTTATTTTCTCCCTAAAGTTTGGGCTTCCTCTTCCTTGTGAAGACCATCACCATGCTCAAACACAATCCTTTCTCCAACATCAACAAATCCATTCCCGGCCATTGACATCATCACCAAATCCACACAGGCCCCTGCTACACCCACGGCCGCACTGTCGGCGAAAGAATCCGTGACTACATGCTCGAAGGAACTCGACGAATACATCGAATACAACTTACGAATTCGAATAACTAGTTGCTCACGTCCAAAAAATAAATATCATATCCCAATATCCGTACTAAACAACCGTTTTGTGGATTGCTATATATTCCCCCAATTGCATGCCATTGGAGATATATATACTTTGGTTAATGGAAAAAGGGGAAGTTTGTTCTAGTTTTTTCACTTCCTTCTTTTGTTATTTGCTACCACCACACTTTGGGGAAAGAAAAACCAACTAAAAAAGGACAAAGAGAGTGGTGTTGATTAAGGAAAGCATCCACCCATATAAATAAAAATCAGGGTATCATTGCATACTCAATTGTTCAACACATCAACTTTTGCTTTACATTTGGTAGAAAAAACAAAACCTAACGGTTCATATATATCCCAAGTTCAAAACAATAATCCTTAGAGAAAGAAACATGATCTCTCATTGGAACTCCAACATGGATACATGTAAAGTAATGGTAAGTGTAAGGCAACCACTACATACACACACATACAAATGCATGAGTTTACTGATCCAAAGTAGCAAACTTTATCATCACCTACTTTTGTCACCTTACAAAACCCACCACCACCCATCTCCTCTTTTCCCGCAATTGCTTACACAAAGTTGGAACTCCAATTAAACAATTAATACCCAATTCATCATATCCAAATAGAAGAAGAAAGAAACAATCTTTAATTAATTTTTTCCCCTCTCAATCCAATATGACACATCGAAGAACACCCCCATGATGATGACCCCCCATTACATATATATCAGAATGGAATTCCAAACAAGAGTCGTATAATAAAATTTGGAGTCTTTGGCCTTTGGCAAAAGTTAAAGGTGCATGCTTTTGCAAGCATATCAAACTACATATGAAAATTTCATATTAAAAGCAAAGGCAAAGTCACCTCCTCCTCCAAGCCTCTCTTTTCTAGTTCCTTTTCCCTTAGCCTTATGAAGAAAAGTCTCCATTATATTATATGCCATTTGCTGTCATCATCATCATCAAAAACCCTATCACCCCTTTTGTTTTTTCCTCCCTTTTTTTTCAAATATGTGTTTATCATATGCCCAATCACTATGAAGATCCCATCATGATTCAAAGAAAGCTAGCTATTTCTCTTTGTGGGTACCTACCATTATGTTAGGAATAGAGTATCCAAACAAATTGAATTAAATCTGAACAATTAAGCTGAACGAAATAAGTTATCTTAGAAAGTAATGAGTTATTTGTAATTGTGATATGAAGATCATTTTATTGCTTTTTTCAAACTATTTCTTTTCCATATTTTCTTGTATTTAGAGAGAAAGCTCCCCAAAATAATCACATGTTTAATTTCTCAGCATTAGTAAAGTCAGAAAGTGATTAACTGAATTGCGGTGTCTCTTTTGTCGAGACTCCTAAATGTTTTCTTTTAAATTTGAAATGAGTGCGTACCATTATAATTTATTTATTACGTTAAAGTGAGGTATAAACAAGTGTGTCACTGAAGTAGCTAGCCACATTGGGTTTGTGTTGTTTTGTTGCTCCAATGGCTTTTTGGAGAATCGTATCCCCCACTATGACAAGAAATCTTGTAAGCATGGGATGAGACAGAAGCACCTTCTTTTAATTTGCCAACATAAAGTGAACGAGGGGAACTACTTGATAGTTTTGTGGAAGTCATTCGATAAAGTGGCAATCCTTTCTTTCTTTGACACTAAAGTGGGTGTTGTGGGGGGGGGGGGGGGTGATGAAGTAGTGAAGTAGTACTAGTGACAGAAAAGAAAGCATAGAATTCTCAGGAGGGGATTTGAATTGGGTCTTCTTTAATTTATTCATACATCAAAGTGTTGAAAGAAGGTTTCTCCATCTTTTTTCTTGGTGTTGGATTTGGACCTAATTGAAAAGGAAATGAGAATGGGGTGAAAAGTAGCAAGGAAATTTAGGTCTTTCAAATAGATTGATACGATGGCACTAACTTTACTTTCAACGTATTTCATAACGATTCCTACAAGCTAAACCTTTTTATCGAGAATTATTTCATTAAGAATTTGGGAGTCAATTATATCTATTTTTTTTTCTCGACCAAAGAGCACCGTTTGGCATTTTAAAATGAGTAATGATTTTGGGATAATATTGATTTTCAGAAGGTGGAGACAACTCTCATACACAAAAGGGCAGGTTGGGTAATTTACTAATTTGTGTGGGTAGGTTCCTTCCTCTTTCATATGTGCTTAATTAGTCAATAAACACTAATTGAGTTAATAATGCGCTTAATTAATTAATTAATTAATTAGTGATGTGATAATTAAACAAATGTCACTTTTCCCCTTTCTACCCCACTTCACCTTTTATTCCATATCATTATAAGAACAAAAAAAAACATGAAACAGAGCATGCACCATCTTTACTTTAATGTTACTCAATTTTTTAGCATAGAAATATAGTATGGATAGAAAGAGAAAGCAAACCAATGTGGGTTGAAATGTGAATTTTCATTATGTTTTTTTTTTCTAAACTTCAGGAGTAACGCAATTTATTTTCATTCACAATCATTCTATACTTAAAAATACCAAGTCTATAATCATAACAATATCAATAAGCCAACACAAGATTCACGGTAAAAAAAAATCACCAAAAGGCATCTCATGCTCAATGTCAGCGAGGTAGTCTACTGCATGATTGTCTTCACGATAAACATGAATAAACTCGATCTCCCACGCCCTCCTCGTGAACTCATGAATCCAATTCACGACAACAGAGTGATGATAAATCCCCCATATCTTCTGCTATGCGCAACAAGAATTAAACTGCACTTGTACTCTCCGATACCTTCTATACCAAGAGTTATATTAAAACCAATCATAAAACCTTTAACTCTGCCCGAAATATAGAGAACACACACCCAATTTTCGTTATACTTTTGTTCTACACTATATATATTCCTTTTTTTTTCAATTTTCATCCATTTACCATTTGAGCCAACTGGGTTCAATCTGCATCAAATGAAGCTTTGGGACCGTCCTTCACTCCACCGCAAATTAAATCTCACTTTCTCAACTGGTCCAGCCTCTCATTCAATAAACAAGCAAGTTAAGTACAAGTCTTAAGTAAGTAATACATCAATTGTTGTTCAAGTCAGAATCTTTAGCCTTAATTTTGTCGTTTGGAATAATTGAAAGCTAGGTTCTCTATCACCCCTAGATACATATCTCACCTTGGAGATTTCAACTTTGAAACACCAACCAAACCAACTAATTTATTAATTACAATAACAAAAAAAAAAGGTAGAGAATCCTTGCATGCAGCCATTAGGTGTTGTCTCGACCAATATTATTTAATACTTTAATATTACGAAAATGGTGGGAAAGCACTCCACAGTATTTTTCCTGTTCTGGAGGCCTTTGGGTTTGGGCTATGAAGACAATAAAACAAAAGTTGATGATAAAAAAGCTTCATTAATTAGCTTGCACCAGCCAACGACAACGACAGAAGCTCACCACCGTATGAATAATTTTATATCCAGAAACCATGTGAACAACTGCAGAAACCCCAAATTCCTCATTATCAGCACAGACTCATCATAATAATAATAATTATTATAATAGCAATAAAAGGTGGGCAAACTTCACTGTCGTTTTGAGAGATTTGAATAAATCTGGCAATTTCTGGATGTTGGCAGGCAGGCGGTGGGAGACACGTTCAAATGATCGATCTTCTTCACAACGGTCCAAAAAGAAATCTGACAGTGATATGCTGTATATGTTAATTTCTTGGCAATTTCGTTTAATTCTTAGACATTTAGTTTGCAGTATTAATTAATTATATTTGTCAAATTAATTAGTGTTTAATTTTCAGTATTTGCATGGTTGCTTGGTTGTTCTTATATATTGAGAGACGCAGATGCATGATTGATATCCATGCTTCAATAATGAAAAAGGATAAACTCTGAGATTCTCCTATGAATCTGATTTCCATGCATGCTTTTTTCACTTCATATAACTAATTAGGTATGAGAATCAATTAATTTGGTTATTAGTTGGTTTTGGTCGGTTAAAATTAAAATTTCATGGTTGGTCAATTAACCGACTTAATCGATCAAATTTGGTCGGAGGTTAATTAACTGACCGTTGTGATTAAAAAATTATGAGTTAACCAACCGATTAATGACACAATTGGGGTTGTTTCTATTGAATTCGACGGTAATTTCACTTAGGATTTGGAGATGATGTCACCTTTTCGGTTAGCCACGATTAATTGACGATTTAATCATTTTGAACGATTACCCTATTTCACCAAGTATATCCACCGTTTCATCCACGGATCTAATTTCAGTTAAATCCATTTTTTACCGATACGGTCGGCTAACCGATTTTAACCCATTAACTGAAAACGATAAAGCCAACCCTAATCTTGTATTATCATACATGCATAGTTAGTTATATTGTATACATATGGGCCCTAGGCCGAGTTGTGCACTCTCAGTGGGAGGGCACTCAGGCCCAGCCCACACACCCAGTCGTTGGTCGATCTAGAAGGTTCGAATCATCACCCTCAACCGACTAGTTCATTGACTTCTGTCACCTGTCATGACATCCATTGATAGGACGTCTACCACAGCAAATTAAACGGTGTCTCAAGATAGAACTCAAGTCTAGGTGGAGCATCACCCTTCATCATCAACCACAAGGATCTAGCCTAGGTCTAGGACCAGCATTCATCAACTAATATACATGGTAGTCAAATCCATATCGCCACATATCTATATATAAATTACGATGATCGCTGCATTTACAACACATCATCATGGTTCCATTTTTTGTAATTAATGGAATTAGTTGGCGATGACGACCCTAATTAATTAAGCATGAGTTTGGTAGCGGAATATTATTGAAGATGTTGCTTTAATTACTTGTCACTTTCATTCACTGGAATGATTATTATTATTTCTTTCTCTTGTGTGTAGGAAAATGTCAAGATCCAGTTAGTTTTCATGTTTCAATTCTTGATTCCAATTTATAAATTAATTTTGGTCTATTTTTACTAAGTTTTCAAGTGTAGTCATCAGATTGAGGGTAATATTTTCCCCCTTATAATTGATTAGTACTGAAATTTAAAACAGTTGACTAAATCTGATAGGGTTTGTTTGCACATTGACGTGGAAGGTGATGTAAAGTTGGTTTGTTTACGTAAATGTGGTTAGGTTAGTTTGGTCGTGCTTCTTGCGAGGGCCGGTATTGTTACTTTGGAATTTATCGAGTTATGTTGTCTTCACCTATTTTACTTTTGACATTAAATCATTCGACGCATTGCTAACCGAATTATCCATTCTAAAATACGTGTATCTCTTTTATATCTCAATACATACGTAATTCTCACATTTATCCTCATACTTGAAAAAACTAAGAAATAATTAACTAATATGTTCTTTTGAAGGGGATAAGTTACGTACTGTTTAATCTCTTGATATATACTAATAAAGTATTTAAGGCATCCAAATTGGTGATTGGACAAACGGGGCTAGCTAGCTAGCTAGCATTATGATTAATGGACAA